>JARFIW010001151.1:1034166-1643333 GCA_036346225.1 Platerodrilus igneus | reverse complement strand
ATTAGATACCGTTAATTCCGGGTATCTCGATAGAATTTGCAGCAATCAAAAGTAAAAAGTTAAATTTTTCTTAATGTCTGAAATAAAAAGATGTTAATTTGAATTTGCAAAAATGTTTTACAATAGTGGAAGTGCAGAAAAGTACACAAAATAATTTAAGCAAATGTTATATTTATTTTCAAATAACACTTACTTGCTGAAATCAAAATTAAATTTACATAATGGATGGTTATTTAAATTTATATTAGGAATGGAATCCAAGGATTTATTAGAAATCGATTTTGAGAATTTTTAACAACTACAGCCATCCTAGTTTCAAAATCGCTATTGATACTGGTTGACGTAATGGAGTATGATGTTGGTACAGTGTGCATAGAATGGAGTGTTTACTCTATTTTATAGGTAGTTAAGGACGGGCATATTTTTTATTGTAGGAAAATATGTTTCACATTAGTCTTTCAATCTGGTATCTTAACATTAAGGAAATAATATTCAACTTAAATATCATGTAACACTAGTTCCTTTAACTCCTCACAATGCAAAGCACCAGTTCCTATAAACAATACAACCTGCATTAATTAATTTATTAGTAAAACATTAAAACATATATATCTTCATCAATACAAATTCTTCGTCTGGGGTTTCAACTAAAAGATTAAGAACAGTTCAATATTACATTCAGATACTTCTTCGTCCATTGTCACTTAAAATTTTAAGCATGCCGTATTTTAAAATTGTACAAATTATCACAATCGTCATGAGCATCGCATTGTTTATTACTCGCTACATGAATAAAGAATACACATCCTTTGATTGAGTTGACTAAAATAAAAATCATTTTACTGATGGAGACACCATTTATAGTCTAACGAAATGACAACTATACAAATGATCCTAATTCTTGTTGTTACTAATTGTTTATTTGCATGTGCAATAAAAATGTAGTAAATACTTCAATTGAATTCTCTAACTATATGAAATTGTTAGTTTTAGAGTAATCTTTCAGTTTGATTTGTCTTTTATTTCCATTAATGCCAAAAGAATATTAATTGCTCAGGTAGAAATTGCATTTCCTATGATATTTTGGGAATTAAATGGAGAATTATTTCTAAGGAGTTGTGAAGTTTTTACTACTTTGTCTTTTCCTTTCAAAATATGTTATATTATCCATTACACCATGCATATTGCAACATTCTGTATTAGTAACAGCGAGTTGGGTATTAATAGGAGTTCTAAACATACAGCAAAAACAGTTTATAGTATTGCTTATAAAATACTTCTTCAAGACTGGGATTAATTTCTTTATGCTCATTTATTAGTACCAAACTGTAATGTTAATACCGTAACTACAGTCTATTTGCCCTGTAGCAGTCTTCTTAAACACTTTACAAAGCTGTTGATTAAGCAGTTACAGCATCAGCCATATTAATCAACTACTTTGAAACAGTATATTATTTTACATTTTAGCATAAGTATAAAACAAATCGCACTGTAAACTACTATAAAATAGAAGATTACTTGCTATTTCAAAATCACATTTGGGTGAAAAACCTTATATAACATAATAAAGCTACAAATTCAGATTTGACAAAATTGTACTTAGCTTTTGTGGTAAATATCTACACTCAGTAATCAGTATTAAAAACTTTCGCAAAATGTAAAAGAAGATTTTTTGAATAATCAAAACGATTTTATTTTTTGAGTGAGATTTTATTAGATTGCATAAAAAGAGTTTTAATAGTCGACATTGCCGGCCTTGGCTGGTGCGCAAATTTCCATTCACTATACAGATTGGTGATCGGAGTCACGAAATCGTATAGAAAATTGAAAATTATAGCAGCGTTATGGATCCTAACCGATTTCGTAGCGCGTATAGGACACAGAAATTATAGCAGCTTTACGGATCCTAACCGATTTCGTTACTTGCGTTTTGATTGTTAACCAAAATCACGAAACCGTATAGGAAACTTAAAGTGTTACTACGCTTACAAACCCTATATGCATACAAATGAATTAAAAATGCATTTTTAAAATTGTATTTAATGCATGTATTACAAGTGCTTAATTAAATTTATATATGAAATTTCGCATGCGATCAATTTTGTAAAATATTTTCTATTAACTTTCTCAGTCTTTGATTTTTCGTTGGTATCCTAATGCAACCAGCTTGCAAAGATGTTGACCTCTTGAAGTTACTTCTTCTTCGTGCAATTGCATTTGGTTGAACTTTAATTTTTTTTCTGTTGCAACATGGAATAAGATTCAAAAAAGGTAGTTTTTTACACAAGAGAAGTTGATAGATACTAACATAACATATTGCACTTAATAAGATGAATAATAACTTAAACTTTATGCAAAGCCCAAATGATCACTTCAAATCGAGCTAGTAATTGAAAGATGGAAAATATAAGGACCGTTAGTTATACTTACAGTTTCATCCAATTGTACTTTTTCATATTGGACCATAGCATCTAAAAAGTCATTCCATTCAGTTTAAGTATTTAAATTATCATTAAATGTTATTTCTTTCGATGACATAATTAGAAGGAATGTTCCATCTATGTTATTTCCTAACGCTATTTTTGCAAAAGTCACCCTGTCATCAAAGTCAAGAGAGGGAGATGTAATTATGTGTGCATCATATTCTATAATTACTGCAAAAAGATGCTAACAAAAAGCACCACCAACGCCTGCAGAAAAATTACATAAGACTAATTCTAAATGCACAGCATATACGAAATTTGAATCTCATGTAGAGCTAACATGAAATAAATTATCTTGAATTTTTTCGACTTTAAGCTTAATTGCTTTAGTGTAAAATTTTTGTAGTCAAGTTCAAGTTTCGATACTCGAAAATGCATATTTTTGTATACGTTTCTGATTGTGCTTCTCTAATACTTTTATAACAAATTCAGCTAATGTCACCAGATTAAATGCTTTACACCGTTTCAAAACAAATCCTTATAAATTTGAATAGAGGCTTCCACCATTCGGCATTCCTTTGCATTAAGTTTTTAAGATATTCTGAAAAGTGTAAGTATTGTTTAACTAAATTATTCCCAAGAGCTGCATCAATCAGTTCATTACACTCAGTAAGATCTGTTGCATATGAAATCTATAAATAATCAATATGAGTGGTTTTTTATCTAGTTCTACAATATTATGTTTGTGTCCCAGAGCCACCGCCAAACAGCTTGGCAGACGTGAAATGAATATAGTAACAACCTAGAAGATGGGAAATTGTTTAAACCCCTTTTCAGGTGTAACGTCATCCATCTGTCAAAAAATATTAGGTTCACCTTTACCATAAAAACAACTGTCCCCTAGTAATTTTTTTAGATCAATAAATGCATTAAAATAACATTTTCATTTTGACCATTATGAATTATACATCCTACTGGTATACCGCCAATTGCTTCCTGCTACAAGGTAATATTTGCATCGCTTTCATCGCAACTAGTTGTAGAATCAACAAAAATAATGTCAGCTGTAAATTTATAATTGTGGGCCCTTTTAATTATAGAGGTTACTATGCAAATTCTCACAGAAGATTCTTGTGCAGATACCATGACTCCTGATCCTTTATAGGCAGCCACCCTAGTTTTTATTAACTCAGTGATAGAGGGAATGCTTCAATTTCTATAACTTTGTTCCCTAAAAGCAAAATAATGGACCGATAAAGCAACATCTCTTTCTATCTATACATACCTCCATTTTTCATAGAGGTAATAAATATGCAGGTCAGTAGGATTTATTTGCGCATTGTTTAGAGTTTTTAAAATATCATATTCATCGGCGTCGACAATTAAATTATTTTCATCATACATTTTGCTTTCGCTAGGTCCTAAGGTCATTATTAAAGTAGCTAATGAATAAAGCGTTTGTTGCGTTAGATACTCGTAAATAACTATATGCTTCAGTTATATGAACTTTGTGCGAGTGATTATCGATTATCTGAAATATTTAATATAAAGTTAATATACATAGTCCTATAATTAATTTACATAAGCATTATGTGTTAAAATTTAAAAACCGTTTTTTGGCACGTTTACTTTAAACCCTTCAAAAATATTCTTAATGTTTACCTTAGAAATGAACAAATTTTCATAGAATAAGCAGAATAGAGAAATTTCTGTATCTGGCAACTGACCCTGTTTGTATTACTTATTTTTTACAGATACTGTCTATTACATATATGCATATCAAGAAATAAATAGAACACTACTTACCATTATGGTTGTATTAAGACCTAAGCGCATTAGTTTGTCAATGCTTCTAGTGTTAACATTATTCATTTGCAACTAGATATAAATTTGCATTTTGCAATCTTTATTACGATGTCTAACGTATCAATGGTCTACTTTGTTTTTGATGAATGTTGACAGATGAAATCCTTTCTAAGTAAGTATTTTTTGGGTTCGTATAGTTTCTTTTAACTATCCAATTTGTCCTAGTCACTGCAGAATATTGTTTAATATGTTTTCTGCACAGAACTCAGGCCTACATTTTGTTCTCAACTTGACAGTTTTATTTCCAACTTTATCGTATTCTATTACAATACGACAATCATTATCATAGCTGGATAACACTTAACATGTTACTATTTGCTTCGCAAAACATTATCATACACAGGAAATTTAAATCATTTTTCACACTAATATAAAAAAAATTGCCTATTCAACACACATAAGTTCAAACAGACAATTAGCAAAATAATGCAATACTGTGTACTCTGTACTTCAACCAATGAACAACAACCGTCGCAGCAAAGCAGGCTCACAGGTTTTGAAATAGGTTAGGATCTGTAACGTCAATATAAAGTTCCATTTCCTATACAATTTCGTGACTCTGGTTACCAATCTGTATAGGGAATGAAAATTTGTGGCCGATACCTAACCAGTTAGGTTGTGGCTATTGCACTAAGTATCGTTGCAATGCTATTTTTAATTGCGATCTGATGAAAATTAATTATGTAACATTTTTACAAATTGTCAACCATAAAACATTGCCAACAGTTTATATGGAAAACATTCTCGCCAAAAGTTATTCACCTAACATAAGCAAGCACAAAAAACATTGTTATTCGTAACAATTTTTTTATAAAAGAAATAAAAAATGAAAAAATTCCTTAAAATTACTCATTTGCAATCCTAAATAAGTTTTCATATTCACGATAAAATTCTAGTTCCAGATGGAAAACAATAAAGAATCCGTTATTTTCCATTAATTTTATTGCAAGGTAAATTCCATACTTCAGGCGTTTGAAAATTTGTAAAGTCATTAAAACCTAAAGATAATCGTTTAAATATCACTTTATCATTGGGAATTGTAAGTAAATACGTCATTATTCTCAAATATATCAAAGTTTTCCAGGTTGATTTATAAACAAGACTCATCTCCCATCCTAGTTTTGTTAAGTAGCTGTTTTCATTGGCATACATTCCATATAGATAGGGTTTTCCAGGACAAATCGTTTTTATAAATCATTAGTCATTAGTCATTTTCATTCCATCCTCCAGGAAGTTCGTAATTACGTCGTTGATGGTAAAACTTAATTTAAAAAGTAAGAGTGCTTTAATCCGTGTTTTTTTTTAGCGCAAAACCTAAGGATTATAATACCGCTTTTCACTTCTGAGAAGTCTGTCTAGAGTAGTTTGCTCTGTTACCCGAAAATGTGCCTCTGATGAATTTTCATGGCTTCAACCTAGTTAAAACCTGCACCACAGCAAAGTAGTGCCAAAATTAATTAATAATTGTTAGATTCAGTGGCCTTCAACTTAAGATTACATATTCATTTATTCAGCTCCGACCCACCTCTAACTCTCCCTTGGGGTAATACCCAACTTAGCCAAGGCATACAGTTTTTAGCTTTACAATCTTTTAACTATAAAACTTTATTTTTTTAAGTGTAAAACTGTGAAGCAAGTCTAGAAATACAACAGTAGCAATTTATTTTACTGAAACCAGTCACAGAACTTTTCATAACAAGGTTCGTGTACAAACACTTCTTTTTGTCCATAATCAACTATAGAATTGACGGGCCATCCAGTACCAATATGACAGTATTCAGTGCAGTAGAATCCTGGAGGTGCTAAATCTTGCCAAGCACTTGCTTTAGGCAAAGAATCAGTAAATTCAACTCTGTTCTGGAATATGTGTGGATAAAGATCGGAAAATGTTTGTCGAACAAATTTGGATCTCATTTCAGATGTTTTTCCACTGAAAATAGCACATATTAACATTAAGCAAAAAAAAATGAACTTACGAATTTTGAAGTCTTCTAGGAAGTATTCGCACGTTTTTGCAACGTGGATGAAATTTAAATGGTATTTTATCCACCATTGGAGTTGTCGTTTTACCAACTAGTGGTTCACAAGTTGGAGCATTTCGTGGGCCAAAACCTTTTACCTAAACAGTAATTAGCAGAAAATATAGATTCTTAAGAATGATTTTCTTTTAGATAAATATCAAAATTGGTTTCACTAAATCATACAGTTCATTCGTGAACTGGCAATAACTCATAACTGAATTTAGTTCTATTTTACAAGAAGCATTTAAAAATAAATTAAATGTAATTGAAATTGTATATTTCTTCCAGAACTTGGAAACTAATCACAAGTAAGCCATTTTCATTACAGTATTTTTATTTTGAATTTGTAGAAGTGCTTTTTGAAGTGCTAAGTTAGATAGGCGATTTTGATGCAACAAAATTACGTCATAAATATTTTGCACAAGCTAGTTAGTAGAAGTTACTATTATGAAAGACGATTCAACGCCCAAACTTGAAATAAACATGGTAGTAATTTAAAAATTAAGAAAACACCTCAAACTTCAGCAAGTTTGATTAGTAAGCTTAATATTCATATAGAATTATTCTACAAAAATAGAGAAACAAACCAACCTTTTATAAGTAAGGCAAGTTGTCGTAATAGTGGTGGCATTCAGGTGGGATAATCCGTTTAAGGTCTTGCAAGTTGTACCGTCCGTGGTTATGTATGTACTAACTATAAGTTAATAGGGTTGGTCTTATTGTAAGAAGCGCCTCATTGTCACTACTCAATAAGGTAGGAAAGTTAATTTTTGTATAATTATATATGTATATACCATATGCAATTGATATAGTATAGTGTAAATAATAAGATACCATAGCTTAGCCCATTAAGAGTATCCATAGTTACCATTTGGATGGGGGAAACATGTCATAGTACAATGGTGCTTTTACATGATTTTTTGCTATCCACTAGTAAATGGGCTTTCATATGTGTAGCATAGGTCAACGTATCTAAATAGTGAAGCCAGAAGTGTGTGCTACACGAGGGGAGATTAATTCGTTTGCTGATAAAAGGTACGATTCAACCATTCTCAAATTTGATTATATATGTTGAAACATTCTGGTACGTGTGGCATTAGATTCAGTTATAACGTTGCAACCTCTTTTGTAGCAATACTTGCATAGTGTTTGTTCGGATTAATGTTTGTAACGTGCAGTATTACACTTGTAGGTTTAGTTTAACATATGTTTGTTCATTTTATGTTAATAATAATCGTTACTGTTGTAATTAAAGTATAATGATCCTGTGGATTAATGGTTATTATATACCTTATTTGTAAGATGCTAAAGAACCCATCTTTCCATCAACGACAGCTACCTAAGATAAAGGAAGGTACTGTTCAAAGTGATCAAATTTTATTCTAAAATAGATAAACTTTCATTGTGTAGATTTGAGTATTCAACTGTTTTTCTTTGTAACCTTTGTGGTAGGTCCATCCAATTGTCATCAAAGGCTAGCTTTACTTTTATGTATCCTTTAGGATCATACAAGATAGCATGCAGATCAGTTACTTTAGGGTCTTCTTAAAGTTTACGTCTGGTGTTATGGATGTATGTCTGTCTCCAGATCTTTATAATTTTTGAAGAAGTCAAACTGGACCATATGTACTTAATAAGGAAAAGGTTCTTTAGTTACAAAGACGTTGTACAGTATGCTCTGAAAGTAAAAATAATTTTCTACAAACTAACACTCACAATCAAGCTGGTTCAATGCCAATTGGAATCTGATCAATAGCTTCAATTCTTCAAGCTCTTCAATTAGGGCTGTAATTTATTATGTACCATCGGTTGATGGAAAACTTGCGCCACTTCTGATTCAGTGGAAAATACACATATACTATCACAGTAGAAATTTTTTAACACGCCTTAGTTTTCCTGTGCAGAAAGTTCTCGTCTTTGCAATCATAACAATTGTTAATCAAAAACGGCCAAGAGTTTACAACAATTTGTTTGCAATTGTGATAAACATGTAGCATTATAAGTTTTATCATCATTAGGTTTTCAGTCCTGGAACTGGTTAGACGTATACCTCCATTGTTTCCTATTCTGATCTAACTTACACATTTCCCTCACATTCCCACAGCCTACATCTTTCATTATCTGTATGCAATAGTCTAATCTAGGTGTACCTTTGTCTTTCTTTTAGCCTTTTTCTGTCTCTATTATATCCCACACCATTCCTTCATTCCCTGCCATCCTATCTCTCCTATTTCTTTACTGTTTTCCACATATTTCTTTCTTCCCCTGCTATTCCTAGAACCTCTCTGTTCCTTGCTTTGTCTGCCCATGATATCTTAATCATACGTCCGTAACACCACATTTCAAGGGATTCTATCTTTTCCTATCCACTTCTCTTACTGTCCACATTTCACAGACGCACAGTGCTGTGCTCCACACATATGCTTTCAACAATTTTTTCCTTGTTTCTGTTTGTTGCCTTCGAACATAGCAGCTGTTTTTTCTTGTTAAATATAGCACAACCTTGTGCTAATCTTTTTTAAATATCTTTTCCCTCTAATATTTTCTAAAAATATATCCTATTTTACCAATATTCAGTGATATGTGAAGGGTGCTAAGCAACCTGATGGCTAATAATATCCCCCAGACATTTGGCAAATCAATAGTTTTCCAATTACGCCTTTCGCACAAATTTTATGGATAATAAAATCCGTCTCCTAATTAAGTCATTCCTGGTATCCGCGTAGCATGGATCGATAATAATACAAACCCCAATTCATTTTTAAAAGTCAGGCAACTGGTTTTCTTTGGCAGTATGCAAGGTACTCGTTTGGTGTTTAAAATATATTTTGCATACCCATGCGAACAACGAAATTCAATGAAATTAGTTATGGTATTTTGCCTTCATTATTGCTTGTATTCTAGGAATGTTTCGCCGTTGTTGCCTGAAGTATATTTTTGCTTGCTTTCTCAGAATATTTTACACCAATATCGGTGGGGAATGGTTTTTCATTACTTACCCCCGTCGCTCTCACAGTTGTATAAATACAAGTTGAACTTTAGGAAGACTTTCTTACTTATTCGACTCTTCTCTTATGTATCCGATTCTAATTTTTTACAACGTCCTTTGAGCGTTGTAAAGCGCGATCTTAAAAATGCGTTTTTGTATATAGTACTAGTATAGTTAAGTTGGTTGATCCAGCGCCCAGCTGTAGACGAGTGCAGCCCGCACTTCAGAATTGTTGAAGATAGTAAAAGCTTGTATTTTTTTGTTTGCTTTACTTGTGTTGCTGGTTTGGAAGATAATTACTTCTTTTTGGTTGATTTCGCAATAAATTGCAGACTGTATGTTATTAAAAGCATTCTCACAATGCACGAGCAATTATGCAATTATTCTTAAAGCTTGCGTTAGAGCACTTTTTACTGTTTCCTTTCCGGTGAACATAAATGTTAATATCAACAACTTGCTAGTTAATACTTGATTACGCTATTAAAAATTTAACGTTACGTTCTGAAATCTTACAAGGCGCACTTCCCAAACCAAGCAAAAATTATTATAGATATATGTATTCTGTGTAATTTCTTCTGGTACATATTTAGGGCTGGAACATGTTGTACCAAAGGTTGAGGCGGCTCCGTGGCGTAGTGGTAAGTGTGTGACTACTACGCCCAAGGTCCCGGGTTCGAATCCCGACACGGTCCGCTTGAAAAATGTTAGGCGAGCATTTTTCGCAAAAATACACCCTCGTTCGGATGAGAGGTAAAATGGAGGTCCCGTGTGTGAGTGTTGTCACGCACGTTAAAGATCCCTACCTTGCTTGGAACAGCAAGGATTCGGCAAAATTCAAAATTTTCCAGGTAAAAAAACTCGCTGCCTGGCCAATGTAGTACCTTCGGGTGGAGCATTGGAAAAAAATCACATGTAATGTACCAAAGGTTGAATAGTTGAATTACTATGTCATACAATATTATTTTGTTAATATAACCTTCCACATAATTTAGAACTTTCCTTTTTTGCATTTTCTGTCCCAGATCCAAGGTATATTTACACTGTGGCTTTAGGTACAATACAAGTTGAACCTTTTTTTAAATTGCCAAAAATAATGTAATTCCATCGATAGAATATATCCTACTGTTGATGTTGAGATTTTAAAACTTAGAATGTGTAAGAATTTTTTTAACGAAAAAATAGCTAATTGAAACAAATCAGAAATGTAAAGGCGAGAGAGAAGAGATAAAAATTGAAAAAATTCGTCAAGATTGTTTGCAAAATTAGGTCAATCCTCATTTTTTAATAAGTGCTTGGTCCCATATGGAAAACATGTGAGTTGTTATTTTCTAATTTGGTTCAATTACAAGACTACATTCAACATTTTGTGCCCACAATCTTGTAGAAAACAATTCAGCTGTTATGAAACCTGGTTTATAAAGTCATAAATAGCAATTTAATCTTTCTAAAGTCTAGGTAAACACCTTATTGTTCAAAATATACCTCATGGTTTCTAACTTATTTCATACACACTGCACGTGGGCCCTAAGACCTTGTTCTGATAAGACTTCCTCCGTTTGAACTGTCCATGCATGTAATTTTCTACATCCGCTCACTTTCATATCATCTTCGAGGAAAGAGGTTGGAAAGTCGTTGATGGTTAGATTTAAGGTCCAAAAACTTTAAGTGCCTTAATCGATTTTATTACAGCACAAACCCACTAGGGTTAACAACCACAAAGACCCTATAGTGCCAACAACTCATGCACCAGCCAAACAATAGGCTGTAGGATTGGAAGTCACTTTTTAGTCCATATAGCCGAACACTTTTTGAACATCTTCGAGCGTATCCATCATGTACCACATTAATTTGGGGCCATCACTTTTTGTTACCCAGCTGGAACCTGTGCCTAACCAGCCTGAAGGCAGCTACCAGAACCAGTGGTTAAGGGTGAATGTTTTTTGCTGGATCCCTAAAGGATCTGTTAAAGAAAATTTTTAATCCTTCCAGTCTGTAAAACCTGGCACCCCACTTTTCTTTTACTTAGAGTATTCTTTTTCTTGAAAGTAGTATTTGCTCTAAAAATAGCATGTTTGGAATTTTTAATAATAACAATTGTAAAATAATTGAAATTACAAATTTGTTTAAGTTTGTATGTTATCAGATCTGATGCTCATATAAATCATAAGATACAAAATGTTGTTTAATTAATAATTTATTTTTTTTGATATCACTAACGCGTGAATTTAATTATCCCTATAGTAGGGGATAAAGAATACTACTATAGTAAGCCTGCTTATCGTAAAAGGCGATTAAAAGGCGCAGCAAGGGGCAGCAGCCTTGCTGGTTAAAAGATATTGGAGGAGGGTCGGTTGGTCTCGGGCGATCCTCAATAATTTACAAGCTTGTTGGTGGTTGGCCAGGACGGATACGGCTTTTTGCTAAAATCTTTAAAAACTGCGTTGTGGAAAGATATGGGAGCCTACCACAATATTTCCCAGGTGTGCGTGGCCTAAAACACGAAATACATATGATGGAGAGCTCACAAGTAAAATTCTTGTCCGGAGGTAAAATACTCTCTCATTCGGACCTCCGGGAGGGGGTACTTGGGGCTCGTCATCGTAAGAATATAAAACAACAGTTCGATTTAGTGATAGGGACTTGGAATGTAAGGTCATTACTCAGAGTAGATAAGTTAACGAATTTATTAGTCGAAATGAGAAAGCAAAAGCTGGACATTTTAGGTATTAGTGAGGTGAGATGGCCAGATAGTAATGACTTTTGGAAGGATAATTATAGAATAATTACAACTTCTTCAACTAATGCACAGGCAGGCGTAGGAATAGTGTTAGGTAAAAGATTAGGGCATAAAGTTAAAGAGTACTTACAACTTAGTGATAGAATAATTATGGTTAGATTGAGTACAAAACCCACAGACACTGTTTTAGTACAGGTTTACATGCCAACAACTCAGTACGAGGATGAGGAAGTAGAAAAGGTATACGAGGATATAAATAGTATAGTGAGAAAAGTAAAAGGAGATGAGAATTTAATAGTTATGGGCGATTTTAATGCGTCAGTGGGAGAAGGTAGTGAGGGAAAATGGTAGGAAAATTTGGGTATGGCAGACGAAATGATAGAGGAGAAAGATTAGTTGAGTTTTGCCAGGAACATAGATTAGTAACTGTAAACACCCTATTCGAACAACATGTTAGGAGAAGATATACCTGGAAAGCCCCAGGTGATAGAGCTAGATACCAAATAGATTATATTTTAGTTAAACAAAGATTTAGAAACCAAGTTAAAAACTGTCGTAGTTATCCAGGGGCTGACATAGATAGCGATCATAACTTAGTTAAAATGAAGTGTAAACTAAAATTCAAAAAATTGAGAAAGGTTAAAAGAGAGGGATGGGATCTAGGTAAGATTAATGATAGTAGGGTAAAAGAGGAATATAAACAAGTATTAGATAATAAAAGCAAAGAGATAGCTGCAGGAGGGAACGTAGAAAATAGATGGAAAGAAATAAAACTGACGGTACATGATACAGCAACACAGACTATAGGTAAGAAAAAAAATAGAAGCTAGAAAACCGTGGGTAACAAAGGAGATATTAGATTTAATAGAGAATAGAAGAAAGCTTAAATCTTTCAGAGAAGTGGATAGTGAAAGTAAGCAAAAATATAATACAGTTAGAAATAAGATAGTACATGAGTGTAGAAAAGCTAGAAATAAATGGATGGAGGAGAATTGTAAGGGAATACAAGATGATTTGAGAGTAGGTAAGACAGACAGGGCTTACAGGGCAGTTAAAAAGTTTTTTGGGGAAGATAGGAAAAAATATAATGGTATTAGAGACGAGAATAATGAGCTTCTAATAAATAAAGTTGAGGTAGCTGATAGATGGAAAAGATATTTAGAAGATTTATATAAGGGAGACGATATGGATGAGTTAGAGAACGACCAAGAAGAGGATGTAGAATAGGGTTCTCAATATTAAGAGAGGAATTTGATAGAGCTATTCGGAATCTTAAATTAAATAAAGCGACAGGGATAGACGATATTCCCGCAGAATTAATAAAATATGCAAGTCAGAAAACTTTGGACAGATTATATGAACTAATAAATGTAATATATGACACAGGTGAGGTTCCAATAGATTTCGAAAAAAATATTATTATCCCAATCCCAAAAAAGTCAGGAGCTGATAGGTGTGAGAATTTTAGAACGGTTAGTTTAACTTCTCATGCTTCCAAAATACTAATAATAATAATTAAAAATAGAGTAGAAGCTTTGACTGAGAATTATTTAGGCGAAGACCAATATGGTTTTCGTAAAGACAGAGGGACTAGAGAACCGATACTAATGATTAGGGTAATTATCGAAAAAGGTTACAAAAAATAAAAGACTCATTTCGCATTTGTAGATTTAGAAAAGCATTTGATAGGGTTAATTGGATTGTTATGTTCAGGGTTTTGCAAAAATAGGAATCTCTCATAAAGATAGAAAAATTATTTACAGTATATATAAAACCAAAGCGTAGTAATTAGATTTGATGAAATAGAAAAGGAAGCTAAGATTAGAAATGGTGTTAGACAGGGTTGTATACTGTCTCCTTGATTTTTAATGTTTATATTGAGGAAGCTTTAAACTTAGCTAGAGAGAGAAAGAGATAGGTATTAGTGTACAGGGACAGAAAATAGACATGTTACGTTTTGCAGATGATATAGCCATTATAGCAGAGTCTAGAAAAGAGTTAGGAGAGTTTTAAATATTTTAGATGAGATACTACGGAGTAACTATAGTATGAGAATTAACTCAGTAAAGACAAAGATAATGACAAGTGAGTTACAGCCTAGTTCTAAACCAAAATTAAAAATAGGTAATACCGAGTTAGAGGAGGTAGATGAATTTTGCTATTTAGGTAGTATAATTACAAAAGATGGACGTAGCAGAAGGGATATAGTAGCTAGAATAGCCCAAGCTAGAAAAATGTTTTTAAAAAAGAAAAACTTACTAATAGCTAATAGTATTAGTTTAGATAATAGAAAAGTTTCTTAAAGTCGACGTATGGAGCGTTCTACTATACGGTAGTGAGACTTGGACAATTAAAGAAGTAGATAAGAAAAAGATAGAAGCTTTTGAAACTTGGTGTTATAGGAGAATGTTAAAGATTAGTTGGACAGATAGAGTAACAAACGAGGAAGTTTATAGAAGGATAGGTGAGGATCCCTGTATGTGGAAACAATTGAAGATCAGGAGAGATAGAATGATAGGGCACCAGTTAAGACATGAGGGACTATTTAGTAAAGTCTTAGATTATAGACTACCAAATAAAAATAGAGTAGGAAGGCCTAGACAAAGCTATATTAGTCAAATTATTAGAGATTTAGGTTGTGAAGGGTATGTAGACCTTTTTAGACTAGCTCAGAATAGAAAAGAATTTAGAGCTGCGTCAAACCGACTTTAAGTAAGTTCGAAAACAAAACAAAAAAAAATAAAAATCAGTTAACTAAATGTCACCAGGACATAACTCACAATTAGTTAGCGGTCTGGCATGTTGGTAGCGTTTCGTTGCTTAAGCCTTACCATAACATATAATTTAATAAACGTCACCATGACATAACTCACAATTAGGTAGCGGTCTGGCATGTTGGCAGCCATTCGTTGCTTAAGCCTTACCATAACATAATTTAACACTTTTCCTTTTTGAAGCGGATAACCAGGTTATATTTCATTTCCTTATAAATGGTAATCATGTAAACATGTTAGAGTTCTTTAACAACCATCAGGTTGCTAATATCTATGTAGAGACAGCTGGATAGGAAAAAGATAGAAGGATTTAGGAAGACCTAGACCAAACTATATTAGTCAAATTATTAGAAATTTAGGTTGTGAAGAGTATGTAGAGCTTTTTAGATTAGCACAGATTAGAAAAGAAGTTAGAGCTGCGTCAAACCGACCTTAAGTAAGGTCGAAAACAAAATGATGATGATGACGCTACAAACATTAGCATTTTTTTGCATTCCACAAACATTTGAAAAACTGACATCGAGGTACATGACCTTCCCCTATGTAAATTTTAAATTGGTCTTGAGATTGTTAATTGTGCAACTTTGTTTGGAAAGAACCAATTTGTAGAAAAATCCTCGTTTGAAGGTAAATAAACTATAATCGTATTGACTTCGCTGAACGAACACATACTGGATATAACACCTGTAAAGAATAATGTAACAAAAATTCATTTTTATTACTTTCAAGCCATCATATTTAATAAAGATAGAAAACTTTTTTAATGAAAATTAATTATAATTATGGTGAGCTTCACATGACCATTATTGTTTGCAAATACAGAATATCCACAATGAATAGAACATAAACTACTATACTACTATACAGCATAGCAGTAAGCATTCGACTTTAGTGAACTATCTTCTAAAATCACACTACTCTGATGTAAGCAAAATCAAATGAAAAATAAAATCCTTAGAGGAAAATTTTCTATAGCAATTTCCTTGTATTTGGTCTTAAGTAAAAAATGTATCACTTATTGCCCCTTAAAAGGATAAATTTAAAAGACTATAAGCACAGTGTACAGGACAAAGAAGTGCTTTAACTATGGTGTGTATGCATAAGTTAATTTAATTAGTGCAAAACAGACACACATAGTTTCAAATTATGCTCAAAGGTGGAAAAATGTCGTCAAACGCAATACAATTACGTTAAAACATAATATTATAATTTTATATATTTGGCAAAATAAAAACTGTAAAACACATGAAAGTATAACATAAGAAGTGCTTATTATTAACTGCATGCAGCAAAAAGCTAAATCAGTTTCGTATCTTCTTAATAAGTAATATCACTAACAACTAATCGCAAATAATTATTTACTTTTATATTTGAATTTAATACTTTCAACTAATTCAATTTCCAAAGGCCCATTTCAAATTTTTCATATAATTTTAAAATAATCCCTACATTAACCTAATTTTTAAATCAAATTATCATTAAGTGTCATATTTGTAACATTATAATTAGTACAATTAAAACTTATCCCCGACTTTTTATACAACATTAAAAATTTCATTAATAATAATAAAAATTAAGAAAAGAAAATGTAATAAATACATTACCTTTGGTAAATTAGTTACATCATAAAATGTTACAATATCCTTTCTTGCTATTCCATCTTGTTGATCCTTTGTAAATGGTACATGAGTTATTCTATTGGTTGTTAAATACGGATCCATGTGTTTGTAGTATCCTTTCTCTGCTGGACGAATCGCAGGCTGCTCATCTCTGCCCAATGCTTGAATCTGTTTCAGCAAAACAAAAACTATTT
This sequence comes from Platerodrilus igneus, assembly GCA_036346225.1. Lineage (NCBI taxonomy): Eukaryota > Metazoa > Arthropoda > Insecta > Coleoptera > Lycidae > Platerodrilus > Platerodrilus igneus. Next base: position 1,626,710 of record JARFIW010001151.1, on the reverse strand, counting down.
AACATAAATTGTATTTAAAAATTTAATAAAACTGTAAATAGATGCAGATTACTTGTTCTCCTGTTAGTCATTCACAATAGAAATAGATTAAAAATAATTTCTATTTTGCAAATAATCAGTAAAAAAAACTGATTACTTGCGAATACTGTTAGACATACAAACAAAAGTATAATAAACGTAATATTTCACACAGTACATTAAGAAAGAAGGATAAAATAAAAATTTGTTTTTGTTAAGTACAAGACGAGACAAAAGCATGTGGAAAATATTTGAATACAAGAAAACAAAATAGTTTAATTACTATTAGGTATTAATGTTCGTTATATGAAAGTACAAATTTCACTAGTTAGTACTAAAACTGGAAGCTAAGTAGAAATAAATTTAATATGATTTGATTTCAAATTTAATAACATTAGAGTAATACTATTTCCAGCGAGTACACAAAATGCTGATAAAAGTCATGCATATGACACTCAATTTTTTTGGGTTGAAAATAAAAGATTCGGCTAATTTCCAAACTTTTCTTTGTAATATGGCTATACTTCCCAGGGAAACACCGAAAGTAACAGTAACTTATTCTTGTACTAAATAACAGTTAATATCTATTTAATACCATAATTTCTATTTTGGAAAGGTTGTTAACGGTTGGTCCGTTTTCTATCTTTTTCCATCCATCCTAAACTGTGAAGTGCTTCATAGTCTCTCTTACATAGTTTTATATTATCTATCAATCGATGTATAATCCTCTGGTCTAGTCAGTCGGTAAATAATGAATAGAGAATGTAAGTTTATATATTATTGTAAAGACAAATAAATTCCTCAACTCTTAAAATTAAGGCGCTTTCAGGTATTGATACAAAATAGAAACTTAGTTTAATCTCAGCCAACTGCCTACACTAATATAGTAGTCGATCGACAAACAAATTAGCACTAATTTACAAATACACCTGAATAATTATCAGGGACTAACTACAATGCATCTTACCAATGATAATAATTCTAGGGCACACACTGAACACACGAACAATTAGGTCACGACGTTACCTGTTAGACTTGGAGAGCTAATCTGGTCGACCCAAGTGCTAAAGGCAGACCGTCCCTACTTCTCCACACACCATGCACTTAGTTAAGGATAGCGCAACCAAAAATGCACCACAACTATTACTGATGATTTTACAGCTTTGACCTAACAACATCGTATTCATTCTACCCAAAAAATTGATAACGAGAATTCACAAAACTAAAAGATAATAACCACATACTTTAGCAATTGTTTTTTACAACAGTTTACTTAAATTTCTAGTATTGTTATCATGAGCTTTTGTTTAAGTAAAAAAATCTTTACCACCACGCAATCATTTCCCATGAGCCAAGACTATTCATCGACCTATATTTCTTGACAAGAATGATAAAACGCCATACGGGCTTTTCTAATATCATGTTATAATTTAATATTTTATTGAGCTATAGATATCATATTTTAGGGTGTAAATCAAAACACATACAATAAATTAATAACAATTTGATCGAGTCCGAAGTCGGGAAAAATATACTTTGTTTTTGAGCAACTAACTCTCAGTTAGATAGTTTCGGAACAATTTTTTATTCTGGAAGCAAACCTTTACCAAATCATTTCAAAATATCAATACTAATTATGGGTTAACGTGACTACTCCCGTGTTAATTCAATCCCGATAGTGGCTCCAGTTTGTAAATTAAGTTTTTTGCAAACATGAGAAGTAATGAAATTGGATTGTGAAGTGGAGTCAAGCAGGATTCACACAAAATAGGTTCTTCAGAATCGAGAGCATTTTCAGTGACAGTGGGTAACAAAACATTTGACACAAATGCTGACACAGAATGGTTGCTTGAATTTGTGGGATCAGAGTGTTGGGATGAACAACCCATTGTTCGTGCAGGAGAGTGTGATGATTCGTCTTGTATGATTGACAAGTGTATTTCGAAATACATTGGTGTATTAAGTGCCCCTTCGAAAGACAATTGAAGTATAGATGTAGTTCATTTGCTTTAGATGACTTATCTGAAGCAGAAAGTTTTAGAAACTCTGGAGATACATAAAGATTATGCGATTTTTTGCACAATGTGCATGAAAAAGCATTGCTAACAAATGACTTGGATGAAGGACTTGGTCTATTAGCGACCAATTAATCCCGTTTTAAGTTAAGTGTTTCAAGCAAGTCAGCAGTATTTCTAAAATATATCTTAAATTCATCGAAACAGAGCAGGTCACTACTTTGTGTTTTTTGTGGGTCTCCCATTCCCTTGCTGTATGGGAGTCAAGTTTGCTTGCAATCAGATGAATTATTAAAGTTTGTACAAGCTCTTGTGTAACTGACAAGTGCAGTGACATGTCTGAACTGCATATCGTGTAGATGTCAAATCTTTTTGGCAGACTCCTTTTCAATGATTCTAAATTCGGAATGACGAAGTGATTCTACACCAGCATTCTCAAATTATTATGCCTTTCGTGGATCCTACTCCAGGGTAGGGAGTTGGTACCTGCAAAGAATTCCAACGATTTGATGGTTAATAAGGCATCACCAGTTTACGAAGCATGGAATTATTGGAATTTTTGAAGGTTGGTATGGAATTGTTATCGCGGATTAAACTTTTATAAAGATCTCTATGTTCAAATCAGTTGTCTATCTCGCCATTGAATTTTGGAAGATTTATTACTGGTAGTTTGACCAAACCTTTATCTCCATGAGGTTAGCTTGCATTTGACAGAATCTAACCCATAGGTGAATGTAAACACTGTGGTTTTGGCCTAATTTGATCATGTAAATATTCAGCTGCTGATGTAGCAGCATAATAAGAATCATTAATTCTTTTTGTATAGTATATGCAGATGCTAGATTGCCAGTTTGCGCTTCAATTTGCAATTGTTCATCGTAAAACTGTGGTAGCAGAGAAGTTGCGACACCTAGACTCCTTTAAAGCTCAATTGCAATCTTTGCTGGGTTTACAAGTGCATTTATGGCAAACTTTGTTTTAATCTTTGAAACATATTTTACAAATCCAATTAAACTTTGTTGTGTAGATGCTCTTTGAACTTTCAATGTAAGCATGTTGCTCTAATTCGATATATAACACTACAAATAGAAATAGTACTTAGAATTGTTTGATGCGCAAATACATGTTTAGTATAACACCGTTCTAGTTGACACCATCCTTTGTGAATTTGTAATATTAACTAGAATTATTTAGTGCACAAATTGCGGTTAGTACAATGCCATTTTATATGATACTGTTATTAAATGTGGGTGCAATATACTCAACAACATTAACATGAATCATTGGATCAAAATGTGCCCTGCACCATTGTTCAGATATGATAAAATGAGAAATATGTCTGTTAAAGCAGGATTCCAATTTTCGGAGCAGTTTGTCCGCCAGATTCAAACACAGGTTTCTAGCGAACGTATCGCTTTAAAAAACTATATATTGAAACAATAATTACAATTCGTTTTAGTTATAATAACACTACTTACTTTGGTTTCCCTTTTTTTCTCGTCAATACACAGCTTAATTCTAAATAAATTCAAGTAATAAACAATAACAATTCTTTGACATTTAAATCATTCAGTTTTCAAGGCACCCTCTCTTTAGTTCATAGCGTTACCGGGACGACAGCAATTTCAGCGGCGTGAGTAGCACAAGTGTTGCCAACATACTCCCCGCCGGTAAAACGATCCGAGTGAGTTTATACCTTACTAGTGGCAACTACGCGTTGTTCGGAGCGATCCCTTCACGTCAAGCACTGCAATCTTGGTTGCCGGACGATGGTACTCTCCATTGGTTGTTCGAGCACGGGCGCTCCTAACTTGGCCATCCTTACCAGCAAAGGTTTGGATTACGATCCCTTTGGGCCAAGTGCAGCGAGGAAAGTTCGGATCGATGATTATTACTACATCACCTACTGCCAACGGTTTGACTTGATCGGTCCATTTACTTCTTCTAGTAAGAGTCGGTAGCACTTCAGTCACCCACCTCTTCCAAAATTTATCAGCTAAAAACTGAGAGTGTCTCCAAGAACTTCTAATATATTGGTCGGTTGCGTCAAATTTGCCTGGCAATTTAGCGCCAGAAGAACTGCCCAACAGAAAGTGATTTGGTGTGAGTGACTCTTGTTCTGCGGTGTCTAGCGATAAGTAAGTAAGCGGTCGGCTATTTAAAATACATTCAACTTCTAGGAAAAGGTTATACAGTTTTTCATCTGATAATTTCGTTTCGGGTGTTACAATATGGTACAGCACGTTTTTCACAGAACGTATCATCCGCTCCCAAGAACCTCCCATGTGAGGACTAGCGGGTGGGATGAAGGTCCACTTAGTTTCGGATGTAGTAAATTGTTCCTGCAAGGCGTTAAAGTCCAGTTGCTTGTAAGCTTCTTTTAACTCTTTTTCGGCTGCCGTTAAATTTGTGCCGTTGTCGCTAAACATCTGTGCCGGCATGCCTCTCCTGCTACTAAAGTTCCTAATCGCCATTACACACGAGTTCATGGACAGCGAATAGGCTACTTCAATGTGTACTGCACGACATGTCAGACACGTAAACAGGACGCCGTATCTCTTTTCCGAACGTCTTCCAATTACCACTAGAAATGGTCCGAAAAGGTCTACCCCAACGTATGTGAACGGGCGAGAGTTCGGTGCTAAACGTGCTTCGGGTAGTTGACCCATTTCTGGCGGATTGGGCTTAATGTTACGATTTTTACAGACTTGACAGTTGTTTCTAACTGTTCGCAATATACGTCGCAAACTTGAGATATAGAATTTTTGAAAGATTTCGTTAACAACGGTTTCGTGATGAACATGATGGTACTTACGATGGTACCAGTCAATCAGCAAATACATGATTCTATGATCTTTTGGTAAAATGATTGGGTGCTTTGTTTCACTTGCGATTGGGGCGTTATCTAACCGTCCATGCAGTCGTAGTATTCCCAGGTTGTCAACGAAGGGAGAGAGTTTCCTAAGAGTACTTCCTTTGTCTAGAATATATCTGGGGTCTCGTTGCAAATTCACCATTTCGGTTGAGAACAAATGCGTTTGTGCAAGCTTGTAAAGAAATTCTAGGCTCTGTGTTAACTCTTCCCCTGTCAGATGGTTCGATTCTAGTTCCACTACGCTCGTACTAACTTGTAAGTCGTTTTGCTTCGCTCTGCGCACCCTTCTTATAAACCGTTTGACGTAAGCTACGCATCTCACCAAGCGTTCCCATTTTGAAAAGCGGAAGGTATCAACAACTGGAGAACATTTTATCTGGACCGCCACGATTTTTTCAGGCATCTCTTTTTGCGGTTCAAAATGTAATTATTCGTTGATTTAAAATTTTGCAGGGCCATTGGTCAGTTTGTAGCTGCAAGAACTCCGGACCCGAATACCACGCGCTCGACGGTTCAAATACATTTTATTATGCCACTTCGTAGCCAGGTCAGCAACATTTAGTCTTGATGGTAGGTAGTGCCACCGCGTTACATTTGTATTCGTTTGTATTTCAGCGATTCTGTACATCACAAATTGTTTGTGCTTTCGTGGGTCAGAACGAATCCATACTAGAACAGTTTGCGAGTCTGACCAGTAATGTGTATCGCTGATTACAAGCTCATGTTCTTTAACTATATGCCTTGCAAAGCGAGAACCCAGTACTGCAGCGAGAAGTTCCATGCGGGGTATAGATATTGGGCTTAATGGCGCTACCTTGCCTTAGAACCTATCAGTGAAACATGAATTTTGTTTTCGTAAACGAATCTGAAGTATGCGACAGCGGCATACGCACAGTCACTTGCGTCCACAAACACGTGCAATTCAATTAAGCAGTCTTGTGCTCTCACGTCGTTATTGTAGCATCTTGGAATGTGAATTTGCGGCACTAGCTCTAAGTGTGAAAGCCATTGCTTCCAACTAGGTATCAACTCACTAGGGATTGTTTCGTCCCATTCGATTCCAGTACGCCAGACGCACTGCAGCAGGATTTTGAGTTGAATCGTATAGCATGATAGCAGGCCGAGGGGGTCAAAGATTGACATCAACAGTCTTAAAAGTTCTCTTTTGGTTGGTGCCTTTCCTTCATGTAGAATTTCAGTGCTGGCTTTTGTATACTTTAAACTAAACGTAAAAGTATCGTTACTTGTTTGCCACCACAGACCAAGTACTTTTTCTGGCTGAACCACATGATCGATTGATTGCCCTGCGTGGCAAAAGTCTTCTTTTACTTCTGGCGGACCGAGCGCAGCCACTACCTCTCGAGAATTTGAAAGCCAGTTACGAATATGAAAATTCCCACGTTTATGAACTTCAATAACATTTTTGGCTAATTCAATAGCTTCACTTGGAGTATCAACGCTGTCGAGCCAGTCGTCAACATAATGACGTTCTTGTAATGCTTTAGCGGCGCGTGGAAACTCCTAGAAAATTCTTCGGCATTTTATTTTTGACATACTGCGCTACCGATGGCGAGCAGCATGCGCCAAAGCTCATAACTTGCAAAACATAAACATCTGGTGGTCGATTCTTCTCGCAGTTGCGCCACAAAATCTTTGACACTGCTGATCTTCTACATCAATGTGAATTCTATGAAACATCTCGCATATGTCACCACAAATTCCAACTCTACCAATACGAAAGTTGAATAAAACTTGAAGAAGCGGACGTAACAAATCCGGGCCTTGTTCAAGACAGTCATTAAGGGAGGTACCATGGTGTACAGCCGCTGCGTCCCACACTAATCTTATTGTACTTGGCTTATTCGGATTACGCACTAAAAATATAGGTAAATACCATTGCCGTTTGTACTCTTGCTTTATTTCAGATGGGGTAAGCTTTCGCACATACTGCTTTTGTTGCATGCTGTCTATATGAGTACTTACTAAACCCTTGAGCCCTGAATCCTGGTTTAACTTCTTTTCGAAGCATACTAGTCGGCGCATAGCCATATTATAATTATCGGGTAAAGTTATGTTATCTGCACGCCACAGAAGCTTAGAAGTAAAGTGGTTTCCCGTTCGTTTTACACACGCTTCGAGCATTTTCAATTTATCGGAATCGGTGTGATTTCGTGCTGGGTTTTCGGGGCCCATATCGTCAAGCGTCATGCTTTCGCTAACGAGTTTGTGTAATGCCATGTCGCTATCGCATTCGCAGATGTGTAACTGAAAGCACGCATTTACGGACCCACAAACGTCTTCCTTTTCTAACACTCCATAAACTGTCCAACCCAAACGTGTTTTAGTAGCAGCTGGTTCCGTGGTTTTGCCTTCTCTAAACTTCATGGGCATGGCCACGTGCTTATTGTTTAGACCGATAATCATTCGTGGTACAACATCTTGGTACGACTCTACCGGTAGACCTTTTAGATGTTTGTATTTCACCTCAAGTTCTTTCATGAATAATGTTTGAGTAGGTAAGTCTAGTTTACTAACGGTGTGTACGTCCCGCAACGTGAAGGTTTGGTTGGGGTTGTGTTTGCTGGACACTTTAAGGTTTACAAGTTCTGAGTTATTTTCGACACGAATAGAACCATCGGTCCACCGCAAGCATAACTCAGATGTTTCACCTTTAAATCCAGTTGCCTTATCACGCCTTTTTCTATTATGGTTGGCCCAGAACCGTCATCAAGGAGCGCATAAATTGCTACAGAAGCTTTTTGACTGTAAATTACAATAGGAACGATTCGGTACAGTACGTTTGAAGTTTTTTGTACATGTATTGCCACGGTATTTGGCTGTACCTTAGTATCGCGTGTTACTACCGTTTTATGTAGTAACCGGTGATGCTTTGCAGTGCAACGCTCTATTCCGCACTCGTGTCGTTCTTTGCAAAATCGTGGATTGTGAAACTTTAAACAGGAACGACACAACCGTTTCTTGTGGACAACATCCCATCTGTCATTGTATGTCATTTTCTCAAAACGTCACATTTTCGATGCTATGATCTTGTAAGCACGCTGCACAATTGTGTGTTTCTGCTTGACGCCAATCTTTTTTTGCTTTGGTTTCCAATGTCTCTTGTCCCTTGTGAAAAGCGACGCGATGCGTTTTACGCTTTTCGTCTTGACTTGCAGCTGGAGGAACTGATGTTACGGAACTCGCCGCGCAAGATAATTCGTAAAGCCATAGGCTAAAGGTCAAGAGATTAACTTCGACATTACGTTTGGTCATGGCCCATTCTAGACGCATTTGGGCTGGTAATTTACTGATCAACTCTTGGACAAGTAAAGGATTATTTAAATGCCAATCAAGTCTTGCGGCTTGTATAGTTGCTGTTAAATTTTTAACTTCCAGCGAAAAGGCGATCAACGTTTCAAGTTTGTTGACGTTAACACCACTAGAGGCGCGTATTTTTTCTAGCAAACTATTTATTATATATTCTGGCTTTCCGAATACCATTCTTAGCGTAGAAATGATGTCAGGAACCAGAGCGGGAATTAATAACTGACTACTGACGTACTCTAAGGCTTTACCTTTTAATGATCGTTGCAGGCGAAGTAGATTTTCGTCGTTGCTAAAACCGCAAAGTCTAGTTGAGTTTTCGTAGCTACTTATAAAGACCGGCCATTCATCGGGTTTTCCACTGAAAACCGGCAAGTCCTTGGGTACCCCTTGTCGAGCATGAATGTGTTCTGCTCGCAAAGGTGTAGCAGGTGTAAACAGAGGCAAAGATTCATAATTTAGCAAGTTTTGTGTCGGACTACAGTCACCCGTAATGCTATTGCTAGAACAGCCCGGTGCAATGTAGTCTTTAGACTTTGTGTAGCTTAAGTCTATTGCGTTCGAACGCCCAGGCGAGTTGTCTTTGCACGCATTATTTTGCCTTTGCAATAGCTCATACCTTTTTTGCAAGTAGCGCAAATTAGCTTGTCGCTCTTCTTCTAAGTACTTAAGTTCTAATTCAGTATCAGAAAAACTAGGCTTAGTAAATTCAGCTTGAGTGTGTATTCGATTTTGCTCAACGCTCACGGTGCGCGTACGCTGTTCATTGTTCACTATTACCCTGTCTTCTTGCCGCTGGATTTCGATATTGAGGTTTTCTTTGTGTTTGCAATTAAAGCACGTCCAGGCTATCCTCTCGATACCAGCGGAAACACCAGCACAGTGAAAGTGGAACCAATCATCGCAATCGTCACATTGGACCATGTCACCGCCATCTGGCAGCTTGCATGTGGCGCAGTATGTGACGTCTGAATGATGACTCATATTTCAAATTTTTTAAAGATTTTGTTAAAGCAGGATTCCAATTTTCGGAGCAGTTTGTCCGCCAGATTCAAACACAGGTTTCTAGCGAACGTATCGCTTTAAAAAACTATATATTGAAACAATAATTACAATTCGTTTTAGTTATAATAACACTACTTACTTTGGTTTCCCTTTTTTTCTCGTCAATACACAGCTTAATTCTAAATAAATTCAAGTAATAAACAATAACAATTCTTTGACATTTAAATCATTCAGTTTTCAAGGCACCCTCTCTTTAGTTCATAGCGTTACCGGGACGACAGCAATTTCAGCGGCGTGAGTAGCACAAGTGTTGCCAACAATGTCCTAGAATTAAACTTAATGTTTATCGCAAGATGTGAAGGAATAATGCTGTTCTGTTTGCAAGTTCACCGCAAATTGTAAGGGTTATGAGGTACTTATTACATCAAATATAAACATTCCAGTTAGACAAAAAAGTCACAGCTGTGGGTAGAGTATTGCAAGGAACTCACCCTTTAACTGGTCGATTGTGGGAGGTGCGTGTATAATACAAGACCTTATTGTATGTCCAGAATCCAGAATACCAAACCTGTCATCTCCAAACCTTAGAAACCTTTTTTTGCAGTTATATTATAGTGAAGCCAATACAATCTGTGAATCTGATTTCATTAGTTGGTTCATAGAAAGGACATGTTCATGCTGTGACGTTTGTAATGAATCGTAAGGATTTTGAATAAATGCAATTGTGATTGCTGTCTTGTTTGGCATTACAGGTACTTTGTGGTGAAATGTAAATTCTTTCTTTTCTATTAAAATAGGAACAGCATTTTTTATTATGAACTTGACAGTTACAGTTTACATTATTTCATAAACTACTTGTTTTAATTACATGTATAGGGATTTTTTCGCCAACAACAATTTGAACTCGTGGTAATTAGTAGTCGTAAGAGGAGTTACAGATGTAGTTATGGTTGTCAATAATGAAAACGGTGTTGTTGTGTGTTAGCGATTATTTAAACACAACAAGCTATTTGGTACAAAGATTTGTTTATATTGAAACATAGGTCGATAATTTATTTACAAATAGCGTAAATACCATAAAATAACATTATTTTCAAATACCCATTATATCTGGAATTAATGATATGTTGGCCATATTTTTATTAAAGGAAGAAGCTTTTTTAACATATATTTTTAATAGTGGATTCTATGTATGTTAATGGGGCATTTGTAAATAATACTTAACATTTCGGTTTAGAGAAAGTCACTTCAGAATACCTGTCTGCTACGAGATGGATTACTCGCCAAAAGGTTAAGTCCGTATTATGTCTTGTCATCAGATATTCTATATGCACTTGAGCTGGTCGTTTGTTAATCAATTCTTGGACAAGCAATGGATTACTTAAATGCAAGTCAAGTCTAGCAGCTTGTGCAGTTTCTGTTAAATTTTTGACTTCTAAAGAAAATGCTACCAAAGTTTCATGTTTATTGGCATTGACACCACTAAAGGCGCGTATTTGTTCTAGCAAACTGGTTGTTATATATTCGGGTTTTTCTAATACCATTCTTAGCATAGACATTATATCAGGAACAAAAGTGGGAGAAACTCAAAAGCTTTGCCTTTTAATGATCCTTGCAGACGAAGTAAATTTTCATCGTTGCTAAAACCACAACATCTATTAGAGTTTTCCTAGCTACTTATAAATACAGACCATTCGTCTGGTTTGCCACTGAATAATGGGAGTAATCTGTGTATTTGCGTAGTTTAAGTCTAATGTATCGAAAAGACCTTGAACATGTTATTTTGCAATTGCAGTAGCTCATACCCGTTTTGTAAGAAGCACAGGTGAGTTTGTCTCTCTTCTTCTAATTGCTCAAGTTCTAAATCAACATCAAGTACACTAGGCTTATCAGTAGATTTAGCATGAATGTGTATACGATTTTGTTAAACATTCAAGGTGCGCGTACACTGTTCATTGTTCAAAATTACAGTGTCTTCTTGCTGCTAGTTTTCGATATTGAGGTTTTTATCAATTTTGCATTTAGAAGTTATTCTCTCGATACCAGCAGAAGCACCAGCACAATTAAAGTGGAACCACTCATTGCATTCGCCACATTGGACCATGCGCCTTCTTCTGATTTCTTGCATGTGACGCAGTATACGACATCTGAGTAATAACATTTTATTGAAAATTTTTTGAAGAAGATGTTGAAGTGGGATTCCAATTTTAGAAGCAGTTTGTCCACCAGATATAAAACAGATTTCCAGCAAACGGATCGCTTAAAAAAATTATATTGAACCAAATTACAAATTTGTTATACAGTTAAAATGTGCAGTTAATTAAAGATTAAACTAATAAAGCCAATAATTTTTGTGGAACTTATCTAATTTTTTAAAAAGCGCCATTGCTTCCTAATTCATTGAGTGATTACCATGACGATTTTCATTGGAGCAAGATGAGTATCAAATATGTTGCCAACAGTAACTATTTGGTAATTTTAAATGATAGTTTTCGTGCGTAATTCTGCTTAAAAGTGACTTTATTTTATGCAGAAAATTGCTTAGGCTTGGCTACGCTAAGTTGCGCCTCGTCAATGCAAAATCTGCTTGTAATAAAACGACCTTTAATTCTAATAACACAATATATTATTTTTGGGTAATGGAAATTCTTGTATATTACATGTATCAGTAACTTCAAATTTTTGAGTTATGTAAGCTATGCTCAAACAACCATGCCATTATCTACTAACATGCATATCCCGAATGAATTATAGATTATCATTTTCTAGGCTATTAATTGTAGTTTTATGCCCAACTTAATTCTTTTTGTTTGGATCTAATTAGTAAAAATTCTTTTCCAAGCGTTTCTTTTTTTCATTACTTATTCAGTTAAAACAAATTAGAATTGGTATAGCAACAACATGAAAGTATAATTAAAAATCTCACAAAACTACTTACTGCGCAGTGAGCATAAGGTTCTGGAGGAAAAACTTCTTTGCTGTCAAATTTCACATAATTTCCAACATACGATTCCTTCATTTCTGATATTGTTGGTTCTTTGAGAGGAGGTGGATTTTTGAACACCTGCAACATTACTTACTATACTTTTATATAGAGTTGAAGTAACTTACTCTTTCCTCTGCAGTCCTAATATAAGACATTGTTTCCAAAAATGGTGCTCGTCGCATATAGTTCACATGTTCAGGATATTTCACCTGGTATTCATGATTATATGTTGATTTTCCATTTTCATCTTTGATTGCTACATCAACTTCTAACAATTTTGACTTTATTTTTGCTTTTGCTCTCTATAATTTATATACAATTTATCATTTTAAAACTGGAAAATAAAACAAACAGACTATCTAATGCATTTAATACAAAATTTTTAAAACCATAATCACTCATTATTTGTTAAACAATGAATTAAAATATCTGGTTCTCTGTGTTGAACACACACCAGAAAGGCATACAACGAAATCTTTTAACTTTCTACAAAACAGAATATTAAATAGAATGAGTTCAAGCGTGTGCTTATGATAATGTAACAACTATAAATTTGCCATGTATCCACTGTTCATATAAAGAACAATATCAACCACATAATGCATACTTCTCAACTCTGCGAGAATCGTGAATTGAATTGTAACCCTATAAAAGCATTTGTGATGACTGCTTCTAAATTTCTGGGCACTCTTTGAAGCAGTTATAGTGTGACTAATTTATTACCATAAATACAAGAATAATTACCGCTGCCAAATAATAAATTAATTTAAAGCAGTACATGATGGAAAGCTACTTTAGATACGTTTGCTCTCGTTTTGCTCTCTATTTGTATACAATTTATCATTTAAAAATCGGAAAATAAAACAAATGCAAACTATTTAATGCATTTTTAAACAATGAATTAAAATATCTGGTTCTCTGTGTTGAACACGCACCAGAAAGGCATGCAGTGAACCTTTTAACTTTCTACAAAACGGAATATTAAGTACAAGATAAAAGTTCAAGTGTGTGCTCATGATATTGTAGCAAACATAAATTTGGCATATAACAACTGTCTATATAAAAAACAATATCCACTGTATAATGCATACTTCTTGACAAGGTGGTAATCGTAAATAGAATTGTGACCCTATAAAAGCATTTACGATGACTCCTTCCAAATATCTGGGCACCCATCCAAAACATTTATAGTGCGACAAATTTATTATAATAAAAACAAGAATAATTACCACTGCCAAATCATAAATTTATTTGAAGAGGCAGTACATGCTGGAACAACACTTTGGATACATTTAAGCTACTTCTCAAGCTGCAATGTACAATGGCATTGAAGCTACAATACTCCTATAAAGCAAGAATCAAGTATGTTATTTCACAAAATATTCAGAAGTTACATATCGATATTCCTACTTGCATCTGAAACTGCCCCTGTAAAATGAAAGTACTCCAAACCATATATAAATTAATCCTTTACTCCAAAAATTTTAGCTAAAAAATAACCAATCTACAAAAAAAAATCTCAGAAAATTTTTTTTACACCTTCGTGTAGGTGTTACAATATATGAGTAAAAAAGTATCCATAGATACCATGCCGGCATTGTGCAATATCCAAGGTCAAAAATCAGAATGAACAGTTTTTCGTAAAAATCCCGTTCCCTATGACTCGGAGACCAATGAGGTTTATTATAAAAATTATAGACCATCAATTCTCTACAAAATATAGGGTGTTTCAAATTGCACGGTTTTTAAACAATAAATAAGACACTTAATATGCATTCATTTTCAAAAACTTTTTATTGGTAATTGAAGTATCACTAATGACATTAATAATAAAAAATAATATTTGCCAAATGGCCCCCTCTTGCAGATCCACAGACGTCCACTCTTTTGTTAAAATTTTCAATGACATTTTGACATAATTGAGGCTCTATCTCGCCATTGTCACCAATAATTTCATCTTTCAAAGCAGGAATCGATTGTGGATTGTTTTTATAAACCTGACTTTTCACATAACCCCAAAGAAAATAGTCTAATGGAGTCAAATCACATGATCTTGGTGACCAATTAACATCGCCGTTTCTTGAGATTACACGTCCAGGAAATTTTTCTCTCAATAAAGCAATTGTTTCTTGTACAGAGTGAGATGTAGCACCATCTTGTTGAAACCAAATATTGTCTAGATCAATATTCATTAATTCAGGCCACAAAAATTCGGTTAGCATCTGACGATATCGATCACCATTGACAATTACAGCTTCACCAGCAGCATTTTCAAAGAAGTACGGTCCTATTACACCACCTGACCATAATGCACACCAAACAGTAACTCATTTAGAATGCATAGGTTTCTCATGAACAATTCGTGTATTTTCCTCACCCCAGATACGACAATTTTGTTTATTAACATAGCCACTAAGTTCAAAATGTGCCTCATCGGAAAACATTTGAGAAAAACCAGCCTATTGTTCATTGATGAAATTGACAAATAAACGACGTTTTAAATGATCTAATGGCTTTAGTGCCTGTGTAAAATTATGTACGAAATACGTATCTAGTAATTTAAATATTTTTTGTGGTTAAGGGTTTTTATTTAATTTTATTTAATGTAAAATGGAAAAAAATGTTCGAAATACTCAAAAGATTGGAATGAGTTTTAAGGGTAGAGCAAACAGTGATAATAAAATTCAAACGGCAACGTAGAGGAGTAAATATTAGTAAAGCGGTAAGACGAGGATGCTCCCTATCCTTGTTAATTTTTTACTTGTACATCGAAGAAGCAATAATTACTGTCAAATGCAGAAAGACATTTGGAATTATTAAGCAGCGACAAAAGATTGATATGCTTAAACTTGCAAATGATATAGCCGTATTAGCATCTAGCAAGGAAGAGCTAGAAGCAGCTTTTAATGAAATGGAAACAGTTCTAACAAAGAGATACGGTACGAAAATTAACAAAAATAAAACTACAGTGCTCGTATCCCAGCAAACAGAGCCAGATACCAGTACGTTTTTAAAATGTTTTGCTTTGGTTGAAATACTACTAGCAACTAAAGAAACCAAAATATTACAATTTTAAAACAATTGTTTATAAACTTTACAGAACTATTAATGTTATAGAAATTTTAATTATATAATGGTAGACTTGGTGAAGTAATTACATATTTTTCACCGATAAGTTATGGACTAATTTAATGCTGGTACAGATTTTGGTTACTTTGAGCACATGTAAAATACGTTGATAATCGATGTACTTGTAATTATTTCAATAACGATTTATACATGTTTAAAGTACGTTGAAATAACATCAACATATTTTTAAAACCTACACCATTAAGAATAGGTCATTGAAGTAAAACATTAACAAAAACTTATTTAGAAAATTAGTATATGTATTAATATAACGATAGGATTGTCTATAATACATACGTAAGTAAATAATTTATTGTAAAAATATCCAAAAAATAGTTAAGCGCACGCAAACTATATCCCGCATCATTACACAAAAATGGCTTATGCCTAATACTACAATTGCGTGCTATATAACCTAACCATATACAATTGGATTATTTAATGGCGGGCGATTTGGTAGTATATTTAGAAATGTTAACTTATGACTTTTTTAATAGTACGGGAATTGCGTCATATATTGAGCACGAGTAAGTTTTAATTTACTCACATTTTCAGCTACCATGGCATATGTAATTATTCAATTTGAAGAATACAAAGGTGGATCAATTGCAGTAGTGCACAATACATGGTTGTCACCTAGAAAAACTGAAGTGTATTGGTCCCCGTATAAAAACCAAACATATTATGATAGGGCGCTGATAAAGGGCGAATATGTAGATCCAAAAAAATTGGACCTTATATAAAATATCACGTACCTTTGGTGCTTACGGTGAGTATTAAAAATTTCAGATGCATCAATGAAGATCTGGACTTATGTAATATATACAATAACTAATAAAATTTTATAGCATTCATTCAAAAATAAACATTGTAAACTTTCATCAAACCTTAAAGAAATTTTTTTTTATAACGGGGTTGGTTTGTAGTTTGTAAATTATGCAAATTGAAATTTTGTTTTAAAAGATTTTGCTCTTATTGTGCACAGGACTAAAAGACAAACAATCCGGATTGCGTAATATTATTTAGTGGGGTGGTATTTTGTTTGCCGTGATTGGATACAGTATCCGACTGAGTTCAAAATAGATAGTGATTGTTTGTTTCAATCGGGATCATAGTCAACACGTTGGTAGCGAGTCAGTGTCACTAAACTCAAATCATATTACCGGAAAATAACATATATAATTGTGTTGGGGTTTATAGAATTTTAAGATTTGAAGTTACTTCGCGTTTGTGCCAAGAACTACTTTTGTGGCGGAAGACGCTCATGTTTTTATTTGGGTGCTTCGTTTCCATTGATTCGCGTTTAAGATGTTTGAGGGGTTAGCTCGTGACAGCTGATACCCAATTAGTCTAATGTAATTACATAATTTTCAATCATATTCAGTTACAATAAATGTATTCCACGTTCAAGCATTCTTTACAATTTCTATCTTAGCAAGAAACAAATTTTCAGTTTTATTGTTAAGTTGGTCCTAAGAGTTAATACTACAACGAAATACACGTACAGCAGAATCACCAGCGAAGATGTACAATTATTACAAAGATATCCCAAACATATGGTTCTTTAATTCCAGCCGGATCCAGGCCTATTTGGACAGCTCCATTATAAATACAACTACTCGCATTCCAAAACTGTACGTATATTCATCGCCTGCAGGCACACATTCAAGGTTGAACGCAGCTAATGAGGGTTGCACGCTTCAAATAAACAACTCGTTTACGACGAAATTTCAGGTATAATACATCCCTTCCTTTACTGTTTATTTCAATATCGATTTTTATGCCACTGCCTTCCTTAAACATTTTTAAATTAAAGCTTTGCGTACTGGTGTATCTAAACAGGCTACCTAGTACATTTCGTAATTAAAATTTACTTTATTCAACGTTAGGTACATAAATACTACAGATTTTATTACAATAAAAAATTTTCTTATGTTATTTTATAACATTCAGATGCTGTTGTATTTACACTGATAGCAATTTCATATTATTATCCAATTTATTCTAGTTATTTTGAAGATAGTAATTAAAATACCGTTAATGGGTATTATTCTTTCGTACATTTGTACAAACACCTTTATGTAATTATTAACAGATTTCAGTACAATATTCAAACATGGAATTATTCGTACGGGAACGTGGAATGATTAAAGGCAAACTCACACGCTTTATTAATTATGTAAATGGCTTCAAAAATACTTTCGACTCTAATCCTAAGTCAGTTTCAAGAGAATTAATCATGGAATTGAATGATCGCTTGGTCATTTCAAAATCATTATTGCAGTCCTTCGAAGATATTCATAAGCAAATAATTGCTATTTCAGACGACTCGGTTCATGAAGAACAATACACTTTCTTTGAAGAATCTTTCTTTAGAATCACTTCTGTTGCATCAATGATTCTAGAAAAAGTCAATAATTCCGACTTACCCGAATTTCTTGGACCATCCCGTTCTTCAAGTTCGCGATCAAATCATTCAGAATCGCACAGTTCACATTTCATTAAACTTCCGACGACAAATTTACCGCGCTATTCTGGGAATTTAGAAAATTGGCTTGAATATAGGGACACGTTCGATTCTTTAATCAATAAAAATACGTCCATTAGCGACATCCAGAGTTTTCATTACTTAAGGGCCTCCCTTAGCGGATCAGCACTTCAGGTTATCCAGTCTCTAGACTTCGTTTCGTCCAATTTTCGTCTAGCGTGGGACACATTGTGCAAAAGGAACAATAATACACGCATGATTGTTCATAATCATGTCCAATCTTTATTCAACATCGAATCTCTTTCAAAGGAGTCACCTGACAAGCTTCGTCAAATAAACGACTTCTTATCCAAACATGTTGGTGCTTTATGCTCTTTGTCAGACGTCAAATCTCTGATTGAGACATTTCTCATTTATGTTATTGCCAACAAACTCGACCCTACTACTCTTAGAGAGTGGGAGTCTGTTCAAAAATCCTTACCTCAAGAGCTACCAACTCTTGCGGAATTTCAAGACTTCTTAAAATCCCAAGCGGATTTGCTTTCTACTTTAAAAGAAAATTCTACGGTTGTGCCCCAGAGGCATGAAAAATTCAAGGCTAGTGTCAAAACACTTGTGACATCTAGTAATTCACGCGGTTGCTATAACTGCCAAGGTTCTCATTTGCTCAGTAATTGCACTGAATTTCTAAGGTTATCAGCACAAAACAAAATTTCAAGGGTAAAGGAGTTGAAATTATGTCTCATTTGCCTATACAAGGGACATCTTGTCTCACAATGTTCTTCTCGCTTTACTTGCAGGAAGTGCAAGTCAAAGCATCATACGCTTTTGCATGAGAACGTTCAACGTTCACAAACTTCTACAGTCTCCGCAGGGCAAACAAACACTTTGCCTTTTGTGGGTGGCGCTTTTCACATACAATTTCTGCCTTTTCTAGTAATACTTCCCAAGTAATACTTCCTACGGTGTGCGCACAAACTACCGATTCCAACGGCAGATTGTTCAAAGTTAGGGCTCTGTTAGATTCAGGCTCTCAATCGAATTTCATTACTTCGGATATTTGTAAGAGGTTGAGACTTCCTACAAAACCAGTTGATGTTACGATTTCCGGTCTTAGCAAGGCCACGTCGCAAATACGTTCACGTTGTGACATCACGCTTTATTCTTCTTATCATTCGTGGTTCAAATTGACAATTTCCTGCTTTGTCATTGATAATATCACCAGTAATCTACCTAACTGGCATGTAGATATTACTAAGCTTCACATCCCTGTCAACATTAAGTTATCAGATCCTTTATTTCACGAGCCTGGTAAAATCCACATCCTTCTTGGATCGCCAGTCTTCTTTAAGATTTTATGTTCTGGACAATTTCAATTAGGTCCAAATCTTGCTACTCTTCAAAAAACTCGATTTGGTTATGTTGTTGCTGGTCCGTTAGGCTCTGGCATGCTGATTCGAGCAAAATGTCTTCATTCGATTATTGATCCAGTTCAAGAGCAACTCGCTCGTTTTTGGGAATTGGAACAGTATCCGTCCGAAAAGGTCCTCTCGCAGGAGGAAAACTCCTGTGAAAGACAATTTTCTGCAACTACGAAAAGGGACACTGATGGTCGTTTTATCGTTTCCATTCCGTTCAAGGACAACCCTTCTGTTCTGGGTGATTCTTTGCATACAGCTTTCAAAAGATTCAAGTCTCTAGAGATGAAATTTCAGTCAAATCCAGAATTCAAAAAATTATATACTTCCTTTATGCAGGAATATCATAATCTTGGACATATGTCACCTTCCGACCTCAGTTATACAGGTCAAGTTTTCTATCTTCCTCACCACGGCGTAGTTAAAGAGGAAAGTCTTACAACCAAACTTCGCGTTGTATTTGACGGTTCTTCTAAAACTTCCAGTGGACATTCGTTAAACAGTATTTAGATGGTTGGGCCCACTATCCAAAAGGATCTCTTTTCAATTTTATTACATTTCCGCAAACATAAGTACGCATTGTCTGCTGACATTGAGAAAATGTACAGACAGGTTCTGATCAATCCAAGCCAAAGACCACTTCAAAGGATACTATGGCGATCTTCTCCTTATGATTCAATTTCTACTTTTGATTTAAATACCGTAACTTATGGTACCGCAGCGGCTTCATTTCTGGCCATTCGATGTCTGGCTGAGATAGGTATTCTGGTCAAGGACACGCATTCTGAGTTTTCCAGAATAATTCAGGAAGATTTCTACGTAGATGATCTTCTTACAGGTTCTGATGAGCTTTCTGATGCCAAGGCTATCTGCCAAGGGCTTCCAACGCTTCTGTCTGGAGGTGGTTTTAAACTTAGAAAGTGGATTTCCAATGATCCACAAGTACTTTCCAGTATAAATCCGCAGGACGTTCATCCAGGCATTCTTGAGTTCGGATCTCATGAAAACACCAAAACACTTGGTCTTACCTGGTCATTTCAAACTGATCACTTACGATACTCAATTTCCAGTGCGTCAGATAGCATTCCTACTAAACGGGCTATACTGTCCGACATTTCACAGATTTTCGACCCTTTGGGCCTTCTGGGCCCTTGTGTCATATCCGCTAAAATTCTCATGCAGTCTCTTTGGATGGAAAAGATTTCATGGGATGATCCGATTCCTGTTTCAATTCAAAATAATTGGATTCTTCTATGCCAAAATTGGGTTGTGTTAAACAATCTCGTAATTCCACGTCCTGTTGTCTGTTACAATCCCGTGCAGATAGAGATGCATGGATTCGCAGATGCTTTAGTTCATGCCTACGGGGCATCTATCTACCTACGTTCGGTTGACCCGCAAGGTCAGGTTTTCGTTCGGCTTCTGTGTGCAAATGCTAAGGTTGCGCCCCTGAAGCCTGTCACTATTAAACGTTTAGAGCTTTGTGCAGCTGCGTTGCTGGCTAAGCTTGCTACTCAAGCTACAAAGGCCTTAGGCATAGACCTTGAGCGGTCTGTCTTTTGGTCCGATTCTACTGTCGTTCTAGGGTGGCTAAAAACACCACCTAATCAACTTAAAACCTTCGTTTGCAATAGAGTTGCAGACATACAAACTTTGACTGCTCATGCCACATGGCGGCATGTACCTACTAAAACAAATCCTTCCGATATGCTTTCAAGAGGAGTTTCACCTGCTCAATTATTAGAATGTAGTCTATGGTGGAATGGTCCTTCCTGGTTGCATGTATCTGAGAATTCATGGCCTATTTTTGTAGATCGTATTTCCAATTTACCAGATTTAAAGAGTACTTTACACTGTCATCATGAGCGTCAGGTCGAACCTTTCGCATGGGACAAATTTTCTACTTTGACAAGACTCGAAAGGGTTATTGCATACTGTTTGCGGTTTTTGCGTAATTGCCGTAAACACTCCTTTCAGAGAGGAACCTAGGTCCCCTCACGTGTGAAGAGATTTCCTTTTCACATACTTGCTTGGTTAAAACATCTCAACTAGAGTCCTTTCCGGAAGAAATAAAAGGTCTACAGAAAGGCATTCCCATTCTAAAGCCAAGCTCAGTTTCAAGCTTAACTCCTTTTCTCGACTCTGATGGTGTAATACGTGTCGGAGGTCGCCTTCAAAATTCTCAGTTTTCCTTTGAGAAAAAACATCCAATTCTGATTTCTGCAAAACATAGATTTGCTAAGCTTCTTCTTATACGTGAACACACTCGTCTGTTGCACGGTGGTGTTCAATTGCTTCTTTTGCACGTGCGAGAACGATATTGGATAATTGCTGGTCGCAGTCTTGCAAAGGTTGTTGTCCATAAGTGTCTCCGCTGCTTTCGATTTTCTTCTAAGGTAACTAAACCCATTATGGGAAATCTTCCAGCTGATCGAGTCAATCCATCACCACCATTTCATGTAGTCGGCATTGACTATGCTGGTCCATTTCATATTAAGGATCGCAAAGGCTGGGGTGCTAAAACTTCCAAGTCTTATATCTCTCTTTTCATTTGCTTCGCAACTAAGGCTATCCACCTAGAATTAGTCACTGATCTTTCCAGTGATTCATTTCTAATGACTTTTCGCAGATTCATTGCTCGCAGGGGTAAACCTAGTACCGTTTACTCTGATAATGGTTCAAATTTCATAGGCGCCAATTCAGAACTTCTCGAATTGGGCAATTTCCTTCTTTCTGAACGAACCATTATTCCAGATAAAGTAACTGACATGGGCATAACTTGGCATTTCATTCCTCCTCATTCTCCTCATTTCGGAGGACTATGGGAGGCGGGTGTAAAATCGTGCAAACACCACTTACGTAGAGTCTTAGGCTATGCTCTTCTTACTTACGAGGAGTTTTCCACCGTGTTGGCACAGGTGGAGGCTATTCTAAATTCAAGACCCTTGTCTCCTATTTCTTCCGATCCCAATGATCTTCCAACTTTAACTCCAGGACACTTTCTTATTGGTCGATCCATGATTTCTGCTCCTGATCCTTCCTTAAGTCATCTTAAAGAGTCCAGACTTAATACCTTCCAACGAGTTCAACTTCTTCAGCAACAAATATGGTCCCGTTGGAGCAAAGAGTATGTGTCCGAACTCCAACAACGACAAAAATGGCGTTCCAATGACTCCGAACTTCAAGAAGGCACATTGGTGCTAATAAAGGAGGACAATCTCCCAGTGTTACAGTGGCGTCTTGGGCGCATTGTGAGTGTTCATACTGGTGTCGACGGTGTTAATCGCATTGCGTCGATTAAAACTGATACTGGTCTAGTTCGTCGATCATTTTCTAAGATCTGTCCGCTACCTATTGACGACATGTAAATATATTTTAATGTTCTATACTGATTATTATTGTACTATACTTGTTCAAACTATTTCTATTGTATTTTTAAGCTGATTTTTTTAAGCAATTCTTAGTTTATTGAAAGTTATAGCTTTGAACGCCAGGGGCATGTTGGGGATTATAGAATTTTAAGATTTGAAGTTACTTCGCGTTTGTGCCAAGAACTACTTTTGTGGCGGAAGACGCTCATATTTTTATTTGGGTGCTTCGTTTCCATTGATTCGCGTTTAAGATGTTTGAGGGGTTAGCTCGTGACAGCTGATACCCAATTATTCTAATGTATTTACATAATTTTCAATCATATTCAGTTACAATAAATGTATTCCACGTTCAAGCATTCTTTACAATTTCTATCTTAGCAAGAAACAAGTTTCCAGTTTTATTGTTAAGTTGGTCCTAAGAGTTAATACTACAACAAAATACACGTACAGCAGAATCACCAGCGAAGATGTACAATTATTACAAAGATATCCCAAACAAATTGTTTACATTTAAACGAATTTAAAATTATATAACTAAAATGTCACGTAATAAAATAACAATCAACGTTTAAACGTCAATAATATTTCCTTGTACCAAATTTAGGGCGTATGTAAACTAATCGGTATTATGTATGTGTTTTTGCAGATGATTATACGGAAGCTAAACGAAAGAAAAAATTTGCCGAAGTGATTTCGGATTTAGAAAAGGATGACGACCTCAAAGATAATCTTATTATTAATAGAAGGAGATCTATAAAGAAGCCGTTACAATTTATTGTATCCGATAATGACGATGACGACGAAAGTACTCCAATTCATTCTAATTTGATACGTCCACCTGCAATTAATTTGGAACAAGATTTTTAAAAGGTAATTATACTGTGCAAAGAAAATGTTTACAATCACTATTTTACAAATTTTAGATATTACTAATGGTCATAAGTTAATCACAGAAAGGACATCTAATGATGGAATATACATACTTCTCAAAATGTTGAAAAAGGATTTTTTACAGTGAAACATACAGTTTAATTTAGCAGTGGAACTTGGACTGACATAGTGATCAATCAGACTTTAATGAAGTCAATGAAGCCTGAAGGAGGAATTTCTCAAGGCAGAAGCACAAAAAAAGTATTGTGTAAGTGGATATATAGTATGCATGCCACAAACGTTGTCTGTGCTGAGGTGAAAAAATTTTGCAATCTTTCATTAGACTCCACAGATCAGCATGTCGACATGAGAGATTCACGTATTTAAAGAGACAATGCAGATATTCAGAAGCTTGTTGCGTGATTTACTGTTCATAATCCATTTCCAATGATCAATCAAATCATTTCAATATCAACAGGAATTGTTGGAGATGATGAAATAAATTGTTACAAATCATATGATATTAGTCTACAATTGATAGAAAAAATAATTAGACAAAACTTTAACGATATAAAGTTAAAACGTTCTGATAGAATTCGTTCAATATCATAAGTGAACAGTTCTGTGTAGTCCATGATTGCAAGGTTTCTGTTGGTCCTTTGTTGCTGTTCCAAAAATAAGCCTAAATAAAATATTTACAATATGAGTTAAGCCCATATCCAACAGCGTTATTTGACAATGTGTAACGTGTTGCATTATGCTAGATATAAAATGTAAATGGATAAGGAGAAATTAATCTTGAATGAACAAAGTTATTATTGAAACACTCGGTATAATTTTGATGTCATGTATAATACTGTTCAAAATTAAGACACTGCAGAAAAATTGTTTTTTTTTTATCAAATAATAAACTTAAAACCACAAAAATAATTGTTTCATCTCTATTAAATACATATTCGAACTCAACTCAAGATTGTAAATTACTTTAAACCACAAAACATTTATAACTGTAAACTTTTTTAATGGAAGCATGCCAATTTTCAAGAAATCTTTCAGAACATATAGATGTGCTCTCGATATTTAACTTGTGTATTGTTCGGTTAATTAATGTTCTTAATTATTATTGCTGGACCATAGCGTTTTATTTACAGTTTTGTAAGCTACTCGATATACAGTCCATACTCTCGATTGCATTATTTTCGATAGTGTAAAGACATGTAAATTAGGTCTACCGTGACCTGCTCGATTCTACAATTTCTCCTTTTACGTAAACATGCAGTTATTACCATATCGTTGGTAATAGCACCCTGCCTCCCTAACAAATATTCATCCCAAATATGAGCTTTTAGAAATTTTAATTAAATAAATTAAATCCAATGTTATGGTTTCAATATTATAGTTTCAATTATCATGAATCAAACCCAGGCACTAACTCATGTATACTAAAATGCAGATGATTTAACCTTTTCATTCAATATATTATAATGTATTCATTTATATGGCTGCAGACAAAGAAACACGAATGTAAACCTAAGTAAGTTACATGATAAGTGGTATTTCCTGTGTTTCACTTCATAAACGTAATAGCAAGATTGTGTAATGACAAAAAAAAATCCCCGGACTGAACATAACAAGTAGAGTGGAAAAATAATATCTGAGTTAGATATCCGACGAAGAGTTAATCATTAATTAATTGTTAATCGGCAATAAACCAACATCAAAATGTACTGATAAGCATGAAAAGTGGGGGGTTATTGATATAATGTTATATGAGAGTTTGATATAATATTTGTTTAAAAGTGAGTTTTTTTTAAGAATTTTCATGATGCATTTATGAACTAAAATGTCTATTGGTTGTTATTAAATTAATAAGGAATTAATCAAAGTGAAAATAATTATTGCGCTGGACTAATTAGTGACGAAATTGTGTATATTGATTTTAGAATGTCAATTTTAACAGTAAAATTTGGTATTGGTTAGTTGAAGCATAAAAGAAGATTTAGTAATTCGGAATGGACAATAGAATGATGCAGTGAAAAGTTGGTGATTAACTGTTTTTTCTTTTATTATGAACGACATTTCCAAAAATTGAGATTTATAAACGTCTTATAATTAAATATTAGAAACAGGAAAAACGCGGAGTGATGAATAGTTTTGTCAATGGCTTAGATTTAAGGTCTTTTTAGGATTTCTTTTTCTTTTAGCAATACCTGGCCAGATTTGAAGATGAAATTGTTGTTTTAGGAAAGTAAATATGCATTTATGTTGAAAGTATTTTATGTTAATAAAGTTTAAGTTGAGGTTGATTTATTTGAATTTATTTAAACCTAGGTACATAGAGAAATTTGTAAGGGTTATCCAGCTACCACAGTGACGGAATTTTATTTGGAAGAAGCATTTTATTTTGAGAATTTTCTTTAATTATAACAGAATTAATATATTTTATGCAGAAGAAACGTCTTCCATGCATAAATAATATCAAAAGAATTGCTGCAACAGACGGTTTGGCGCTGTTCGATTTTGACAGAAAAACCTTTCAGGGTGGGTTAATGTAATGTAAAATTTTTGTATTTGATCCAGTTTATATATTATTTTTATTTTTGTATTATTTTTTTCGAATTCTTTTAGTTTCCTTTCTCGTTCTTCCATAAGAACCTACTCCCACACAACTGTAGTTAGCCGACACACTCTTATATGATCATGGGATCCTTGTCCCTTCACGCTCATTTTACCCATAACAAATGAGAAAACTGCAAAATTAAAACAATATCAGTACTTCAAATCAATCAATACTAAAGTAGTTGATAATAACATTTTATACATTATAGATGCTGAATTTATTCTACATCGCGTCATATGGCAAAAAAATGATAGTTTTCTATTATTATCAACAAATACATTAATTATTTATCAACACATTTTGGTGTAAATACTGTTGTTTTTGGTGGTTATTCTGATAATTGCAAAAATACAAAAGCGGTGGAGCAATGCAGGCGAGTTGTGGTTATTTCTTACAACTTTTGAAGTTTCATTTAATGAACCAACAGAAATGCAATTCACCCATGAAAAACCTTTACCAAATCGATTGAATAAAAGTTAAACTAGTTAAAGTGCTTATTTGGAAATTGGAAGAAGTTAAAATCACTTGTAAACAATCACATGATAAATATTTATGGTTCCGGGTTGGAACCGTGTCATCTTATAAACTAAGGTCGACGTTTCGCCCACTTTTGTAAAAGACTTCATCAGGACACGAAAAGAAAATGAAATATAAATATAAAAATGGAATATAAATATAAAAAATGAAATATAAATATAAGAAATAAAATATAAATATAAAAAATAATAATTATAAAGATGAAAATGATAAAATATTAAGTAGACAAGTTAAATTGTAAAAGTATGAAACGTTACTTCTGAACTAGCAGACTCACCAACCAATTTAAGCCAAAAGGTGTCTTGTGGAAAAGTAACAAAGTTATTTGATGAGTCTGCTAGTTCAGAAGTAACTTCTTCATACTTTTTACACTTTAACTTGTCTACTTGATATTTTATCATTCTTATCTTTATTATTGTTATTATTATTATTATTATTTATATTTATATTTCATTTTCTTTTATTGTCCTGATGAAGTCCCTTACAAAAGTGGGTAAATCGTCAACCTTAGTTTATAAGATGACACGGTCCCAACCCGGAACCAATATTTATAATGACTCCGGCCGTGAAGGCCTCCGACAAAATCACATGATAATGCAGATGTTCTCATTGTTGAGACAGCTAACCTAGTTTCCTTCAAGAAAGCCAGCAGAGAGAAGGTTGTAACAAAAATATATTCGTCGCTGTCTTAGCAATTATCCATATTGTAGGAAGCACATTGTGTTTTTGCTTGCTATCTCTGGTTGTGATACAACTTCAGCGATGTATCGAAAAGAAAAACTGCAAGTCATAAAAATGTTTGAAAAACATCACGATTTACACAATTTAGGAGGAACATTTTTACAAGAAAATTGTTGATCTGACATTGCCGATGCTGTATTATATTTCATATTAGCAATGTATGCCGCTTCAATATCAGAACACTCACCAGACAATTAGAGATATTTAAGTTTCGCAAAACTTACAAAACTTTACACTGCAATCATATTTCCATCATTGCCACCTATGAATGCAGCGGCTAAATAGCATATTTATTGGGTCTATTATCAAGTACAAACCTGGTTGGGAAAAATATAGATCCTGATTAGTGGGATTGGATATTAAGAAATGATTCACTAGAAGCAGTTACAAGAGTATTAGTATTGTTCAAAAGTTGTAGTGGAAACTGCAGATGCCGAAAAATTAGTTTGTCCTGCTCTACAGCTTGTGGATCTTGGCGTGGCCAGTCATGCTCAAATTCATAAAATATCGATGATACTGAAGTAGACGTCTACATTAATCCACTCATTTTTTTCCTACACGAATGAACATAATTAATGATACTGGTGTATGAGGACATAAACGACTCAACAGAACCAGGCGGCGATTAATTTTAATCGTCAACAAGAGCTATTGTTTTTTTTAATAAATAATTAGTTTCAGTATATGACACAATACAATGTTTAATCATTCTGCACACTAAGGATTAGGCCAAACGAACGGATCATTGATTAAAATAAAAAATTTTTTTTAGAGAATATGACACAATTTTTATAATAAACCGCATTGATGATGGAGTCATGGGAAACAAAATTTTCGCAAAAAACTGTTTTTTCGTGGCCGTTGACTTTTGATATCTCGCAACGCCATCACTATATCAGTGGGAATGTTTTATCTGTATATTATAACACTTAAACAAACCTGTAAAAAAATTGGCTAACTGGGATTTTTCCCAGTTGAAACCTAAAATGACTGCACTAGCTGTGGAAGGGTAGATTCATTCAACTTCTTTGTGACCAAAAAATGATTTTCATGTACAACCTTTATTAGTTATTGGTTTAACGCGTTAATTTCATAAAGTATTAGTGTGTATGCAATCTTTTAATGTCATTGCAAATTTTCTATACACGTTTCGGTCGACTTGAAAAACAAAAACTGCTGAAACGACCTCAATCTTCCCCTACTTACAAGTAACAATTTAGAAATAGAAACAGCTTTGATTATGTATCAATTTTTTTAAAAATATGTAATTACTATATTACAATGTGCAATTTAAAATTTACACCTAGTTGAAATATAAACTTACACAATCAAATTCTTGGGGTTTGTTGGGAATAAGTCTATGATACAATCCACTTGAAGTTCTGTAATCTGTACTTTTGCTTGCAATTAGAGGCATACCATAATCAATATTTCCTAAAGTGTTATTTGTACATACAAATGGCACGTGCATCTTTTAAAAATAAAACAAACAAACTAAAATATACAAATATTTTCTATCATTCAAAATAATAGGTTACAATTTGACACAAGAAAGTATGCCATAGCCTCTAAACAAACATTGATTAAACATTAATAGGTAACTAGGGATACTTTGACATTTCAATTAGGTTCATTTAGTGTCATTTCTTGTATATTAAAGCATAAGGGGTTTCAATTAATTGTATTATTACTTTATAATACTATCTGTTACATAAAATATGGCTGATCATTATAGTGAAACTCGTTCCGCAGGACGTCGTAGCATGAGTATAGCAGACAGTGATATTTTTGATGGTAAGTTAAACAAACACATTATCAAAATGTAATTAAAACTCTAAACCTGTTAATACATTTTCTCCTAAATATTTTAGTATACAGAATTTAGAATTGCTACAATATAAGATCATGGGCATTCTTCTATCATTAGTGTATTTTCAAATTAAATTTTACCCATAAAATTTCTAAAAAATGTTTACTGTAATTCCAGTTTTATTCCTAAAAGGAAATTGTAAAGTCAGCCTGTGTATACTGAACATATGACATTTAATTTTTTCTCTGGAAATATATGCTTTGTCAGAGATTGAACACTAGCTTATAATTAAATCGACAAAGCTATGTAATTTTGATTGCTTATTTAAATTTCATCAAGGAAAAATAGAAACTATTCCAAGCTCAAATTTTCTTTCAAATCAAATACTTCACCATGTGATAATAAAAGATAAAAATGTTGCATATAAAATTTACTCGTTACTGTGTTCAATCATTTTTATTTTAAACAGGTGTTATATACAAATTATAACATGTTAAATAGCATTAATCAAAATTTGAATCAAAATAAAACCATTCCTAAAAATTTGTTTAATCTCTCAAACTAATAAAAAAGACAAATAATAATATGTGTTCTATGTTTTTTGTTGCACTCGTTTGCAACATACACTAATCTAACTTAATCTGGAATGTGTCCGTATGGTCAAAAGTAATGATTCATACAACTATTAGGAAAGTGGACATTATTTAATTACATGGTCTAAACTCAGAATAGGTATTATTAATCATTACTCAGTCGTTAAAACCTCCAAAAATACCATGCAAATATGCTACACTTTATAAGTAGTTGAAAGTGTATATTTGGGGTAATTTTTCTAAGGATTCGATTTTTGATGAAACTCGAAAAACCCACCCCAAAAATATTGCAAACATGTGGCACAGCTCTGAAAATCTGAAGACCAATATTTCATCTCATAAAATTGAAAACATCCCAAAATTGTCCCTACCATAATATCATTTCTTAAAACTCTAAGGTCCAGATTTTCCTTTTCGCTCGAATTTTTATTATATGGTCAACTTTTCATTCTAAAATCGGAACTTAAAATCTGAAGGCAGTGTTTTTATTTCTGATGGAATTTTTACTCCGGGGCTGTTATAATTAATGTACTTATAAAACGGTTATTAAATTATGTAAACACGTAGCTTATTGCCCGTAAGATAAACTGGCCAGGAAGAAAAGAACAAAGTCAGTAATAAGAAGTGAACCTGTCCGAATTACAAAAGAGAATGAATGTCATGCTAAAACAGTCCGAAATGAGTGGGAGGTTGGTGGTTATAAACAATCAAACTACAGAATACAGGAACCAATATAACTTTTTTAGAAATTTTGCACTTGAAATGAGAACTAAACGCAAAAACACATGTGAAATATAACTCCAATAAGTAATTGTTATGAATTTAGATGGCAAAATAATATTAAATTGCTGGTTTAAGGACAACCATCAAAATTCTTCATTCTTCACAACATCATTAAGTCTTCAGTCTTGGAACTGGTTAGATGCATACCCTCATTGTTTCTATTCTGTGCTAACCTACACATTTCTCTGGAATTTCCACATCTGCATCCTTCACTATCTGCATGCAATGTCTGATCCAGGTCTACCTCTACCTCATTTTTCCTATCTCTGCTTGTAATATATTCCGCACTATTCCACAAAAATGCCTTAGAACGTATCTTGCCCCTCTATTGCTCCTATTTCTTTTTGTTTTCCACAGATATCTTTATTCCCCTACTATTTCTATAACCTCTTTGTTATTAACTTTGTCTGTCCATGCTATCGTCCTGATACATCTAAAGCACAACATTCCAAAAGACTTCTACCGTTTTTCTGTCTACTTCTCCTACTGCCCTTACTTCATAGACATTCTGTGCTGTGCTCCACACACATGCTTTCAACAATTTTCTCCTTATTTCTGTTTGTTGTATTCAAACATAGCCACTGCTCTTTCTTGTTAGATGCAGTTCGGTTCCCTTCTATTGTTTACAAATATATACCCTATTTCCCCGATATTCAGTGGTATGTGAAAGGGAGGCGGCTCCGTGGCATAGTTGGTATGCGTGTGACTACTACGCCCAAGGTCTCGGGTTCGAATCCCGACACGGTCCGCTTGAAAAATGTTAGGCGAACATTTTTCAAAAAATACGAGCTCGTTCGAATGAGAGGTAAAATGGAGGTCCCATGTGTGAGTGTTGTCACACACATTAAAGATCCCTACCTTGCTCGAAACAGCAAGGGCTCGGCAAAATTCAAAATTTTTCAGGTAAAAAAAAACTCGCTTCGTAGCCAATGTAGTACTTTCGAATGGAGCACTGTAAAATCACATGTAAGGTATGTGAAGGGGATTAAGCAGCCTGCGGCTACCAAGATAGTTCACAGACTAATATTAAATATTAATTATAACTAAGTAACAATCAAACTGAAGTGTTCGCGCCGCAGGAATAAGACGCCAGATAGTTATGAGCTGGATGATGCTGGTAGCTTTGGAGTCTTGTCTCGACGTTCTGTTCTGGGTTACAGCCTGCACCTCGGGGTTGTATTTGTACATTATAATCGCGTCGCTTTGGGTTTGACGTAACTACGCAAAAACAATATGGAATTAGAAGCCAAATGTCATTTTTTTTTGAGAACACGCAGTTTAATTTATCGCTACCAATTTTTTTATGGTTTGTGTTCCACGGGTTTTCAACGGGTGTGCCAGCCGAAGATTGCTGTCCTGTTTCCTGGAGCAGTTTGTCGAGCAAGGCCACAGGTAAGTACTAGCAATCCTAGACTTGTAGTTATTTGTAACGTTGATTTCTTGGGGTACACATTCTCCACGCTATCGAAGGCCGCTATTATACAGACCATTGATCGCTTTAGGGGGATATTGTACGCACCGCATCCCGCTCCCCCATAAAAGTTTGATCCTAATCGAACCGGATACAAAAAACAATCTGAAACTGCATTAGGTACTGGCATAATTCATAAGTTTCCGCATTGCGCTTCTTATCCGCTTCTTAACAAACATACTTGATTTATTGTTACCGGCGCTATAACTGTCATCATGCCCAGAGGTGCACGCGCATCTAATAAAGAAACCGCAATTCTTCAAACGAGTAAAAGGACTGAAGAGGAGGCTCGTTTAGCTTTCTTGGAGTCAAAGTTTGCGTCGTATTTTAGTTACGCACAAAAGCTAGTTGCTGCTATTCCAGAAAAACAAGACACGGTACAGATAGAAAGTTTTTTGTCCAAATCTTTGCATGTTATCGGACTACGCAGCGAGTTTATGACGTTAGCGGATGAAATCAATAGTTTATCAATGCGCTTAATTGAAGAGTTTGAACCTGAATTTGAAACCGTGTGGTCATTTACGGAAATGTGCAGCTCTATTCAGTCTGCAAGGGAACGCTTTTTGTCAATGAAACAAATGGATAAACCGGAGATTGGGCATGATACCAAACGCAAAGAAAATTACTTTAAGTTGCCTCGCATTTCGCTAGCCCCTTTTTCTGGAAATAATTTGTCCGATTGGCCTTTATTTATTCAAAACTTTAACATTTTAATACATGAGAATGAACATCTATCTGATACGGAACGAATTCAGTACTTGTTATCCGTATTAGTTGGTAAAGCAAAAAATATTTGTCATGGTATAACACCAACACCTGAAAACTATTTACCGTTATACAACGCCTTAATTGCAAAATATCAAGATAATCGAGCTTTAGCATCTGCTTTTCTTGATCAACTGCTTGAACTCAAACCAATTAGTAACGCAACGTCAAAATCTCTTGAGTACTTTGTAGATAAGTTTACATCTGTTTACCAAGCCTTGGGTCAGTTAAAATTTGTGACTTAAAGGAATTTATGTTTGTCCATATTGGATTAAAGAAGTTAGATTCTGATACTGTTAAATCCTTCGAAAATGGGCACCGAAAAGCTGGTGATATGCCAACTTACGACGAATTTGTAACCTTTTTACGTGAACAGGTGAAGGTTTTAGAACGCACATCCAAAACTGAGTCTAAATCTATGCAGATACAATCGCATTCGAAGTTACAAGGTGGTTCTAAAATTACTCATTCTTTTGTAACCACGGACAATAAGTTATCAAAAACTGTGACTTGTGCCTTTTGTAGTAAGTCGAATCATGTGCACTTGTACCAGTGTGCTGATTTTAAAAAATTAGTGGCTAAGGATCGTTATGCCTTTATAAAATCGAACCATGCTTGTATAAACTGTTTAAGCCTGTCGCACTCTAGTTACACATGCAATTCACAAAATGTATGTAAACATGCCACAAAAGCATCATACATTATTACATTTTGATGCTCTACCTGGTGATGGAAATTCTTTGGCTAGTAATGAGTTAAATTTCAACGCATCGCATTCAAACTCTACCGCATTATGTAATGTTGTACCGCCTTCAAATGACAATAACTCACACGTCACGAATGACACTGTGACGTTAACATCGCATTCTCGCAGTAAAACCTTGAAAGCAATCTCGCCAATGAACAATGTTTTATTATCTACGGCGCAAGTTTTCGCTCGAACCAACAACAATCCAAGAAAGCTTATCAGATGCTTGATTGATTGTGCATCGCAACATAATTTAATCTCTATAACGTGTTGTGAACAGCTGAATCTGTCCATAACTCCGTTAAATAATTCTGTGATTAAAGGTGTTGGCATGAGCTCCCGTCCTATACGTGGGTACGCCACTCTTACTATAGAATCACGTATTCATCCGCATACCTATAACATCCAAGTTTTAGTAATTGATTGTATTACCGATAATTTACCTGCTCAATACATTGATTCATCGCATATGACACAGCTTAACAAAATGCCATTAGCTGATAGTCATTGGAATGTTCCTGGACAAATTGATTTAGTTCTGGGAGCACAGCTGTTTCCGTTCTTATTGTTAGACGGTCCTATTGATACTCCTACCAATGCGCCTTCTTTATTGAAGACTACTCTTGGGCATGTAATAATGGGTCAAATACCTATTACCGCTCCAGAACAACAGCATGATTTTACATCTACAACATACTGCGCATTAAATAATAATGATTTGCAAGAATGTTTACAAAAGTTTTGGGAACTTGAAGAAGTTCCTACTACTCGCTTCTACAGTCCACGAGAAACCGCGTGTGAAAATGATTTCATCAAAAATATGTCGCGTGAAAGTGACGGTCGTTATACTGTTGCTTTACCTCTCACTGGAGATGAACACAATTTAGGTAACTCTCGGGAGTAGCACACAAACGCTTAATCTATCTTGAACGTAAGTTTAAATTGAATCCAGACTTTCGCAAAGCTTATAACGAAGTTATAGACGAATATATTAAAAATCGCTATTTGGTAGAGGTTCCACCAGAGTTGGACAACGATCAGGGGTACTTTATACCTCATCACGCTGTTATAAAACCAGATAAAAGGACTACCAAGGTACGGATTGTTTTAGATGCAAGTGCAAAACCCATTCAGGGTTATCACTTAATGACGTCCTGTACCCTGGGCCGAATTTACAAGCTGATTTATTTAAACTTTTATTAAATTTTCGCCTTTTTCCAGTCGCCATTACAGCGGCTATTCGACAAATGTATTTGCAAATTGGTGTTATTAAGGAACACCATCAATACCAAAGGATATTATTTCGCTTTGATAGTAACGAGAGCATTCGCTCGTTCAAATTCACTCGTGTTCCTTTCGGATTAAAATGCAGTCCATTTCTTGCTATGCGCACTGTCAAGCAGCTCGCCGCAGATGAAAGATACAGATACCCGGATGCTGCTTGGATGGCAGAGTCAGAGTTTTACATGGACGATTTAGTGTCGTCTGTATTAAATACTGAAGAAGCAGTGAAGTTATCGCACCAGCTGATAGCTTTATTTACGGCCGGAGGGTTCGATTTGGTTAAGTGGGCTAGCAATTCACTCGAACTGCTTAGCACCCTACCTTTATCGAGTTGTACACCTGTGAATTTTACCGACGGTAGTAACCAAAAGATTCTAGGTCTGTCATGGGATCCTAGAAACGACGCCTTTTACTTTCAAACCGCAGAAATCTCAACCGCATCATGCACCAAACGAATAATCTTGTCCTGTGTTGCAAGATTATTTGATATATTGGGGTTGGTCTCGCCTGTAATTTTATATGCCAAATTGCTAATAAAAGATCTCTGGAATGCAAACCTTGGATGGGATGATGTACCTCCTAAGCATATAACTGAATATTACTTCAAGCTTGTATCTGAACTTCCATTACTAAAGAATACAGTTATCCAACGTCATTTAAAGGTCGCTAATGACTGTACTGTAAACATAGTGGCATTCTGTGATGCAAGTTTAAAAGCCTTTGGTTGTGCAGTCTACTTGCATGTAACAGATTCAGATGGTCATATTTTAATACGCCTCGCTTGTTCAAAATCAAGGGTTTCTCCTATAAAAATAGTGACTTTAGCTCGCCTGGAGCTTTGCGCTGCAGTTCTACTATCCACATTGGTAAGAAACGTGTATGATATATATAATTCACGTTATCCCATAGAAAACTTATACGCATTTTCAGATTCTACGATAGCCTTATCGTGGATTCATTCTTCTCCTCATCGTTGGTCTACATTTGTCGCTAATAGAGTGGCTAAAGTTCAAAGCAACTTAGATCCTAAGCACTTTTACCATATCGCTGGGATAGAAAACCCCAGTGACTGCCTATCTCGAGGCATGTTGCCCTCCCAACTGTTGTCGCATGATCTTTGGTGGAATGGTCCATCATGGATGTCGTTACCTCCTCACATGTGGCCCATTAAACAGTTTTTCGCTTCGCCAAATGAAGAAATTCCGGAATTATGTTCAAGAAATTTAGCTATTATTGTTCCCGAGCTTCCGGTATTGTATGAGAGGGCACAAGCTGTGTCCTCGTGGTCCAAACTTTTACGCATTATTGTATATGTGTTACGTTTTTGTAAAATTGTTAAGCTTTCTCATAGAATTGACGCTGATGATCTAAATGTAGCAGAACAGTATTTAATACATGCGCTACAACTAGTGCAATTTTCAGAGCTGATGGAAAGTTTAAAAAAGGGCTCTGTGCCTTTATACATAAGAAATTTAAACCCCTTCTTAGATGAAGTGGGTCTTATTCGAGTGGGTGGTCGTTTATCACGATCGGGATTGCCTTTTGCCGCTTGTCATCCACTGCTGTTACGAAAAAGAGATCATATAATAAATTTATTAATTGACCACTACCACCGCATTAATTGTCACACAGGTGCTAATCTTCTTAATTCGCTTATTAAACAAAAATATTGGATTATTTCTGCTAGAGATATTATAAGATCAAGGATTAGATTATGCAATTTTTGTTTTCGCGTAAATCCAACACACCCCACGCCAATGATGGCAGATTTGCCATCATGCCGTGTGCAGCAAGCCAAAGCGTTTACGCACACTGGGGTGGATTACGCTGGCCCTATCAATATTACGCTTTCCCGCAGAAGAGGCAGCGCTCTCAAAAGCGTATCTCTGTATATTTGTTTGTTTGACAACTAAAGCTGTCCATATAGAGCTAGTCTCGAATTTGTCGACCGAAACTTTTTTGGATGCATTCAAGCGCTTTTTGTCACGTCGAGGTCCAGTTTCTTGTATGTATTCTGACAATGGTACAAATTTTATAGGAGCCAAGTCCAAATTAAATGAAATCTATGATTTGATTACATCTTCAAAATTTCAAACTGCTTTAAATCTTGAATTTAATAATCGACGCATCTCCTGGAAAATGAGTCCACCCCAGGCTCCACATTTTGGTGGAATTTGGGAATCTACGGTAAAATCTTTTAAAACGCATCTGTACCGCATTGTCGGTGGTCATTTACTCACATATGAGGAACTTTTGACTGTGCTGATACAAATTGAGGCACTTCTAAATTCAAGGCCCCTTTGCGTGTTGTCGGAGGATCCTTATCCGGAAGTGTTAACTCCAGCTCATTTTTTAATGCAAACTCCCCTACAATATTTACCCGCTTACGATATGTCAAAAGAGCATTTGACAGTGAGGGATCGTAAACGCTTACTAGATTTGTTAGTTCAATCATTTTGGCGCAAATGGAGGATTGAGTATTTGCACACATTACAGGTTAGAAAAAAGTGGTGCACGCCCGATAATCCTGTAACGGTCGGAACCGTTGTTATTCTAATGCAAGATGGCGTTCGACCATTAAGTTGGCCTTTAGGTATTATTGAAGAAGTGTACCCTGGGGCTGATGGAGTTATTCGCGTGGCTTTGGTTAAAACCAGAACTACAAAACTTAAACGCCCGGTAGTAAAATTATGCCCAATACCTAATCAATAATCTCACCATCGGGATTGTTTAGTTATTTAGCTTAATTTATTACGCAATACTAGTTTTTCTTTTCTTTATATAATTATTTCTTTTGTTTTCAATTTTTTTCACAACTTGAGTTAATTGAAAGTTCTACATACTTTCAAAGCGGGGAGAATGTTCGCGCCGCAGGAATAAGACGCCAGATATGAGCTGGATGATGCTGGTAGCTTTGGAGTCTTGTCTCGACGTTCTGTTCTGGGTTACAGCCTGCACCTCGGGGTTGTATTTGTACATTATAATCGCGTCGCTTTGGGTTTGACGTAACTACGCAAAAACAATATGGAATTAGAAGCCAAATGTCATTTTTTTTGAGAACACGCAGTTTAATTTATCGCTACCAATTTTTTTATGGTTTGTGTTCCACGGGTTTTCAACGGGTGTGCCAGCCGAAGATTGCTGTCCTGTTTCCTGGAGCAGTTTGTCGAGCAAGGCCACAGGTAAGTACTAGCAATCCTAGACTTGTAGTTATTTGTAACGTTGATTTCTTGGGGTACACATTCTCCACGCTATCGAAGGCCGCTATTATACAGAACATTGTACGCTTAAGGGGGATATTGTACGCACCGCATTCCGCTCCCCCACTGAAGGGTGTTTTGTAAATAATACACCCCTTAAATATTGCCACATACTTTTAGGATAACAACACTAAGTGGCATTTAACCACTGTACTTAATAACATTCTGCATTGGCACAGCAACCAACTAATTAATATCATTTACACAGCAGTATAAACGTAAGTATAAATATTGCCAAGTTCATACCTAATTACTTACTATATTGGCGCAGACAAGCTATCACGCTCAACCCTTCCAGTAAATCCCCGGGCAAATGAAATAAAATTATTAAAAACACGTACCCTTAAAGCTACATGGGCGTTGTTCTTAGGGGCGGTCCTTTCGGCTTTTGTCCTGTGTGAGTTGTGGAGCCGCTGTGCCAGCTCTTGCTGGTAGGGCTTCACTAACGAGACGGTAAAGATGGGTTAAAAAAGGGGGGAACGGAACGCACTCGTGCCAGCACTACCCGGTAACGGTATGATAAGTCTGCCTTCATGGGAATCGGTACGACAAATCTGACAAGCTAAGCGGCAGTCCTCGCCTTAAACGTCTCTCCCCTCCAAACGATATTTACATAATTCCGCCTGCGTCCGTGGGAAGATGAACTTCTTCTCACAACAGAACCCTACGTCAGTGCTTACAATTGCAAAGATAAGCAATTGATGTCAAGACTCGTGTTAATGTTACTAACCCCAGAGTTTCATAATGTCAATCAAATTGCACTATTTAATGGGGATTTTTCAAAATTCTAAAAACCCTAACTCTAAATTAATGATCTAATATCTAATTTTTAGCTTTAAAATAAAGCGTAACAAAGCTTATCCCAAATAGAAGCTACCGAAGCATAAAAACACAAAAAAAAAATGTATATTTACAATTGTACATTTAGATACAATTACTAAATTATTGGACAAATCTTACAGCATAAAATAGTCCACAATGGTCTATTCGTCAAAACTCCTGACAGTTTTAGAATGTAGGCAATCTACGTACCGTAAAGAAGTCACGTAAACAGCTGTTGACTACCATATGATATTCCCTCAAGCAAGCTATGGAGGGTTTTGGCAACTTTTCGAAAGGTAACAAACAGTTACACCTAAAGGAAACAGAAAATATGAATATTAAAACCTAAAACATATTTTTGAAATCGGTGTACAATTGTATCTCGATTTTGTAATAGTATATTTTATAGTCTGAAACGATCTTAAAATCAAGGAGGCAGTAAAATTTACAAGTAAGAAATGGAATCTAATAAACTTGACATTTATTAACTTGTTTGTGTCAAGCTTAACCATGACACTTACAACTGGAGAGAGTAGCTATAATCTAATTATATCTAAGCTGTACACATGAACCTCATAACATCCCCATTAAAACATTATGGTTACATTAAAGACTTAATCACTACGATAGATGTTCTGATAAACGGCTGTGCAATGATAGTCATCAAATACTTTTAGTCGCTTCACTTCACAACCTGATCTTGTGCACACTTTCCACAAGACGCTATACGTTGAGAGATCTGCTGCATTACTAATACATTTGTTATTACCCAATTTTGAAGCCTCTATACTGGTGTCATAATAAATTGCAACCTTGATGCATCTCATCCACTGTAGAAGTTTCAAATCGTTTTCAAAATATCCTTACTTAGAACGCTATTTAACAAGGAGCTTATTTCGCTCAACAATGTTAAGAATTCCTAATTCTATTCTATAAGATCTAGGTCAAAAAACTATAATGCAAACGTTCTAACATTTCTTTCTTCAGACGAGGTGGAATTACAATCTGATTATTTTAAAAAAATGATCCTTTGACCTTCAACCAAAGACTCTTTAAATGTATATCTCCTCGCATGCTCATGCGTCCCTGAGAGCTTTTCAGGCCACCCCATTCTCACGTACTTTACAACCTCTTGTAATTCAAGATCTTTTTCATTTTCCTGTTCTATAAGTTTTAATTTCTCATCAGATGCATCTATTTTAATTAAACCTACTTAGACTTCATCCTCGCTCGTATACAATTTAAAGTTACAGCTTGCTTTTCACAAAGCATCAGCAATGAAAAGCTGTTTTCCTTGTATGTATTTAACCAATAAATCAAAATACTGTAACTTTATTTCTATTTTCTGCAATCACATCAGACATTCATTTAACGGCATCTTGAAAATACACTCTAGCGGTGTATGGTCTGTTTCGACAATCACTTGCCTACTATAAATATACTGTATAAACCACTAACATCTGAAAAGAATCGCTAGCATTTCTTTCCCGATTTGTGCATGTTGCTTTTGACAATCTGTTAATGATTTAGATGCGCATGCTACTGATTTACCATTCTGTAGAATAACAGCTCCTATCCCGTTTTAGTTACAATCTATTGAAAGTATAACCATTTCATTTAAATCAAAATAACATAAAAACCAAGCATTTGACAAACATTGCTTTAACTATTGAAATTACTGTCGTGAATTTATGTCCAATTTCATTGAACATTTTTCCTACACAGTAACCTCAGATTTAATTTACAGGAAATCCCCATTTACAAAAATACCACTCTTATGTACATATTGCTACAGTTTTATACTTTTTATAATATAAACTCTAAAAAACTGTATGCCTTCGGCTAACTTGGCTATTACTCCATGGGAGAGTTAAAGGTGAGTTGGGGCTGAATGTCCTTAGTTGAATAAACAAAAATGTAATTTTAAGTTTGATGCCAATATATCTAACACGTTATTAATTAATTTTGAAGGGCAGATACATAAAGCTCTTTGGTGTTCATTAACTCTTATTCTTTATCAAAATTTTTGGATAAATATAGTGTGACAATATATAGGATAGAACTTGTCTCAATCAATTAAATGCATTTCTCAACAAAAATATTTTAACATATGCACCTTTTAAATTACAAGTAAAAAAATTGCCAACGTAACGACCTGTCTATTTCATTTTTAAAAAATAAATATTTTTATCAATATAACACTATAAAATTCATATTCAATAAAATCATCAAATAATATAACATGGTTTTGGTGTTAAAGTGCTTAAACAGAATTGTTAAATATTTTACGAATTTACAAACTTGTTAATTCAATTATGATTTGTCAAATCTGGCATACCATTTACATGTTTATTTTCAGATCTTTCCATAAAATAAATTTGTTAAAAATGAAATTGTAGAATAAGAAGACAAATTCGTTGCAAATCATTAATTAAAGAAATCCTGTAAAAAACTTCTTTAGTCGGGCCTCTCACAAATGAGAAGGACAAACAAAGAGAGCTCTAATTGTTACAAACTTTAAATAAGAGTTCACTCAAGTTATTTTTCTTTTAACAAAATATCTAAAACTAAAGAATTGAAATTTTGTTATAATTTATGTTTTGCGAAAAATCGCATGAACTAAAATGATGGTACTTTTACATCTAGTTCGGTTTACGGGTATGTGAACACCTCTCGCCTTAAGGGAAAGTGTTTAATACAACCGGTTATTCATAAATCCTTTAACGAATTCAGCAACAGAATAAAGCACTTACCATTCATAGCAAATTGTGGATAATCACTCAGATGAAACTACTCTGCCATATGCAGGTTTTTAACTAAGTGGAACCATAAAGATTTACTAACATTAATTGTACATTTTCGTCTAACAAATCATACTGATTGTAATGTAATGCTCCTGGTCGCGGCAACAAATCTGCACTCTAACCTACCTGCGGACTAATGAACGCCCTCCCTTGACAATACCTGGCTGTGATCGAGTCGTCTAGTGACTGTGGCTAGTGACACCTACGTTGTGTGACAGAAACATAGCACAAATATACACACTGAGATGGCGTTAAAGCAGGAAGGTTTGAAATAAAACTACAGTAGTTATCGACCCTACTTTAATTCTTATACGATAACCTCAAAATTAGGTTACCAGCAATTAAACATGAATTACAATAGCAAACAGTGCCGAACTTCCTGGGTTAACGTTGAGAAAAGAGTATCGGCAGATAAAACCTCAACAACTCTACGCTCCTAACTGCACAAATACTCCTCTCCAAGAATGGGATGTCGAATTAGCACCCTGGGCACTTTTAATATTACGGGATGTCAACTGTTAGTCAGACATTCTACATATGAAACAAGAAATGATGGCTGTGCCATTACTACCTGCCTAAAGTTGAAAAGAAGTCTAACACCGGGAAGATAAGAACCCTGACTGCCAATGTTCAACCCCGCACTGGCATAAAATATTAGTAAATTCAACAAAGGCTCAAACACACGCTTACCATACAAACATGTAACAGTTTCCAGCCTGTTTTGCAATATGGTTCACAATGGCTAACCTACATTCTATCATTTGCAGACACATTATTACAATTACATTTACAAAAACACATATTTATAAATGAACATGAACATATGTTATGATAGTACCAAACAAAGGGTACAAATTGAACCGACCATCTCCTACATGGTCATAATGCAAGCTCGTTATTGACGGGGGTCATAGCAAAGGTTTGCTATAATCACATCGTAACAAGAATAAATAAATCTCGATATAAGTTACCGATAGAATCATAGGTTAGAATACACTTCAGATATCACATCAAACTAACTTGCGGTTAGTTTTTAAAATCGAGACATGAATTATGCAGTTATAAACGCACAACTAAAAGCTGACATAAAACATTTACATAATTATCACCGACCATCAGAACATTGAAAACAAATCATAAAACATGGTAACAAGTATATACCAAATTCAACAGCATCCAACGATCTTCCATTTTGAAATACTGAAGCAAAGTCTAACCCCAAAATGCAGGCTAAGAGTTTGTTAACGACATAGATCACCCCTCTATTCAACGTGTCCCTTCAACTGTAAATTCTGATGTCACAGAGTGCATTCGGAAACCTGAAAAAGGTTTCCGTGCTGTTCAAAGATACCTACGAATATCGAAATGTACACTATAATATTTGCAATAATTATCAACCAATGAGAATCGATTTAGGAAATACTACAGATCAGTATATGATTCAGACCAACATCTCTGAAAGAATAAACTGTATTAGGATTCTTATTCTTTGCACTGAAACAAACACAGATTAAAGCACTGTCTTAATTCTTAGAATAAATTTTACTATTAACGACTCCATTACAAGTATCTCGGAGTACGGAATAGGAGCAAGAAAGTTATCAAAGTGGTTCTTAAGAAAACGCTATCTACACGGAACTATGCAAAAGAAGACATATGTTTAATAAAACTAGGACAGACCACCAGCGGTGTTTGCCAAATAATCGGAAAAACCTTGAAATATTTGAGAATAAAAACGTATTTACTTACAATATCTAATGTTAAACTAATATTTTAAACGATTACCTTGAAGGTTTGACGACTTTCACTGCACAATTTTAAACAACTAAGGCATATAACTTGTTATTACAATAAAGTATGGAACTTGTAATAGAATTAAAAGGAAATAACGGATTGTTTATTATTTTTCCTCTGAAACTAAATATTTGTTTGACATGAATATGAAAACCTATTTAGGATTGGAATTTTTTTTTCTCCATAAAGAAAATTGTTACAATATGTGTAACAATTCTAAAACCAGAGCTCTAAATTTATGATTTATCCAGTAGCTAAATATGCAGTTAATCTTTTTCGTTATATATACAGTGTGTTTATTTGAAAAGTTTCCACCTGCAATATAAAGAAAATTAGTAAAGATATTGAAACACGGGTCAAAGGAAAAGCATGATTTAGGAGTTGTAAGATTATAACACTTTACCAGTCCACTCACGGCCTACTCAACTTTAAAATTTTAAATGACATCCTACATTTTGTACTACATGATGATAAAACTGTTGAAAAACAAAGTCTTTTGGCAAAAAGATCATTAAAATCGCTCGATCCGTTCTGTAGTTATTAA
This sequence comes from Platerodrilus igneus, assembly GCA_036346225.1. Taxonomy (NCBI): domain Eukaryota; kingdom Metazoa; phylum Arthropoda; class Insecta; order Coleoptera; family Lycidae; genus Platerodrilus; species Platerodrilus igneus. Next base: position 1,582,635 of record JARFIW010001151.1, on the reverse strand, counting down.
ATAAAATGTGTTCTATTGCGTACAATAAATTTAAATTGATGAATCTAGTTACCTTAGGTTTTATAAAATGTGGTGTTACAGCAAATGTTCAAAATGCTCAACGTTATTTGTCAGACAATAGTAGTCTGTTTTCAAATTGCTTTCTAATGGTTTGAAAAGATTCTCTGCAAATATCCCTACACGTCCTTATTATTCTATTTCATAAATCTAGCATATCAACAGGCTGAATCTTGTAAACAATAGATTTTATGTAACCCCACAAGAAAAAATCGAGTTTCCTCCTCTTCTGCCAATCCACTTATTAGGAAACCTCTCGTTTAACCACTGCCAAACGGCCAGCACATAATGGGGAGAAGCTTCGTCCTGTTGAAAATAGAGCCGGTCTTCATCCAGTTGCAAAATTCCATGTTCATCATGTTGATTTCTATAGCTTTAGTTCTTAGAGGATCATTGATATCTTGCAGCATGTTCAAATAAACATTTAAATTTCCATTGATGAATAAAGTACCAATAATTGTGTCCCCCAAGATACCTGCCCACATATTTATTTTTCTGGCCACTGAGTATGCCCATCTCTAAAAATATGTGGATTCACATCACTCCAATAGCGACAGTTCTGTTTATTAACGCATCTGTTCAAAAAACATGTGCACTCATCAGAAAAATACATGTTCTTTAAAAGATCTGTATCATTATTAATCATCTCACAAAATTGTAGTCTTTGATCAAAGCCATCTTCATGTAGTTCTTGACAGATCTGCATTTTATATGAATGGAATTTATGTAATTGCATCACCTTATAAACTGAACCGATTGAAATTCCCACCAGATTAGATACCTGGCATACTGAGTTGGTAGGATTTGCTGCAAACTGTCCTAAAACTTCAATTTGTGCTTCTTCGTTCAACAATCTGGGTTCTGTACATTTTTTATTTTCAAACTTCTTACAAATTTTTGCACATATGTGTGTGACATTTTTATCCAGATGCCTTTGTCCACTGTTTGCCGGACATATTTATTCTCGACTCCGTAAATTAAAATTAACTCTACTCTCTCGGCTAGACTGTAAACCATTCTTAAAGTACTAACTAATACTAAATACTAACCAGTTAAATTACTATAACAGCAGAAATAACATACTAAGCTGTTCATTTGTTTGAAAATAAAACAAAATTTGTAACATCTCAGGTATTTAAATGTATTTTAAACATTTGCTGTAGCATTGTATTTCATAAAACCTAAGGTAACTAGATTAATTAATTTAAATTTATAGTATTATTTAATAACTACAGAGCAAATCGTCCAATTTTAATGATCTTTTCACCAAAAGACTTCCGTTTTCCAGAGCTTTATTACCAGGTAGTACAAAATTAAGGATGCCATTTAAAATTTTAAAGTTGAGTAAGCTGTGAGTGGGCTGGTAAAGTGCTATAATCTTACAACCCCTAAATCATGCTTCCCCCTTGACACCTAATAATCCCTGATAAGCCGTATTTCAATATCTTTACTAATTTTCTTTATATGTGGAAACTTTTCAAATGAACATACTGTATAAAATAGCATATATCCTGCAGAAAAACTATTTCATATACATTCCCAGTACTAAGTTTTTTTAATTTAATTAATAAAATACACAAATCATCTACATTTAACTTATTCAATACATTTGTAGAATCAAAGGGAATAGAAAATAAATTATGGTTATGCAAGAGTCTATTATTGTACTTAGGAGATCAGATCAGCATTGCATATTCCAAAAAAGATACAATCAATGATGTGTACACTCGTATTAATGCTTGAATTGAAAACTCAGTACCACATCTGAAAAGAAAGCCTAATGTTTTTTTGAAGCTTTAACACATTCACTGCTAAAGTAAAAAGTTATATGCATGCGCAATGCTGCTGAGGTATTTTGCATAATTCCTAAGAAAATCTTTATATGTGAATATTGTATTTGTTGTTTATAGCTTTAGAGTGGATTTTTCCAAAATTTTGACCGTGACGCACCTATGCGTCATTAGCACATTTTATAAAATTTTACAGTTTGTGCGTATGACGCACTTATGCGTCATTCCAATTATTATTTAGATATAAATGGTAAACTAAATAATAGGACTACTAATTGTATGTAATTATATTATATACATCAAACAATAAGCACATATAAAATCGTTATTTAGATAAAGACATTAAAACTTATGCTATGAGATAAAAATCGATAAAAAAAAAATATAAGCAAACATTTTCTGATTATTGTTTGTTTCTTTATGTATTGTTTGAATAACAACCTGCCTTTCCAGAAAACCATCGATTCGTCTAAGGATAAATTTTTTCCAGGATAATATAATTCATCCATTTTATTATTGAAATAATTTATTAGAGGCCTAATTTGTGCAACTTATCTGCTGGTAATGGTTCTCCATCTTCTGGATTTTGAACAAAATGTAAACACCGCATGGTTACTAAATAGCAATCTCTACTCATGAATTTTGAAAAGCAAATTAAATTAAATAGACGATGTGTTTTCCAGTAGTTCTGAATGCGACTATGTTTTATAGTTCCGTTCCCATGTGGTATGTAAGCCACATAAAAATTAATAATTCGGGTACAGTAACGTTTTTCCATGCAGAAATCCTTGATTTTTCAGAAACACCTTTAGAACAATGCACTTCTTTTGCATGCCAATTTGTTTGAGTAACAATTAAGTCTAACAAATTGTCATCCACAAATAATCCAAAGTAATCATATGGCTCAACAGATTCTGGTAAATCTATCGATATCTTATTTTCCTTTGTATACAAAAATTTTCGCATTTCAGTTGGAATAAGAGACCAAAATTCTGCATCTCCACTTGCATTGTCGTTTTCAATAGCAGCTGGTTCAACTACAAATAATTTATTTCAAACCCATATGTACAGATAGGTACATAAATCTAACTAACCTTCAGCGTCGTCATCGCTATCACTAAACGGCACAAATTCATCAAAATCTTTCATATCTTCTTCAGGTTCTGACTCAGAAGCCTATAAAAATGGTAGCATTTCATCTTCTGTCAATCTATCAGGGTTTTTAATGGTAATTTTTCTTTGCATTGCGCCAGAGGTACCAACAACATTAAAATTATCTAATTCCATAATATATTATGATAGCTACGAACGAATTATATTTTTACGTTTACAGTGGCTACAAGAATGTGCGATTACAAATACATATACTTCTGGCCAGTACTAAGCCTAGACTAACACTAAATAAGCGGATACTAGCAAGACGCACAAGCACGTCATCCGCATATAGTGGAGGGATAAAATGACGCACATGTGCGTCATCCGCATTGAACGTGTTAAGTGAAATATTATTAATATGATAATCATAATCAAGTTTGTTGTCCATTCATAAACCTAGATCTTTTACCAAGTTGACAGAGCCAAGTAAATTTCCATTCATGGAGTAAAGCCTGACAAATTTCTAGTTCTAAAAAGCTCATGTAGTGGCATTTATTAATATTGAGGGACGTATTATTAGTAATGCACCAGTCTATCAAGCCATTTATATTGTCTGTAGAAGGTTAGCATCCAATTGCGAGTTCACAACTTTATAAAATTTAAGTCATTGGTGAATAACCAATAATAGCTGTTTGCAAAATATTTTTCTATATCGTTGATGAACAAGTTAAATACAAGTAGCAAAATATGTGCTCCTTGAAGAACTCCAGATTTAACAAGAATGCTGCTGGAGATAAATGACTCGATTTTAACCTTCTGTGTTCTGCCTGTGAAAAAGCTCTTAAGCCACTCAATCATATTATCACCAAAATGTTTTAAACTTCAGCAAAGGTAGTTTATGATTCACACAATCAAAGGTCTTGTAATAGTATAAATCACATCTACTTGACCTCATCTCCAAGACCTAAGTTGGTCATAGATAATACTGTCAAATGATTTAGGCATAACCAATTGATTACATACACTCCTAGAGTTCTTTATATTGTTAGTATCACCTAATTTGTATACCGGTACAATATAACCCTCCTTCTATCTATCTGGATAGATTCTGTAATCAAGTTATAGCTTAAAAATTAGAAACATTGGCTTAGTGATAGTGCATATACAGTTTCGAATCTTTGGAATACCATCAGGAGCTACAGTTAATTTGTTTAGTAAAGTGGACATTTTGCTATATATAATAGCTTTAGTAATTTGAGGAAAGGCTATATCGTATTGAATTACATCACTTGATGTGTTCTTATTTAACGAGTTTTTGTCTTAAAAGTACACAGTTGAGAAGTATTCACTGAACAAGCTGGTAATATCTTCATCTTTAGTTTCCTGCTGGTCATCAAGAATCATATTGTTAGCTAACCCATAAGAATAATTTTTGTTCTTGAAAAATGTCCAAAAGGTTTTAGGACCAGAGGTCAATTTATTATTAATATCTTTAATATAATTCCTATAACTAGTTTCTGCAAGCAGCAGTTCAAAATTGTTTACAAGCTGCATGAGCAGCTTTCTTCTGGAAGATGAAATTCTTTAATTCTACTGTGAACCACTTAGGAAAACTTGAAGGTATAGACAGTGTTATATCTGTATATAATACATTGTAAAATTTTAAAATGACTTCATTGCCATCCGAAATATTTAAGAGGAGTGTCAATTTATTGAAGCCAAATATGAATTAAGGGCTGCGTAATTGGATTTATTAAAATTATAAGATTCAGTATATTGTAAATTACTATTAGTATTACAAGATACTGCAAATGTATATGCAGAATGATGTATAGATTTTGTAAGAAAAGGATCTGCAGTAAGCTTAATAGCTAGATCATGTTCGTTTGAAAACAGTAAATCTAAATAAGTATTATTCCTATTCGGTATGCTACAATTCTGGGGAAAACATAAACGAGTATCCTTGTGCGAGAACTATAGCATTAGGGTCTTGTAAACAACTACACAAAACACCTAGTTCAGAATTATACCAATTAACATTAGGAAGATTGAAATCATCTCAAATACATAAAATTTATGATTGCTAAATTTCAAACTAGGTCCTCCATAACACCAATATAGTATACATACTTTTTCATCGTTGCAGCTGGTGGAATATATACACCACCAACGATAAAATCCATGTTATTAAATGAACATTAGAAAAAAAAAGTTGTTCGACTGATTGGTATATAATCTCAAGCTGTTTCACCTTTACGGCAATTAAAATGCCTCCACTCTGTAATTTATCACTAATTTAATTGTTACAGTCACATCTGTAGACATTAAGCAATTTAAAGTACACTTCTGGTTCGAGGATATCACTTGGGAGCAAGCTCTTCACTAGAATAATTATATCATAGGCTGATCGAGCAATTGCATTAGATAATTCAATTAATTTTGTACGTAAATCCTACATTATAACAACAAACTTGTAGTGGAGTTAAACCTACCATCGATTGCTTATGCTTAATTAGGTTTTTTTATCATGGTGCTGTATGATGACTGCCATACCTTGCTTGTAGATGACTATTACATTTTTATCACCATTAGCTTGTGTTGTTTTTAATTGGTCAAGAACTTCCTTGTACTGATGTTGCAGCTTAGTGCTATCCGGATCAATCTTAATAATCTTTGAGATAAGCCTACGTTTCAAGTTCAGAGCATGGAGGACAGTGAAATTATTCAACAGTATTAACTTAACTAGACATAGACTGCTGTTCATCACATGAACAACTCAGATTACATTTATCATATCACTGCAAATGATACCACTTCATTGAACATCAAGCTAAAAGTTTTTTTATCATCATCAATCTTTTGCTCCAAAGTGTTTGACATTGCTTCCAATAAATTATTACTCGGTTTCGATAAATTTGGAACGAATAGAAACATAATAATCATACGCTGTATATCTTGTACACACATCGGTGTTGGTAATGATTTTATGACCTCAGCATTCTCCAAAGTTCATTGCAATCCCATCCATACCAAATATATGTCCTACATTTACTCTTATTAAATTTGACTCCCATTTCCTGAACCCTTTCTAAAACGCCATCTCAATGCTGATTATGTTCCTCCAACAAATTAAATCATCACAGTAAATCTGTACTCCCCGCAATCTCTTAATACTTTAGAGAAAACTTTATAAAAATCTTCGGACTTGGCAAAAGGCCAAGTGGTAGTTTCCTGTAATAAAAACGACCCCGTTCCATTTGAAACACAGTCAACTTAGCACTTTCTTCATCAAGTTTAATTTGAAAAAGACCGCGATTAACATCCAACGTATTAAAGTATTTCGTCCCACTAATTTCGAGGAGTTTCTTCAAAATTTGGCAGATTGGTATGTTCTCTCATTAGTATTTTGTGGATCTAATCATAAAGAATTTCGCCATTTGTTTTCCTGACTATTACCAATGCATTTTACAAACTCAGTTGGTTCATCAATGACTTCATTGATACCTAACTTTATTAGCCTATCCAGTTCCAAACATCTTTCTGCAAATGAACTGGTATTTTCCACATGGACATACACGAAGAAATATAGTCTTTCTTTAGATGTAATTTATAATTCGGCATTTTTATTTCGCCTATCCCCTCAAACACATTTTATTTGGTAATTTTTCCCTACTGCATTGTACTACATTTAATGCCTGGACGAACATGTAAGCCCAGTACTCGAGGTGCTTGTTTATAATTTATTATTTGAAACTCCAAACTAATTTGTTTATTCGTAGCACATTTCAAGAAGCATCGACCACTCACTGGTATGTCACCATTATTAAACCCTTCAAATTACCATATTCCTGCTTTTGACTGCGGATGTTGAATTTATAAAGAGCAATACTTAAATTGACCTTTAGAACAAAATGGTTATCAAATTCTACAATTACGCATTTGTCTTCTTTTTCCTTGTTAGGTTGAAATTATCATAAATATTTAAAGTTTCACCTTCCATCACATGTAGTAATAAAGTGACTTGTACTTCATTCGACTTTGTACCAGCACCAGATGCAATTAGGTACAGATCAATTTTCCTCTTCCAGAGCATCCACTCTTCTGCAATTGCTAGCTTCAAAATTGAAACATGCCGGTTCTGTAATTTTATTCATCTTGTATATTCCTTCTCATTTTACAATTTTATTTATATACATTAACTTGCTATAGCTATAATGCAATTATAACCTATTGTCACAGCAAGATATTATGATTAATGTACTTAGAAAATGGTGATTAAATTAAAACATGCAACTTGACATTTAGTAACTTGTTTGTCTCGACCTTGACCGTGACTACTTGCAACTAGAAAGAGTAGTTTATATCTAATTATATCTAAGCCATACACATAAACCTCATAACATGTGCAACCTTTCATTCCCTAAAATCGAACTCTTAGTGGAAAAATGTTTCAATCACATGATGTTTTTTAAAACCTTAAGGCTGTTATGTTTACGGTACTTTTAGAATAAATTAAGTGAAATTGAACTTTCCCGGCATAGATTAAACATGCATAACCCAAACGTAAAAAGGATTATGTCTAGAAATTAGATTGCATGAGTAACCGTCATGAGGAAGGTACCCAAATTAATCAAAATAACTCAGGAGCTTACCTGGTTTTGCCTAAAGCCAAGATTATCTCCTGTTTCTCAGGGTCAAGCCACGGATTAGTGGGTTCCACTTCCTGGTGTGGTCCAAATTTAGCATGACAAAGCACTAGTACTTTTTAGATAGAGGAAGGTACAGATATAGTAAAGTGAATCACTTCGCCGAACTAGAACTTCACGCATTTCCATCACCGTCAAATATCGATAGTAAAATCTCCTCCTTTAAGAGCCTTTGTTCTCACACGCTGTAGTCCTCATGCCATTTTTGTCCACACTATCACGGCCAAAACCACTAAACCATCTGCAGTCTTATAGCCTAGTAACAAACGTTTGCAGTTAGGACACCCCAACTCGTAGGTTATTGTACTGAAATGCATAAGAAATTACACGTAAAAACTTAAATTAAGGAAGAGAAAGGAAAACTTTCTCATACCGAGTTTAAAAATCCCCTAAAGTTAAATAATAAAATAAAATGCGAAGTCATAAAACAAAGGCACAACAAGGTCTAGATTTCATTTCTTGTAGAATTTTTACTCTGGAGTCAACTTTCAAAAAATATACAGGGTGCTAAAAACTTTGTTTAAAGTTTGATAAATTTCAGCATTTTAGACATTAACAATTCTGCATAAAAAATAACAAGCTTTTAATTGATAGTGCTTATTCAAAGAAATTCTTATATATTTTGTCCAAGATTCCTAGAACGACCAGGTACCGGGTCAATGTTTGTTAGAAATGATCCATCATCGGCACAAATTTTTATAATTTGCGTGTCTGATTTTTATTAATATCGCTTTGACACACATCTTATCATATTTGCCAAATATAATAATCTTTTCAAAGTAATTTTGATTTCTAAAACTTTAGTAAGTCATCACGGATACAGGATTGCAGCAACAGAAATGAAATAGCCATATTTGACTCTCACCTTTTTTTGATATTTTAGCAAACACCTTACTTAAGATTCCCTTCTAATTTTTCGTAAACTAAGGTCAAGCATTTACCCTTTAATTGAAAAAACTGTTCAATATGAGTGAATGACAGTAATTACATTCATATGTCATTTTTTTAATTAGAATCGTTAAAATTAATACAATATGATTGTTCCAATTCTTAAATGCAATTCGGTACAGGATGAATGTCTTCAGTTTGCTTCTTTCTTGCAAAATATAGTTTTTAGCACTAGTATTAACTATGTTTTAGAATTGAAAGACGACGAAGTGATAGATACAATAGAAAGGTTGAAGATAGAATCACGGCATTTAGAATTAGAGAATCAAGTGTTTGAGCATTTTTTGATTACAAACGATCCCAGTCTGTTAGTAGGTATAATGTGGCATCTTACTATTTGAAAATTATCCATACTTCTACAAATTATAGGTCTTGAACAAGTTTTAGACTTAGCTGGGAGAATTCATAGTCAAACATATTTCCCTCCCATTTCAACAGAGAGAAGAGAAACAGCAGATTCTATATCCATATCATACAAACGAACCGAATCACTCTTAAGAAGTGGGGGAGGTCCTACATCAACTGGAGACCGTGGACCAAGGTAAATGCACAGGTTTCAAGTAGAGAACCCTATAACATAGTTTCAAGGTTTTTGAGCAAGAATCATACGTTCAAACAAAAATCTAATTGTTGGAAAAACAAATACACTGCTGCAATTCTTCTTCATTGTATATTATTTTTTATATTTTAAATCACAACAGGCAGTAGAGGTTTAAATTGTTAAGACTTTTAGGATTGGTTGTATGAAACCTTAAGTTTTTGTAAACGTTTGGTTTATATGTGAAACAATAGACATAGATAGCGTGGGAAGTATGGAGAAGTAAGAGTAAATAAACACATAAAAAGAACAGTTATATATATGCTTGGAAACAGAACTGCTTATATAGAATATCAGGTTCCAACATACGCGTATTTATTTGTACATGTAGCATAGACATGTCCATAACAGAGGCAGAACGTAAAATTCATTCCCAATTATTACTTACTTTGGCCAATCTCTGCAGTACTTTCGAGACTAACATTAAAAATCTCGTCACAATACGACCTTATCCGAGACCCTACATTTGATTTTTCCAATACTCCACCCGAAGGTACTGCATTAAATAGGAAGCGAGGTTTTTTTTACCTGGAAATTCTGAATTTTGCCGAACCCTTGCTGATGCAAGCAAGGTAGGAATCTTTAATGTGCTTGACAACACTCACACAAGGGACCTCCATTGTACTCCTCTTCGGAACGACAGCGTATTTTTGTGAAAAATGCTGGCATAACATTTTTCAAGCGGACTGGGTCGGGATTTGAACCCAGAACCTTGGGCGTATATCCGAGACACTGGTAGCTACTTCTAGTCTTGCTTACACTCCTAATGCGGACATGGATGAACCTTCATTACTCATTTTAGAGTCTGAATCGGATGATGAGCCTGATCTAGTTTCCAATACACTTTTTATTTTCTCTCTGCTTCTCATTATAGTCAACCAATATGGAAATAGAGTTTGAAATTTTCTTAGAAATGATATCAGATGAGCCTGCTGTTCAGATGGTATAACAATGCTCCAATAGTCCTGGGCATTGAATGAAGTCTTGTACGGCGGAAAAATATATTGTTTACCACGAACCAGGATGGATAATGTCTAAGATATTTAGGGACTCTAAAGCATAGCACTATATCATGAGTCAGGAGTAGGAGAGGTGACTTCAAGAAAGGTAACTGCCAAAAGAGAAATGGGTTCGAGGATAGGGAAAGAACAAGAAAGAATATCAGGGACGACATGATCTGTTGTACCCTTGCAGTGTAGTAGAGAAAAGCTATATGGTTGGAGGCGGAGAGATCAGCATGCTAAATGTCGAAATGGACTTTGAAGTTTGTTTAGCTAAATGAGTGAATGATGGTCAGTGAGAACAGTAAAATAAATGCCTTCGATATACAGAAGGAATTTATCAATGACCCATAGAACTGCAAAGCATTCATTTTCAGTAACGGAGTAGTTGCACTCAGGTTTAGAAAGGGTACGACTGATGGAAAGTGGCAAAGGGAACTATGGAGGACAATAAAAGGTATATGACAAAATTGATAAAGGACTCTCTGTGGTACGGCGAAAGTAATATGCAGATGGGATATTTAGGAAGGAGAGGAAACAAGTATCACAAAGGCGGTCTAGAATAGTGGCGACATACGGAAGCGGGTAAGTGTCTTTCTGGGTGACTTGATTGACCTTACAAATTACGAGGCAAAACCTATAAGACATCCTTCTGCTTCTACCAAAACAATGGGACTAGCCAGGGACTTGGTCGATGCTTCTGTGACTCCAAGATGAAGCATTTTGTCGAGCTGAGAAGAGTGGGAGAGAGAAGATAGTACTGTTGTTTTGGTCAAGAAAAAGGATATGCTGTTAATTACGAATTGGATAAACGCTTTGTGGATTTCGCAATTATTACTTTTAAAATATTTTGTTTGTAGCTGATATTTTGAGTATTTGTCATTTTTAATTTAAGGTAGAATAAGTCTTAATCATATAATTTTTTTTTGTAAGAGCATTGTTTGTGGTCAGAGTTCAAAGCATTCTGACCTTTTTATACACTATCTGTCGAGGATTTTTTTGACCAAAACAAACTTTACACGTGTGGGAATTAAAGTCAGATAAACTATCCACAAGAGAAGAAATTTCAGTTCTGTTAATTTAAACCTAGATAAGGTGAGAAACATTTTGATAATTAAGTAAATAGGTACTTGTTAGGAATAATTTTGTTTGAAAGAAACTATGATGTAAATGTTCTATATTCTTTTGTATGAGAGAAAATATTTTTGACCATATAGATTATAACGTTGCTGTTTGATTTCATTTTGTAAATTCCATTACTTCCGTTGCGCTAGTCAGACAAAGAAAAGTTAGAAAGGAAGTTTAGTCAACAATTTCAAATTTTACAATTTGCTGCATCTGTATCACAGCAATCTTTTAGTGATGCCCAAAATATGCGGCCATTATCACATCAATAATTAAGTGACGCTATATATATATATATATATATATATATATATATATATATAAAGGTTCTTGATAATTCTTGAGCGTAGTTAAATTAGAAAGATTTTGTTTTTGGTTCTTGGGATAAAGTCGCTCATAAAATTTTATGAGCGACTTTATCCCAAGAACCAAAAACAAAATCTTTCTATATATATATATATATATATATATATATATATATAGCTATGATAATAGGGTTATTTAGAAGTATATAAGGTCACAAGGAGGTATACTTCATGTAAACAACCTAACAAATCAAGAAAACTAAACATTTGAATCATAAAAAGTACACAATTCGTTAATTATGCAAAAAGCAAATACCAAACGCCCTGTACAAAATTAACAACTAACTAGTCAATGAAAGGAAGCTCCTTCTTTAATAATTTAACCACATTTAGTAAAATGAATAAATCTCTGCACAATCCAATTTATTTTAGAAACTAATACGTTTTAAATAAATACAAATTAGGCGTATCTAAAGTAAAACAAACATGAAACGAATTTTTTTTAAACTCAATGCATTAGTGTAAGAAAATAATCAATGCGTGCTCATAAAAAAACAGGCCTTTCAAAACAAGCATATTTCATAACGCAAGAAGTCAATAAACGCATCTAATTTATGTCATCTGTTAAAGAATCCCAATATAAAATTTAGCCTACATGGTGTTTTAAATGTAGGAATCGCTATACTTTTGAATAAAACCCAGCATATTCGATAAACAAAATATGGAACCATAAGTTTGTGTATGTGCAGAATTAAAAGGAAAATTTGATAAATTCCTGCACAAAATTACAATTACGTGATGCTAAAAGGTACAAAGTGTCAATTGCCAACGAAATTCATAATATAAAGCTTATTGTCTAAGTCATTTTTGAAGCTTATGAACGATGCATATAATACATAACTCCGAGTAAAATTCAACTGGCTGCATGATAAGCGCAATGCAACGCCTCTTCCATGGTAAAATAATAAGGTAGAGAGCGGCCAACGAATAACAGCACGTGGGATGGCTTGTTTATATAATACACATCAAGCTGATAACACTCAATGATTCCTTAAACCGAAGCACGAGCTGTACTGATCGAAATAAAAGTATTGTGCAAAGTTCAATTGTGAAGTGAAATAAAAATTTATAAGTGAAAGTAACAAATTAAAACTTCGAGTAAAGAATACAGTCAAGTGCGCGTTCAAACATACAAGTGTATAAGAAATCTGCCGTTGAGATAAAACGTAAGTTTAATTTTAATTTAATAATAAACAAATCTTTACAATTTATTAATTAAGGCAATAAGCAATTCAATAAGAAATCAAACTAAACGAATCAATAAGAAATCTAGCTAAGTATGGACGTAAAACTCCAATGCTCTAAGTACTAAATATAACAAACGGGAAACTCTAAATCAGGACGTTAAGCTCAAAGCAACGCGAAATCACTGTTTAACAACACGCTGCGGTAGTTCGAGATATTGGGGTACACGCAGAGCTACGCGTTCACTACTTGGAATCTACTAATCTAGCAACTGATTCAAACCAGGACGCTTCCGTAGGAAATCAATCGGAAAACATCAGGCTAGCAATTATATTTAACTAACAGCATAAATCTTTTTCTTCTTAATATTTGAAACTTACATGTACTTTGATATCTGTGTAAAGGGTCATCAAAAATTTGGTTGATACATAGAAAATACATTATAAGAAAGAAGGGGGGGGGTCATTGAATTTTCAAAGAAATGTTCGAGATAATACATAATTATTTTTGCTGGCTTTAAGTGCTTAATTAGGGTTATAATTTGGTGATAAAAATATTTACTTTAATTTTAATTCCAAGGTTTTAAATAGTAAATGACATTAGAAAAGGTTGTAGAGTTGTAAATTGTACACGTTTCTCGGTTCATTATACAAATTTTGGTTAAATTCGTTTACCTTATTCAGGAATGAAGTGTTAAGAGGGAAAGGAGCAAAAATTCTTTGTTAAAGTGTTAAACCGAGCTAGTCGAGGCATAAATTTTATTGTGTGGATTTTAAAACTATTCTAGATTAATTAGAGGCATATGTGTATATATATATATATATATATATATATATAAAACTACTTTAAATTCATCACTATCATGTTTTCCCTTAAGGAAAGGAACAAGGAGGAAACCAACAGTACAAGCCAAAACGAGAGAATAACTGTCAAGCCTCAAAGTATGCAAGGGAACAACAAGAATGCTGGAAAGTTAATTTGAGGTACTTCTAGCTGTGGTAACAAAGAATCGTATTAAACAAACAACCGAAGAAAAGAATAGCTAACTAAGCCGTGGTTTCCCAAGGAAAGTAGAAACATCTAGAAAGCACCTACCACAGGAAATAGATCGAAAAATTTAATCAAGTCCGTATGAGAATTAACAGTAAGAAAATCAGTGGTAGGAAAGGGAGAAGAGAGTGTATCAAAAAGAAAGGAGAAGCAAAACTAAAAATAAGAAACAGCATCAGAACCGAAAGAAGACAAAACTAAAAAGAAGCAAGAACAACCAAAATTATGTGTGTATGAGTATGGCATGTGTGTGTTTTGTGTGTGCGCATGCGTTGTGAGCGCGCACACGTGTGTTCATGTGTGCATGCATGTTAGACCGCTTTAGTCATCTCTTACGACAGGTAGGTCATACAGTGGACTATTCTAATCCAGACCCACACGGTGCAGAATGAGTTAGTGTGTGGGCGGAACGATAAGACAAGAACAAGACCAATAAAGTAAAGAAATAATAATAAAAGTGCAAGATCCAAAAGCCACGTTCCAAAGGAAAGCAAAAATCGATGTAAGAATCAGGGGGTGCAAGGACTAGAAATAGGCATTAAGAAGTTTGCGTCGCCAGAAGCAAAACGAAGCAAACTCAAGAATGTTAGGGTTTCGCCGACCTACATCTTCCGGTTCTAAATCAATATAGAATACTTTCTACCTCTTATTTCCTTTGTTAACCGGTTTCCTTGGTTGAGTTACCCAAACAGGGGGTAGTATTGTTTGGGCAGTTTTCCAAAAAAACAGGATTAACAAGGGGTGTGGTAGTTATAAAACGTGGTACAGAATGTGGTGGCAATGGTAGTTTTTGTGCTTGTGGTGGTTTAGGAAAATCATTATTCGTTATGGAAGAAGCCCATTTGTTTTGGTATTGGTTATGAGCCAACCTTAGAAAAAAAACAAAATCAAGTAGAACTTTGTCAACATTAGGTAGAGGAACAAAATTATGTAGATCTTTAGTCATAATAGGATTTGCTTCCTCCACAACAGAAACAGCAACAGGCGTACGAACGAGAAAATCCATTAAGGATTCCTCGCCAGAAAAATTTTGAACAAGTTTATAAACTGCCATTTTAACTCAATAAAAGAATATCGAAGCCAACAGAACAAGATAAAATATATTCGAGGAAAAAACTGAAATCCAAAGGAACATAAAATTGGTAGAAGTCAACATAAAACATAAGAACACTGGTGGAATTTGGCGCCAATGTTTCAAAAACTTAATTTGCGATCGAAAACACAATTCTGGTAACTCGGCATAAAAAACATACTGAAATTCGCCAAGTATTGGACAAGGAACAATAAAACGAACGCAATAGAAATTTTAACAGGACGAAACGGAGTATGTAAAGAAAAGTTCGGGACCAAACGTTGAGTAAAATTAAGGTTTCCAAAAATCAGAGACAAATTTTAAGTAAAAAGAACAGTTTCAGAATTCGAGCAAATTTTAAATAAGACAGAAAGATTTTCGAAAATCGTGGCCCGCGTTGGGTACACCAAATTTTTGTATTCCCTGCAGACAAGAAAGGAAGTAGTAAAGTAAGTAAAGAAAATTGCCCACATCGAATACCGCAATAAAACAGAAGGAGTATAAGAATCCAAAAGACTGGGGTGGGTCACATGAAAGAAAAATTGGAAACCTCAGTAAGTAGTAGATTTATTACAAACATTTAGTTAGCGTGGTACCAAAAGAAATAATTACAGAAATCAACTCAAACATTTACATTATCGTCCTGTTAAAACATGGTGTAAACAAAAGCATCAACTCGCATATAACACAACTTGACTTCAAAATATACATTTAAGCAAATATAAATTATATAATGTTTTCAGCCCTAAATAAATACAAGAAGAAAATAAAAGTTTTAGCTAGCACGGCATTAATTCTTTGGATTCCCATTGTTTTGTTACAGTACCCAATGCGGACTAATTTCGTTACTTACTTTTTCTTGTCCGCACGGTTTACCGTAACATAATCCTTCGCATGTCTATTCGTTACTAATTTGCTAGTAGTTCTCCTTAATACTTTTCCGTCGTGTCTAGCTTTTGTTATTTCTCACAAACTGCATGCCTTTGAAAGAGGTGTGGGTATGGAATAAAACGCAGGAAAGATGCGTGATGTCACGTGCTTATCTCTTCAGCAATATTAATAAATACATTATATTGTATGACATGATTAAATTATCTGCAACCTGATATTTGTGGATTTCACGAATTAAGTTTGTGTTTTTAAATAATTTCTACATTGTACGAATATGCTTATGATATTGTCTGGGGTTTACTTTGTATTGTAACTACCCATTTTTCCATGTAACATTAATTTTTCTCCATCCTACTGCAAATTGTAAAAACTGTCCTGTATTAAAGATAATTATGATATGGAAAATGCATATTAATAATTTCACGGTTATTTACTTCTTTATTCTAAAACTTCCAAAATATGATGTGACCACACTATAAAAATTTACTATTATAAATATTGTTCAACTTTTTGTGGTTTTTAAATAATTCATGGACCTGAGTTATGTTTAAATATGTATTTCATGGTAAAAACTATGCCTTTGTCGTGTTGCGCTTATAACCTGAATATCCTTTTATAGAACTAAAAATTTATTGATATGCTCTGCTTAATGAACACCATTATTCATGAAATCAGAATTTACAGGGTATTAATTTTGTCCGTTTAAAGTTAATTTTCACATTTTCCATCTGCTTTATATATAAGGTAACCTTACAAAAGTCATATGATGCCACCGATTCCTAGGCACATTGCAAAATTTAAATGTTCATTTTAATATTGTGCTTGCATTATAATCTACAAATATATTTGTTTGTTTGTAAACATTAATTTAAGAATACCACACACTTCATCTAAAAGGACGAAATCAAACGAGTTTTTATGATTTAACGAATTACAATTTTATTAGTGTATAAAAAAATTGATGCATCCACATACATATTTATTAATGAAAACGGTTTTAATCAGCAAAATATGCTAAAATTTCAATATGTCACAGAAGCATATTATAAGTTAA
Source organism: Platerodrilus igneus (assembly GCA_036346225.1). Classification (NCBI taxonomy): domain Eukaryota; kingdom Metazoa; phylum Arthropoda; class Insecta; order Coleoptera; family Lycidae; genus Platerodrilus; species Platerodrilus igneus. The sequence continues at coordinate 1,565,698 of JARFIW010001151.1, read as the reverse complement.
TATTTTATTAGATTAAATTTAATAGAAAGCAATCATTCTCGACATACTCTAATATAAGGTCTTCGCCATCTAATAAAGCTTCTTCTGAAATAAGTGAATCAATTCGAGTGCTCAAATTTGTAGACAGAACTTGCCCAGTATCTTTATGAAATAGTCGTAGTTTAAGTGCAGCAGTTTGATTATTTCTGTTAATAAGATTCAACTCATTTGCTACTGAATCTATCGCTTTACCTACAATTTGAAAGAATAAATAAAAGTGTTGACATTTCAACTACAATAAATAATATAAAATATAAACTTACGTTTTATAAAATCAACTAATTAAAATAAATTTTTATATACTAAATTTGGTTTGCCTTGCTCGAGCTCAGAGCTAGGTATGATATTATTTAATATTTTATTTGCCAATGAAAGTTGCTGTTTATTTTTATTATTACCTTATAGAAAAGACTATAAAATAAGTGTCGAATTGATATTTCAAAATAAGTCAAAAACGGTGATTGTTACCGTTCTTTTTCTTTAAAACAAAATAATGCTTTCTGATTTGCACATGATGTAAATACAAAAATATTCTGTTAATCAATACAATGTGGGGATAAATTACCTTGCACAAACACCTCAATCAAATAACTAAAACAAATACCTACCGAGAGACCATGTTCTTGAAATAAATACAGGCAATAGTTGGTTTTTCTTCATAGAAGTTTGAACTTTAAAATAAACTCTATCATTTGTTGGAATTGTCTTTAAACCAGTTGCTTTGCCCTTGATTTGCATTAATTGAATTTTATTGGCCATTTTTGCAGTTTTAGGTTTCTTTCGAGCTTCATTAATAATTAAACTCAACTATAACAATATCATTTAGAACAATTATCAAATATTAGACCAATACCTCTTTATCCACCTTCAATTTTGCTTCCTTGAAGTCCCTTGCAGGAACATTGAATTTCTCCAATTCTTTTGCTCTTGCTAGACTATCAAGGTCTGAACATTCCACATGACGATGTAATAAACAAAAATGCTTACTGCACATACTACATATTAAGGGCACATAGCTTCTTTCGTTGCAATTTTCTTTTGAACAAGTGTAAGTAGCTTTAGTGTCTTTATCTAGGAATACTTGTGCATGCATTTCCAAGACGTTGCAATTTAGAGAATGATCGCTAAAGTGTTCCGAACAGAACATCTCTCCACACTTACAAATAAACGGTAAAAAATCTAATTGGTTACAGTTTGAAACAGAACAATGTTGGCCTATGCTAGGTAACTCCATAATGTGGTTTTACTGACGTTCACTAATAGAGCTCAAAGCAAGATCTGTCCACTTTTGTTCTTGCTCCTTTAAAGATAAATTCGAATATCCGTTATCGGCTTCAGGATCAGCGAGTTCGTTAACAGGTACTGCAATATCATCTAGTGGTAAAGTATCTGAACGCCACATATCATCTACTAAATCTATCAAGTAGCCTTCATTTTGAACCTTGCTATCCATTAGAAAATACGGGCGGTCAGAAAACTGAGCTTACCTTAAAAACATACTTTACTAAATATACAGTTTAATATTAAAAAACTTACAGCAGCTAAACGATGATGCACACAAAACTGACACAAAAAAATATAACCTATAAAAATAAATATGACCAATCATAGGAGAGTAAAGGTTGGTGAATATTATATCAAACAGTAGGCGCATTCAAGGAATTGCACCGCTAAAGCACGTTATTAAAGAGTAATACTGAATGCGACAAATTTATGCGCAACGCGGAAGTGCTTTAGTAAAGGGTTTAAATATTTCGCTTTAACACGGGAAAAACAGTGCAGCGGTCAACAAAGATCTGACATCTGCCAGTAAAAACTATTAACCTAAAAAATTATTTGTTTTGTATTTGACAAGTAAGCATTAGACAAAGAGGGAACAAACGAAACTAACACTGCAATGGGGTAAATCGTTTCATAAATTGTCCGCTAAATGTTCCATTACGGTATAATCTTTATATGTTACAGCTCTGAAGTTTACCTCAAAATACAAATATAATCAACTATATCCATATGTGATTGCCAACTACAAAACTTGCTGATTAAATCCCTATGTTCAAAAGTGTATGCAAAGTTACCATTCAGGGAATATAAAGCCTTCCAGTACTGTAATGCTACAATTTCCTGAATTCAGCCAGTGTAGTATTAACTTTATGTAACCCGTTGCCATTAGTTTGGTGAATTATTCCAAATTTCGACAATGTGATAATATCAAACTTTATTAAAATGAGATAACTCGTCTGAATATAGACATTAATAAACAAATATAATAAATTAATGCGCGTTTAAGTATATTAACAAGCAAAAAGAAACACCAATCAACTTTAATTAATAATTATTAGACTATTCTTAATTAATTATGGTTAAGAATTTTATTATAAAACGATGCGTATGAAGGGAAGGTAAATGAATCAAAACAACAAACCTTATTAAACCTTATGGCTGTATTATACAAAATAGATTTGAGGTGAAATCCTTTGTGTAATATTGTATTAAAGGTCAGGGGCCCGTACCCTGCTAGAAATGAAACGAACATAAGATTTATTTTCTGAACGTCTATTTCTATTTTGTTGAATTACTAAGCTGCCTATTTTATAAAAATTAACAAATCTTGACAAATTTTACCTTAAGTGCATTTAAAAATACTAAACGCTTAATCATTGTTCCAGATCTTAGAATACGTGCATTGAAGTAAAATGTTTTTAAAACCATTTGCGTGCCTAGATTGTGATGGTTGTGGGTTCATATTCTAACCCCTTTCAATGCATTTATAATCTCATGATATATTAATATACTCTTCTTGCTAACTTAACATAATAAAATTATGTTCGATTTCATTTAAAACAGAAACTTTAGAAAAGATTAGTATGCGCTACAGAGAAAATAGCGTGAGTATTAAAATGGTGTCCAATAAAGATTTGAAGTACGGTGTGATTTCCCAAACCTTTCAAAAAATATAAAAAAATAGGAAATAGGTCAATTTAAGGGTTAATTTTTTAGAAAAACCTAAACAGTTTATGGGTTTTTGGGCTATTTTAAAGTATTTAAAAAAAAAGAAGTGGTATGTATGATAATTTTAACCAATTACGTAGTAGATTGTGATGCCAGTTTGTATGAGTTTGCTTTGATAAGCAAGACACACTCTATTTTATAAGTTGTTCAGGTTAGTTTTGCGGTGACGCCACAGAAATTAAAAACGCTAGGTTGCAATTTCCCTTGAATATACATAATTAACGAATTCTGTGAATACTAGACTTTAGATTTACCAGAAGCCATCATCCTCAATTTAAGAAATTTGGGTAACGTTGGGTTGATATTCATAACTTTAGATAATTTAACAGAGAATTATTTAAAAGTAATATGTAGGTTGCGCCCACATAAGGTACTCAAACGTAACTATTTTCGCAAATAAAGGAAATCAAATCATTAATTACTTTTACCCTGCACATAAGTATTAATATGTTAACTATTGAGTAGAAACACAATATCAGTTCAATAATATGTCTTTCTCTAAATATAAGAATGAATTAACAATTTGAATTAAATATATATAATATTTATGAAATTAACTATTTTGATCGTTACTTTAATTTAAAACATCGTTAGAAGGTGTGTTACATGCCAAAATTGGCAATGTACATTGTTAAATATGTAAATAAATTCCCGCGAATATTTTTAAATAAACATGTCAATTTCCGTCGTTCCCGAGTCGCGCCAGCGCGGAGTGAATGACGCAAGTGCGCTCGGTGTGATGAGACATTATTAGACTACGAGACCTGAAACCATTAACATCTACCGGGGTTGCGTGTCTGTTTTTTCTCTTTTCAGGTGGTAGGTTCTTTATCTTTACCTTCTATCGTTCCTTCTACCTGATTATCCTTGTCGTCCCACCTACGAACAAGTATAGAGGATGGACGGATAGAATGGACTCAACAATGGCGTGATGTGACCCACAACGAGATGGCCCTGGGATTTGGCGGTAAGGTGCGATTTAAGTGAGTACATTGCTTTTATTTATATTGTAAATTTTATCATTGTATCACTTTTAAACGTGTTTGGTATTTGATACAAAAGGCGCGTAATTGTACGTTATATTAACGATTGAACAATAATATGAAACGCGGAAAACCGTAACAGTGGCGCCCAACGTGTTGAGCCTGTATATTTTTACAAATTTCCGCTATATGGTTTCTCTTACAATTTAAACGAAGTAACTACAAATTCACCAGCGTAACTTTCTTGCAGCGTTTCAACACCGAACTTCAACGTATTGTTGATTGCAAAAAACTTAAAGCTCGATTTTAACATGACAGGTTACCATTATAAAGTGGGTGTTGTGTGGTTGTTCCTTAAAATAAAATTAAAAATATTTTATTGAGGTATTATTATTACAATATGCAATCAATTATAAAATATTCTGTTATATAAAAATTATTAATGTATATTGAAACTCAATATTAAAAATACAAATTTTTATTGGTTCTTGAACAAAAAAAGATGAACTCTGCTGATGTGTAAAGGTGTCGTGAATGTAGATCTATGGTATAACCTAAGACAAAGGGTTGAAAAAGCATGCAGTTATTTCCAATACTCTAGGTTCTAGGACTACTAATTAGCGCCCTACGATCCAGCAACAGAAAAGCTCTTAGAACAGTGGGATTCATTAAACAGTTATTATTTGAAGTATGATCCCACTTTTCAATAGGTGTAACGTGAAAATCAGCTTGCTGACGTTATACCTTTAAATAATAATTATATAATAATTAATTATATATTAATTAGATACGTGCCCTTAGCAGTACTTTAAGATCTACCATACTTTTTGACAATTGTAATTATTCTTTAATAAACTGATATTATTATTATTATTGAAATATTGATACATCATAGCTAGATGTGTGTGTGTGTGTGTGTGTGTGTGTGTGTGTGTGTGTGGTCGTGCGTGCGGCACACGCACTTGCGTGTGCTTATACATGTGTGTGTATAGTATATGTATATTTTATATTCCTTAGTATATATTAAACAAGTTAAAACAATTAGGATCAACCTTTCTCAAAAAATGGATTTGGTATCACGTGAAATGGAAGATATTCAAAATTTGCTAGAATTATTTATAAATAGATCCCATAGAAAGAAATGTAACTTGAAAGCTGAATTGGAAGAAATCGGTATTCGTCAGTCTGAACTGGCTGATTCAAAGGAAACATTTGAGATACACGTTGTTATAGAGGGCATAAACCCTCTGACTCAAAAAATTGCAGAAGAAAAGTTTTTGAGGTACGTTATAGCTATTTAAAATATTATTTCTTAACGATATAGAATTGCAGATACATGGATGAATGGTTAAAAAGTGCACAGTCCACTTCGGAGAAATTGCGGTTAAGAACAAGTACCTTAAACGCTACTTTTAAGAAAATTGCATATCAACTGATAGCAAAGGAAGAGTTAGGCGAAAAAATAGATGCAGTTGATTTTGACCAACTGCGGATTGAAAATGGTCATCTTAGTAGTACAATTGATCAAAAGAATGCACATCTTCTAGAATTAAAGCAAATGAATGGTAAATATATTTTATCGAACTTAAATTTATATATCCACTGTTTAGGCGTTGCCAGTCTAGTATTAAACACCCACAGAAAATATCTTCACCAGCAAATTTTAAGTTTAAATAAAATTAAAGAAGCTATTAAAACGAAAGAACTCAAAATTATTGAACTGGACCAAGAAAATAATCAAGCTAAAAAAGAATTACAGACAGCTAATGGAAAGTATGAGGAAATAGTTGACACCATAACGCAATATCGCGTAAGCAAGCTAAAAACATGGTCATATGTGTGTGTGTGTGTGGGTGTACATGTGCATGCGTGTGTCTGTGTGTGTTCACGCATGTGCGTGTGTGTGCGTGTGCATGTGTGTGTCTGTGTGTGTGCACGCATGTGCGTGTGTGTTTATATATTTAACAGTGAAGGAGTAATAGTTGCAAAGGTATCTACTATATTTTGGCGTAACTCGTTTACATCTTGAGTAGTTAAATTAATTATTAAATGGATTTATGATGGCAATTCAATTGGTACTAACTACTATTAATTTACTTATAGCAGCAGCATTTGAAAATCGATCCGTTCCTTCAAATGGAAGAATTCCACGCATTATTCAAAATTGTAAACAGTATGGTTATGTTACCAGCAGAAATATGCCAAAACTGAACCAGCAAAAGGAAGCAAGAAATATGATAATTTGTGCTAGTGTCGAACAGAATTTATATATACCTTGAAGACAGATTGCCGATGAAATTTACACTAACAAGAGCACCGTACACGAAGTTTTGTGCAAGAATGGATACAAATCTTACAAAATACGTACAACCCAACAAGTGTTTTAGGAACACAGAGGAAGAAGAATGGTATTCCGTGAACAAGTCATTGAAACGACTTTTGTTTTACAGAAGGCACCACGATGTGAGCGCCACTGAAACGTTATTTCTTCTACGTTGAGGCGCTAGTGTAACTTATTTTTCTTAATGGGCGCCAGTGAACAAAAATCTTTCGACATAGCTAGGGGTCTATTCCTGGGTAGAGCAATAAGAAGTGGGGGGGGGGGGGGAGTCGAAATCTGTTTGCAAACCAAAGCTAAACTAAGCTAAATAGGCGCCACCATGTCCTGAGATAATTACGATAATAGCAGAGCACAGTTCTAAGGGCGGACGTGGAAACCCAAAGATAAAACGATCGCCTTCGTTAACAAAAACCTGTCTTATCAAAATAAGACGCAGCTCCTGTAAGAAATTGCAAAGATTAAATAAATAAAAATGTAGAACACCATTTGTGTCCTATAAAAATATAAAAAAAAATAAAAAAATGTATATCCAGTATGATATTGGCACCAAATTATTACTCAAAAATTTTACTTTTGTGTAATTAGATTTGATCGCATTTGACCAAAATAAAAGCCTCAAAGTTGAACTAATTGTTTACTAAAAAAACTCTTTTTTTTTTAAATTTCGAAACTTTTTAAAAAATAACAAAAATGTATCATTATCATCTATATCAAAGTCAAGGTTTTGACTTTTTAAAACAACCAACTACACTTTAAATATGAACCTGTTTTAAACATTTGAGTGAAAATAATTCGTAAGCATAATACACTAAATTACGTTCTAACCTGGGCAGATCTTTTCAGGTAGATTACAATTTCTAGAATCTTATACAGAGTGTTTTTAAATTTTCAGATTTAAATTTTATGATTTACATGTAGATAAATGCTAATCACAAAAATAGGAATGTTTGGTTTAAACTCAATGACAGCTGCACGAAGCATTTGTTTTCATGACAACATCTGTCAATTGTGCAACACAAAAAAATATGACGTCGAAAACATACGTTGAAATTATCTAAGGTTCAGATGGAACCAAACTTGTAATTATAAAAACCTAATCTGACAAAATTTTGTTCTACGGCTTATAAAACCAGTTCAACAATAATTGAGAATTACACAGATTACATGTTGAAAACATAATAGCAACTTTACGTGCTTTATATGTTAGTCTGTTTATCAAATTTTTATGACATCCAAAACACATGCATGAAATATCTTATATCTAATAACGAACCAAACTGCTTTTGTTGCTCCACGACAAATCGAGATGGAAATTTATATTCTTCAAACAAAGTTACCAGCCATTTCTAACTAGAGACGACTACAATCCAAACTAACATCCATAATTCCTAGTTGACAAATTTCTTAGTAGACAAATTTCAAATCGACAAATCCTAATTAACGAATTTTAAATGATAAATCCTACATGACGCGCTAAATAAATTAAACCAAATTAAATTAGTTCGTAAAATATATACTTTACCAACCGTTAGTAGAAGGTATCTTAATAGTTTCAGGTCGAGCACGACCTGACCTGCTTACTTTAGTAATTGATGCGAAGGTCGCCTGCCTCTAGCCGAGAATACATGTTGATAAAGCTGTTGCTAGTGAGCGACTAACTTAGCGAAACAAGAACCGAATCGTCGCGACGTTAGAGGTGTGGAATACGAAAGAAACAACTAGAGATGCGCGTGGAAATAACTTTATGTGACACAGATATTTTAATATAAGAAGATTAATAAGGAATAATGCACGCTTAGCGCATTATCCTCGTAATTCAATGCGAATAATTATTACTGAAATTAAACATGTTACATCATGAAGAGAGCAAATAATGATTGTTATACTCTAGGGTTCTATACTCTAAGGTATACTTTTAAAGTCCCGGCGCGTAATTTATAAAAGCCACTACGACAGTTGGTAACAATAAATACTTGCGTAATATTGCGCAATAAGGGGTTACGTCATTATTCGCCTGAAATTATTATCACATGCAAAAAATGTTATTTTGATTATGGGAAAAGACAAAAGGTACTCACGTAAACTGTGGAGCTCTTCACAACATTGCAGCTATTTTGGCGTTAGTTGGGCGTTGTTAGGCGTGGGTCGTCCTTTGCCCCGTTGATGTCAGATTTGTTTGTCTTCTCTCTCTTGTGTAGAGGTACGGTAAAGGATACAGATAGGAGAAACGATAACAGGTACAAAGCAGGAAACCTACATATCTGAAAGAGAAGACGAGATAAACGGCACACAGATAACTACACTGGTCGACGTGTCGTTAACTAGTCCATGACTGACGGAAATCACCACTGACTTTCCCACCCCGCGTCTGCGCAATCTCGGGCGCCGACGCAACTATCTAAAGTGACGGAAATGCACGCACAAGTCTTTTAAAATATTGGCGCGAATTCCCTCGCAAATTAGACTAAAAACAGAAATGTTTACATAACCGATTTTCGGCATGTAACATGATAACGACTTCATAAATAGAATGTGCTTTATAGATGTCATTATTTGCTGTGTTGAGCAAATGTAATCTTTTTGTGGTTCGATTTTGGTGTTCGGAGATTCCACATGTTCAAATGAATTATGGAACTCGGTATCCAGAGAAACTGAATTTATAGGCTGGGATTGTCAATAATAATACAATTGCACAGTTCTTTATTGATGGAAATTTAAATGGACAAGCAATATTTGGAACTCTTGCAAAACCAAATAATTCCAGGATTACAACAACTTCCTGTTGATATTCAACAAATTTGGTATCAACAAGATGGCTGTCCGGCTCACAATGCAGTTCAGTACAAAAATACCTAAGCAATAGCTTTTCTAACCACTTAATTAGTACCAGAGAAACAATACCGTATTCAGCGAGATCTTCTGATCCGTCAGTAAATGATTTCTTTTATGGGTGTACGTAAAAGGGTTAATTCATAAGTACGAAAGGGTTACTGATATAAATGAATTAGGTCAAAAGATAGTAAGTGCCTTTTCAACTGTTACTCCTGCAATGTTAAATAATGTGCGGCAAAGTTGTTATAACAGATTGGGATATTGTTTAGTTGTGGAAGAAGGATTATTTGAACATTTATCATGATGAATAATTCGGTTGGTTAATTTTTTAATTCACATTACTATTTTAAGGTTATTTAAAAGTTTTTATTTGTAATTTTTTGTTAATCTTCCCTGGTTATATATTTGTTAATAAATTAATTCCTTGAATTATTGAGTGGTAACTGAAGTCTATCTGTATGAAATTGGCGACATCACGGAACAAATCAATAAAAAAATTTGAATTTCTATAATAATAAAAAGCATAAAGCACTTTTTTAAATGTCTTTCATAATAGGTAGAAGACAATCTTCATGCCAATAAATCGCAAGGAAAATGAAATATATAATTTGCCCAAGACTATTTTCAACTAAAATTTGTTTAAAATATTCCTTTAAAATCTGTCCAAATACCTGGATAATTACAAGTAGCATGTAATGACTACCTTAGTCGTCTTCATCAATGTAAGTTTTACTAGTAGTTAATTCCTAGCGTTTAACTTAGAAATTACTCATTAACCTGGCAGTTTCTTGGCCTAGGCGAGGATCAGCTTTTTCAAAGTACTAAACATATTTGAAGTTGGTTCGAACGGAGTAGAAAGACACTGCATTATTTCTGTGACAGTTGATCGTGCTCTTCTTTCCTTTTTCTCTTAAGGCTTAAATAAGGTGTTCATTGTTATCAATATTTGCCCAAATCGAACCAACAAACTGGCATTTCTTCAAATATGGTGCGCTACACATATATGCTTTCAGCAATCTTTCCTTGTTTTTGTTTGGACTTATTTAACCCACTTTTATATACTAGTACTTTAGTTTTATTTTTGTTAATTTTCGTACCGTCTCTTTCTGTTGGTACTGTTTCCATTTCATTAAGAGCTACTTCCAACTCTTCCTTACTAGATGCTAATACCACTATATTATCTCCAAATGTAAGCATATCAATCATTTGTCCCTGCATAATCATTCTAAACGCTTCCCTGCATTTGACAGTATTCATTGCCTCTTCTATGTACAAGTTAAAAATTAGTGATGATTAGGCACATCGCTGTCTCACCCCTTTCTTAATATTTACTTCTTTACGTTCCTACTCTAATTTTATTACAGCTCTTTGCTCGTTGTACTATGTACTATCCGTCTATCTGTATAACTCATTCCAATCTTTTCGAGTATTTCCAGCATTTTTTCCCATTTTACGTGGTCGAACACTTTTTCCAGATCTACAAACTCTATACCCACACTTTCTTCCTTTTCTGTTGTTTTCTCCATTACCACCTTTAAAGCTAAAATGGCTTCCCACGTTCCTTTGTTTCGCCTAAACCCAAATTAATCTTCTCCTAGTATTTCTTCGGCTCATTTTTCCATTTATCTTTATACAATTCTGGTTAATATTTTTAACACATGTGCTGTTAAACTTACTGTTCGAAAATTTTCACATCTTCACGCACCTCTCTTCTTTGGTATAGCGACTATGGTGTTACATTTGAAATCTTTGAATATCTCGCCTGTCTCATACGTATAGCTTACAACTTGGAGGAGACGTTGTATTACTACTTGTCCAGCGATTTTTAGAGTTTCTGCTGCACATTATCTATACCTGGTTTATAAAGAAAACAAAAATATATTTACATAAATTCAACAGCGAGGATACATTTTTGCTTATTTTTTAATATTAGAGCAAATTGACTGAATGTTAATTGGTCACTGCATAATAAAGAACAAATACCTCCTTTTGGTTTTCATTTTATTACAATATGTTATACGTATAGTTCTCTTTGTCCATTTAAAACCTATTTATAAACCTCTAAAAATTGTTTTATGTGTATCTGCTACTATCAACGGATGTGTATGCAATAGATGCAGAATGCTGTAGTTTTTATGCGGAGTAACCTACACTTTAACATAAATTACAACATTAAACTTATGTTTTAGGCTCCAGAAGTAATGGAATATGTTAAAACAAAAGCTAAACTATGCGAGTTAAAGAAGAATGTCCGAATTTTGGAAAGAAAAAATCCTATAATTGAGGTATAGTGCTACGTTTACTCATAGAATTTTATATACACTTCTGAAATATTGCATTGAACTCACCTTTTTATAAATCGACAAGATGATGATTTAAATAATTTTAATTATCTAAACAACTATGATGTAAAAGTGAAGCACATTGAGACATACTTTTTACATTATAAACCAAAATCTGCTATTAGTAGAAAGAATGGAATGCACGTTCATGGAAGGACTGACTACTTTACAAAGTGGTTGGCTGTATTACAATTTGTTATGTGCACTTTTGCTTTATAAAATTAGATAAGATGTTTCACAGGGAACCTCGAAGAAATACCTTGCCAAAATACTGCAATCTGGAGAATTGCATTGACATCAACTGCAAACAACATAATTGTTGCCAACTAACTCAGGGAAAGGGTAGCATAAGAAATTGGCTATGACCCAACCTAATACAGCTTCTCATTGTGTAAATGCTGTATTATAAGCCAAACAAAAATTCTTTAGTGTAACTTCTCCTATTTGAATGAGCTTGTTTCCCGAAAATTTTTGCAAATTTGAATTATACTGACTGTATCATAATTCAATTTGGTCTCCAACAATATAAATAATATTAACTGCACTGTTTACTATTGATTTAAATATTTACATGGTGAAACATTAACAATAAAAAGCACAGGAGCAGCATACATGTTACCACCTTGACTACTGGTTCGTGATTGACTCAGCAGCTTCAGCTTCAATGCACAAGCACAGGAACGAATTCTGCTTGACTATGCAACACATACAAACTATTGAAAATTTCACTAAATTATACAAAACTCCTGAGCACATTGTCACTCCTACTTGCCCATGGATCTTCAACCAAGTTGTGACATTCCGTTGAAATGTTTAGAATCATATTTCATTTTAATAGTTTCTATATTAGTAAATCCTACCAATAAGGTTACGTTATTTCCTTTAAGAAATATAATTTTTAGGTTACATGCATTCTTGACCTAAAGAAGAATCATTTTTGTATCTTATATTGGTCATATTCAAGGTTGTCAAATTCATAAGCGGTTTTTAAAAGTTAAAAATAATATCAGCAACATACTTTGTATCTAAAATTATTGCAGTTTTATGATTCATTAGTTTTGATTAATAATGTATTACACTGGCACCTATCATCTCATAGCCCAAGTGCAAAGAAGGTTCACTTGCAAATTGTACTGATACAGAATGTAAAAAAGCCCATTTTTTTGATTCTAGTTAACCTTTCTTTTAGTTAATTGTACATATATATTAGATAGAGAAAAACAACACAAGTAACTTCCATTTGTAGTCTTAATTCGTTTGTTCGGGTTTTGCCAAAGGTATCCCAAATTGTTTTATGGAGTGATGATTCTTAACTAATTGCATGAAATTTATAAACATAGCTCTAGTATGTTGCTTTTGTTACAATCTTAAGAATTTATATAGGAATTTTATTCGTCGAAACGTTTGCCATTAAGTTAAGCACTTTTTGATATATTTGATTTTAATATGAAAACATAACTATTTAATATAGTTGAAAATATTGCCGTGTAATATTGTAAAAACTTTTTATGGGTGTTTCCACATGTAACGTGATAGCTGAATTTTTTTGTAAGAGGAATGATCAAAATCTAGGTCATCTGTCATTTGATTTTAGAAACATTTATTTCAGCTAACCGTTTTAAATAAATAGATTAGTATTCTTTTGGTTAATGATTGTTTTATGTTTACTTTAACAATAGAGTATTTAATAACTGCTCATGTAAATTTTAGACCAGAATCACTCTACTAATTTCAAGTCCTGGCATTTTCTTGGTATTCTTTCTGAGGTTTTTCCCTAGAAGCCGTGCGAAATTAGGTGGAGTCTAAGAAAATTCTCGATTAAGACTTATTTCACATGCGATAGCATTCTAGGACCCTCTTCAAACACACTAATAACCATCCCACTATGAATTACGGTCTAAACTTCCTGGGGCCAAAACTGTATGTAACAAAGTAGAAGGAGTGACAATAGGAAACCCTTTAAGACCAGTCGTAATCAATTTGTACATGGAAAGGGTTGAACCGCTCTAGGGACTGCAGGCCATAAACCTACTGCATGGTTTAGATACATAGACGACATATTTGTGATCCACGGACAAAAACCTACGAGTTTCTTAAATTCATTAACGGGATGGAAATGGAGGATAACAAAAAATTTGCCTTCTTGGATTTATACTCAACTCAGCCACACTGTCTGCAGAAAAGCGACACACACACACATGCACACACACCCCACACACACGCACGCACACGCGGATGCACACACGCACGCACTCGCGAACATACAAACAAATGCACTCTCATGCGTGCAGGCACCCAGATTCATGCGTGTGCGCATATGCACACACTCCTACACACATGCTCACACGCACGTGCGCCTACTCACACCCGTACACACACGCGCGAGCGAGCGCATACACCTACACGAACACCTATGTGCCCCCCCCCCCCACCAGCTGCAATGCCTACATAAGGAAAACCTACTTGTCATATACTCTTAAAGTAACCGATAGAATTGATGTGTATTAAAGAACCAACAATAAAGAGCAGCAAGATCTTCAGATCTGCTAAAGACAAAAGGGACTAATTAACAACATCGGGAGTATATCGCACGTCGTGCACATATGGGAGGATACACAGGGGAACCACAAAACAGTTTGTAAACACCAGGTTAAAAGAACGCAGAGTCAATTGCTGATTAGGATACATGGAAAAATCCATAATAAACACATGGATAAAACCACTATGATCATAGAATCAAGTTTGAGAATACCCAGGTATTGACTAAAATATCATCATACTACGTCAGACTATAATAGAGCATACACCAAAGCACACAAACAAAAACGGTTTCAATGGAATACAAGAAGCTCTCAAGAGTTAATCTCACGCGTATCCTAGTACCAGAAGAAAAAGAACCAATGAACAACATACAAATCACAACAATCGTTATAAATACCACTTATGCAGCAAATCCAATCAGTGTTTATTGAGTCAACCATCAGCACATACTTTTTCAAAATGTGGACCACTCGTACCTACTAAACGTTGAGAAATAATGTCTCCCAAAGACAATGGCCTACAAGTTCGAGAAAGATAGTTGTAGCTTTCCTACAATGCATTTATATGGCTACACAAAAATAACCACTCAATAACAAATTGTAAAAAATGCACAAATGCATAAAAATATAAGATAATCAGCATCAAGAAACAGTAGATCAAAATAAAATTTTTATTGAACATGTAAACAATTGAAAATACACTAAATTACATTATATAAAGCACGGAGTTTGCGAAGCCTTTAGATATATAATATAAACAATTGCAAAAGTTTTGTATTGAATAAGACCTTGAAAAATGAATAGGCCCCTCTATGAATAATAGTAAATGGATTACTAAAATTCTCATAACAGAGGAACTATTAAATGAAATTGAATTGTATTAAGTTTAAAATAATTTGATTTAATACAATCATATATCTAAAATTTCTTTTATGTTAGGTAATGGCTTTAACTACATTTTTCCGTAACATAAATAATAACGAAAAAGATTTTAAATTTTCCCCAAATCAGGATTTGCTTTGCAAATTTGTTAATTGCAGTGTTATTTTATACCAAATCACTTAATTGAATATTGCCCTAGTATTCGAAAAAATGTCTTCAATTATTATTTATCATAGACTTTACAGTTTAAATAAGATAAATGTTAAGTACTGATTATAAAATATAGTGATCCTTTATCTTATATGAAAGTGTTTGTAATGTTGAATAACTATTTGATATTAAGCCTCCATGAAAATTTGTACACTATCTGAAATAACTAACGTTGCATATACAACATCAACAAGCATATTGTTGCAATTCTTCAACAAAAAGTACCAGATAGCCTACACATATAAACTGGATAGATGTAAATATTGTAAATTCATTGCTGCAGACTATATTTTCAATCAAAGATAATATTGATATTACCAAATACCACTGGCAACAATTTTCTACAAATAATAGAAAACACAACAAATTGAAAATTTTAAAGTCAGAAGATACAAAAGGTACTGCATAAAGCACTAGGTAGCAAATATCTGTTTTTTTCAAAGTTTCGCTGATTCGTAAACTGTACCAATTTCTTTGAAATTGTATTTATAGAATACAGGATATTTTTTATGACATATGAGAAATTATACTAACATCTTACCTCTATGTAAATTTTATGTGCAGGTGAAACAAGTTAATGTCGCAAAATTGTACCTCTTGAATAGAATTAGGTAGAAACGTTTCACACAATTAATTGTTTGACAAAACTTGTACGAGCCAGAGTATACAAAAGTTATGCCATAATCGTACGGATAAGGAGGAACAAGAAAAAGATAACCAGCGAGTGAGGAGATTCATAATAAATACTCTTGCAAAAGGCTAACAATAGATGTAGGTTAATCCATTTAAAAAGTGAGGCCTTTGAAGATTTCCGGTCCAAATCAGAACTCTAACTTTAGCAGAGGTCGATGAAAGTATCGAGGGGAGGTTTAGATAACAACAAAACCTTTAAGGAAAGTGCAAAAATCTATCGATTAATTGTAAGGTATTGTCATAAAAGTTAATAATAAACACAACAGAAACCGGTGTTTGCGTCTCAAAATAAAATACACAAATAATATTCAGATAATCAACATAAAGTAATTATTGCATATACTTTTCCCACTTTAAAATTTATTAATACCAACACATTCGATATTTAAATTCATCATAAGATATCAAGTAATTGTTACCCATCACTAATTATTAAAAGTGTTGTTAAACTGAATGATTTCAAAGCTAAATGCTCAAATATTATACACTAAGAAATAAATACGTTAAAGATTTATGTGCATATAATGAGAACTCGATCTTAATTTATGAACACAATTTTTGTGTATAATAAAGTCACTTCATATATAAACATAAATTATTTCATTCTAGACCAAATAAAGCATTTAAAATGTTGATCAGCTTAAGTATTACAAACAGATTTTTTTAAAAATACACAAAATTATTCCGGCCTGAGCAGATTTGGTTTACAGGTCATTAAAACTTTAATTGTATAGTCAAATTAAAACAGTAGTAAGATCAGTGAAATTGCAACAGTAAAATAATAGAACTTCAAAATTTAATGTTTTATAAATTTCTAAAGCAATGAAATCATAAGTTACTCTTGCGTTCCTTATCTAACACGATAAAATGCAATATTTCAATTTGAATCACCCTTTAGCTTTTATTCTATAATCTGCAAACTGGGTTAAAGTAAATCAAAAATAACTAACATCACACAAGTCAAATTTAGAGCTTAAATGTGCTCTGTTAACTTTTTTATGTCTCTTCCTTAGGATCATTATTTTTAGAAGTCTTACCATAAAATAATTAAAAGATTGGGTTTCCTGTTTTTAGTATAAGATCGGGGTTAGTAGTGTTATAAAATGGCTTATGGAAATAAGAAAAACTTAATTTGGCAAGAATGACTAGCTAACTTTCTAGATTTGCGGTGAGCAAAAGCTTGGGAGTGGGGGTGAGAATTTGTGAACAATATGAAATATAGTTAAAGGATCTAATCAATGAATTATAGATGCAATTAATGGTTCCACTATATCCTGTCGTATGATGGAGATTTAAATATTACACTTGAAGGTGGGTATAGAAACCCTCAAGAACGACTAACGTCTATGAGCTTGAAATTCATAATAAATACAAAATAATCAAGTAATACATATACTTCCTCATCACCCGCATAAAAGCTGCTCTACAAAGTCTTGAGTTGATCCTGTAATATAACATTAACAACTTGAAATAAAAACCATCCTCTATGGAGTCTTTTTTGTTCAAACACTGTATAATAAACCAAAATATGCTCACTTACCAACACTTTGAGTTTAGTAATTGATTATAAAAGATAACCTCAACACTAAAGATTTTCTACTAATCTAGTTTCTTTTCAATTCAATACATAATATTCGTATTTACATACAGCTGCGATAGAGCTATCAAGTTGTGTTGCATTCAAGTGCTTCAAATATGTGCGTCAAGTTGGATGGTCCCATATCAAGAATTCAAAAACATACACCAATCATTAGTACCTCTTTGGAACGCACCACATACAAAATTGTATCAGTAGTACACAATAATTTACAAAAGTTATAAACAATTTAAATGAGCCATCCAACTTGATGTCAAGTTAAATGGACCCACTTGAGCAAATTGAAAGTTTTAAAATCCGAGCTAGCTTTTCGTTAGTACCTCGCTAGTACCCACCAAATCTAAAGTTGCATCGCAAGTACCCAAAAATTATAAAAAATTCAAATGGGTCAGCCAACTTGACGTCAAGTTAGATGGACTCACTTAAGCAAATTGATATTTTTAAAATCCGATATAGCCATTCGATAGTACCTTGTAAGCACCCACCAAATCCAAAATTGTATTGTTAGTACCCAAACACTGTAAAAATTATTAACATTTTAATATATGGGACTTCCAAATTGGCACACTTGGAGAGATTGAAATTTTTAAAAACCTATTCTGCCGATTGTTTGTACCCAGTTGGTACACACCAAATCCAAAATTGCTTTGATAGAACCTAAAAATTACAAACGTTATAAACAATTTAAATGGGCCACCGAACTTGATGTCAATTTAGATGGACCTACTCAAATAAATTGAAAATTTTAAAATCTGATATAGTCATTCGTTAGTACCTCGTTAGTAGCCACCAAGTCCACAATGCCAGAAAACTACAGAGCTTATTAACATTTAAGTTTTGTGTAAATTAAAAAATATATTTTGCAAATCAACTGTAAAGAGTCTCATTACTTCAATGAAGTAAACCAAAAATAACTGTAGAACTCTCCTTACTACTCGATGTGTAGAACTTTACAAAGTATTAAGAACCATGGCAATCTTGATAATGCAACATTCAGAAACCTATAAAGTTTTAGATATTTTTATGTGACTTCATCAGCTTAAAAGTTCAACAGGAGGTTGTGTTATTAAGATCATACACCTGGCATGATTTCAAGAAATAAAATTTTTAACAACAATTTTGGCGATTGAAAATTGCTTAGAATATATTATTTACCACGACTAGAAATACTTTCAAGCAATCGAGTATGAATAATTACTAGAGAAAGTAGTATAAAAGTAGCATGATAATGCCATCAAAAATCTTGTACTTATATCGTTAGGACTTATGCACAAAGTCAAAAAGTAGAATATCAAGTAAGTTACACTATTTTTATGTATTTATTTAATTATTTGATGACCTTCACAACTGCGGTATAATACTAATTACATATTAAAATAACATGTGTACTAACTCAAATCTTATTAAAATCCTCTTTTATGGAAATTTTTTTAAGTCTGACAATGAAATTACTGAGTAATTTTACTCTAGGTATGATTTTAGTACCTAACCTGTGTTAACAATAAACTTTGTTGTTATCAATCAGTCTTAAAAATGGTCTGTGGTCTTACCCCAAAGTGGTCTTACTTAAACCAGTAGCATTACAACAGCATAAAAGGATTTTTAGATTCATATAGCGATAATCCTTACACTCACATTCCAATTCCAATTGTTGAAATACGCTGAAAGTCTCAGCATTGTCCGAATAAATCTGACGCATTGTTACTAGTATTAACTCTTTAAAAACAGTATGATCAGGTAGAAAAAGTTGTGCGTGGAAAATAATTTAAAACATACAGGGTTTGAAGTCACTAACATGCACGATTTTTCACTTATTCAAGGAAACTTTGTTCTTGTATAGTTGCCACTCCTTAGTTGGGTTTCAGCAAACATCTATACGTACTAAAATAAACGACATGTGCACACACGCGCGCGCACACACATGCACGCACACGCACGCACACAGACACTAACACACATGCGCGCACACACACATGCACGCACTCGCGCGCGCACGCACACACACGCGCGCCCACACACACTACACGCACGCACACGCACGCACGCACACACTCACACACACACACACACATTAATATTTTCAATTCATTTTCAATTTTTAGGATTTATCTTGGTAGTCCATCATTCTACGACTTTTACGCTATGATACAAAAATTTCAATTGTTCATAAATGCTGTGTAACAGATTGTCAGCTTGTCTGTCGAACAAGAACATCGACGCTTGATATTGGCGCATTCAAATAGTACATTACAGAAACATGGTTACACCAAATTTTGATGTTTAGATAATCTATTTATAGAATATTTGTTTGATAAAGCAGGGTCAACTTCGTTTCTGAAGACCATACTAACGATTATTCTACATAAACATTGTTCAGTTATTTCAAAAGAAAATATAGGTAAAATGAATCTTACATTTTATAAGGTGTAGAATTTATTATTTTGAGAAATATCATTACCGGAAATTCAATTTGACGACCTCAAATTGTCTGTGGGAACTATAAATCGTTACAACTCCAATAAATTATCGTAACATAACCAGGTAGAACAATTATTTTTGAGAACTATCCAAACAAACTTTAAAGTTTTTCTAATAAATGTGTCTAATATAAAATTGAACTTTTATCCTACTTTCTAGACATTAGACATTAGATTCTAAATTACACGTAAAAAAACGTTATCGCCTTTAAAAATCCATCAGGGAAAGATCGGAAACTACCGTGTATTGAACTCCACCTCCCACTCATTAAAAACTTTGATAATATAAAACTAATTGCCTTCATTTCAAACTTTAAAACAAAATCACACTAACCTAACAAGTGACAGGTGTAATGTATTATTTATGAACTCCTCTACTTAGGACGTTAATCTTCCTATCCTTGCAATACTATAAAACTCATCATCATCATTAAGTCTTCAGTCCTAAAACTGGTTGGACACATACCCTCATTGTTTCCTAGTCTGAACCAACCTACACATTTCCCTAAAATTTGCAGTCTGCATCTATCACTATTTGTCTGATCTCGGTCTACCTCTACCTATCTTTTCCTATTTCTTCTTGTAATATATCTCGTACTATTTCCCAGAAATGCCTTAGAACGTATCCTGTCCTTCTATTTCTCCTAATTTTTTTCGTTCTCCCTGATATCCTTATTCCTCTACTATTTCAACAACCTTTTTGCTATTAACTTTGCCTGTCCATGCTACAATCCACATACATCTGAAGCACAACATTCCAGAAGACTTCTATCTCTTTCTGTCTGCTTTTCCTACTGCCCCTATTTCATAGATGTACTGTGCTGTGCTCCACACTATGCTTTGAACGGTTTTCTTCTTGTATTTATGTTTGTTGTTTTTGAACATAACTGCTGTTCTTTCTTGTTTGATGCAGTTCGGTCACTTTCTATTGTTTTACAGTTATATACCCTACTTCCCCGATATTAAGTTGTATGTGAAGGGGGGAAGCAGCCTTTGGCTGCCAAGTTCCCTCAGCGCTTGAACCTTTGTTGAATTAATAGTTTTTTCAATTTAACCTTTTGCACAGTCAACATTAGTTGAAATTATTTCACAACCAACACCTATAGTTGTTTATAATAATCATCAGATTTAAGAGCACTTATGTTTCATCATTGGGTTTTACGTCTTGCAACTGGTTGGACTTGTAGCTCAGCTTATTTATTTTCTGAGCTAGCCTACACAGTTCCTTGCAATTCTCCCAACAGCCTATATACAACTCGATTCCCTTCTATTGTTTTCTAATTATATGCCCTATTTCACCGAGATTCAGTGGTATGTGAAGGGGGTTAAGCAGCCTGTGGCTGCCGAGAATCCCCCAACACTTAGACATTTGCCGTATTAATAGTTTTCCAGTAAATCCTTTCGCACAATTAACATTAGTTGAGAGTATTGCAAAACCAATATCTGTAGTTGTTTATAATAATCACCAAGTTTAAGTACAGTAATTATTATTGTCATTAGTTTTTCCATCTTTTTCGACTGGCTGGAAGCGTACCTCCATTGATTTCTATTCTGAGCAAGCCTACATATTTCCCTGAAATTCTTACAGCCTACATCTTTCACTATCTGTGTGCAAGTAGTCTAACCTAGGTCTACCTCTACTTCTCTTTTTTCTATCTCTGCTTCTAATATACTCTGCACTATTCCCTCATGTCTTAGTATGTGACCTATCATCCTATCTCTCCTATTTTTTTACTGTTTTCCACATATTTCTTTCTTCCCCTATCATTTCTAGTACCTTTTTGCTCTTAACTTTATCTGTCCACGATATCTTCATCATACGTCTGTAGCACCACATTTCAAAGGCTTCTACGTTTTTTTGTCTGCTTCTCCTACTGTCCAGGCTTCACAGCCGCACAGTACTATGCTCTACGTATATGTTTTAAGTAATCTTTTTCTTGTTTATGTGTTTGTGGTCTTTGAGCACAACGGTTAGGTTTTCTGGTTAAATGTAGCATGACCTTGTGCTAATCTTTGTTTTATATCTTTTGTGCTTTTCCCATCTTGCGTTGCCACCCCTTTTCCGATCTCCCAGAGAAAAGGCAGTCGCCAGACACGGTGGAATAGGATAAGGTTTACCCGCTAACTCGATTTGGCTGGATCGTGGGTCATGGAGACCAAACTTGATGCCAATAACTAGTGTTAAGATAATTTTGGGCGCCAGAAGACTGCCTGGAAACCCTAAAGCTCAAAATACTGAAAGTGACGTCTTCAATCACTCTCATACAAAAAAAATGCCTAGCAACGACGGCTCATAGGTATTCAGGGAACAATAATTATTAAAGTTCAAAATAACACTATATATATTATCCTCTTAATTTTTAACAGTTTCAGAACTTACTAACCGTCCTATCAATCCCTGTGTATATATTGGATCAATAATACTTTATACCAATCAATAATATTAATTCAAGCAAGGTCAAATCTTGGAGAACTTTTATAATAATTTACCCTTACCTTTGCTTTAGTAGGTAATAGTCTTTACAAAAAAATGTTATTCGTGACCTGCTTTTTGTGTACACATAAACCAGTAAATTATCATAGGAGCAAACCCGATCTTGGAACAACTCTCCAATATAAACCTTTTACAAAAGGGAAAGCTTTGACGCTTTAAATAGATGTTATAGTGCAAAATCTTAGCTATAAATTTGATGTTATTTTCAATTTCATAAATAAAATTAACTTTACAAAACTGCAAAATTAAGTATTTACATAACTTACTACCTCCATATTACTATGTATAAAAAATATAAAAATACGAAATAATTCCAAATTAAAATGCCTGCACGGATAACGCCAAATAACCCTCAAATTCCGTAATGTTCATAACTAAATATGATTCGTCTATTTAAATTAAAAGTTGAAACCTCCAGGTTTAATCGCTCATACGATAACCAATATGTGATACTGTAATCTTCAAACATAACAGCCGGAAATCCTAAAATCTGTCCAGCATGAACTAAATTTACCCATAACAGATACGACAATACTAATAACGAGAATAAGAGTGAAGATAAGAAGCTCTAAAAGAATAAAATTTAGTTAAATGTATTTAATATGTTAACTTACGATTCGTGTTTACTCAACAACACGACTATCAGCTTCCTTAAAAATTACAGCAAAACCAATTTGCTAAATGACCATATGCCTATTTTTATCAATCCAGACCAGATATCTGTTTAACAGTGAAAACCCATGCACCAGCCAAAATTCTATATAAATATTTTCACCATAAATAAAGTGTACGGAGATCCGCCAAAAGTGTAGGATTATAAATTGTACGGCCGCTATGCCCAGTCCATTATTCCGTAGCATCTTGCAAAAATGGCGTATGTACTTTAAACTTACGTTGTTCACGATCAAAGACAAATTCTGTCGTGTCGCCGATAATGTAAAGAGTAGGGACTACAACCGGTACCACTCTTTAATTAGTAAGCAATCAATTTAAATCATTTAATAAATAATAGACAAATGCTTGACAACTTAAATTAATATAGATTTGTACAAGAGGAAAATTTATATACAGAGCCTTTATTAAAGATGCGCTCGACAATACAAAAATAGTAAGTGTTGAAAGGAAATAAAATCAACACGTTTCAGCGTTATTTGACTTCCTAGGTAGCAATAATCCTTAACCTCTTGTGAGCTCTCGTTACCTATTTGTATCCTTGTTTTTGATTTATTTTCCCCTCTTTTGCATACTAGAACTTTAGTTTTATTTTTGTTAATTTTCATACCATATCTCTCCGTTAGAACTGTTTCCATTTCATTAAGAGCAGCTTTTAACTCTTCTTTGCTAGATGCTAATACTGCTATATCATCTGCAAATCTAAGCATATCAATTTTTTGTCCTTGCATAGTAATTCCAAATGTCTTCCTGTATTTGACAATATTCATTGCCTCTTCAATGTACAAGTTAAAAATTAATGGGGATAGGGCACATCCCAGTCTCACCCCTTTCCTAATGATTACTTCTCTACGTTCCTGCTCTAGTACTATTACTGCTGTTTGCTCTTTGTATAAGCTATGTACTATTCGTCTATCCCTATAACTCATTCCAATCTTTTTGAGTATGTCGAACATTTTTTTCCATTTCACATTGTCGAATGCTTTTTCCAAATCTACAAACCCTGTATATACACTTTCCCCTTCTCTATTGTTTTCTCCATTATCACTCTCAGAGCTAAAATAGCCTCCAGTGTTCCCCTGTTTTGCCTAAACCCAAATTGATCTTCTCCCAGTATTTCTTCTGCTCGTTTTTCCATGCGTCTTTGTACAATTCTAGTTAATATTTTTGAAACGTGTGCGGTCAAACTTATTGTTCGAAAATTTTCACTCTATCCGCGCCTCTTTTTTTGTGGCATAGTTACTAAGATATTATATTTGAAATCTTTAGAAATCTCGCCTGTCTCATACATATAGCTTACAAGTCGGAAGAGACATTCTGTTACTGCTTGTCCAGCAGCTTTTAGAGTTTCTGCTTGCACCTTATCTGTACCCGACGCGGTTACCATTTGCCAGGCTCTTTAATGCTAATTCAAACTCATCTCTAAGTATAGGATATCCCAGGTCATCATTTTCAATGTCCGATTCCTGCTTTAATGCTGTTAGTTCCTCTCCTAAATATAAATTCCCTATATATTCCTGCCATTTAGCTACTTTCTCTACATTTTCTATAATAACGTTTCCTCCCACGTCCCTTATATTTTTGCTATATGGTTTTATATCCCTAAAATTCATTCTAATTAGTTTGTATGCTTCGTCTGTCTTCCCTATATCTATCTTAGTTTGTCCCTCTGCATTTTTCATCAATCCATTGTTCTTTAGCTTTCCTGCATTTGCAAATAATTTCCCATTTTATGGCTTTGTATCTCTGTTTTCCCGTTTCATCTGATCTATTTTTTCATTTTTGTCTTTCTTCTATTAAATTCAGAATATCCCTTGTTATCTCCATGGTGTTCTCTTTTTGTGTATACCCCAGAATATCTCTGGCCGCTATGTCTACGCTGGATTTAATGTTATTCCATTCTGTTTCTACTTCCTATGTATCAGAAATTTTTCCGATATCTTTCAGCAATTCATTTAACTTTTTTTCAAATTTTTCGTGGATATCTTTATCTTTTAGCTTCTCAAAGTCAAAGTGCATTTTTTCGTTCCTCTTTTTCAAATTTTTAAATTTAAGTGCGGCCTTCATAATTGCGATGTTGTGGTCAATGTCTATATCTGCTTCCGGGTAGCTTCTACAGGCTTTTACTTGATTTCTAAACCGTTGTCTAACAATAATATAATCTATTTGATATCTTCCTATATCTCCTGACATCTTCCACGTGTATCGTTTTCTAACATGATGTTGAAATAATGTATTTGTGATGGTTAAGTTGTTCTTGTCGCAAAATTGTACCAGCCTATTTTCCCTGTCATTTCTTGTGCCTAAACCAAATAAACTACTATCGCTCCTTCCCTACCCTCACCTACCACTGCATTAAAATCCCCCGTAATTATTAAATTTTCATGTTCCTTTACGTATCTTAGTATGTCTTTGATATCTTTGTAGATCGCTTCTACCTCTTCCTCACTGTAGCTAAAGGTGGGCATTTATACTTGTATTATTACTGTATTTACTGGTTTAGATTCAAATCTAACCATGAGTACTCTTTCGTTCTTTTGTAAGTAGTTTGATACACGTCGTCCTATCTTTTTTCGCATAACTATCCCCACACCCAAATTTCCTTCCTCTGATCTTGTATGAATTACCCTAAAGTTTCCACTCTAAAAATCCCCCGCCTCTGGCCAGCGGACTTTGCTGATTCGTACTATGTCTAGTGCTAACCTACTCATTTCGAGTTTCAGGTTCTCTAGCTTACCTACTTGTTTCATACTTCTGACATTCCACGCTCCGACTCGCAGAATGTTCACAGATCTTTTTCTATACTTTTGGATCACATCTTCCGAAGTAGTCCCTTCCCGGAGATCCAAATGGGGGACTATTTTATCTCCGGAATTTTTTACCCCAGAGGATACCATCATCATTAATAACAATTTGAGTACGCTGTATACTTGGGAGATAATGTGGTGGTTTCTCATTTGCTTTTCACGTCGCAGTAGTGTGTCTTAAAATGTCATACCGACCCCTATGGTCTCTGCTACTCTACATACCAAAAAAGCTGCTGCCCCCTTCCGGAGACCTGTCTTAGTCTGGTTCCTCACTAAAGACCCCACTAATTTGGTTAAACCTACAGTTCGGCTCTTTAGCTCATTGAAACACGCAAGCCGTTCTACCTGTTCTAGTATTGTAGAATGTCGTCAAGGTACAGGTCCGTTCAGAATGGACGATATAACTATGACAAATAATCTTTAGTTAATAATGTTGCCGCTAGGGAAAAATAGAGTCAATTTTCCAATGTGTCTTATGGCGTATTAGTATTGTAATCGCATTTTTATAAAATTGTGATGTCTATTTAGACTAAGATCATCATATTTGGTACTTTATAGTTGTGATAGTCAATAGTGTGTAAAACTTGCGGCCTATAACTTATCTATAGATATAAAATATGAAGTGTTGTTTTGTCCCTGTATGGTATCTTTGTTTTCTGTTATATTTAAAACCAGTTTATTTTTCAAATTCTCACAAATTAAGACTCCAAGCATTTAAATAATTTTAAAGTCTTAAAATTTCTAATTTTTATAGTATAAGACTTAACTAAATAAATTAACAATAACTTTAAATTGATATCCTAAAAACTAGTGTTACCAGAGATAAAACATTCTTTCTTCGGTTGAACGACATCCCCTATTGTTTTATAGCCGCTTATTTGTATCATAAAATGCTTTAAAAGTGATTTGAATAAATATTATTTATGTATGGTTACATTGCCCAGCATGCTATTTTGATTCTTTAATAATTTGAAATTCTTATAGGAATATGGGAGTATTAAATTGGTAATTGTTAAGAATTTGTGTATATTTCAACTTCCAGTGACTGGAATTTTGAATAAAATCCGAAGTTATAATTATTTATGAGAAAAATAACGGATGCTCCATAAGACTACATGTAAAAATCGCCCTAAATTTCCCTAGCGGCAAGTCGCAAACTAGGAATACAGCGCTAAAATATGCACAGATTTCTGGCCGAAATTAATGTGCTAAGTCTAGAAGTCCATAGTATTATCATGCTCAAAGTAATGTAATACAAATGACCCTGTATTGCGATTGGGCTGTTCAACTTTGCTGTTAGTCCGGCATAGAATTTTTATTTAACATAAATGTGGCTATTGTAAACGCCTAGCTGCACTAAATACATACTGTTAAACATTAATAGTAATGATGACGTTTTATCATAATAGCGATATATACATATTCGACTATAATCTGGTTTTTAAACAGGTATGAATCAAAATGCCCTATTTACAATAAAGACATCTTCATTCAGATTATTGACGGTAGATTCAAATGATGTTACCAGCATTGCCATAATATATTTTTAGTGCCAAATTTAAATATTTGTGTTGGGGGTTCATATTTATTCAAGGGTTTACAGAATAAACAGTAATAAGTAACTAGTTCTGATAAGAACTGCATATAATAGTCAATACATCAAAAAGTCACCATTTATATTACCAAGCACTAGCATACACAAAATTAACTAGCTGTTACGACTGTAATGGCTACCAAACCTTTTGTTAATGGCATGAACATTGGGCTTTTTAAACTCATTTGGCTAAAAACCAGTCTCAGATGTCTATTTTTAAGTGACAATTTTAAGCCACTTTCATTTTAGAAATGGTATATTTGTTACTGAAAAAATTAGGTCTGTAGTTTTAATTTACAATATTTTTCACATTGTTAGGTAATTTTAAAATATAACATTTCAGTTTGCGTTGAATTCCTGTGCTAGACACATGAAGAATTTGACTGGGTCGAAGAAAGTTATATTGACGTGGTTTAGGTAACTTATCACGCTTCAACTATAATTTTTTATAAAATTTTTACAGATTAAAAGATGATGCCGATACTGATGATGAATTAAGTATGCAGCTATAAACACTAGTGCTGAAAGTTTCAACAATTTTGATCAGGACAACTTTTTAAAAATTGCTTTTCTGTAGACTTTTACAAATTGTATACATATTTATTAGCAAATATAATGTAATATATTTCAAACTGATTTTTTTTGTGTAATGCATTAATAGCTACAACAGGAAGCAATTGTCATATCAAGTAAAGGATTCTGACCTATTAATGTATGATGGCAGCTACCAAAATTTATTGGATATTTTTCCTCAACTAAGCGAGTGCAAATGGAATTTTGTTAAATGCCATTTGGGCATATATTCCGTCTAAAATAACGGTTGTTCCTGAAACAATGTCAGGAAAAAGGATGACCAATAACATAAATTCCAGTGAAGTCGTTTTATGGAAACCAGGCGTTTCAGTGCTGCTCTCTTGAAGAAGTTAGACGTCAGATATGTTTTTAGTGTAAGCTATAAAGCCTCCTGATTTCTGATTATTATTATAAATCATCCTTCATTCTTGCCGATTCGCTAACTAAGGGAGAAAAACTAGCCGCTAACTCCTACAAGAGGTATTACTATACAGGAACCTGCTTCCAACACTGGTATCATCTTAAAGCGACAGTGTTAATCAAGTAATTAGAAGAAGAAAGAATGTCGAAATTCAAATGAGTACCGTTTATTTGTACAATTGTATGACGTCACAATTTGTGCTCATTTTGTATATGTGATTTTCCAATGAACTGCTTGAGTAGTGTAGTTTGAGGAAATAACATATTTCGCGAACAAATATCTCTCTACCTTACCACAATTAAATGAATTACTCAAAATATGGCGACGAAGAAAAAGCAAAACTCTTACATCTACACCGAAACATCAAATTCTGTTCTCAAGAAATGGTATTAACTCTAAATGTATATTTTGAAATGGAATGTAATAATAATTAGCAAGGGATTACTTTTCCTAGATGCTGTCTGAGATGTAAATATTTCCATCTTTATTGATTAAACTGCATTTATTATTGTTGTTAGTAAATTAACATTTGTATTTTTAGTTTAGTGTGCCTTTCAAGGTGTTAATAAAAATATGTGATTTACTGCAGCATGTTAGAGCAGCATCAAGTATAGGCTACAACATTGAACCTTAGAAAATATATTTGTATTATATAATTCTTTTTTTGTGGTGGTATTTGCACTGGTTATCTATCGTATTTGTGATTTAATGAAACAGTTGCCGCAAGTTTAGGGCACATGACATTTATAAAGTAAAAGCTATACATACCATTTCATACTACTTTGACTATAACAGTATATATTTTTGTAAAAAAAACATATTGCTAAATTTTTAGGGTAAAATGCAACAGGTTCTTCACCTACCTGATAGATGGTAGTGTTAAGAACACAGAATTGCCCTCAGGAAGAATAGAATAAATTTGTATTTATGTTGCCTAGCAACACTGGCCTTTGTAAATACTCAAATTAGTTATTTAAATGTGATGTGCCAAGTGTCTAAGTTTAGATAATTATAAGAATTAATTTCATATAACTACCAAACCTGAAATCATTTATATGATACAGAAAGTTAGTCAACAAAATGACATCACATCTTTTACAAAAAGAAGAAGAATTTCGAAAACAAAATGAAGAATTACAAATTCGCAACAAGCAACTTATGGAAGAATTTGACACAGTAATGGTAAGTTTTAACTTTATTGCCAACTGGGTTAATCCATATCAAGTGAACCCAAAGAAATTATCCCATTATTTATATATAAACTTAAGACTTTGTCATTTTTTTTGTACTAGTAAAGAAACAAAAATCTGAGGTTTTTTTATTTCATGCCATTTTTGATTTACAAATTTTTAAAGTTGTGTAAAAACGTTAAATTTGGGCAAAAGCGGTTTTATGTTTATACAGATATCTCAGCTTAAGATAAACACTATTATCTTCAGAATATTACAAGCTTTAACTTGATATTACAAAGGTGTGTTTAAAATATTAATATTTTTCAGCTACAAGCTCAGAATTTTTCCAGGCGATTCCAAACAAACAATATGAATGAAACGTTTAAAAAATTCCTAATTAGTTCTCAAGTGTTTGTTTACAAACCTTTAAAAATACAAGTTGATATCTCGACAAGATCCTAGTAAAACAAATAATAATTTTCATCAGAGAAGCACTAACTAAGATTGAACAGTTTGATACTTTGCTAAAATCAAGAGTATTAAAGATTTGTTCGGGTAAAAGTGTACAGCAAAATCTCTTGTGAAAACTCAGGCCTTGTATGCAGGCTCCTTGCAACAGCGAGCATGTTTTTGTGATAAGGTGTAAATCTGCCCAATTATAGTTGTAGGGTCAACTTTCTTGTGCACTCTCAAAATGTCTGAATTTCTTGGAAACACAAACTATGGAACTGAACCCAAAGGGTACAAAAAGTTACCTCCACCTCTTCATTTTTGCAGTCCTTTGACAAGACATTTGTAACCTACCAACACCGGTCATATTCACAGGTTACATAATTATTGATTTCTTCTATTGTTAATGTTGTACCATCTTCAACTACTTCACAAACAGAACTTTTATCACTTAATGAATAAATCTTGGTTTTCATTTGTTTCACTGTGTGGAATAAAAGTGTTGTACTGCTGTGTGTCTTTTATTGGTTCAATTTCTTGTAGCTGATGTTTCAGTGAATTTTCTTCTTCAGCGTAGTCTTTATCTGTTCAGTACATAAATTGTATGTTAGGAATATTTTCTTTACTCTAGTTAAAAAGTTGTATTGGTGTAATTATTTGGTCAAAGTATGGTCTTTGTAGACTGACTCGTGCTGCAAGTTGTTTGACTGTACCTCCCAGACAATCACACATTCCTTTCTCATGAGCTGTGACAGAAAAGTCTCTACTTTGATGGGACAGATATTAATAATAGTATATTATCCAATGAGCAAGTTATGATAGTCATTACTCATCCGGAAACCTGTTGGGGCGAGCAGCTTAATCCGAATGAGTCATGGCTATAACTCACCAGTAGAATACTATAATTTTTCCACGACTACACAAATCTTCAATATCAGATATTTTGTAAACGTTTTAACTAATATCGCAAACACTGACAATTAAAAATCTATTTGGCAAAGTGTAACAGCCTACTTTGTATGATAACGAAAACTACACCTCACGTATTATGAAAAATAAAGGTTTGCACTGATTGGTCAGAGGTGTATGACTATGATCATAATCCACGACCCATATGTTTCTGATTGGTTAAAGGTATTGGATTATGAATTCATATACACCTACAGAATAATGAGTACCATTATTAACCCATTCTTAAATGCGTAACAAGTGCATTACATGTTCTACCGTAGCCTTTTCAAAGTGACTCGAAGGTTTTTCTTTTAAAACTTGTATTCCAGTGCAGTTTTCACAAACGTTAAGGAAACAGTTTTGAGAGAGATATTGCAAACCGTATTGACATCAGTCACAATTAAGGTTTACTTTAATAAAGACGCGATAGTGCAGCCACTAAACCTTGTACAGTATTGCCCGAAATAAACAGTACTGAAATTGTAATTGTTTTGTATATTTAAAAAATACATATTATTGACACTTTATTATATGTTCTAAATGTGCACCTCCTCGTTCGAGACAGACTTCATAACGATGTTCTAAGTTTCTGGTCATGTTATTGAATAAGGGTTGTCTCAGGGCTGCGAAGAAGACTCTAACGGCATCCTTTAATTCATCGATGGTTTGTGGTGCCCGTTTGAAAACGGCATTTTTAGCCATGCCCCAAATGTATGCGTCTGGAGGTGTGAGGTCTGGAGAATGTGAAGGATAAGGAAGTCAGTAAATCGTGATATGAATTTGTTTGGAAAATGTTCTTGAAGAAATTGACGAATTGCGGCAGCAGTATGGCAAGTTGCCCGTCCTGCTGAAAAAATTGGTTTCGAAATGCCGTTACGTGCACGACAGAATTGACGTAGATCAGGGATAAATCGTGTTAAAATTTGTCTGTACCTCTGTTGATTAAGTGTGACTTGCCTACCATTCTCTTCGATAAAGTACGGACCAATGATTCCGTGTCCGGAAACAGCACACCAGACACTCACTTTTTCACTATGTAAAGGAACCTCTTGAACCTCATCGGGTCTGGCAAAGCCCAGAAATCGATTTGTGCGACGATTCACATAGTCTGACTAATGAAAATGTGCTTCGTCTGAAAACCAAACATTTTTCAAAAATTCAGGTTTTTCATACTGTAATGCGAGAATTCTGGATATTCCACTCTACTGCGATAATCCCGAGGATGTAGTTGTTGATGTACCTGAATCGCATACGAAAATGTACCCAGCTCCTTCAGGATTCTTTGAAAGGAAGTTCTTTTTAAATCAAGTTGTAACGCTGTCCTTGCCTGGCTGACTTTCGGATTTTCTAAGATTTGCTCAAAAACACGTTCATGGTTATTGTTGTTGTTAACTGTCCTGGGACGCCCCGAGTTTCCTTTTCGTTGGCACAATACACTACCTGTATTTCTAAACTTTTCAATAACCTTCAAAATTACAGCATTACTTGGAGAACGTTTATTAAACCTTTGTGTGAATTGATCAGACACGTATAGCAAACTTGCACCATTACGTCGGCCGATTCCGTATGAACGAAAATAATGCTCTACCAGAAACACTTTCTCCTCTGTACTTAACACCATTTTTAACAATTAGGCCCTACTAATTACTTGTTTGAGGTTTACTTGACAGGTCTATACTAGCTAACTTGAGTGTGACAGCGCACGCATAAAAACACCGCCAACTTAGTTTCAGTACTGTTTATTTCGGGCAATACTGTATTATTACATGGTAATATAGCACTGGTTTTATTCGTAACCTAAAAAAAATTTAATTGACAGTTGGGACAATGGATATGTTCCTAAAATTTTATTGAATCTTGGTCCTAAATCAGTTTGCTTAAAAATGAAATATGGAAAAAGTGCTAGAAATTGCAGAATTAGGTGATTTAGATGCCGATGATGTAGAATATTTATTAGTCGATCATTTGTTAGCGGATAGGGAAAATATGGTACATGAAAATGTATTTAATTTATAAGATCTAAGCAATATTGAAATAAAATTAAATTTTTATTTTAAACGGCTACACATTATTCAACCAGCAGAAAGTTTTGGTTGTGGTAGCAGAAAGGTTTGGTTGAGTTGCAAATTAATCAGCTGATAAATAACCACCAATAAAAACAATGATTATTGACGAAATTATCAGATTGTATGTGAGGTCTGTCTTATTAGTGAAACCACTAATAACGCCAGCCACCAACCTTATTAAGGTCCAGCCCTAAATAATGTCGACTGTGCATGAGCAAATCATAAAATAAGGTGAAGAAACCTACTTTATAATCACGAGATTGGTATCATCGTTCGCTTTCATCTCAATCGGCTTATATTCAACAGCCATAAGTTTTACGTTTTGGTGTGTAGTACATACACAAACTGAGTGGGTTCCAGGACCATCTACTAAAACACATTTTTTGACTGGCGCTTACCCAATTTAGAAAACTCTATTTTGTCATGATTTTTTCTTAAAATGTTCATGTTTCTTTCAAATTTATTTAAACTATTCTCTTTTGAACATGAGTTTTTATCAGATTTTCATTGACACATGGTCTTGTTTAATCAGGCATTATTCGCCTTACAGCATCAATGTTATAAAATTGTTTAACCTTATCAACTACAGATTGCTGGTGTGTTTTGCCAGACTTTGGATCAGAAGTAGACATTATACCTTGTTCTTTAACTAAGGCTAGTTTTCCTGGCCATTCTATTTATTACATTGAACCCATCTTTTATCCTTTTACACGTCCAACTCTGAGAAAGTGCAGTTAAAATAATGAACTGCTCATTCCTACTTCCAGTATTTTTAATTTTTCTTTCAGTTGTTCAAGAATTTCTGAATCTGAATAATCTCTTTTTTCACTTTCAACTTCTGCACATACCTATTTCTGAGTTAGTTTCTTTAGTTACTTTCTGTAATTTTCTCTGTAACTAACGCGGAAAGTGTATTTGCTTTTTTACTATTGGAGATTCGTCAATATTTGAAAGAGATTTATTTAGATAGTCAAGTACTAACTCTCGGCTAGTAAAATTTGTATCCATTTCAGAAGACTCTTCTAAGGTTTCTAAGCTCCTTTATTCTTTTGAAAATTGTTTTTTGCAACTACTGCAAATTTTCATTCCTGCATTTATCTAAGAGTTTACTTCAAACATCCTGTCCCGAACTGACTGAAGACTTTTCATAAATTGGTGTGCAGTTTTTCAAATGGGTTGCAACAGTATACAACAAAAGTCATGTCTACATTTGTAATACTTGTACTAGTCATTTTTCTAGAAAAAGGTTTCAATTTTAACATGTTTAAAATTTGAAAATAACTGCAGTCAATTAATAAATAAGTTGTTAAAATTATAAATGTATATCGATCAACGTTTTAAAGTAGATACGTGAACTGATGAATGGTATTAACATATAGATTTTCAAATGCAATTGATGGGGAAAGTAATGGCACATTACTGATATGCATTTGGGTAAGAATAGAACGATTTGTGATATGGTTGTGGATGGAGGTTTAATTAGAATTTTGGACATGGACAAGTTCATGAACACCCCAACAATCTAACAGTTAAAGCAAACATATCATTGTTTTAAAATCTTTAAAAGACATTTTATTTGCTCTATTAATATAAGTAGGCTAGATTACATGAGAATTTGGTGTGTAAGTAGATTATTTGAAAAATTTTATTAGGTCAAGTTTTGGTAAAATTTAACCATTAAAAAGGGATTTATTGAACGTATCTGATTAGCAGCGTTTAACATCGATTTAAGAAAGACTATTAAAAAGAATGCATTCTCATTTCTAAAAATTTATACATAAGGGAACATTTACAGCATAATTTTTAAACATAAAATTATTCCTAATAAGTACTTATTTATTTAATTATTAAAATGTCCCTCGCCTAATCTTGGTTAAAATTTACAGAACTCAAATTTCTTCTTTTGGTCAATGGTGCTCCAGATAATCTATTAATGGTCAAAATGTTTCAAACTCTGACTTTAAACTTTCTGGTAAATCTATTTTCAAAAAAATATATGATTAAATTCAAATAACAAAAATACTGAAATATCAGTTACAAACAAAAGAATCTAAAATTAATACTTGCAAAATCCAACAGTGCTTATCCAATTCTCGTAATTAACGCTTGTAAATAGCTTCTGCTTCTATTTTTAAATTGACGTTAAAATCCCAGTTCATATAATTTTAAATCTCCATTTAGGACATCAGTTTGTAAA
Source organism: Platerodrilus igneus (assembly GCA_036346225.1). Lineage (NCBI taxonomy): Eukaryota > Metazoa > Arthropoda > Insecta > Coleoptera > Lycidae > Platerodrilus > Platerodrilus igneus. The sequence continues at coordinate 1,530,356 of JARFIW010001151.1, read as the reverse complement.
AGTGCATCTTCGATTTAATTATTTAATTAGCTTTAATGAAGCTTTTTGTATCGAAGAATGTTTCTTGTTCATTGTGTATTACAAAACAAACGATTGCATTTAACAATTTTTATGCTTGAAACCTTTGAAAGTATAAGCTCCATGCAACTCGGCATGATTTGCTTTGATAACATCGTTACATATTACTTTGTTGACGCGAATTAATCAATGAATTGAATGAATTCCCTTTAAAAAAGTTACCGCTATCTAACTACATCATGGTTCGCCAAAGTTTTTGGAATTTAATTCGAAGAATTACTTACCTACGCGATGTAATATTTCTGGGAATTCTATAGTTTTAATGGCCTAATTAATGTCAAACCGCTGTGATTGAATGATTTACGAGTATCGCAATCGTTTATCTTTGTCCAACGCACGAAGTTGCTGGTTACTTGTCTTCTTCACTAATATGTAAGGCTATCAAACCGCATTCTTATCTATCTTTTTATTACATTTTAATGTTCGCTCTCTTAGAATCGAGCATTCATTGATTTAATGGCTCTTAAAAACATTTCCTGATAAAAAAATGACGCATTCGTTTTTAAATAAAAAAAATTATAGAATTTGTTTTATTTAAAATTCATAAAGTAAATTAAAATGATATTTCGATTTACACGGAAGTTCATGTATATGATTAATTAAAGTTGTAATTGCTTCATTTACGGTTTTCCAAATTCAAATCAAAAAGACCCGTATTTCAATAATTTGAGCAAAAAGATTGGTTTTTAAGGCAAATTAAACGAATTCCAACGCATACTTATAAAAAATAAAGCTTTCGTTTTTAACAAAATTGAATGTAATGCATAGGACTGGCACTATTCTATGCCATTTACAACGAATGAAGCGCATATTTTATGCACCGGAAATGTATTTTTATGATAATCAATGAAAATAGATGGATTTATATCTTAAAAAATAATACACTGAGAAATTAATCGCATTTGCTTTTATATTAACACATATAATTAATAAGGATTTATTTGTACTTTCCAAATACAGTAGGATTTGTATTCTTAACCATTGTAAAAGAAAATATTTTCTGTCACGGTAACTAAAACGTATTTTTATAGACAAAATTACTTATCTTATGCACGGAAGTTGTATTTTTATAATAAATGAATGGCTTTGTATTTAGAGTGATTATTTACACGCACGGAATTGTTTTTGTTTTACCCTTCAATGGCTAAAAAGTACGTTTGTATTATACAGGGTGGAACAATGATTCTTCGGAAATTTCTATTCTTTCCGGTTTCTTTTATATTTGGATGGACTTTATTTATAACCTTTGGGTTTCAATGACCCTTTGATGTTGGATTATTGTAGTTTTATTTAAACTGAGTTAGCAAGGTAATTTGGAAATCTTCAGGTAATAATTCACAGCAATTTTATCGACTCCCAACGTCGGACCATTGGGCGTCGCTAAAAGTGCTGTGGCACGGATACAGAAATGGAAAATTTGAAATTACTGACTTACCTCCGCTTCTAACTTTTCTTTGCCTGGTTAGCTCAAGGGAAGTAAAAGAAAATTATTCCTAACAAGTACCTATGCACTCAATTATTAAAATGTTCTATACCTGATCTTTGTTAAAATTTACAGAACTCAAATCTCTTCTCTTGTGGATAATTTACTTTTACTCTCACGCTTGTAAGGGTGTTTGGCCAAAAATCCTTTAAAAGCCAAATGTTTTGAACTATGACCTCAAAACTTTCTGGTAAATATCCTTAATAAGAGCTTGAAAAATCGATAATACCAAGGTGAAACGCCTTACTAACAAACGAACAGCCGTTGAATATAAAATACCTTGAAACGTAAACTCCTAGAAAAGTTGTTTTAAAACGTTTGTTAATTGAACACCTGCAGGTTTTGGAAATGTCATGTTCCCCTTATTTGTGTAGATAAAAGACAGTATTCGAGGTATATCGGGTAAACTGTCGGACGGTTCGCATAAATGCTAACTAAAAGTTTCCTTAAAGCGCAGAAGGGATGGATAATCAATAATATGCTTCGGAATGAGACAGGCATATTAGCAGGTCATTTCGAAACACACGTATTCAGTCCGCATGGGTTAGTTTGAAACGCGGACAGTAATATCGATTTTCTACCACTCGAACAAGGTTAGAAGGAAACATAGAATATGCATAAGAGAGGAATAGCGTTAATACAGGCGGGGTTTCAAAACGTCACTGAATATCTCATTGGTCTATATAGTTAGTTGTACAACAGACAAACACGAAAAAATTTGAATGCGGGTTTTCGGAAAAGATCATAACAACGAGTTAAATTTCGAAGATTTCGAAAACGGTTGAACCAAAATTTGAGGAAGTATTATTTTAAATGAAGGATTTCGCGTGAAGAGTGGCCGAGAGGTGGCATTCGAATTCTATAAATACTTTAAGAAAATTAATAGGGCTCTCTTAGTATTTTCATCGCTTCAGACTACGTACACAAATTTACCACGAGCTTGTAAGTATATAAAAAAATTTTTAAATTAAATGGTACAGTGTTGGCCTTATAATTTGAAACGCGGATAGTGACGAGTTTAAATTTTATTGAGGTGCAACATATATTTTTAACAAGCTCGTGAAGTGACGTAATGTAACGTAAATTAAATTAAGCAACTATAAAAGAAGTGTAATATACGTGGATTTGGATTTGGATGTATCGTGTATGAATAGCCTGCAGCACAACTTAGAGGGTGTTCATCTACAAATAGCTGGAGGCGGCGAGCAGAGCAGAACCACGAAACAACTTAACGACATCGTCAACGGAGTAGGGATCTTCAAAAAATTCCAGGTAACGCTTTAGAATTAGTTGTTTTTGATAAACTATGAAAATTATTGTGATGTGTGAGAGTGAACTATGAAGGTATTTTGCATTATTTTGCGTATTAAAAATAATACGTATGACTAACTTTTATTATGGTATTTAAATATAAATCTAAAGGTGTATATAAAGCTTATTAACGTTCCATCAGGAATTTAAATTTTTATTGTTAAGAGTACATGGGTTTTTTTTGTTTGCAGTAAGCATATGCTAAGTAAAAAGTATACATTAATAATAAAAAAAACTGGGTTATCATGAGCTCACCATACTTCAGAGTGTCCTAATTAAAATTAATTGTAAATAAAGAAAGAAAAATAAGGTATTATTCAGGGCCCATTTACTCCTGTTACATTCAATGTGTTTGATATTTCAAGTTAAAATACTGGACTTTACAAAATTAGAATTTATTGAGCTGTAACTTGAGCACTGAAATGTAGATAATATTGAATTTTATTTGTAAATAGTGGTAAATAAATAGTGTATGATTGTTGTATTATTTTGTGGTTTTATCGAGAGTGTGCGTGAACGATAAAGAGTATGATAGTGAATCTAGGTATCCAAGAGAAGGCCCAACTGAGCTAGCCAAGGAGCTGTTGAAGTAATAAAGCGAGGAAGCAGGAATCTGGGTAAGAAATTATTTTTTTAGAAAAATTTACCTATTGTGTGAAATTTATGACGAGATTGGGTAAATAAAATCCTCGAATGTGTTTTGAGAAAGTACTGAGCTTAACTAGAATACACGGCAATAAATATATATATATATATATATATATATATATATAATATATATTGTTATGTAGGGGGGGGGGGTATAAGGTTTCTAAAGATATATTTGTATTAATAGGAGTGTATGCCAAACGATAGGATCAATATTTCAGATTTAATAATTTAAAAACTATAAATTTTGCTATACTTTACATACGTTAAAGTATGTACCATTTCAGATTGAAACTTATATGCCAAAAGGTAGATAACATGACTTTATGACGTTGATATAATGCACGGTATTTGAGGTTTTATACTGAGTTGATATTTCATGAGCCAGTTGAGAGTACATTTGCCGTCGGAAAGCCGAACGCATTTATGGATATCTGCAATATAACAAAGCGTCCAGGTCGTGTATAAATTATTTGGCTTTTCCTTTTATAGAATCAAACTTTTGGACGAATTGTAAATCAAAATTTAAAGTGAATCAAAATGTAAAAGGTTATTGGAGTTTAGTGAAGTGTTTTGGACCAATAGTAGAAATTTAAAATTATTATAAAGACTGTAGCGAAGGTATGGTGGACACTGAAAGAAAGATGATTTGTTATTGGATGTTATATGTTTAAAAATGTTATTCTAGTAAGCTAAGTTTGTTGATTTAATAACTAAGCAAAATAAATGAGGGACTTACTTTTCGAATTTGTTCAGATAAAGACCTATTTTATGAAACCTGCGTTAAAGTGTAAAATATTTTGAAATAAAAGTTTATATGTGTATCAACGAGTATTATTTAGTAAAGGGGTGAAAGTAAATAAAGGCGACGAATATAAAAGGAGTTTAAAAGTGGTTAATAGTGCAACGGGAAAGGCAACGAGTATTTAAAGAAGATTTGGAAGTGGTTATTAGTGGAACGGGGAAAGCGACGGATATTTGTTTGAGAAGATTGGTGTTGGTTTTGGTATAGATTTGGTATAACGGCAGTAGGAGATTGGAGTGGATAAAGAAGGCATCGACGACATAAGTAATTTTGGATTGATTTGAGAAGATTAAACGGCAGTAAGGACATCGTATGGATAATTGGAATAGCAGGACTAGGAGTGATTTATAATAGGACAGCGGGTTTGAATTGGATTGTGCGAAGAGAGGATTAATTGGGGTACGGAGCAGAGGAACAGGAGATCGATATACGAAGAGGAAGAATTAACGCAGGGGAAGTAGACAACGGTTTTTTTGCTAAATTCTAAATTGGGGTAACATTATTTCAGGTTTGGGTCATCGAAATTGTTTTTAAGAACACCTGGAGGCAGTACGCAAGCGGACAAAATTGGAGAATCTTTTGTGAAAGTGCGTACGGCGATTTCGAACTTGAGCCAGCAGTTAAAGGAAGGCCTTCAGCGCGGTATATTTCTGGTAAGTACCGTAAATATATCATAACGTCAAAATTAAAGTCATAAACAGTTACATAAATTAATTTGGCATCAGGCAACTTTGATATATTAAAATTTGGCATACATAGTAAATTCAGTACATTAAAAAAGTGGTAAAACAAACGAGGGTGCAGTTTGGTTGGGTAGTGTACATCTACTCACGATTGAACTCACGGTGAGTAGGTGAGAAAACCCTGAGATTAAAGTTTCAAATAGTCGAGGCATATAAAATATAGTAATTAGTAAAAAAAGAACCAACCAAACGTTTGCTAAAGCACCTCGATTTGAAGTCATACATTAAATAGTAAATTTGTGACGACGACAAAAGTCGTGTAACAAATTTTGTTTAAAGTTAAAGTGTAATAAATAAAGAAGGTATTAGCCCAAAGTGAAAGTAAAGTAATAGGGGTGATATAAAGTAAATAGGGCTGATATTAGAATATATATATATATATATGGGTATGTGTAGTATAATTTGTTCATTTATATTGTTGTAGAAAAAACAAGACACTCTACTGAAGGAAGCCGCTACCACCAAAACATGTTTTGACTATTTGGCTTTAAGTAGCAGAAAACATCCATTTTCTCTTCGTGAAATGGAAAATATTAATAGTGGAGTCCATGTAGCTACACGTGTAAAATTATTTGATTCTGCTATGAAGGAAAATGAAGAAAATCTAAACACTAATAATGTAAAACTAAATGATATACCTGATAGTGTTAACCACATGGGTGTTAAGGGAATGGCTCATTTCTATAGAGCAAAAATCAAAGCCATGCAGAATGAGTATGATAAACTTCAACTAGAATTTAAAAATAAGGTGAGTGTATCTTTTTGTTGATTTAAATATAATTAAAACAAAATAATGACTTTAGTCTTTAATATAAATTTAAATATATAAGAAGCATTTTTATTTTATTAATGCATAAAGTGCTTTAGACAACGTTAAATTTGATAATTATTAGTTGATCACCATGTATATTGACAGTATTAAATTTTATTTGTTTAAAACAAATTTTGTTTTCATATCCAAATGTTTCAAATTAACATTCGTTAGTCCTTTTTTATTAGAATTGTAAAAGCATTAAAAAGTCACCTTCAAAATTATTTATTGAAATAGAAAACGTCATTTGGTTATAATACACCTATTCATATCTAGTTATAATTGATATAATTAAGCTGCACGTGCCGTGTTTAGCGTTTGTAGTCAAGATAGATGGCTTTTCCATAAATATGATCACTCGCATTTGAATAATTATTTGATAAACGTGTCCTTGAATTAATAAGTTGAAATGAGACCTCCGTATTGCCCTTTAGGTGTATTTCTGTTTGAGTTCTCGTCAATGATGTTATGAAAAGTACAGCATGGTTTGTTAAATCTTTGAGTTTAGGAACCCCCCCTGTTAGCCTCATCCCGCTGAAGTTAAAGTTCAGAGTTGGTCCGGAAGTCTCCAGAAGTGCTTATGGCATATGGATAAAACAACATCTATGGTTAAACTTCTAGAATTGTGAAAAAATTATTAGAAATTGTTTCCAATTTTTTATCAGTTTTAAAAATTTCTATTTCATTTTTCCAGTATAAAAATAATATTTCAAAATGGCAGAAATTTTCCATGTTGTATACCTACACAAAGACGAATTATGAGTTAAGAGTAAGAGGAATTATTAGTAATAGAGAAATTTACGAGAAAAGAAAAATGTTAGAAAGATTGTTAGCAAAGGAAACTACTAAGTTCAGTTGTTTAATTGATCTCGATAAGTATCAAGAAAGTTATTATGATGAATGTTTGGAAATAAATACATCTATCCAGTCGATAAAAGATAATGTATTATAATTTGACGGAAATCCTACTGACTCTGCTTTCAAAAAAATTTTGACTCGTTTACCTCATCTTAGTGAAAGTGTTAAAAGAATAATATTGCCAGTAAAAAATCTAGAAGAAACATCTAAAACTAAAAATGAAACTCTAGCTACTATTTTAATGTTAGAAGTTGAATTATATGTTAAATTAATAAAGATGAAAAGATAGAAAAAAAAGATGTTTAATAATATCTTCTATTGGTGTCGATATTTCATCACACACTGTAACTTATGTTTCGCAACCTGTATCTATCGATACGTGGGGTATAAATTTTCAGGAAATTCTGATCAGTTGTACACATTTTTAGAGAGAGTTAATGAATTATCAACTTCGCGCGAAGTTACGGATGAACACTTATTTGATTCTGGAGTTGATTTGTTCGAAAAAATGCTCTTATGTGGTACTGTAGTGTTAGGAATTCTTTAATGAACTGGACTTCGTTAGTTAGTAGATTGAAAGAAGATTTTCTCCCCCTTCATCCAGAAGATGATATCTGGGATGCTATTAAAAATCGAATACCAAAAAAGATGAATTAGTAGTTTTATTTATTGCTTATTTAGAAAATTTATTTAACTGTTTACCAAAAGCCCCTGCTGAAACAACTAAAGTTAGATTAACAAAAAAAATTTACTACCCGAGTTTATCTCACATTTAGCTTTATCTGATATTACAGGCATGAAAACCCTAATAAAATTATGCAAAAATTAGATGACACGTCATCGTTGAATTCCAGAATAATCGTTGATCCACTCAATAAACTTCAGGTAAATCCTAGTGATAGAAAAACATCTCCCTCGAATAAAATTCATAATAAAATTCAAAATTTTTTTACCCTCAATGCACATTTAGGAATAGTTATTTTTCACCTCAACTACAAGTTTTAAATTGCTCTTCTAATGCTGAATATAAAGATTTACCGAAATTTTCGAAAGTCGAAAGATACGTTTGTTGGAATTGTTCACGATATGGACATATTCATAGAAATTGTAGATTTGCTAAAAAATTATTTTGTTATGGTTGTAGAAACAAAGGTGTTATTCAATCCAATTGTGCTGTGTTCAAAAAATGAGTGTACAGACAGAAAAGTATTAGCCTGACGCTCTGTCTTTTCTTCTATTAGGGCTACAAAGAATAGCAAAAATTCTTTATTGATAAAAGTGACTGGTGTAATTGGTTATGTATTATTAAGGTTTATTCTTCATCTATTTATAGTAAAACATACATTTTATTTGAAAAGAAGCCCTTTGATAATAGACCTTATATTACAGTACAAGTTTTAGGCAAAAATGTTTGTGGTTTATTAGATTCAGGTTGTACTATTTCAGTGATTGGTTCATTAGCACTTCCCTTACTAGAAGAGTTACAGATAAAAAAATTTTGTTCAGACCGTAGAAATGAAGCAACAGCTGATGGTTCAAATAAGAAAGTCGAAGGTTCTGTAGATTTACCAATTCAAATTGGCAACCACTGTCGTATTCTTAATATATTAGTTGTTCCTTTCCTCCCTCATATTTTATTTTTGATATTGATTTTAGAAAATTGTTTGGTATAATTGCAAATTTTAAAGACGATACTTGGTATATTTCTGATGATATGGATAATAACGTTTCGAGTATTCGTTGGTCTTTAACCCTTATCAATCAACAGGATAGTTTATGTAGCATTAATGAATTATCGTTTGTTCAAAGACGTGAAGCTCAAGCTGCAGTAAATCTTATCAAGAAATCATTAGTGAAAATAGATTAGGACGCACCGATAAAATACAAATGGAAATCACTACTGGTAACGCAACTCCAATTCTCAGACACCATATGTCATGTCTCTGTACATGAGTAACATTTTAAATCTAGAACTCGACGATATGTTACGTCTAGATGTTGTAGAACCATGTCGAAGCTCATGGTCGTCTCCAGTCCTTTTAATGAAGAAAAAGAATAGTGATGAATATAGATTCTGTTTTGATGGTAGATCACTAAATGATGAACTACTCATGATAGCTAGCCACTTCCAAATGTTGATTGAATTTTAAATATGTTAAGGGGTGCAAATTTCATTTCTAGTTTGGATTTAACGAAATCATTTTGGAAAATACCCCCTACGGAAGAGTCAAAAATAAAACAGCTTTCATTATAATAGGTCATGGCCAATATAGATTTGTCGTAGTGCCTTTTGGTCTTTGAAATTCTGCATAAACGCAACAATGTTTAATTCATACTATATTTGGCTCTCGTTTCGAAACTTCAGTTTTGGTTATCTTGATGATATGATCTTGTGCTCACCAACGTTCGAAGAACATATAAAACTCCTTCATGAAGTAAAAATGCTAATTTCACTATCAATTTAGAAAAATGCTAATTTTTCAAAAAATCATTAAAATTTCTAGGTTACGTTGTTAGTTCTAATTTTTTTAAAAAGATCCAGAAAAAGTTTCTTCAATGGTCAAGTTCACTCGTCCAAGTACAACTACAGAACTAAAAAGATTTTTTAGGAATGTATAGATGATACAGAAGATTCATAAAAAGCTTTTTGTCTCTATTTACGCCAATTAACGATTTAATTAAATGAAAGAAAAAAGGTCAATCTATTAGTTGGAATCCGGAAGCAGAGTCATCTTTTGTATTAATTAAGCAAGTTCTTGTTTTTGCCCCTTTACCGGCACAGCCCGATCCCCCCGTTTGGTTGGTCGAGTGTGATACAAGTGATACCGGTCTTGGAGCCGTTTTGATTCAACAAATTGATAATGTTGAACATGTGATGTTGTACGCAAGTAGAACCCTTAGTAAAGCGGAATGCAATTATTTCGTTACGGAAAGAGAATGTCTCACGGTAATTTTTGCAATAGAAAGGTTTCACCCTTGAATTGAAAGTACATATTTTACAGTGGTCACTAATCACTATTCATTGTTGTGGTTAAGCAAGCTACAAAATTCAACCTGAAAACTTGCAAGATGATCAGTAAGACTCAGGCAACATTCTTTTAATTTGATCCATTGCAAAGGAAAATTAAACGTCGTACCAGACTGTCTCAGTCGAATTAATCATACCGACTCCTTACTAATCTATGATACCGACTACGATACACCTCAAGAATGATGGAAGTTATCTACCCACTCTAGCAACATAAAATCGATATTGTGGTTAACCTTTATATTTTGTCGCGTACTTTAAACGAGTGTTTTATCCAACGTCTCTATTTGCTTTCAAACCAACTGTTATTTTCGTAGCCTTCGCATCGACCGTTAACTAAAATTTCTACAGAATTGTGTTCTAATGTACATACTGGTTCCTCGAACTTGTTTATTTATCTGTCAGGCTTTCTATGAACCGATTGTCCGTTTGAAATTGTACTTTCCATGTTGTTCAATCTATAGAATTTCTTAGGATTTATTTTTAACGAACGCTTGTTTAGTTAAATGGAAAATATGCGTTTACATTATTGATTTTATATACAAAAGCTCTCCTTATCATTTGATGTGCTTGATTTACGCCCTTCAAAATATTAAAGCTAATTATATTTGTATAATCCTTTAGTTTTCACGTACTACAAAGCTTCTACACTTATGCAAATTTAACATTCCGATTAATTAATACAAATGTATGCTATTATCCGCTTGTTTTAATGTCAAAACTAATTAATTTGGAGCGTAAATAAATAATTCCCATTTTCTATATACACGGTCCTTACAAAATTATTCTCTTGACTTATCTATCCCTCTTAACCTATAATTTACACAATAATATATATATATATATATATATATATATATATATATATATATATTCTACTGGCACACCCCTTTTACTTTTATTATTTTATTTAAATATAAAATTATTATACACTACTTTTTCGTCGCGCCTATTTTATTATTCAATGAATGACTTTTATATAAGGTGCTTTAGCAAAGTTTGGTTGGTTATCTAATTAAAATGTTTACTATTGTTATGCCTCGACTATATGAACTCTTTATCTCAGGGTGTTCACCTACTTACCGTGGGTTCAGTCGTAAGTAGATGTGCACTGCCCAACCAAACTGCACACTCTTTTGTTTTACTACTTTTATATGAATTTACTACTGTATATGCCAAATTTTACTGATCAACGTAGCTTTGTGCCAAATTAATTAATGTACACAATTTCTGACTTTTTTTTTGACGTTTTATGATATTGCACGGTACTCACCTGAATTATACTTCGCTGATTCCCTTTTTAAATGCTGCTGGCTCACGATCTTAATCGCCGTATGCGTCTTTACATGGACTCACAATCACTATTGAACTTTCGTATCACCTCCAGGTGTCTTAGTACAATTTTGATGACCCCAAATCTGAAATGAATAACCCGAATTTTAGAATTTTGACAAACCGTCGTAATTACTTCCCCTGCGCTAATCCTTCCGTGTTCCTTTTTTTCGTTGAATCTTCCCCTGCAATTGCTGTTCTCCTAATTTCACTCTTCGTGCTCCAATTAATCCGTCCGCGTTTTCGTTTTCAATCCAAATCTAACCGCCGTCCTGTTCCAAATCACTCAATGCCCTGCTATAAATTCGATGTCCCACTCGATGTCCTACTGCCTTCAAATCTCTATCCAAATCAATCCCAAATCTATTTAAAATATTCGTTGCTTCGCCGTCGCTTGTATAACCACTCTATGTCCTTCTGCCTTTAAACCTCTATCCAAATCCAACTTCGTCCCTTTGTATAACCACTCGAATGTCCTACTACCTTTCCCAATATCGTTCCAAAACTAATTAAATATTCGTTGCTTTCCCGTCGCACTATCACCAATCTTTACACTTCTTTTAACGTCGCTGTTGCTTATTTAACCACCGATGCTTCTTGTACCTCCACTTTAATAAATCAGACTATTTTAATTCAAACACATTTATTTTTTCAAAATATTTAACAACTTTAACGCAGGTTTGCAAAAACACGTCTTTATACTAAATTTAATCGAAAAAGAATCATCTTGTTTACTCCCCTAGGCAATAAGCACAACAAAACTAGCTTACTTAATTACATTTTACATACATAAAAATATCCAATAACAATTTGTCCTTTTTTTGGTGTCACAAATACCTTCACTATTGTCTTTATACACATTCCTAAATTCTATCATTGGTCCTAAACACTTCACAATTCTCCAATTATATTTGATATTGCTATTAACTTATAATTTTGAATTTACAAATTCGTCCAAAAGTTGATTCTATTTAAATAAAAAGCCAAAATAATTCACACAAGACCTGGATGCTTGGTTGATAGTAGACATCCGTAGACGCATCCGGTTTTCAGACGGCAAATGTACTTTCAATGGCTTATTAAATTGCAACTTAGTATAAAACTTTGAGCACTGTGCATTTTATCAACGTCATCAAGTCATTTAGTTTACCTTTTGGCACATACGTTTCAAACTAACATGGTAAATACTTTAGCATATGTAAAGTTCGGCAAACTATAGTTTTTGAATTACTGGATCTGATATATGAATCATTTTATTTTGCATACACCCCTTTTTAACACAAATCTACCCTTAGAAGCCTTGTACCTCCCCCTGACATTACATTGGCCTCACTGATTTTGAATGAAATTGGAAATTTCGTCTGTTTTTACTCTTCTCTTGGTGTGCATAAATTTCTAATTTTTATTTATAATCACCCCCCCGCATTTTTACATATTATTTAGTCAACCCCCATTTTCCTTTCTCTCACGTCTATCTAACTACGCTATATACTAACCTATACAAAAACAAAAACAAAACTAAACTTTCCGTCGCATGAACTACATAATAAACTATTCTACTAAACCCTCTTCCTGTACAATTTTATATGGGTATAAATTTTCCAAGTGAAAACGCCCGCGATATCCCCCTGTCATATTATCTAACTCAAATGTATTTCCTTCAGCAAAAATACGCGTGATCTTGTACGGCCCTTCATAAGGAAACAACAACTTCGCGCAAATGTTTCTGTCGCGGTTTGAAACCCTTAATCGTTTCACTACCACCAAATCCCCTATTTCAAAAGTCGTCCTTTTTTAATTTTACTACACCTTCGCTCGATGTCCCTACGCTGCATCCTTTCTATTCTACGCCTAACACTACCCAACAACTCTGTGATGTCTTGCACCTCGACTTCCTCCCTCCATGGCCTAGCTGGTATAATCCTTCGAATCAATGTTACCGGACATGTTTTTGTAACCGAACTCGGTACGCAATTCATGAAATTTTCAATTTGTGGCAGATATCTAATCCATCTATCGTGATGCTCCTGCGTCGCCAACCGTAGATATTTTATTACCTCTCGTATATAACGTTCGCATGGATTTGCTTTCGGATGCCGTATACTGCTAAATGATACCTTAATATGCGCCCTATTTAACCCGTTCCTGAATCTTTGATTGTTGAAATACGTCGCGTTGTCTACCAAAATCCTTTCCATCTTCCCGACCTGGCTTCCAAATTCTCTAATCGACTGTAAAGCATGCACCGTGTTACTTCGTCTTGCCGGAAATAATTTAACAAATTTCGAAAAAACGTCCACCATCACCAATATGTGTCGATACCCCTGTTCACTCGTAATCAGGTTGCTCAAGTAATCAATAGCTACCAATTCTAACGGTCCATTTACGCTCACGTTCATCGGTATGTTCTGCAGCACCACGTTCTTGTCTTTACCTAGAATACAAATTTTACATCGATTGATCCTTTCTTTAACCACCGTGATATCATTTCTTGCATAAAACGCCTCTCTAAATACCAAAAATGTTTTTCTGATGCCTATATGTCCAAATTTTAAATGAATTTCGTCTATAATTTCAACAGCCGCGTCTCTGGATAACACTACCAGCTCTGCATCACCTATCCTTTTTACCACAAACTGCCTTACGATGGTAAATCCACGGTACTCTTCCACATTTTCCCTTGTTAATTTCTCGCGTATCGCGCTCACCTCACTGTGCCTCTGCGTTTCTATAAGCTTGGCGTTTGTCCACCGACCAACATCCCTGAACTCCTGCAAAGCAACTAAACAATCTTTTACGTCTCTTTTATTCGCTTCTACCTGCGGTCTGCTTAGAAAATCTGCCGTCACATTCTCCTTTCCTGGTTTATGCTTAATTTCAAAATCGTATTCCTGTAACACCAATGCCCACCTATACAACCTACTGTTTAGAAACTCCTTTTTCTTCATGAATGTTACCACCGTGTTGTCGGATTCTATTAAAAATTTCTTTCCTAACAAATAAAAACGCAACTTTTTCACTGCATATACTATCGCCAACATCTCCTTCTCTGCCGTCGCATACCTGGTTTCGCAGTCTTTTAATACCCTGGAAATAAATACAATTGGTACCTCAGCTCCGTCCTGAATCTGCACCAACTCAGCCCCGATTGCATATTTCGACGCATCCGTCCTCAAAATAAATTCGTCTTTGAAATTTGGATATTTTAACGACAACTCTTTATAAAACGCCCTTTTTAAATCCTGGAACGCCTTCTCCCGTTCAGCAGTCCATTTCCATCTTTCGTTTTTCTTTAACAAACTCACCAACGGCACACACAACTCAGAATACCTCGGTATAAACCGTTTGTAATAATTTAACACCTCTAAAAATCCTCGCAATCCTCTCACATTCTTTGGTTGAGCAATATTTTTCAACTCGTCCAACCTTTTATTACAGATTTTCATCCCATGTTCACTGATTTCAAACCCTAAATACGTAACCTTTGCTCTTAAACAACTCGCATTTCTCCACGTTCAACTTCAAACCCCCTTCGTCCAGCCTTTGGATCACCTTTTCTAAATGCTCCATGTGTTCTTGCTCGTTCCTTGAAAAAATCAATAAATCATCCACATAGTGCGAACAGAAACATTCATACTCGTTAAACAGCTTCTGCATGGCCCTAACAAGTGCTGCTGAAGAACTACTTAAACCAAACGGAACTACAGAAAACATATAAATCTCCCCTTCGATACTAAACCCCGTAAACTTTTTACTGTCTTCATGCAACGGAATCAACCAAAATGAATTTTTTAAATCTAATTTACTGAAAATCTTTATCTCATACACTTTATACAACAAATTATCCAACCCTTGTGGTTGTTCGTACTGTGGTTTCGTAATCGAATTCAACTTCCTCGCATCCAAACAAATCCTTATATCCCTTTTGTTGGGTTTAGGTACAATAACTACCGGGTTCACATATGGTGTTTTCGCTGGTTCGATGATACCTTCTTTTAACATTTTGTTTATCTCGGCTTTAACCCTATTTCTAATTGCAAACGGAATTGGATACACCTTTGTATTAAACCCGTTGTCTTCCGTGACCTCCAACTTATGCATATATCGCCTCGCAAATCTTGGCTCTTCATTAAACAACCCTATATATTTATTAAACAATTCCCCTAGCTTCGCCTTAATCTCAATACTCACTTTCCCTATCTGTTCATCTTTAATTAATCTCGCAAACATATTACATAATCTCACTTCAACCCGTCTATAATTATTCTCTTTAATCATTCCTAATCCTGAACTATCTATATCATTTCCATTCCTATATTCCGAACTAACCGTAGGCACCACCCATAACTTATCTTTATCAAATATCCTAATCGACCTATCCTTTCCATCTATATTCAACCCAAAATCCTCTATAAAATCCATTCCTAATATGAAATCAAGCTGCAACCCCTTTGTAATTAAAAACTCCGCCTCTCCTGCTTCTTTATTCCCTATATATATATCGGTACACGGATAACCCTATAAATCGTCGTTAGCTTTTTGTTCATCGCCGACCATAAATTAACCCCATGAATTGTTCCTATTCGTCCCTTTAAAAATTCTTCATGTTTTATCACCACATTCTCATCTACCAGCGACAACTGTGAACCACTATCAACTAAAGCAACATATAAACAATCCCTTAAACTAATATTAATAAACAACAAGTTCTTTTTATTAAATATATAACTATTTAACAATAAATCTCTTATACTATAACACACGTCTATATTCATCCCTAAGCATTCGGTCGTCCAAAAATTTGCGTTTTTTTTTGTCCCGACGGCGCCTCGTGTATCTGCACCACCTCAATCCTATCTGGGTCCGGTGTCATCGCGCTTGTCGTCATGTGTTGGACGTTTACCTCCCTGTCCGTCCGGCTGTTTCCATTGTGCGTTCCGCCTCCCGTAGTACGGCCGTCACCCTCGTTGTTGCTGTGCTGGTATCTGTTTTGTCCATGGTATTCGTTCGCCCGGTGTTCCCTATTGTAATAAGGTCGTCTGTTTCCGTCGTGTCCCCAATGATTCCGATGTCCGTGGTTGAAGTTGTCCTGTCTGTAATTAGGTCGGTGTTCGTGGTACGCTTGTCGTCGGTTGTCTTCCCTATAACCCCGGTTTTGCTCCCAATAATTTGTCCGCGTTTTTGCCTCCAGTGCTGTTGCTAAATCAAAGTTCCTCATCACCCCTAAAAATTCCCGCAATGTCTTCACGTTCTGTACCACGACCACCTTTGTCACTTCCGGTTCCATATGTCCTGCGAGTAGTAGTACTATGCCGTCCTCGCCCAATTTTGGTGTCAAGTGTTGTGCCTGGTTAAATTTGTCAATCGCGTATTCTTCGCGTGTGCCGTGTGTCCTGCTGTAATGTCCGGTGATTAAATTCGTCCGTATGTCTGTCTGGTGTGTGTTGCTCCAAAATTGCTCTATAAAAAGTCGTCGAAATTCAGCGTATGTGTCGTATTGTCTGCGGATGATATTATGCCATTTTTCGGCGTTGCCTGTCAAAGTCGCCCCCACGATCTGTAATTTAGTTCTTTCATTTTCGGTCCCTACGATTTCGTCTAGTCGGTCTAAAAATCCCATTGGTTGTTCCGTCCTTCGTCCCTCAAACTTTGGTAATGCGTCCCGGTTTAATTTAATGTGCTGTCCGTAGTCCAGTCCAACGCGCCTCCTTTCTAGTTCGTCCAACTTGTCCTGTATTTGTCTTACTTCATGTCCGACCCTGTTTTCTAATACCGTAACTTTGTCGTCAAGTTTTTCGTCCAGTTGCGTCCTAACGTTTACATTTTCATTTTGTAGGGTCTCTAACGTCTGTCCTAAATTTCTGTAATGTGTCGTATGTCTTTTTTCACATGTCTGTATTTCCGTATTCAATGTCGAAAAACCGCTGTTCATCGTCTCTTCTACTGTATCCACACGTGTCTTGAATTCCGATCGTAGGTCCGTCCTTGTCGCGTTCAAATCTCCTTGAAACTGTACCCGCGTATTGTCTAGCTTGTCGTCAACCTTGTCTAGTTTTTCTTGTACCTCTGTCCTAAGTTCGTCCTTTACGTTTTGTATCGACGTGAGTAGATAGTCCTGTGTGAAGTCTAGTTTTGCAGTCAGTTCGGCGTGCGCTGTTCTAAATTCGTTCCTCAATTCGTTGTGTGAATCTGTGATTTTGTCCGTCAGTTCCGTATGTGATTCTGTAATTTTGTTTGTCAACTCTGTTTTAACGGTTTTTAGTTCCGTATGTGTCTCTGTAATTTTGTTTGTCAAATTCGTTTGTAGTTCCGTGTGTGATTCTTTCATTTGGTTGGTTAAACTCATCAGGAGTCGTATTATGTCCTGGGTTCCGGCGGCTTCTGCTACCCTAACCTCCGGTACCGTCACCTGGTCCGTGTCCATGCCTATCACCTCCGGATCTGTCTGCCTCACGTCCATCTCCTGTATGTCTCCCCCTGCGTCTAGCTCCATGTCATGTGTCCCTAATTCCATTTCAACTCCATATATTCGTCCTGATCTCGTAATCCCTTTCGTGTCCGCGTCCGTCATCTCTGCTGCCTAGTTTTGAACTCCTTTTTCTGCAAAATTAAAAAACTACGGGCCCCACCTAATCTCGGGATCCCGTATCCTGCTACTACTCTTATCTAGTTCTTTTCTAGCCTCACGTTGGGTTTGCCACCTTCTACTGGCTCACCCCCCCCCTTTTACTTTTATTATTTTTATTTAAATATAAAATTATTATACACTACTTTTTTCGTCGCGCCTATTTTTATTATTCAATGAATGACTTTTATATAATGTGCTTTAGCAAAGTTTGGTTGGTTATCTAATTAAAATGTTTACTATTGTTATGCCTCGACTATATGAACTCTTTATCTCAGGGTGTTCACCTACTTACCGTGGGTTCAGTCGTAAGTAGATGTGCACTGCCCAACCAAACTGCACACTCTTTTGTTTTACTACTTTTATATGAATTTACTACTGTATATGCCAAATTTTACTGATCAACGTAGCTTTGTGCCAAATTAATTAATGTACACAATTTCTGACTTTTTTTTGACGTTTTATGATATTGCACGGTACTCACCTGAATTATACTTCGCTGATGCCCTTTTTAAATGCTGCTGGCTCACGATCTTAATCGCCGTATGCGTCTTTACATGGACTCACAATCACTATTGAACTTTCGTATCACCTCCAGGTGTCTTAGTACAATTTTGATGACCCCAAATCTGAAATGAATAACCCGAATTTTAGAATTTTGACAAACCGTCGTAATTACTTCCCCTGCGCTAATCCTTCCGTGTTCCATTTTTTCGTTGAATCTTCCCCTGCAATTGCTGCTCTCCTAATTTCCCTCTTCGTGCTCCAATTAATCCGTCCGCCTTTTCGTTTTCAATCCAAATCTAACCGCCGTCCTGTTCCAAATCACTCAATGCCCTGCTATAAATTCGATGTCCCACTCGATGTCCTACTGCCTTCAAATCTCTATCCAAATCAATCCCAAATCTATTTAAATTATTCGTTGCTTCGCCGTCGCTTGTATAACCACTCTATGTCCTTCTGCCTTTAAACCTCTATCCAAATCCAACTTCGTCCCTTTGTATAACCACTCGAATGTCCTACTACCTTTCCCAATATCGTTCCAAATCTAATTAAATATTCGTTGCTTTTCCGTCGCACTATAACCACTCTATACACTTCTTTTAACGTCGCTGTTGCTTATTTAACCACCGATGCTTCTTGTACCTTCACTTTAATAAATCAGACTATTTAAATTCAAACACATTTATTTTTTCAAAATATTTAACAACTTTAACGCAGGTTTGCCAAAGCACGTCTTTATATTAAATTTAATCGAAAAAGAATCATCTTGTTTACTCTCCTAGGCAATAAGCACAACAAAACTAGCTTACTTAATTACATTTTACATACATAAAAATATCCAATAACAATTTGTCCTTTTTTTGGTGTCACAAATACCTTCACTATTGTCTTTATACGCATTCCTAAATTCTATCATTGGTCCTAAATACTTCACAATTCTCCAATTATATTTGATACTGCTATTAACTTATAATTTTGAATTTACAAATTCGTCCAAAAGTTGATTCTATTTAAATAAAAAGCCAAAATAATTCACACAAGACCTGGATGCTTGGTTGATAGTAGACATCCGTAGACGCATCCGGTTTTCAGACGGCAAATGTACTTTCAATGGCTTATTAAATTGCAACTTAGTATAAAACCTTGAGCACTGTGCATTTTATCAACGTCATCAAGTCATTTAGTTTACCTTTTGGCACATACGTTTCAAACTAACATGGTAAATACTTTAGCATATGTAAAGTACGGCAAACTATAGTTTTTGAATTACTGGATCTGATATATGAATCAATTTATTTTGTATACACCCCTTTTTAACACAAATCTACCCTTAAAAGCCTTGTACCTCCCCCTGACATTACAATATATATGTATATAATATATAATATATATAATATATAATTACGTCGTAAATATCAACGCATCTATATGCAAATGCATCTTAATACGTCATTAAATACGTAACTAGAAATA
This sequence comes from Platerodrilus igneus, assembly GCA_036346225.1. Lineage (NCBI taxonomy): Eukaryota > Metazoa > Arthropoda > Insecta > Coleoptera > Lycidae > Platerodrilus > Platerodrilus igneus. The sequence continues at coordinate 1,510,657 of JARFIW010001151.1, read as the reverse complement.
GTACATTTGTTTAGAAAACCAACATATTTTAATAACAAATAAAGACCAGACGGTTAATTGTACGATAATATTTTGAACTTTTAAATGACAAACATTAAATACGTGACTGAATAAAAGCAATAATCGGAAATCCTAACAAAATATTGTAATATACAGAACGCTTACGTGATTGATGGAGCATTTCGTAAGTTAAACAATTAATTAAATTTATTTTTAATATATAACAAAACAGGGCTTTTTTGAGACGACTTTTGTTGATGCCGTTTTGTTGAAACGGCTTTTGTTGATGCCACTTTCGTTGATGTCAGTTTCATTGATGGCATATGTACTAAGTTGATATTTAAGTTTATATGCATAATACTTTCAGCATAAGAATTTTGAACTGCTTAAATGTAGGATCAAAAATGTCTATTTATGATAATATGTGTTTGTATCTTCTATCATTCTATTTATTGGCGAGTAGAATCCATAAAGTGTGCGATGATAATGGGGCTTTAAGAAGTTACTTTCACATTTATACGTACTTGTTGACAAAAATGAAGACACCCATTTTAATAAAGTGCTAAAAACTCCATAATAGTCACATTTAAGTGATAGTATATCGTGATTGACACTATCAAATACCTTAGAAAAATTGGACTACACCACATCTACTTCGCAACCGTCCTCTAATGCTTCAGCTATATATATATATATATATATATATATATATATATATATATATATACAAAATAGTACGAGATTAGTACTAGTCGATAAGTTTTTCTGAAAAACCATGCTGCTCGGGAATAATTATATTCTTGAAAACAGAGCTAAGAGATTTTGTTACCAAAGAATCCAATAACTTAAGAATGCAAGATTGAATACATATAGGTCTATAGTTTGACACAACAGACCTATTCCCAGATTTATGTATAGGGGTAATAGACGATCTTTTCCATTTCAGAGGTACATAACCTTCCTTAAGTGACTGGTTAAATAGTAAATACAAAGATAGTGTAAGGGATTCTTCACAGTTTTTAACAAATAAAGGTGGCCGCAGCTGATATTGAAACAATTTCATTTGTAATATCTTCTAGTGATAAACAAAATTGGACAAGAAGTAAAAAGGAATTTGTAGTGCTAAAATCATTAGCTATATTGTTTCCTGCATATTGATAAGTTGTCTGAAAGTACTCTGCAAAAAGATTTACCATCATGTTATACTCAGAGGCGTTTACCTCACCTAAATGAACTGGCAATGGAATTTCTCGAGAAGAATTTGTTTTCATTTCCTCACAACATTTCCAAAAAAATTTAATATCATCATTAATGTTTTTTTCAACTTTTTTATTGTAGCATGCATGATCATTGATAATAGCTTCTTTACATAACCGTTTACATAACCTCTATTGTTGTGTTTTTAAATAAGATTTCCCAATTTATACTATGAAGGAACTTATTTGTAGATGGATATGGTGTGTGCCTAAAGTCTAGATAAAGATAAAACTGATCATTAGTTGAAGTAGTACCCTGTAAGGGATAATTTGCAAGTAAGGCGGATGATGAACGTCACATTTAATAAGAGAATTATCAGCTGGACTAATAATAATAGTTCTGTTTGAAAATATTAGATCAAGGATTGTATGATTTTGGGTTTTAATCAAATTGAACTGAGTGAGCCCTAATGACAACATTTTATCGCAAAAAATTGAGGACGAATTTAATAATACTCTCTCAGTAAAAGCACCTTCGCATTCATCATGTTATTTCCAGGAAATATCGAGCAAATTATAATCCCCCAATATCAAGATTGGAGATTCTTCCTATTTGTTTCAAATGTATTCTATAGCTTCAGTATGACCATTATATAGCTGTGCATCACATTTAGGGGGGAAATAACAACAACAAATGACTAAGTGGATATCTCCATATCATACGCTAACCCATATTTCCTCTCTGTTTGATTGATATAACTGTCTCAACAGCCAATGAAAATATATTGCGGACTGCAAGAAGTACTCCTCCAAATCGAGTTTTATCACTTGTATTAGGAGAACAATCTGTACAATAAGTAATATAACGGTTGTCGAGTAATTTACTATTAAAAATTCCACTGTGTAAACCTGTTTCACAAAAAGCTAAAACATCATAGTTTTCGGATAGAGCAGTACAATATAAATCTATTAGTTTTGTACATAATCCATTGACATTTTGAAAATAGCACAAGAACTGTTTTAAATTTGGCCGATTTTTCAAATCATCACAGTGCTTTTCCTGTTTAAATTGAGCTATCTCTTTACAGGGCCGGTTCCATTATGTTCTAAAAAATGATTATCACTAGCAGCTTGGCTATTCACTGATATCTTTGTTGGCTTTTCTCTGTTTGATTCGTAAACAAACTCACGAATATATATATATATATATATATATATATATATATATATATTGCTATGCTATGCTACTACTGGAATTATCGAGCCCCTTCGTTGGGCTGTTATATTATTTATGCTATGCTCCTCTAAATTATTCGCGCTCTATCATTTGGGCGACCATATTAATATTACTATGTATAAACAATATTGTAATTATCTCCGACGTTGGGCCGTCTTATTAATGTTGCTATAAATTCCCTCCAGAAACTTAGCTGGATTTTATCTTGAACCAACCTTGTCAACCAATAACAAAATTCGATATGTTACCGCCTTACTTGTTATCAATTTCCTATTCAACTCGTAGCTCCTCCTTGAACTATTTAAATTAACAAATTACTCCCATTGACTTTATCTTATGACCTCGACTAGCATTTATTTGGAATTATGAAATTCAGTTAATTTCGATTTTATATAATGAAACCAATATATTATGTACAGTTTTTGTAAATTATTTGAAATACACTTTTCAATTAGTTAATGTTATAAATCTCATTTATTAACAATCATATAGTTTTTACTCAAAACCCAAAGTCACCAAAAAACCTATTATCCTTATCAACGAAGTGTAGAACGTTCTAAACCTGTTATCATATTACTCACTTTATACGTATGCAACTTCTTTTGTTGACTTTTTCACATTCATATTATATTAAGCAAATTCAATATTCAAAATAAAAAAATATATAGAAAAATAAAATGTCTTATAACTAAAAATCTGACCTGGTCTATTTTCTTCACATCAACGCTTCCATTTGAATAAAAATTATCTTCCGCCAATTCAGGATTACATTTAAATTATTGCCATCACCCTCTGGACTACCATTAACTTATGCACCCCAATTTATTGTCGTTTCATATCAGACTTATTACTTCTTATCAATCAATTTCCTCAAACTTAGAATAGAATTCTTATTATCATTGTCCTCTGACTTGAAATCGTAGTTTATTTTCTTCCCTTACTCAAATATCGAATTTTTCTCCCCGGCTTAGAAATTGTATTACTCTATTTACCCCGGACTTAGAAATCGTAGTTTATTTTACCCCGGACTTAGAAATTGTCGTTTGTATCCGCCCCGGACATCAAAGCCGTTTAATCGGCAATTATAGTTTTCATCTTGGCACTTATTTTATCTTTCACTTTTAAAATTATTACGTATTACTTTATTTCATAGCGGCGCACTTCGGCCTTTGTTGAGTTGCAAACTGACCTCGTTATCACTGTAACTGCTAATATATTATTCAGTTCCCACTCCGTCAGTGGGTATGGTCTAGAGCTCGTCGCTCATTTATAACCAATCAAATAATTACATTTAAAGCAGTTTCTGATGTAATTCTCTATGATTACCAATAATTGTAACCTGCTTGCAGCTGTCTTCGTTATCAACATGCTGTGTTTTGATAGATCTAATTGCTTTTCCATAAACAACTGATGCAATTCGACTTTTAATTTTCATATTTACATGTTATTCACGCAATTTTTAATCATCTTTCTTATCAAAAATGGTTAGCTATTTGCACGCATTTACCTATGCTACCCGAAGCTCTATTTCTATCTCCGTATTAATCTAATTGTTTGGAACTCTTTTGAATGCGTGTCTAATTACACTTTATCGTTTACTTATAAATATACGCGTGCTTCCACTGAAAAATATCATTACTTGCTTTACCTAAATTAACTAAAACTTACCCTTAAACAACCCCTTATCACAGCATAATATATATATATATATATATATATATATATATATATATATTAATACAGAAGAATAATCCACATTTGGAATGCAAATGAATGCTTGATATATATTAATAGTTATTAAGATGAAATGAAAACCCAACTTTGTATTTAAAGTTGAATTACCATTTCAAATCGAACTAGTAATTGAAAACCACTAAAAGAACGGCTACAGCAGGATTTGAACCTGCAACCTCTGATTCTCCGGATCAGTGCTCTAACCAATTGAGCTATCTAGCCTAATTGTTTAGATGATGTTATACTTAATACTACTGAAGCTTGGCCCTTGTTAATGATTTTCAATTACGTCTTGCATTTAAGGAAATTGAATCTAGTTATATACATAATTCATGTACTAATAACTTGATCATCCCATTTTTGCAACATTCGGAATAATACAAACATGTAATTATATTATTATTAATACAGAAGAATAATCCACATTTGGAATGCTTGATATATATTAATAGTTATTAAGATGAAATGAAAACCCAACTTTGTATTTAAAGTTGAATTACCATTTCAAATCGAACTAGTAATTGAAAACCACTAAAAGAACGGCTACAGCAGGATTTGAACCTGCAACCTCTGATTGTCCGGATCAGTGCTCTAACCAATTGAGCTATCTAGCCTAATTGTTTAGATGATGTTATACTTAATACTACTGAAGTAATTGTTTTGTAATGGCTATGCAAATACCAGTTCGATTTGTATAGGTAAATACAATGTGTATTTACAGATACATCTCATGTAATTGGTTTAATTGTAACTGCAGATTGCAGAGAAAGTTTTGCTTTTTTATATATTTTGTGTGCCTTAAAGGCAAGAATTGGACGCCGCCACGGGAAATAATGTTACTATTGCATTAAATATATGCATGTACATTGTAAATATCCCAAAGGCAGAACGTATTTGTGATAGCCATTTATAGAACACAGTATAGTTTCGAATCAACTTCTGTACAGTTTCAGCCTTAGTGCTAGTTGTAGCCAACTGATGGCGCTCTATCTTCCTTTCGCCAACGTACAGAGGTTTCTTCGTGCCTATACTTTGAGGTTTCTTGATATTTTGTTAAGGTTAAGACTAGTCCATTCTGACGAGACCCAAGAGGTCGATACCTGGTCAATGGATGTTTTTTCCCCTACAAAATGATCAAGTAATTGTTTTGTAATGGCTATGCAAATACCAGTTCGATTTGTATAGGTATATATTATACTGTCAAGAAGGGGGTGGGCGTATAAAATGTTTAAATAGGGCTTCGAAACGACTTTGCTAGAATGGGGGTATATTTGGTTTTGTTTGAGTATTTTCTTTCAGGTATTTTTGGTTTATAAATTAACAACAACTATTCCACGTTTATAAATTTATAAAGCTTTTGAAACTGCATTGCATTCAACAACATATACCGGCCATAGACCAGGCTAAGCTAGTTATAAGTTTGCATTGTATACGTATTTTAATTGTTATGGTTGCACGTATATGAAATTTAATTTGGAGTTAGCGTTTTCAGAACCATTTGAATGTAAAACAAATATCAAAATTGCTTGGTATACTGCACGCTTTTAAAATTTTAAGGAGTTAAGTGATACTCCCGTAAAATTTGTAAATCAATTTCAGTTTGAATATGTTTTAACAATTAAAGATTGGTTATGTAATGACAGGACGTTTACCGAATAAGACATAAATGTCTGTTGCGTACAATTTAAAAGCTGAACCATCAAAGTTTGTTAGCTATTTTCAATATTGTAAAAAGTTCAATTACATAAATCACTGGATTACAAACCATCTAGAAAATGAATGTATCTAGAGAAAACAACTGTATTATTAATCAATTATTAATAATTATAAATTACATAGTGTGCGTAGAGATAGTTGTCATGGCAACGGAAACAAAAGAAGACGGATTTTATTTTATAATGGACTTCAAATTTATATTACTGAAAAATAGACGTGTTTTTGTACTGTTATGAGTTTTATTACATTTAAAAGTTACGAGAAAGTTTTGAAAGTCAAGTTGTACCTGGAGATAGCAAATAGTAGCAGTTTTACGGCGAATAAAAGTTAATTAAAAGAGGGAGTGCTGGTCTGTACCGTTATTGTTTGAAGACGAAAGCATAGTGGAATTGGAGTTATCTGAGTATTTGTATAACATAAAATTTGTAGAAATATTAGTAGTTTTATAGTCTGGAGATTACCAGTTGCTCGAGTTACTTATTATTTACAGGAGGTGCCTGCAGCTGGTCACTTGGCTTCAGGACGGCTGGAAGGCGGCGCTTGTATCTGGATTCCAGGTATTAGTATTTAATATCTACGCAGTGCTTTAATCAAATTTATAAAAGTGGAACTAGTGTTTGGGTATACTTTTGGCATTTAAAATTATTTTGAAAATCCTTGGATATTTGTTTGGGTGTCTAGTTGAGAGGTGTTTGCCTAGGACGGACCCACCCTAGGTAGATTCCGCTACGTGTTTGACGGCCCTGTAAAATATTTAAGTGCAGCAGCCGTGTAAAATATTTAAAGATAAATTGTGTGGCATAACTCAACAAGGCTCTAAAATAAGACAAGGAGTGACAGATAGATATATTACGCCTATCACTAATAAGGTAGGATCACAGTATATATAACAGATGAATTGTCCTAAGATAAAAAAAAGAAAGATCAATCCTGTAATCATGAATAGACAATACAAAATAGGTGGTAATTGATTATAAAAGGGTTCTCTATAACTCAATATATACCAAAATATAACAGATGGCGCCCAACGTGGGGCAGAGTAGATTTGTTAGTTGTACGTTGCATATATTCTATTTAAAAGTGAAAATTAATATTTGATTGACGTTTCATATATATTTATTTGACAGTTGTTGAAGGTTTTGAATTTATTGTAGTAGGCTAAGACGTAATTTGATATTCACACTTTGGTCAATTTTAGCGGCGGTAAAACATTAGGTGGGGCTCGAATAGGTAAATAACTTCGCAACAAAATATTTGTTCGCCTAAAGGTGGGGCTCGATAGGGCTGATTCAGATTTGCAGAGGTTGTGTAGCTTAGTGGGGCACATCATTGAAGTTTATTTTGAAAATTAAAGGGACATGTCTGATGAGGAGAGAATCACGAGGTCAGGAAAGTTTATGGAGTTGAGACTGGTGTGAGAGGGCAACCGGTGGTTAAGACTGTAGCAGCAGGGGATGCTAGGGATGAAGCTGGAGGATATGTGGAGCCGGAGGTGATTATTGTGAATTCAGGGGTACATCGGAGAAAATGAAATTGATAAGGGAAAAGAGAATATGCAGATCCAAGATGTGATGATGGTTTTGTTGGAATTAAAAGGGTCGTTAACTAAGTCGCATGAAGAATTGAGAGGATCATTGTTGGCCGAGGTTAGAAATTCACAAGCGGAAGTTAAGGAAAATTTGATATGATGGAAATGAAAATTGAAGGAATTAATGTATCAATACAGAGCAGTTTGTGTTCATTTAAGGATGAAGTTCTGAAGAACGTAGAGGATAGAGTCCAGGTTGTAGAAGGAAGGTAACAACAGGTTTAAATGAATTAAGGGAAGAGCTGTACATGGTCGAAGTTAGACAGACAGAAAAATTGCAGAATTTAGGTGAAATAGTTCGGATTCAGACGGAGGACAATATTAACTCTAAAAACGAAATTATAGGCAAATTGCGGGCGAGTCAGGAGGTGGCAGAGAAGCTGAGAAGGGATACGACGGTTCTGGGGAATACGGTAAATGGATTGTCTGGTCTTGAAGGGAATGTTAGACAGATGAGAGAACAGTTGGTTGAATTGGAAAGGGAAGAGTTGTTTGTGATGCAGGATACCAGTATAGGCTAGGAAAGAGACCTTGTCGAGGTTTGAAGGCAGAAAGAATGAGCAGCCGATGGTCTATCTTAGCAAGTTGGACGAGATGGTAGAGAGTGAGCCTGAGAGGGTGAAGATGCAGATGGTGAGCGTGACATTGGGGGGTTGTGCAGAGAAATGGCACTGTATCGTGAGGAGGCAATATAGTTCGTACGAGGAATTTCGAAGGCTATTCATAGAACAATATTGGGGAAACACGCATCAGGCTAATATTCGAACGGATTTAAACACTGGGAACTATAGGTCATACCAGGGATCGAGAGAAAATTATGTGATTGAAAAGTATAACCAGGCGCAGCACCTGATTCCTAAATTAAGAGAAGATGAAATTATATTATTGTTGTCAAGGCATATGGAGGCGGAAATAACTAGGGCCGTAGCGATACAAAACGTTCGGACTTTAAGAGACTTTTTGGAAATGATGCGAAATTATAACGTAGCTAGGACGTTTGAAACGAATACCGGGGAAAATAGTGATAATAGGAATTGGGATAGGAATAGGAATAGCACAGACTACCAGAGGACTGGGGTGCAAGGATACAATTATAGGGAGAATGGACAGGACAACTACAGAAAGCAATATCAGGAAATCAAAGGAGAACGAATAATAATTGGGAACAACGTTTTAATAGAGACGATAATTATAGGGGGAACAATGACTGGAACAGGACTGATAGGAATGACAGAGGTTTTGGACAGCAAAGAACGAGTTTTGGACAGAGATGGCAGAGAGAAAGGAGCAGACATCAACGGATCAGGGGAAATACCGACAGGGATTAGAGACCGAGAACGGAGACAGATAGAAACTTGACGATCCAACACGTAACAACAAGAGACACGCGACAGAGATCGGAGGATAGGATAGAGAAAGTGGAGGTCCACGATAAACCCACGGTACAAAAAAAAACGTCGATTTATTAGTGTTAGGAAAATCAGATTTAGGGACACAGCATAGTATTAGTTTAGTAGATAAGTTGTTAGATAATAAGTTTGAAAGAAGGCGGAGTTACCATTTATTCATATTAGTTTAGGGGATTCTGTTTACACGGCATTGATAGATACAGGGTCGCAGTTATCGCTGGTGAGAGAGGAAATAGTTTTGAAACATGCAGAATTATTCAAAGGGAAAATTTGTAGGGTTAAGAGTATTAATTTATGGTCTGCGATTAAGAGGAAGTTAACTACGATAGACAAAGTTGTACAGTATCGATTGTATTAGGAAGTACCAGACTAGGTGAAGTAGAGTTTTGGATAGCAAGAGGATTATATTTAGATTTTATTGTAGGGATAGATGTAATTGAGGAATTTGGACTGGTTATAGATGGTAAAGCACGAATGGTAAAGGTATTAAATTTAGAGAAGAAATGGGTGGTGCCTAAGGATAATCGGGATACTAGGGATGAGATAAATACAGATAGTATAGGATCAGGAAAGACTAAGAATAGAATTTATGATGGAATTGATGAGTTACGGTTATGTAATATATTTGAGAAGGTATTTGATGAGGAACAGATAGGATTAATAGGGGTGGATATGAAGGAAATGTTATATGAGGTGTTTAATAGACATGCAGGAGTTTTTAGTAATGAGCCTAGGTTTGCGAAGGAGTATACGCATAAGTTAGAGGTCACAGACGAGGGAAGTTTTCGTACTAGGGTATATCCAATACCATTTGCATTAAGGGTCGAGTGAAAATGAGATTAAAAGATGTTAAAAGAGGAATTATTGAATCAGCGAGAACACCCTATATCAATCCGGTAGTGGTTGTGCCTAAATCTGATAAGTTAGAATTAAGAATATGTTTAGATGCTAGGAGATTGAATGCGATTACTAAACCACAATTTGAACAACCAAAATCACTAGATAATTTGTTATACAAGGTAAGCGAGATGAAAATTTTAGCAAACTGGACTTAAAGAATTCTTTTGGCTAATTCCTTTGCATGAGGAAAGTCGGAAGTATACTGGATTTAGCATTGAAGGGAGATTTATCAGTACAGAGTTGTTCCATTTGGTCTTTCAACGTCATCCGCTGCATTAGTTCGAGCCATGCAGAAGTTATTAGATGAGTACGAAGACTTCTGTACGCACTATGTCGATGATAATTTGATTTTTCTAAGAACGAGTTAGAACATTTAGAACATTTAAGAAAAGTGATCCGAAGGTTAGACGAGGGAGGTTTGAGGTTGAATTCGAAGAAGTGTGAGTTTTTAAGGACCAGGTAAAGTATTTGGGGTTTGTCGTTGGCAGCGAAGGAATTAGAATTTGTGAAAAACGCTTGGACGAGTTGAAGAATTTGAAACAGCCAAGAAATTTGAAAAGTTTAAGAGGATTTTAGGTGTATTAAATTATTATCGTCGATTCATACCAAAATATTCGGAGTTGTGCATTCCATTGTTGGAGTTGTTAAAAAGAACGAAAGGTGGAAATGGAACGAGCAAAGGAGCAGGCATTTCGGGAGTTGAAGGCGGTATTTTATAGGAACTGTCATTAAAATATCCCAATTTACGGATCCATTTATTTTAAGGACAGACGCTTCGAGTTTTGCAATAGGGGCTGAGTTGGTGCAGGTTCAAGAAGGAGAGAAGTGCCAATTTGTTTTATTTCGAGGGCTCTGAAAGACTGCGAGACTAGGTATTCAACAGCGGAAAAGAGATGCTGGCAATCGTATATGCTGTGAAGAAGTTAAGATTTTATTTATTGGGTAATAAATTTCTTGTTGAATCGGATAACACAGTGGTCACGTTTCTGAAGAAGAAAGAGTTTTGAACAGTCGATTGTATAGATGGGCGTTAGTATTGCAGGAATATGATTTTGAGATTAGACATAAACCTGGTAAAGAAAATGTTACGGCTGATTTCTTTAGTAGGAAGGATGAAGGGTTGCTAACGGATAGTAGGAATGGATTTTGATTGCATTGCAAGTGTTTGAAGATCTGGGAAGATGGTCGAATGCCAGATTTCATCGGATGCAAACACACGAAGAAATAAGGGTGATCAGAGAAAATACTTACAATTGGAGAATGACAGGGGTGAATGTCGGGGACGTTTTCATATAGAAAATTTGTATCCATATTTCCATGTGGAAAGTAAAGTATCGCAAGAATAAAATTAACACTGTAAATAATACTAACGAGCTTAAAACTATACAGAATATACAGAAACTAACACTTAATCCTCATACATAAAGAAAAAAACTATAGTGATTTTAACTAAAATTTAAAATTTCTCAACCATTAAAAGAATTACTTATATCCAGGAAGCAAATTTTCATTTTATTTAAAATCAGTGGGGCCTTATATACTGTCAAGAAGGGGTGGGCGTATAAAATGTTTAAATAGGGCTTGAAACGACTTTGCTAGAATGGGGGTATATTTGGTTTTGTTTGAGTATTTTCTTTCAGGTATTTTTGGTTTATAAATTAACAACAACTATTCCACGTTTATAAATTTATAAAGCTTTTGAAACTGCATTGCATTCAACAACATATACCGCCATAGACCAGGCTAAGCTAGTTATAAGTTTGCATTGTATACGTATTTTAATTGTTATGGTTGCACGTATATGAAATTTAATTTGGAGTTAGCGTTTTCAGAACCATTTGAATGTAAAAACAAATATCAAAATTGCTTGGTATACTGCACGCTTTTAAAATTTTAAGGAGTTAAGTGATACTCCCGTAAAATTTGTAAATCAATTTCAGTTTGAATATGTTTTAACAATTAAAGATTGGTTATGTAATGACAGGACGTTTACCGAATAAGACATAAATGTCTGTTGCGTACAATTTAAAAGCTGAACCATCAAAGTTTGTTAGCTATTTTCAATATTGTAAAAAAGTTCAATTACATAAATCACTGGATTACAAACCATCTAGAAAATGAATGTATCTAGAGAAAACAACTGTATTATTAATCAATTATTAATAATTATAAATTACATAGTGTGCGTAGAGATAGTTGTCATGGCAACGGAAACAAAAGAAGACGGATTTTATTTTATAATGGACTTCAAATTTATATTACTGAAAAATAGACGTGTTTTTTGTACTGTTATGAGTTTTATTACATTTAAAAAGTTACGAGAAAGTTTTGAAAGTCAAGTTGTACCTGGAGATAGCAAATAGTAGCAGTTTTACGGCGAATAAAAGTTAATTAAAAGAGGAGTGCTGGTCTGTACCGTTATTGTTTGAAGACGAAAGCATAGTGGAATTGGAGTTATCTGAGTATTTGTATAACATAAAATTTGTAGAAATATTAGTAGTTTTATAGTCTGGAGATTACCAGTTGCTCGAGTTACTTATTATTTGCAGGAGGTGCCTGCAGCTGGTCACTTGGCTTCAGGACGGCTGGAAGGCGGCGCTTGTATCTGGATTCCAGGTATTAGTATTTAATATCTACGCAGTGCTTTAATCAAATTTATAAAAGTGGAACTAGTGTTTGGGTATACTTTTGGCATTTAAAATTATTTTGAAAATCCTTGGATATTTGTTTGGGTGTCTAGTTGAGAGGTGTTTGCCTAGGACGGACCCACCCTAGGTAGATTCCGCTACGTGTTTGACGGCCCTGTAAAATATTTAAGTGCAGCAGCCGTGTAAAATATTTAAAGATAAATTGTGTGGCATAACTCAACAAGGCTCTAAAATAAGACAAGGAGTGACAGATAGATATATTACGCCTATCACTAATAAGGTAGGATCACAGTATATATAACAGATGAATTGTCCTAAGATAAAAAAAAGAAAGATCAATCCTGTAATCATGAATAGACAATACAAAATAGGTGGTAATTGATTATAAAAGGGTTCTCTATAACTCAATATATACCAAAATATAACAGAATATATATATATATATATATATATATACTGGGTGCTTCAAAAAAATGTATACACACTTTGAACTTCCATAGAAAATTTATTTACCGTTCTACAAAGTTAAATTTCAGGAAAATAGAACGCTGAAAGTCCAATGTAAATGAAACATAAATAACAAATGTTAATACTGTTCAAATTGGTGACCTGCAGCATCAATACAATTCTGAGTACGAGTCACCACAGATTCTGTACATCGTATCAAAACGTCCAATGAGATTTCTCTACACACTGCTTGAATCTCATTCCAAAGAATGTCTAGGTTACGTGGTTTACGTTTGTACACCTCATCTTTTACTGTGCCCCACAAGAAGAAATCCAGTGGTGTAAGGTCTGGAGAGCGTGCTGGAAACTCGATTGGCCCCCTGCGTCCTATCCACTGGCCCGACAAATTTTGATCCAGGTAAGCTCGTACGTCCCTGTGATAGTGCGGCGGAGCACCATCTTGTTGAAAATAAGCTTCATCCGACCAAATGATGCTACCCATAAATCCCGGTTCACGTATCACCATCTCCCGAAATTCACAAAATTGCAACCTTCGATCTGGATCGTCGTCATTTAGCTGTTGCACCAGCTTTGGAATGTAAACACGATACTTGCCTCTCTTCAGAATGCGTAGCACGCTGCTAGCACTTACATCACTTTCACGTGCCCCTTGCCTTGAAGATTTGTTAGGAGAGCGTTGAAACAGTTCCAACACTGTCGTTGATGACTCATCACTTGTAGCTGTTCGAGGCCGACCTGAATGACCTTTATGCACATCACACACTGTTCCATGAACTTCGAATTTGTCTCGTATGCGTGTAATTGTTAATCTTGAAGGTGGTTCTGTATCATACTCCCTTCTCCACTGTCTTTGAACTTCATTTACATTCTCAAACTTCCAGTACCACTTAATAACCTGCTTTCGTTCTTCAAAACTCAAACGTACTTCCGCCATGTTGATATTACAAATTCCAACTGATAATATAACATAGAGGGACGATTATGCTGGCACCTGGCGAAGAAATATAACATTAGCCTTGTAGTGCGGGAAAACTACAATAGTTTAAAGTGTGTATACATTTTTTTGAAGCACCCAGTATATATATATATATATATATATATATATATATATATATATATATGTTAGCTGACCGGTAAGATGAATTCATACATTGTTCTTGTAAATGAGCTGGAATACCTAGTTTAAAAGCACTGGACCATTTGGTCGTACTTACACGGAAACAAACTGCATTAGTAGTGTCTGATTTTACATAATCAATTATATCTTTAACTTCGCACGGTTCCCCATTTTGTTTATGCGCAATACGACTTAAATGTAGCCAATTACGTTTTTCTATACCAGCAATAGCTTCTACTACTTTTGAGCTTGAGGGAGGGCTGAACCTAGAACAATTTTCTTTTTATGTTTGTTATATTTTACCAAGTACCATTTCTTTTTATCATTTTCTGATGCCCAATCAGTTGACTATTTGAAGTTCCCTCTGTATAACGCTGTATTACAGAGTTTTCCGCAAAAGTATAATTATTTTGTTGTATTAAGTTTCTTTATGACTTGTAATTTAGAATTTTTGTTTATATTCTTATCAACATTCCCATTCTCAGATAAGGATAGAGCCATTTGTTACATATGCATGTGTTGATACATTATTTAAAGGTTTATCAATAATCAAAGAGATATTACCATCATGTGGTTTATTAACTATACGGTTAATGTTGTAAACAAAGTGGAACTTGAGGATGTTTCTCCTGAAATAGTTTTATTTGCTTTAAGATTAGTCTGAGAGAATTCTTTCCTACCATTTGTAAGTAACTTAATTAATTCTTTGTTACTCTCTGTAAGATCAGTAACTTGGGTTTTCAATTTATTTATATCATCGTGCAATATCTTTGTGGCTTGTTTAATTATTGCACTGATCCATGCTTGAAGATTTTTACTTTCACTGATGTTTTCAATATTTTTACTGCAATCATTTGGTATTATATCTAAATTTAAATTCTGAATATCACTAGTTTTATCAACATTATCAATCTTGGCACCTTCTGGAACATTGTTGTTACAGCTGTCATATAAAAACTTCTTTTCACAAACATCAGTTGTTAAAATTATGCCTCTTCTTCCGCTACATGAAGTATGAGACTTCACATTGCATTTAGAACATTCAACAAATTTGTTGACAACAATATAAGCAAAGTTTGGACAGATCACTTTGACCATGCTGCTGCTTGTCCGCCATCTTGAGTAGAAAAATACTAGGAAAATCAACTCGGTGGCTGTAACGAAAGTGAATGAAAATAACAAACAAAAGTGCCTTCATGATTTTTATGATAGGTTGGTATTGTAATAGCCCTGTCCTAAGTCACCGGAGATGCTGAATGCCGTCTCTGGGCACGACTTTAGGCATAGCAAGAAAAGAGAGATTAGACGTCAGCTATGGGCACGGTGTAGTAAGTACTAACTATTCTACACTGGTTATGGGCACAGTAGTAAAAGAGTCTATAACCTTTCAGAGCGGGTCGGCAAAGCAGACTGGTCTCTCTCGCAAAAGCATTAACCAAAAAGCGGTATAACAAGTTGTAGGCATACAATTAACTTATAACTACTTGAAACGTCACGTTGACGTCGGTAAATTGTTATTATAATACTTCCGCCTAATTGTTTGCCTTCTAACGGCTGGCCCGGTGTCCTTATTCGCTGTTAGCTGTCTGTTATTGCCGAATGGTGGGCGACGTTTGTCGTTGTAGCTCTGATACTTTTTGATCTTTGAATTGTAACTCTATGTCTTTCTTGAACACGATGATCTACAACGCTTAGCCTTGTCTCCGAAGCGAGAGTGGTAATAGCACATTGGCGCGAGTGTATTGTGTAGCTTGCTTTCGTGTACAGAGCGGTTACTTACCGTGCTCTCAGTTTATTTGGTGTACCGCTGTAGTGCTTCTTGCAGCTGTGTCATTTAATCCGTCAGCATTTGCAGCTTTCTGCTAACTGGATCTTCTGATACGACATTAGCGTGTTTCGTCATTGACGTTCATCATTCTATCTGCTAACGATGCGTGTTTGTCTAATGTGTCGAAATCGAAAGCAGTTAGAATGCGTTGCATTTTTCCACTGCATTGCGATGATTTCGACGGTGGCGTCTGTGCCGGCCAGATATCGCATCGTTGCCACTAGTTGTGATAGTTTATGATCGCCGTGCGGTATGCCGTCCAATATTTTTCATAGTTTTGCCTGTCTCGTTATCCCATATATGCACAGTATATCTACTTTCAAATCAGTATATGTCTGATCCCTGGCTTTTCTGATACTATTCCAACACGGCGGACTGCTTGAAAAATGGCAGGTGAGCATTTTTCACAAAATTACGCCCTCGTTCGAATGAGAGGTTAAATGGAGGTCCCGTGTGTGAGTGTTGTCACGCACATTAAAGATCCCTACCTTGCCTGGAACGGCAAGGGTTCGGCAAAATTCTAAATTTCCAGGCAACAAAAAGTCGCCGTCCTGGCCAATGTAGTATCAGTATCAGAAAAGCCGTTCATTTACATTCCCAATGCTCCACCCAAAGGTACTACATTGGCCAGAGCATTGGGAATGTAAATGAACGGCTTTTCTGATACTGTCGTGATTTTAACTGATAGTTGCCCTAATAAACTAGCGGGTAAGTTTGCTACTAACAATCGATATTGTGTTTGTTCGGATCGTATACCGTGAGCTGCAAATGAAGCTTCTGTTCATAAAAACCATACCTCCAGCGTTGCCCTGTAGAACTCCGTTAATTCAATTTGGCTCTTGACTGTTTGGACGGAGGTTGATGTCTGCACGTGCTGTTCGGTTTATTAATGTAGTGACTGTTATTTTCGTGTCGGGTCTGTAGTTACCAATGTATAGTGATATTTCTTAGTCGGGGTATCGATGTGTTGACTGAGATTAAATGGTGTTTGCTAACCTTTGTCGTGGTCGTTGAGGTAGTGACCATGGTGACTTCGGTTATGTGACTTACTTGGCGATGATTACCAATGTGATGGCGTGGTCTTTTCTGTCGGAGTTGGAATTATCCTTGCATTATGTTCTCTGCCTGGATCATCAATTTGTTGACCGTCGGGGTGCACGTTTTTCTTCGTCGGGGTCACCAATGTAATGTAGTAACCGTCAAGGTGCGTGTTCTTCTATGTCGGGGTCACCAATGTAATAGCCCTGTCTTAAGTTACCGGCGTGACAGTGAACAGTGGCCACTAACTAGTACCTGGTAGGATACAGCAGTGGTGTAGCCGTTGCTAGACCTACCTACTCCGCTGCGTGAGTCTAGGGCTACCAACATTCTCTGTGACAGGAGAAAAATAAGATAGGTTGAGGACGGTATAAGGATGCTGACAGTGGGCTCAGTGAACCTTATACCGGGGTTATGCGACGTCGGCAATGGACACGACGCCGGGCGATGCTAAATGCCGGCTATGGGCACGGCAGTGGTAATAGCTGGTTTTAGGCACAGCAAGAAAAGAGAAAGTAGACGTCAGCTATGGGCACAACGTCTATGGGTTTGGAACACCGGCTATGGGCGCGGTGCGGTAGGTACTAACTATTCTACACTGGCTATGGGCACAGTAGTAAAAGAGTCTATAACCTTTCAAAGCGAGTCGGCAAAGCAGACTGGTCTCCTTCGCAAAAGCACGCTGATTTATACCGCTGCTTGACCGACTCGATTTGTGTATTTATTAACTAAGAAGTGGTATAACACGTAGTAGGCATACAATTAACTAACTTATAACTACTTGAAATGTCACGTTGACGTCAGTAAACTGTCATTACAGTATTCCAGGATTTGGAAAATTTACTATTATAGTGAAATTCAAAAATATCTTTATATAAAGTATATCTCAAGTAAGATATGAAACTTGAACAACTGTTTTTCATGGCTGTCAAATTCCGTAGAATTTATTAGGCAGTTTTATGTCAATAATTTTTTTAAAATTTTCGTTAGTGTGAAGAAACAAGAAAAATTCAAAAAGATTTAATCAAAATAACAGATGAGAAGGAAAAATGGTTTCAAGCTTACAGTACCAATAAAACTAACATAAGTAAACTTGAAATGCAGGTGAATGATAAGTACAATATCCTCTAAAATTTAAAGTTTTTTTAAAAGGTATCAGCGTTGACTTCAAAGTGTGCTTCAAAAGAAAATGAAATTACAGTGCTTAGAAAAGAACATGAACAACTTAAGAAAGATTTAAAGAGCACAAATTCAAGTGTTTCTGGGAGTGAGATACGATTAAACAGAGCTTTGGAGGAAAATGAAAAACTGAAAGCTACGTTAAAAACGATAAAACAAGGAGAAAAGGTAGGCATTTTAGTGTAAAATTTCTGGTTTTATTATTCATTATGACAGGATCTATCTCATCATTAATCAAGTTGTTGCCTTTTTACAAATTTCTCCAGTTCGTCAACTGAATCAATGCCCTGCAATAGAATAGAATAGAATAGATTTATTTGTACCCATGTATACATGGTAGTTCACTGTCACATATAAATAAAATTACATGTTAAAAGTCTGTACTTCATGTGTAAAATGTCTACCTATCCATTCTACCAAACTTTTTTTACTAACCTTTTCAGTCAAGAAATCAGCTTATGTGACCAACCTTAATACGTAATCAGCACGGCCGCTCGCTTCAAATTGTTCATATTTTAATTTATAATATTGTTCTCTTTGATGATCTACATTCCAATACCTTTCACAAAATGATTTTTCCATGCTGCTGCTGATCTCCCCAAAAAACCAATGGCCAAACTAACCTTCGTTTCAGTTACACCAGCACCCTGAAATAATTTTTTTATTTTCTTCAAAAATTGCATGGGGTGCATTTTCCCATCAGATCTAAATTTTATTTCTGACACCAAACCCCCCCCAGTCACGACAAACTGTACATTTACCGGTTGTTTGTTTTCGATGTTCTCGCGAACCGTTTCAGCTAGTTCGGTAATACATACTACTTTGCATTTTAATCATGTTATTTGATAAATGAAATAAAACCTCTTGTAATTGGGCTAAACCCAATCCTGTAGATTCGTTTGATTCCTCCTTGTTCGGCATTATTTTAAAACTACTATTCTAGTAAAACTTAACCTAAACCATTAACAATTTCTACATGAAGCAACCTCAAAAATGTTTGTAGTTTTTATACAAAACACATTCAATACAAGATGAGAATCGTTTATTTTAATCATTACGTAACTCTTTCCTTAAAATGCACCACTCGCTGTTCGTTGATCTTACACGCATTCAGAACTTGAATAATATTGTTGCAGCAGAATAAATAGTTCAAGGTTATATTCGTTGTTACTTGTTTACGCAGCACGTTACGTATTGCTTTCCAGACGAGTTTAGTGATTATATGCAGCACTCAAAGTTTTGTACATGTATTATTAAAATCGTTCATAACAATCATGAAACGTTGAAAACTTCCTTGGCCAACTACAAACCTAGCAACCAATTCGTTTTTTCCCAATGTAGTTCTTCTTTAAAATTGCATATTATTTCTTTTACATTTTCACCAGCAATTTTAACCATTAATTGTCCAAGCTTCCACGTTGGGTGTCAACTTATGTTAGTGCTGGTAATTTGCTTGCTCCAGCCTCTAAGAACAGTAACTAAATAATTATCTATAAATCACTTGGACTCTTTATTGCCCAACAGTACAATAATCTCAGTATTACTTGGACAAAATATAGGTATCTTAACAAATTATATACCCTATTGTGACCTAGTCAGACTGAAAGTATCGCCGTAATATATACAAACGTACATCAGACATTTTAACGTCTTTTCATATCAATAACTCAGAACCCGAACAGCTCTCCTTATCCATTAATATCTACTTTGAGGACTTAATGCTGTTATTATCTTTTCGGACACTATACTCGCCATTTATGAGAGGAGGCAATAATCTTGACGATATTAAAACGCGAATTCTACGGTTTAAACGTCAAATTCTTACATCTTAAAAGTTTCATAAATATCATCGCTTCATAGCGCGAATAAGGTACGTTAAATGGCGTTTGGATAACAAACTGCACAATCTATTTACAGAATTGGCGACCAATCTGTCATATGAACGTCACCAATGCACCAGAATTTAATACGCAATTCTACGAAATATAAATCTAATGACAGCATAGTTTATAACATTGTCGAACAAATTAAGCAATTTGACTACAACCTCTACATAGGATAACCGACGTCCGCGGAGTTTGAGTTAAAGCTTGACTATCTCTTAGAAGTCCATCTGTGCTACGGATGGCCCTTCTTAAGGCATATTAACGGAGGGTACGCCTAACGTACATCCCAATGGCTTCAACGGTATCTCAGGGCTCCACCGAGTGATTAAAGATGGTGCTCGCGTGAATGCGGTTCAGCCACGGCTGCAAATTGATCATCTACCTATGCAGGGAAAGTACAGGAACGGGTAGCAAGGGCTGACAAACAAAGATAAATCAAGGCAAGGATCTACATAGATAAAGCTAAAGGCACGATACGATACCTGAACACAACCGCTCTCCACGAAGGTCAGAGGTAAAAAGCGACGTTACAGAGCCTCACGGAAACACTTCTCCCACCTTTTCGTCCTTCCATGCGTCGGCGCGAAATTATTCGTCCAACCCACTTTTGACATGACGGAAATACGTGCACCGAGTCTTTTGAATTTATGGCGCGTAACTTCTGCACATCAAATTAAAATAAAACAATGGTTAGTGCCAATTTGGCACGTGACAATATTTAAATTTGATTAACACCTGTCTGCATTACAGTATGTTGCAAAATCTTTTTAAAAATGAAACAGAACCAGAAAAGGCTGTATATTTAGCATAATATGGTGATTGTAAAAATCTTGCATTTCCCATCCTGTCTTCTTTTCTACTGTTTTGATTGCCTCATGAACCACATGTATTCTGCAAGTCGTGATGAAAAACAATTCAGGATCCTCACTTGTTTCATCTTTTAAATATTTGCCCAAATCCTCAAGCATTCGTAGATTAACATTACGACCATCATCTCTACTTGTATAATTTTTTTCAAAGACAAGCCTAATGAAGTATTAGATTCAATAAATTTATTCATTAAATTAGAGGCAGTTGCATATTTCAAGAATGCCGAATTTAAAAATCTGTTTTTTACAGTATCCGTCATCTAATCACATAATCTAACATTTATGTTCATTTGACCAAGTTGGAATATTTTATTAAGACTTTCATCAAATGACAAAGTATGAAATGTTCATTCTTTCAATTGATTAGAAAGTCCATTTTGGATATAAGGTTCTAGTTCATTGGTTAGAGAATAAGCTATTTTATCTTTATAAATCTGCATATTTTTGCAATCACACTATCAGCAAACATGGCACGAAAAGTATCAGTGGCACTGCAAAACTTCAACCTGAGAATGTGTCATTACTTTCTGAATACACCACAAAATTTCTGCTTTACTCCTTCCCGCTGTAAGTAGGGTAACTTTAATATATTAGAATTAGCTGAATATGTTAAACTATCCTTTGTAAAGGAATTAGAAAGTGCACTTGTACTTTTACCACTATTTTATCATAAATAGCAAGTTCTTTATCCGTATCTGTATCCAAACATTCATCGTCTGTTAGTTGGTACTTTAAGAAGTACACTTTGACTCCCCATCAGTTAAAGGTTGCACAATTTTCTAATACTTTTTACCCTTTGCCTGTGTTTTAACACAATATATGCCACCTTGACTTACATCAAACTCCTTTCTGCACACATACAAAATGCACGAAATTATTCTTCACACAGCCGTAACCACAATTTATTTTCCTCAAAATCTAACCATAATGGGTACAGGCGGGCATATCAATAAAAACATCAACTATGGTGCTAAACTTGTTGCAACGGTTTGTATTGAGATTGTCTACAGATGCTCACACACTTATAATATGTAGATTTTAAGCATATTAATAAAAACTCATGCAATTTGAATTCGCAAGCACATAATATAATTACTATCACATTGTTATATTTCAGTCCTACAGTGCTAAATTTAATCATTTAATATATAATAATTAATGAAAGAAATGCAACTCTGAATAAATGAACCAGAAAGATCACTTATGATTAACACTCAAGCTAACAAGAGAGGGACGTGTTTGACCTATAAATTAGAAGCAATAATTGAAGTAGAGGGAGGGGGTAAATAACTGTCATAAATCCATTTTGTTCGCTAGGAAATTAAAATATGGATAGGAATTTTGAAACAATTATGTTCATCTTCGGCTAATAACTTTACACATTTCAACAAAGAACGTAACTACCTTCAAAAGTAATTTAGAGGTTATGCTTTTTAGCAACTTTTTAGAAAGTTATAAATATAAATTGAATTGCTATACTGTTGTCTATTCTTTTAAGATTTTTTAACTTCAGTCATATTAACTGGGATGTTTTAATCAGAACAGGTAGGTAACCTCGAATCAATTCGTGCAAGAGGAGCGCGCATAAATATGGTAACTCCTTGCATCCCTGGTCGAAGTAGATATAAAATTTAAAGAATATTGTTTACTTTATTTTATGCACAACGAAAAACAGCAACATAAATTCAGATTTCTTCACTTGTTTAAAACAGTATGTCACATTTCCGTACGTGAGGAACAAATTACGCACTTTTCTCATATTTCCGGACCTGCATTACAAAATTAGTACTTTTTCAGTACGTTTCCGATTTTCCATACCTGTAGACACCCTGAATATTAACCTAGCACGCGAACGCTTGTATGGGCACCAACTACATGTTTTGATACAAAAATTTCTTTTTTATAAAACACCGGGTGATTCACTGTGTATCATGTAGTGGACACAGTGAATCATCAGGTAGTCAACAGCGAACCATGATGTGGAAATTTGGAAATCAAACACCACCTATACAATAAGATACAATAACAATTAGTAAATAAAAAAATTGCATTTTGAAATAAATGTGACCAAAAAGTTTCTGCTTAGTACAACCTAGTTGTTATTTGAAAAGTCCAGTGTGCTCAATAGGCAATTAAAGCAAACTGTAACACTTTGAATAAACTTTTGTTTTAACATATATATTAACTCCTGCTGTACCAATCAGGAAACTTGGTATTAATGTTTTTGTAAAGAGGAACGAAACTGTCAAGAGCTTGCTCTAATATTTCATAAAATTTTGTGCATACTTTATTAATATCATCATAATACTCTAGAACAGACCAGTCTACATACGTGAGAAATTGATATAGACCATGATAATCAGCTTTAGAAAAATTATAGTTCTTAACGGAAACATTTATAGGAAATTTGTTTAACCTTTCCGTTTCGATATTAAATTCAATTAATAAGGGTGGATGATGGGCATCAACACTGACTAAAGCAGTGTCACATAATGTTACATTGCATACTTGATTACTAGATACTAAGTCTAATATTCTATTATTTACATTAAGTACACCATTAAATTGTTTATAATTTAGAAAATTTATAAAGTTTGTAAATGCCGACTCTTACTATCCCGTAGTTAGTTTGGATATAGTATGGTATATTAAAATCACCGACAACTATACATGACTTATTATGTAGCCAATCACATAAGGCTAGTTGTTCAAAGAAGTTTTCAAAATATATTAAATCGACCAAAGGTGGTATATACACATTAATTATATATAGCATTGTATTATTTAAATTTATTTTGCAGGCTACTACATCTATTAAGCTGAAATTATTGGTGACGTCTGATATATGTATTTGACTTGATAGAAAACTGTCTTTAGTGCTAGTAAGACTCCACCACCTTTAGAAACACCACTAACTTCAAATTTTCTGTCACTGCGATAAACCTTATATGCACTAGGAAAGAGTTCTGCATCATTTACACTGGGACTTAACCACGTTTCAGTAAGAGCCACAATTTCAAATTCATTATCAGATATTGCTGGATAAAAAGAGTCAATTTTGGTATTAAGACCTCTTACATTTTGATAGAAAATTTTATACTACTTGTGTGATAAATGCAACAATTAAAGCTATTGGGCAAATTTAGTTTTCCAAGTAATAATTTTAGGGATGCCATTTACGTATTTTATTGTAATGTTTTTCTCTCCCGCATTTATGCGATCATAAAACTCTTTTTTAATACATTTAAGAAATTCTATTTCTTGTGGCGTGCGATCATTAACAAGTCTAATATTTTTATAGTCATCATGACTTTTTAAGCTTTTAGATTTCTTCAATATGTCAAGAGCTACATGTTCAGACTCGACAGTAACTTTCACTTATGTAGTGCTGGTAATCTATTGCTTGCTCCAGCCTCTAAAAGAACAGTAACTAAATAATTATCTATAAAAATCACTTGGACTCTTTATTGTAAATACAAAAATCTCAGTAGATTCTTGGACAAATTGGTATCTTAACGACTTAAACCCTATTTTTAACTAGTCACTGAAATATCGCCGTAATAATCAGTTCATCAGACATTTTAACGTCTTTTCATATCAAAAACTCAAACCCGAACACTCTCCTTATCCATTAAAAACCACTTGCGCCTATGCATTATTATCTTTTCGGATACTATACTCGCCATTTCTGAGAGGAGGCAATAATCTTACGATTTAAAACGCGAATTCTTACGGTTTAAAAGTCAAATTCTTACACTTAAAAGTTCATAAATACATCGCGCAAGCGCGGAATAAGCGACGCCACAGGCGGTTGGTAACGCTAATCTTTTTACAGAATTGGCGCGCCCATCTGTCAATGACGTCACCAATGCACAAATTTAATACGCAATTTACGAAAAATATAAATTAAAACAATAGTTTATAACAGCGAACAAATTAAGCAATTTGAGTACTTACATAGAAATCCGACGTCCTGCGGAGTTGAGTTAAAGTTGACTTCTCTTGAAGTCCATCAGGGCTACGGATGGCCCTTTTAAGGCAATTAACGGAGGGTACGCCTAACGTACATCCCAATGGCTTCAACGGGATCTCAGGGCTCCACTCCGGAGTGATTAAAGATGGTGCTCCGGCGTGGAATGCGGTTCAGCCACGGCTGCAAATTTATCATCTACCTATGCAGGGAAAGACAGGAACGGGTAGAAGGGCGACAAACAAAGATAATCAAGGCAAGGATCTACATAGATAAAGCTAAAGGCACGATACGATACCTGAACACAACCGCTCTCCACGAAGGTCAGAGGTAAAAAGCGACGTTACAGAGCCTCACGGAAACACTTCTCCCACCTTTTCGTCCTTCCATGCGTCGGCGCGAAATTATTCGTCCAACCCACTTTTGACATGACGGAAATACGTGCACCGAGTCTTTTGAATTTATGGCGCGTAACTTCTGCACATCAAATTAAAATAAAACAATGGTTAGTGCCAATTTGGCACGTGACAATATTTAAATTTGATTAACACCTGTCTGCATTACAGTATGTTGCAAAATCTTTTTAAAAATGAAACAGAACCAGAAAAGGCTGTATATTTAGCATAATATGGTGATTGTAAAAATCTTGCATTTCCCATCCTGTCTTCTTTTCTACTGTTTTGATTGCCTCATGAACCACATGTATTCTGCAAGTCGTGATGAAAAACAATTCAGGATCCTCACTTGTTTCATCTTTTAAATATTTGCACAAATCCTCAAGCATTCGTAGATTAACATTACGACCATCATCTCTACTTGTATAATTTTTTTCAAAGACAAGCCTAATGAAGTATTAGATTCAATAAATTTATTCATTAAATTAGAGGCAGTTGCATATTTCAAGAATGCCGAATTTAAAAATCTGGTTTGTACAGTATCCGTCATCTCATCCCAAAATCTAACATTTATGTTCATTTGACCAAGTTGGAATATTTTATTAAGACTTTCATCAAATGACAAAGTATGAAATGTTCATTCTTTCAATTGATTAGAAAGTCCATTTTGGATATAAGGTTCTAGTTCATTGGTTAGAGAATAAGCTATTTTATCTTTATAAATCTGCATATTTTTTGCAATCACACTATCAGCAAACATGGCACGAAAAGTATCAGTGGCACTCGCAAAACTTCAACCTGAGGAATGTGTCATTACTTTCTGAATACACCACAAAATTTCTGCTTTACTCCTTCCCGCTGTAAGTAGGGTAACTTTAATATATTAGAATTAGCTGAATATGTTAAACTATCCTTTGTAAAGGAATTAGAAAGTGCACTTGTACTTTTACCACTATTTTATCATAAATAGCAAGTTCTTTATCCGTATCTGTATCCAAACATTCATCGTCTGTTAGTTGGTACTTTAAGAAGTACACTTTGACTCCCCATCAGTTAAAGGTTGCACAATTTTCTAATACTTTTTACCCTTTGCCTGTGTTTTAACACAATATATGCCACCTTGACTTACATCAAACTCCTTTCTGCACACATACAAAATGCACGAAATTATTCTTCACACAGCCGTAACCACAATTTATTTTCCTCAAAATCTAACCATAATGGGTACAGGCGGGCATATCAATAAAAACATCAACTATTGTGCTAAACTTGTTGCAACGGTTTGTATTGAGATTGTCTACAGATGCTCACACACTTATAATATGTAGATTTTAAGCATATTAATAAAAACTCATGCAATTTGAATTCGCAAGCACATAATATAATTACTATCACATTGTTATATTTCAGTCCTACAGTGCTAAATTTAATCATTTAATATATAATAATTAATGAAAGAAATGCAACTCTGAATAAATGAACCAGAAAGATCACTTATGATTAACACTCAAGCTAACAAGAGAGGGACGTGTTTGACCTATAAATTAGAAGCAATAATTGAAGTAGAGGAAGGGGGTAAATAACTGTCATAAATCCATTTTGTTCGCTAGGAAATTAAAATATGGATAGGAATTTTGAAACAATTATGTTCATCTTCGCTAATAACTTTACACATTTCAACAAAGAACGAACTACCTTCAAAAGTAATTTAGAGGTTATGCTTTTAGCAACTTTTTAGAAAGTTATAAATATAAATTGAATTGCTATACTGTTGTCTATTCTTTTAAGATTTTTTAACTTCAGTCATATTAACTGGGATGTTTTAATCAGAACAGGTAGGTAACCTCGAATCAATTCGTGCCAAGAGGAGCGCGCATAAATATGGTAACTCCTTGCATCCCTGGTCGAAGTAGATATAAAATTTAAAGAATATTGTTTACTTTATTTTATGCACAACGAAAAACAGCAACATAAATTCAGATTTCTTCACTTGTTTAAAACAGTATGTCACATTTCCGTACGTGAGGAACAAATTACGCACTTTTCTCATATTTCCGGACCTGCATTACAAAATTAGTACTTTTTCAGTACGTTTCCGATTTTCCATACCTGTAGACACCCTGAATATTAACCTAGCACGCGAACGCTTGTATGGGCACCAACTAGATGTTTTGATACAAAAATTTCTTTTTTATAAAACACCGGGTGATTCACTGTGTATCATGTAGTGGACACAGTGAATCACCAGGTAGTCAACAGCGAACCATGATGTGGAAATTTGGAAATCAAACACCACCTATACAATAAGATACAATAACAATTAGTAAATAAAAAAATTGCATTTTTGAAATAAATGTGACCAAAAAAGTTTCTGCTTAGTACAACCTAGTTGTTATTTGAAAAGTCCAGTGTGCTCAATAGGCAATTAAAGCAAACTGTAACACTTTGAATAAAATCTCTAACAAATAGTGAAGCTAGAAAAGTTTACATGAAAAGAATAAAAAGAGTTTTGAAACCTAGACGTACTACCGTGTTCAAGTGGTTTTGGCACAACCAATTTTGTCCCCTTTGTAACAATTAAGCTTCTGCCCTTTTGTGTATTCTTTCTGATATTTTTTTTGAAGCGCTTATACTGGTGGTTGAAAATCTGTTGGAGTTATGAAGTGTTCTTGATTTGTTTTCTGTGGTTCATTCCCCAATTGCTCAACCATATTTGCCACATTTGCTTGAGGCTCAATATTTTCTCTATCAGGGGTCTCATTAATGTTTTTGTTAGGGGTGGTAGGTTCGTTAGCAGTGACAATTTAAATTGTTTTTTTCAGTAAGAAGACAATCAGTAACTGAGCTGGGCAAAAAATCAATCTGTGTGAAAACCGATTGATCAAAGAGAAACATTATTGTTTTCTGGAAAGAATTTGCTATTGCGACGGGCGTCATTGCATTTTTATATGCTGCATCAATGAAAGCATTCACATCGAAATTGTTACAGGATGATTCATCATCCGTAAATCCACGCTTGCATTGTAAAAAGTTTTGAAAGACTTGAATAAGCCAACATTAAGGGTCTCTGTCTTATGAGACAAATGCAGTGGTATTGTGAGAATTGTAACCGCATTGGATTTTGTCAGTAACAATAGTTCGGAATTCGACTGCTGGGTGCTGCCAAACCAAAAGTAACTGGATGTGTGCCTTTTGTCGTGTAGCTTTTGAAATTCTTCCGGGGAAAATCTGACAGGTGGTAGTCTGACCACTGGCACAAACTATTGCACATATTGTTGATAAAGTGCTCTTTTCACCACTGGCTACTTTCGAAAGACATCTTATGCCTTTTGATGCCAACATTTTAGGTGGTTTTTGAACAGTATTTGTGGCTGTTTCGTCCAAATTATAAATATGTGTTCCATTGGAAAAATAGGGATTACGTTTTAGAACGACTTCTAGGTTCTTGATGTATTTATCTACATGCGGGAGATTAAAACCTAATGCTCGGGCTAAGTTGTAACTCTCTGGAGCTCTATCTCATGGTGCCGCTTACGAAAAGACCAAAGCCATTCAACACCAGCAATTTTGCAAGGTTTCCAAGATTTGGGAATTTTTAGTTTATTTATAACGGCAGTCCCATATGCCAATTTTCGACAAACTAGTTGAAGTTTTTATTATTTTGACAACGATCCTGTCATTTATCGAAACATAAATAAAGATGATTTTAAAAACTACGATTGGTTTAATTCCTAAAGAAGATTAAAAATAATATTGGTTAATGTTTCTTCTTGCTCCAAATTAAAGATTTGATTAACATTTCAGTTAGGCATGGATGGAATAGTTTCTCCATCTCTTAAATTTTTTGCTTAAGTGTAATATCACTTTAGCAATGGTGGGGTAGCAGGTAACCAACTACAGTATATAATTGGTTTTGACAATACATAGTTTTTGCTATAATTTAAATGATTCATTGTGGGATGTGGTTCACTGTGGTACAGTTTACCCTAATGTTAGTAATGAAAAGGACAGTTTGTAATTCAAATGTAACGTGAAGTAAGAAAATACAGCCTAAACTAACGAAAATGACACAAGACAAAGCATAACAACAAAACCTTTTTACTAGGGTTAGGGTAAGCAAATAGTATAACGTTCAATTATTTTTTTCGATGTTCATATAGAGACTTATTTGTACAAAAATAGAGGCTAATTAGTAGATCTTAGATCGCTAATAATGTGTACATATTTCAGTGTTTTGTCCAATTACCATACAATAAAAAATTAAATATCGATTGGAACAACCCTATTTTAATTCAACATTAATTTGTTAGAAGAGTCAGCAACATTGAATTTTTAACCAACTTAATGCATGCAATTTGTTAAAGATAGAAAAGAAAAAATATATTGGTATACCAATTAGTCACAGATATGACGCAAATCGGATTTTAGATTGCTCAAAATATATTAAATAAATTTCACTTAAAATTTTGAAACTACAATAAAGAATTAATTAAATTTTTTGTGAAAGATTGCAACAATTTTTATGTAAATGGCTAACTCAAGCTTAAATTATTTATTAAAGGACATATTTGATTAGATTTTAAACTACAACTATTTTATGACTAGCTGACATTTACTGATAGTATAAATATAAAAATTTTTGTACAAAATTATTACCATGATTTTCTTATGATTCTCAGGCATCAAAGTTGTATTGGAGTTTGTACAAGCTGTAGTTATTATATTGATATAACTTACTTGGTAAACTCAAGACTCTGAAAAGCATTATTACTTACAATAAAGCAATATTCTAATAATATTTTTGTTATAGGATTTGAAAGAAGCTCACAAAACGGAAGTTACTGCAGCTACAGAAGCCTTAAAACGTTCAGAGAAACAAAAGACCGAATTATTGGCTGCATTTAAAAAACAAATGCATCTTATAGACAACCTTAAAAAGCAGAAGGTACAATAAACCTGTGTATATTTGTCTCGGCAAAAGATTGTTTTGTTGGTAAATATATGATTGTGTTATTGGTGTGAGTCAATATTCAAAAAGCCTAACTATTGGTATCGGCTTTTATGTGTGAAAAAAAATTTAAATGTTCAACTAGTGCACGTTCAACCTTCAAGCAATCTTTGCTGGGACAACTATAATTAATTTATTTTACACTAATAAGCATGTGACGTTATGTGTTATCAATTTATCTTCAGAAATTTTAACTCCCCTGCTTAGCATCATTAAAACTACTGACTATACTTTTGCAAGCTGGGCGCCAACTATATAACATGCTAGAATTGAAAATAAACATTTTTATCTACAATCACTAGATAAGAATAATTTATTTAACTCATTTTGGTTAGTTAATGACAGATTTGCACTCAGTGTGGTAATATTTCATAACGTTACGTTGCCGCACACAAGTTAATATGAAGTTCAAACAAGATAGCTAATACAAACCCAATAGAACTATAAAAAAACTATTTATAGATACACGTTTTATTTATTATAAATATTAAGTACGCTTTGAATGTAACAGTCAAAAGTTATATTTGGTAAGAATGAAGTTGAATTTTATTATGTTCAGTTGCTTATTATTCACTTGGTTGATATTATTTCCAAAAATACTTTTGAAATAATTCGTTTCTTATTTTCTTCTGAAGTCACAATATAGTATAGGACTTCCATCCGCCACGTCTTTTTATGACTAAAATGTCAGCTCTAGTCTTAGCTAACAACAAGGTAGAATACTTTCTAAAGTAATGTCTCGTGTATTCCTGGGGGTTAAGTAATCCAATAAATGTAGCAATGATCTTCGGTAAACTTCCAAAAATATTAATTCCTACAGGTTGTTTGGTGCAATTACCATTCTTGTAGGATTAAAAAAATCACGATGAGCCACGTTTAATGTGCATAACTTGGCATACCTTTGAACAATTTTCACCAAATCAATAGCTTCTATATCCCCTAATGTTATAAAAAATTCTCAAGAAGTTTTAGTTTTCATTAAAGGTATTAGAATTCGAAAACATTAACTTTCCAAGGGTACTTAATTTTCTAGTAGAAACGTCAACTCTTCATTCCTGTATGCTCCGACAAGTCCCATAATCAGTGCTACTTTATGCATTAAAAATGTATCGTTAGCTTCATGGAAATATTTAACAATTTCTTCCTCGTCCAAATTTTGTTTTTTTTTGTTTATCGCCTCACATTTCCTTTTCAATAAAACAATAAAATTGATATATTTGCAAATATCCAGATTGCTCTTCCTAAATAGTATACTGCGTAACATATCGAATAATAAGACCAGAGAGAGAGGATGGTTTCTTAGTTTTTGATAGTTTCTCAAAATAAACTAACAAAACCTTCTCGCTGGTAACATTATTTACCTTTTTCTGTTTGCACAATTTTTCATGATTATTTTTGGAAGAAGCGACGATATGGCTTGCAAAGCAGCCTCTTCATTATCTAAGGAAATTTCAGAATCATACATTCTATAGCTAATCAAATAAACTTTTTAAAAACTGTAACAGTACTTGAACTGTGCATTTGCTCTGTTTGTTCCTCATTAAAATTGTTTATTTTATGGTTTACAAGTGCTTTTAAATAAGAATTTGATATCAGCTTATAGCTAAAAAGTTGGTCTTTCAGCTGGGATTAGAGTTGTGCCTAATGCTCTTCAGATCTGGTAGTTCTACTGCAAAAACTTAGTGCAACATTTAAATAATAGAGATTTATCTGCAATTTGCTTATCAATAGTTGATTAACAGGTATTTATTATTTCCTTCAATAACTACCAGCTGTCCTAATTAACCAGTGCAGTGCAGTAAAAGTGGGCCATGTTCATTTTAAATAAATAAAAATAAAAAAAGTGTCAGGATGCTTTTGTGAATCTAGATATGTGTATTAAATGTGATACATGCTCCCGACCTGTCCACAAGGCCTGTGCTGATATCTCACCATCTGAGCTTAAATGTGTAGTGCTACAGAAACGCAGCCTATGGTTCCTTTGTACTCACTGTACAGAAAGTATAAAAAAATTACCCTTGATTTTCTCGAAGCTTGATTCAACGGGTGCATCTATAGATAATTTAGCTCTCAAGTCTGCTTCTGCAGTTGAAACTGCTAACACTTTTGCTTACAGTGCAGTTGTAAAACCTTCTTCAGAGTCTGTAATTGTAGTCAAACAGGGCAAGAAGAACAGGAAACTAAAACAGATATAAAAAAACGTTGACCTAGTTGAAATTGGAATTAATATTTCAAAAATTAAGCAAATCTCCAATGGGGCTGTAGTCATTGGGTGTGAAAACAAACAAGATCGCAATGTCTTACATTCAAAAATGGCAGAATCAACGCAGCACAAATACAAAGTAGAAATTCCTATACTTAAATGGCCTAGACTCAGAGTTGATAAAATTAGCAATGACGATGTGAAAGCTCCATATACAATAATACCTAAATTAATCAAACAAAATTAGTTAGATGTACTACGAAAAGATTTTAAAATGAGGTTGATAAAGTCATTAAAATAAAATACATAATTTTTCCACATTAATCCTAAAGTCGATCCTATTACTCACTACAGTCTTTCTGAAAAGTCCAAAATTACCCTCGGGTGGTCTTGTGCTAATGTCTACAATCACTCTTTAGTTACACTATGTTTCAATTGCCAGGGGTTTCATCATTTAGCTATAAATTGCAAAAAAAGAAATCTGTTTCCAATTCTCAGGCAAACACAATCATAAACAATGTAAATCTTCAGTCCTTAAATGTGCCAATCGCATTTTTGCTAATTCAACGTACGGAATGAGCCTCGATGTCGACCACAACTCAAAAGACAAGTATTGTTTTGCTACACAAGACTACTGAGGGTACAACAGTCACGTACCAACTATGGGAATATATAGCACTTAAAGTCTTCATGTATAAATAAATTCCTCCACGTTGGTCATATTAACATCCGATCTCTTGTTAAGTGCTTCAAACAGTGTGCGGATATTGTAACACTTCGCCCTCCTTCCCTGACCTACGCAGCAGTCAAAGAAACAAGGAACGAGTTACCTAATACATGTATAATCGAATGCCAACTTTATATTATATATCAACATTCGTATCAAGTAATGAATTTAATAACCTTGAATATGGTGATATAACTATTTACATTTACTATATCGACATACTTGAATGAAATAAAAGAAATATCTCTTACTTAACTAAAGTTACTTTAAGCCGGGTTGTTATATATTGTACTAAGCACTGCAAATTCTACAGTTAAAACAAATTGGCCCCAAATTAAACATAGCCAATAACTCTTGATATTCTACACAAAATTCATAATAATAATTGGTAACGTTAATAATAATGTCAAAATATTCCAACCTTAACCTAGCAACTTAACATATTCATGTAAAAGTATATGTATAACTATATAAAAGTTCATACTTGCAATCCCACGTGTATGCATGCATATACACGTCCGTTCTCTCAAACCATTTATTCAAATATTCACTCAATACCTGTTTCGGGTATGCAATACCCACTGTTGCTCCAATCTGTACAATACCGCCGAGGTAACATCCTCACCAGGGTTGATAGTGCTTAACACGGTTGTTGATAAATTTTGTGCTCGAAACTCTTTATATCCCCTTACTTCTGTACCAACTTGGTTTGGAATCAAGCTTCCAAAAGCCGAACTTCCACAATCAATCAATAATGAACCGTATAGGTGTGGTTAGTTATCATTTTCTTTGCAGTTAATAAACCTGCACTTCCTACCATTAACCGCCTTTCAGCTTAACCATTTCGTTTTCTGATTACACTTAAATTTATTACGATTTAATTCTCCTTTAAGAGCCGAACTTATCTGTGTTCTTTATCCACTACTTAAATTCACTATTCTTCCCGTAATAAGCATACTCACTTCTTATATTTATTCACTAAACATTACTTTAATTTACACGGGCATATAACCAATACTGCTACGCGACCTTGCGGCGTAACCCGGGCTAGTTATTCTTACATTTACGTGCCTTCTTTCATATCTTTTTGTCTTTGCGTGTCTTGGTGAGGCTTTGTGTGTCGTGTGTCTGAATTTTCCCACTTCCCGTATTTATATACCTTTGATCACGTGACTGTCCTAGCCAATCAAAAACCTTACATATTTCACAATCGTGCATCATCCCTACATGTGCTTTTAGGTTAATGGTTTAAATCAACTTTTATTACTGCCATTGCTAATTGAAATTACCCTATATTTAAATTTAAGTTATTCTGCAATATTCTAAAGTATTTCCTGTTAATATTTTTATAGATATCACGAAAAATTACATATTATTACGCACTTCCGGTTTCGAATTCTCTAGAACAAACTAGCATTTCCTTTGGCGCCTTAATTTAAAATCTTCTAGATTTCACGGAATGTTAGATATCAGTTGATAGGTTATGTTCATTTAAGTTGTCAATTGTCACCCAAAATCAAACTAGGGTTGGGTAACTGTATTAATTCTGGACAGTGATGGGTTACATTTTAGATAGAATTATCTGTGATTGGCAGAAAATATCATTTGAAATTTGGATTAATTTAAAAATGTTCTTGGGTGTTACAATATTTTAAGCTGTCTGGACTTACATGTGATTGTTTTGTCTGAAATTTGGATTGTGCCTGACTTTCCTTCTAACCTAATCATGTTGCCTGGCTACGGCCTCGTATGAGCTGACAGAGAATCTAGAGGAGGGGGTTTATGTTTGTACATTAGAAATGATATTACATATACAGTTTCTGATCTTCTCATTGAAAATCCTCGACGTGAGCAGTTATGGATTAAAGTAAAGTTGCAAAAGTTGAACTTGGCAGTAGGAGTTATCTACAGACCACAGACTACTCAATTAACGTTTCTATCAGAATTGAAAACTACTCTCTCTAATGAAATCCTAGATTCAGATTTTAGTGGGGATATAAATGTCAATTTTATGAAGCCTAGCAACCCAGGTACCCTCCGGTTACAAGCAATCTTTGATATCTATAAGCTCATTCAGCATATAAACGAACCAACCAGGGTAACTGAAACCTCACAAAGTACTATCAACATTATATGTAGTTCAAATAGTATTTCATTACATAAATGTGAAACTGTAGATTTCAGGGACATTACTGATCACAGAACAGTAAAGGCTGTCTTTGACTTTCAGATACCCATTTTGGTGCCCAAAATCATCACAATTCGCAGTTATAAACATTTTGTCCTGAAACAATTTTTAGAGGATGCTTCTAACATACATTGGGAAACTATAGAAGATATTATGTGCATTGACAACTAAATAGAATTTCTAAATACAAATATTATCGACCTATTCAATATTTATGCTCCCTTGTTGTCAGTGTGTATTAAGAAAAATACTTACCCTACATTACAGACACTGTTCAGCTAATGATTAACATTAGAATAAAGCATATAAAAGATTTCTTAAAATATGTCTGTTGAGCACTTTCATTACTATAAAGACCTCCGAAACTATGTCACTCTTGCTATTAAACACGAGACAGGAACATATTTTGAACACCAATTTAATCTGCATATGAATAATAGTAAAAGGTTATGGAAAGTGTTTGAAAGCAACAATATGCACATTAAATCCAGAAACATAATTGCGACTGAGCTATACGATCCCAACAAGTTAAACATCCATTTCATTCAATCAATTAGGTCCCCTCTAGTGACAGTAAATACAATTACCAAATACAAAATGCAAGATTTCCAGGAATTCGTGATTTTTCCTTTCCTCCAGTTGCTAGCGACAAAATTCTCAAGATTATCAATTCAATGAAATCGAAGTCATTTGGTGTTGATAATATAAATCTGCAAATGCTAAGAATCGTATTACCATCCTGTATAACAGCTGTTACTCACATTATTAATTTCTGCCTGGATGCTGGAGTGTTTCCCAAACTATGGAAAAAATCAGTCATAGTTCCACTGGCTAAGTGCCTGTTGCAAAAGCTTTTAGCAATCTCCGACCTATCAACATTGTCTAAGGTTCTCGAAAGAGTTGTGTATTTCCAAATTCTTAAGCATGTTGAAAGTAACATGATTCTACCTGGTTCGCAATCAGAATTCAGAGCTAATCATAGTACAGCTACCTGTCTATCCAAGATCACTACCGACATAGCTACCAATATAGATAACTCTGAAGTAACATTACTCTGTCTACTCAACTTCAGCAAGGCTTTTGAAGTTATTAACCATGATCTTTTTTTAGCTAAATTAACATATTATGGATGCAACATGATTGCAGTTCAGTGGTTTCTCAACTATCTTACGGGTAGAATGTAGATGTCAGAATGAACAAGTGTGACTCTGAGTTTATAGCATTAACCTCTGGTGTACCTCGTGGGTCCTTTATTATTTACAATCTTTACGTCGGATTTGCCCTCATATTTATCCCCAGACTGTAATATCCATATGTATGCAGATGATACACAACTATATACATATCTGGTCATCCTAATTCAACAAACAACATCATTCACAAAATGAATCACAATCTCAAGTTAGTGCACAAATGGTCAGCAACCAACGGCCTACCTTTAAACCCGAATAAAAGCACTGCAATGTGCATCGGTACGGCATCTAATTGTAAGAGATCTAAAGCTAATAATACCACTAACCTTTATATAAATAACACCACCATTAGATTAATTGATTCGATCAAAAATCTAGGTGTTATATTAGATTTTCATCTCTCGTTTGAGAAACATATAAACAAAATTAGTAGTACTTCTTATTTCAAGATGAAATCGTTATTTCAGTTTGTTTGATCTCCGTCCTGAGATCAAATGAAAGCTTGTGGACAGTCTTATTCTGAGTCGATTGGACTACTGCTCCACAGTATATTATAAATTTCTGACCGGGCATCTAAAAAACAGATTGCAATTAGTTCAAAACATGTGCTTAAGATTTGCATTCAATATTATCAAATATGAACATGTCACGCCATATTATATAGAACGAAACATACTAAAATTTAACTATAGAGCAGAATTAATATTTTCTACGTACGTATATAACATCATAAAACATCAAACGCCAAGCTATTTATTTTCAATGTTATATAAACGATCTACTGTTTCCTGCTGCATAAGGAGTGAAGATAGACTTACTACACCAAGGCATAAGTCATGCAAATTTGAAGGCTGCTTTGCCTTCCATGCAGCAGAGGTGTACAACAAACATATTACAATCTAGTAGCGTGATAAAATTTAAGTCTTTCATTAAACATACTTTGATAGCCACCCAGAAGGCAGAATTATTCACCTAGGCTTCCATATAGTTCCATCACATTTCAAGGGTGTAACTGAAAACCATTTTCAATGCCTTACTTCCTTTTGAATGATTGCAGTGCCAATCTAGAGAAAAATTTGGTTCAACTTACTTTTGATTATGTCTTTATTCTTTTTGAATTATGTATTTGTATTTATAGTATGTATTCTTTGTCTGCGCATGCAATTATTATCGAACAAAATAAATAAATAAATAATTTGTTAGTTTGACAATGTCAATTAGTTCCATAGTTACTGTCGCAATGAATCATTTAGTATGTATACAGTCACATTTTCAAATTTTATGAAATTTCTAATGATTGTAGATAAAGTTTTGTACATATACGTAGAATACTACATTATTATCACACTCATGTGGTTACACGACTCAGGCTAACACCTTAGGCGTGCAAATTTCACATTGCGTGTGATAATAATGTCCGTATTCCAGTGATATCATAAATAACTACTATAACATTCAATATTCAATATCTGCAGAGCGAAACTATACTTTTCAATTTATTTTCATTTATAGTATATACAACGGCAAATCCTTAGTCGCTCTCTGCTTACACAAATATTGAAAAATATTATTACTGATCCTACTTATAATCTGTAGAACAAAGTCAATGCAATAAAGCTACTAGTGACAAAATATAATAGAAAGCAAAAACACTAATACTATTTCGGTGGCTTGTAATAGACAGTTATCAATTAGATACAATACATTTCACATCTACGCTAAACATCGAAAACTGGTGGTTGGGCATAATTTGACCCAGAAGAAAGACTGTATTTTATTAAGTGATATTATTCAGGTATCGCTTTATAAGAGTTCGTGCTTTTTCATTTGTAAGCAAGCATTTCCATTAGAAAGTACGATTATGCCTATTGTTTCAATATTTAAAAGAGTGAATGTTCAAATAATTGCATAAACCTGCAATAACAATGGTGAACATTTTGTTTGTAACTTAATCGAATCAGCAACACAAGTCTTGTTAATAATACTTAATGAAAAACTAAGTGTTAGTTACGTTTGAATTAGAGACTTAGGTGTTGCACTCGACTAAACTTTTCCTCTGTATTGCACTAATACTGAGAATACCGGAATATTTTTTGTGTAATTCTAAATTTACAATTTAATCTACCTCAACATTTAAAAATATTAACTACCTTTATGAAAATATTTCAAGGCATTCAAGCATTACATTTTTTATTCAACGTAATGCATAATTTTCCAAGATATCTTTGTGTTTCCTCAATCATAAATTACAATTGCATAACTATAAACTGTAATATGTGTTGCCGCAAGATTAAACGTTGCATTATCAGTGGACTGTGGGTGATATCTATTTATCTCGCTAACAACATTTTAAGAAAGTAACGTAAAGTAATCCATAGCTTTCAACTATAATCTTACACTTTGTAAATACAAGAAAACTCACGGTATACAAAGACTTCTTCTTCAGGAATTGCCTGTCACTGGCCAATGCTTTTAGGTTAATGGTTTAAATCAACTTTTATTACTGCCATTGCTAATTGAAATTACCCTATATTTAAATTTAAGTTATTCTGCAATATTCTAAAGTATTTCCTGTTAATATTTTTATAGATATCACGAAAAATTACATATTATTACGCACTTCCGGTTTCGAATTCTCTAGAACAAACTAGCATTTCCTTTGGCGCCTTAATTTAAAATCTTCTAGATTTCACGGAATGTTAGATATCAGTTGATAGGTTATGTTCATTTAAGTTGTCAATTGTCACCCAAAATCAAACTAGGGTTGGGTAACTGTATTAATTCTGGACAGTGATGGGTTACATTTTAGATAGAATTATCTGTGATTGGCAGAAAATATCATTTGAAATTTGGATTAATTTAAAAATGTTCTTGGGTGTTACAATATTTTAAGCTGTCTGGACTTACATGTGATTGTTTTGTCTGAAATTTGGATT
Organism: Platerodrilus igneus; assembly: GCA_036346225.1. Lineage (NCBI taxonomy): Eukaryota > Metazoa > Arthropoda > Insecta > Coleoptera > Lycidae > Platerodrilus > Platerodrilus igneus. The sequence goes on along the minus strand of JARFIW010001151.1, from coordinate 1,471,224 downwards.
GTGCCTGACTTTCCTTCTAACCTAATCATGTTGCCTGGCTACGGCCTCGTATGAGCTGACAGAGAATCTAGAGGAGGGGGTTTATGTTTGTACATTAGAAATGATATTACATATACAGTTTCTGATCTTCTCATTGAAAATCCTCGACGTGAGCAGTTATGGATTAAAGTAAAGTTGCAAAAGTTGAACTTGGCAGTAGGAGTTATCTACAGACCACAGACTACTCAATTAACGTTTCTATCAGAATTGAAAACTACTCTCTCTAATGAAATCCTAGATTCAGATTTTAGTGGGGATATAAATGTCAATTTTATGAAGCCTAGCAACCCAGGTACCCTCCGGTTACAAGCAATCTTTGATATCTATAAGCTCATTCAGCATATAAACGAACCAACCAGGGTAACTGAAACCTCACAAAGTACTATCAACATTATATGTAGTTCAAATAGTATTTCATTACATAAATGTGAAACTGTAGATTTCAGGGACATTACTGATCACAGAACAGTAAAGGCTGTCTTTGACTTTCAGATACCCATTTTGGTGCCCAAAATCATCACAATTCGCAGTTATAAACATTTTGTCCTGAAACAATTTTTAGAGGATGCTTCTAACATACATTGGGAAACTATAGAAGATATTATGTGCATTGACAACTAAATAGAATTTCTAAATACAAATATTATCGACCTATTCAATATTTATGCTCCCTTGTTGTCAGTGTGTATTAAGAAAAAATACTTACCCTACATTACAGACACTGTTCAGCTAATGATTAACATTAGGAATAAAGCATATAAAAGATTTCTTAAAAATATGTCTGTTGAGCACTTTCATTACTATAAAGACCTCCGAAACTATGTCACTCTTGCTATTAAACACGAGACAGGAACATATTTTGAACACCAATTTAATCTGCATATGAATAATAGTAAAAGGTTATGGAAAGTGTTTGAAAGCAACAATATGCACATTAAATCCAGAAACATAATTGCGACTGAGCTATACGATCCCAACAAGTTAAACATCCATTTCATTCAATCAATTAGGTCCTCTAGTGACAGTAAATACAATTACCAAATACAAAATGCAAGATTTCCAGGAATTCGTGATTTTTCCTTTCCTCCAGTTGCTAGCGACAAAATTCTCAAGATTATCAATTCAATGAAATCGAAGTCATTTGGTGTTGATAATATAAATCTGCAAATGCTAAGAATCGTATTACCATCCTGTATAACAGCTGTTACTCACATTATTAATTTCTGCCTGGATGCTGGAGTGTTTCCCAAACTATGGAAAAAATCAGTCATAGTTCCACTGGCTAAGTGCCTGTTGCAAAAGCTTTTAGCAATCTCCGACCTATCAACATTGTCTAAGGTTCTCGAAAGAGTTGTGTATTTCCAAATTCTTAAGCATGTTGAAAGTAACATGATTCTACCTGGTTCGCAATCAGAATTCAGAGCTAATCATAGTACAGCTACCTGTCTATCCAAGATCACTACCGACATAGCTACCAATATAGATAACTCTGAAGTAACATTACTCTGTCTACTCAACTTCAGCAAGGCTTTTGAAGTTATTAACCATGATCTTTTTTTAGCTAAATTAACATATTATGGATGCAACATGATTGCAGTTCAGTGGTTTCTCAACTATCTTACGGGTAGAATGTAGATGTCAGAATGAACAAGTGTGACTCTGAGTTTATAGCATTAACCTCTGGTGTACCTCGTGGGTCCTTTATTATTTACAATCTTTACGCCGGATTTGCCCTCATATTTATCCCCAGACTGTAATATCCATATGTATGCAGATGATACACAACTATATACATATCTGGTCATCCTAATTCAACAAACAACATCATTCACAAAATGAATCACAATCTCAAGTTAATGCATAATTTTCCAAGATATCTTTGTGTTTCCTCAATCATAAATTACAATTGCATAACTATAAACTGTAATATGTGTTGCCGCAAGATTAAACGTTGCATTATCAGTGGACTGTGGGTGATATCTATTTATCTCGCTAACAACATTTTAAGAAAGTAACGTAAAGTAATCCATAGCTTTCCAACTATAATCTTACACTTTGTAAATACAAGAAAACTCACGGTATACAAAGACTTCTTCTTCAGGAATTGCCTGTCACTGGCCAATGGTCTGGTGCATCAGCAAACGTATAGCACTTGCACTCTGAAACTAACACGTTCCCGGAAAAATGTAGAAGTATTACTAAAGAGCAGAATGGCACATCTTTACTCAATGAATAGTAATTAACGACTTTGTCTTTATTGCCTTGCTTGAGTTATCTCTTTAAAACAACATGTATTTATAGCTTTGAAATTAAAAGTAAATTGAAAATTGTAATAATAAATACAGGCAACCAACTTACGATAACAATATGTTTTTTCGAATAAACTTTCTACAGCGAAACACAATTGACCCTAAATTACTTAAATCGATATAGACATAATAATAACTGCATTAAGAAGTTTGGGATTAACTGTACATGTAAATTTTTTGAGAAACACATTTACCTTTCTTATTTGGATCCCAGCACAAATTAGGAAATCTATTAATGAAAAATGTTTCACTGAGATGTTTGTGTAGTTGTATTAACTCATTTCTTTAATTTCAGGCATATATGGAAGCAGCCAAGCTAACACAACTTTCCGAAAATGAATTTTTAAAAATCTTGGACTGGAAAATCGAATAAATTTTAGCATTTTGCTCATGTACTGTTTATTCTTTAAGTGACCATTTTATGTATTTTGGTATGGTTCGTTGTAATAAATTTAGCTTTAGGCATAATGATTTACTACAAGCCATAGTGAAACAAAGTGGAAATGAACCAATTCTGAAAATAAACAAATACCTTACATAACAATCTACCCCAGGAAACACAAGTGTGTTCTTTGTTGTGGTTGTAATTGATCACAAGTATAAGTTCCAAAAGGTACACATACACACACATATTAGGTAGTTAATTACACAAGGTAAGTTGATAAATACTAACATATAGTTATTAAGATGAAATAATAACTTAAGACTTTTTATGCAAAGCCCAAATGATCATTTCAAATTGAGCTAGTAATTGAAGGATGGAAAATATGAGGTCACGGACAGGACTCGAACCTGTATCTTAGTCATTCGCGGACCATTCGTTTTTTAATTATGCCACCGAGACCAATGATGACAATTGAAAAATATACAAACCTAAACCATGTATACAATCATCCATTAACCTCGCTTTCTCAGTGTCAAGGAAAATTTGAAATTGTTATCTTACCTTCCTGTTCTTTGACTTTGCGTGGCTAGCACAACGGAAATTTTACTGTGGAATTTACAAAATGAAATAAAACACAGCAATTTCAAGAAACATCTATACATTTACAAACATTTTCTTTCATACAAAAGAATATAGAACAGTGCACAGCTTAAATTCATACATAAATGCATTCTTAACGATTTACTAAAATAACTCTTACCGTATCTTTGTTAACAATAACTCAAATATCTCTTTTGACAGGTATAAAATCCTTTTTAATTAATAGCTGGTTAATTTGTATATCTCCTATTACCACGCTCTGTAAGTGTGTTTGGCCAAAACTCTTCATAGATAATTTATTAAAGGTCAAAATGTTTCAAACTTCGACCTCAAAATGTCAAGCAAACTAGCCCTTCCCAAATAATAAACCCGAATACTTATTCTAAATCTAGATTACCAATATTAAAATAGTCTTATCAACTAACAAATAAAGAAATCTAAAATGTATACTTGTAATGGAAAGATAGTACTTATAAAATCTCATCTCCAACGTAATTTAACTGTATTAAAATCTTCCCATTTCATTTTAAAACGCCATCAGTTTATTAGTTTGCAAAAGTGCCTCTTCTTTTATGAATTAATTAACTTATATCGAAGAACGTTCAATCTTCATTGTATTTTACAAAACAAATGATACTCAACAAATAATTGTATTTGATAACCTCTAGGTTTGAAACTACTCAAATAGAAAAGCTATAGAAGAAAATTGCAAATATCGTGTATTTGCGATAACTAAAACGGATTGAGATGTTAGCTTTTTTTTCGATTCTTGAAAGACTTAAAAGAACACAACTTTTCTCTAATTTAACCCACAGTGTATCTCACCATTTCAGATATCGCAATGGTATGCACCGGAAGAGTAACCATCCTGTATACATATTGGATACACAGCGTACTGAAAATATTTTAATATGAAGGCATCCTCTTACGGGTAGAATGTAGATGTCAGAATGAACAAGTGTGACTCTGAGTTTATAGCATTAACCTCTGGTGTACCTCGTGGGTCCTTTATTATTTACAATCTTTACGCCGGATTTGCCCTCATATTTATCCCCAGACTGTAATATCCATATGTATGCAGATGATACACAACTATATACATATCTGGTCATCCTAATTCAACAAACAACATCATTCACAAAATGAATCACAATCTCAAGTTAGTGCACAAATGGTCAGCAACCAACGGCCTACCTTTAAACCCGAATAAAAGCACTGCAATGTGCATCGGTACGGCATCTAATTGTAAGAGATCTAAAGCTAATAATACCACTAACCTTTATATAAATAACACCACCATTAGATTAATTGATTCGATCAAAAATCTAGGTGTTATATTAGATTTTCATCTCTCGTTTGAGAAACATATAAACAAAATTAGTAGTACTTCTTATTTCAAGATGAAATCGTTATTTCAGTTTGTTTGATCTCCGTCCTGAGATCAAATGAAAGCTTGTGGACAGTCTTATTCTGAGTCGATTGGACTACTGCTCCACAGTATATTATAAATTTCTGACCGGGCATCTAAAAAACAGATTGCAATTAGTTCAAAACATGTGCTTAAGATTTGCATTCAATATTATCAAATATGAACATGTCACGCCATATTATATAGAACGAAACATACTAAAATTTAACTATAGAGCAGAATTAATATTTTCTACGTACGTATATAACATCATAAAACATCAAACGCCAAGCTATTTATTTTCAATGTTATATAAACGATCTACTGTTTCCTGCTGCATAAGGAGTGAAGATAGACTTACTACACCAAGGCATAAGTCATGCAAATTTGAAGGCTGCTTTGCCTTCCATGCAGCAGAGGTGTACAACAAACATATTACAATCTAGTAGCGTGATAAAATTTAAGTCTTTCATTAAACATACTTTGATAGCCACCCAGAAGGCAGAATTATTCACCTAGGCTTCCATATAGTTCCATCACATTTCAAGGGTGTAACTGAAAACCATTTTCAATGCCTTACTTCCTTTTGAATGATTGCAGTGCCAATCTAGAGAAAATTTGGTTCAACTTACTTTTGATTATGTCTTTATTCTTTTGAATTATGTATTTGTATTTATAGTATGTATTCTTTGTCTGCGCATGCAATTATTATCGAACAAAATAAATAAATAAATAATTTGTTAGTTTGACAATGTCAATTAGTTCCATAGTTACTGTCGCAATGAATCATTTAGTATGTATACAGTCACATTTTCAAATTTTATGAAATTTCTAATGATTGTAGATAAAGTTTTGTACATATACGTAGAATACTACATTATTATCACACTCATGTGGTTACACGACTCAGGCTAACACCTTAGGCGTGCAAATTTCACATTGCGTGTGATAATAATGTCCGTATTCCAGTGATATCATAAATAACTACTATAACATTCAATATTCAATATCTGCAGAGCGAAACTATACTTTTCAATTTATTTTCATTTATAGTATATACAACGGCAAATCCTTAGTCGTCTCTCTGCTTACACAAATATTGAAAAATATTATTACTGATCCTACTTATAATCTGTAGAACAAAGTCAATGCAATAAAGCTACTAGTGACAAAATATAATAGAAAGCAAAAACACTAATACTATTTCGGTGGCTTGTAATAGACAGTTATCAATTAGATACAATACATTTCACATCTACGTCTAAACATCGAAAACTGGTGGTTGGGCATAATTTGACCCAGAAGAAAGACTGTATTTTATTAAGTGATATTATTCAGGTATCGCTTTATAAGAGTTCGTGCTTTTTCATTTGAAAGCAAGCATTTCCATTAGAAAGTACGATTATGCCTATTGTTTCAATATTTAAAAGAGTGAATGTTCAAATAATTGCATAAACCTGCAATAACAATGGTGAACATTTTGTTTGTAACTTAATCGAATCAGCAACACAAGTCTTGTTAATAATACTTAATGAAAAACTAAGTGTTAGTTACGTTTGAATTAGAGACTTAGGTGTTGCACTCGACTAAACTTTTCCTCTGTATTGCACTAATACTGAGAATACCGGAATATTTTTTGTGTAATTCTAAATTTACAATTTAATCTACCTCAACATTTAAAAATATTAACTACCTTTATGAAAATATTTCAAGGCATTCAAGCATTACATTTTTTATTCAACGTAATGCATAATTTTCCAAGATATCTTTGTGTTTCCTCAATCATAAATTACAATTGCATAACTATAAACTGTAATATGTGTTGCCGCAAGATTAAACGTTGCATTATCAGTGGACTGTGGGTGATATCTATTTATCTCGCTAACAACATTTTAAGAAAGTAACGTAAAGTAATCCATAGCTTTCCAACTATAATCTTACACTTTGTAAATACAAGAAAACTCACGGTATACAAAGACTTCTTCTTCAGGAATTGCCTGTCACTGGCCAATGGTCTGGTGCATCAGCAAACGTATAGCACTTGCACTCTGAAACTAACACGTTCCCGGAAAAATGTAGAAGTATTACTAAAGAGCAGAATGGCACATCTTTACTCAATGAATAGTAATTAACGACTTTGTCTTTATTGCCTTGCTTGAGTTATCTCTTTAAAACAAGATGTATTTATAGCTTTGAAATTAAAAGTAAATTGAAAATTGTAATAATAAATACAGGCAACCAACTTGCGATAACAATATGTTTTTTCGAATAAACTTTCTACAGCGAAACACAATTGACCCTAAATTACTTAAATCGATATAGACATAATAATAACTGCATTAAGAAGTTTGGGATTAACTGTACATGTAAATTTTTTGAGAAACACATTTACCTTTCTTATTTGGATCCCAGCACAAATTAGGAAATCTATTAATGAAAAATGTTTCACTGAGATGTTTGTGTAGTTGTATTAACTCATTTCTTTAATTTCAGGCATATATGGAAGCAGCCAAGCTAACACAACTTTCCGAAAATGAATTTTTAAAAATCTTGGACTGGAAAATCGAATAAATTTTAGCATTTTGCTCATGTACTGTTTATTCTTTAAGTGACCATTTTATGTATTTTGGTATGGTTCGTTGTAATAAATTTAGCTTTAGGCATAATGATTTACTACAAGCCATAGTGAAACAAAGTGGAAATGAACCAATTCTGAAAATAAACAAATACCTTACATAACAATCTACTCCAGGAAACACAAGTGTGTTCTTTGTTGTGGTTGTAATTGATCACAAGTATAAGTTCCAAAAGGTACACATACACACACATATTAGGTAGTTAATTACACAAGGTAAGTTGATAAATACTAACATATAGTTATTAAGATGAAATAATAACTTAAGACTTTTTATGCAAAGCCCAAATGATCATTTCAAATTGAGCTAGTAATTGAAGGATGGAAAATATGAGGTCACGGACAGGACTCGAACCTGTATCTTAGTCATTCGCGGACCATTCGTTTTTTAATTATGCCACCGAGACCAATGATGACAATTGAAAAATATACAAACCTAAACCATGTATACAATCATCCATTAACCTCACTTTCTCAGTGTCAAGGAAAATTTGAAATTGTTATCTTACCTTCCTGTTCTTTGACTTTGCGTGGCTAGCACAACGGAAATTTTACTGTGGAATTTACAAAATGAAATAAAACACAGCAATTTCAAGAAACATCTATACATTTACAAACATTTTTCTTTCATACAAAAGAATATAGAACAGTGCACAGCTTAAATTCATACATAAATGCATTCTTAACGATTTACTAAAATAACTCTTACCGTATCTTTGTTAACAATAACTCAAATATCTCTTTTGACAGGTATAAAATCCTTTTTAATTAATAGCTGGTTAATTTGTATATCTCCTATTACCACGCTCTGTAAGTGTGTTTGGCCAAAAACTCTTCATAGATAATTTATTAAAGGTCAAAATGTTTCAAACTTCGACCTCAAAATGTCAAGCAAACTAGCCCCTTCCCAAATAATAAACCCGAATACTTATTCTAAATCTAGATTACCAATATTAAAATAGTCTTATCAACTAACAAATAAAGAAATCTAAAATGTATACTTGTAATGGAAAGATAGTACTTATAAAATCTCATCTCCAACGTAATTTAACTGTATTAAAATCTTCCCATTTCATTTTAAAACGCCATCAGTTTATTAGTTTGCAAAAGTGCCTCTTCTTTTATGAATTAATTAACTTATATCGAAGAACGTTCAATCTTCATTGTATTTTACAAAACAAATGATACTCAACAAATAATTGTATTTGATAACCTCTAGGTTTGAAACTACTCAAATAGAAAAGCTATAGAAGAAAATTGCAAATATCGGTGTATTTGCGATAACTAAAAACGGATTGAGATGTTAGCTTTTTTTTTTCGATTCTTGAAAGACTTAAAAGAACACAACTTTTCTCTAATTTAACCCACAGTGTATCTCACCATTTCAGATATCGCAATGGTATGCACCGGAAGAGTAACCATCCTGTATACATATTGGATACACAGCGTACTGAAAATATTTTAATATGAAGGCATCCTCTGGGGTAAAAGATTCCGGAGTTAAAATAGTCCCCATTCGGATCTTCAGGAAGAAACTGTCTACTTTGGAGGATATGATCGACATGCTTAAAGGAAGAGCAGCAAAGTTTTTACTAGTTGGAATGTGGAATGTCAGAAACATGAAGCAAGTTGGTAAGCTAGAGAATCTGAAAATTGAAATTAATAGGTTAGCATTAGACATAGTAGGAATTAGCGAAGTTTGGTGGCCCGATATGGCAGATTTTAGGAACAGAGACTTTAGGGTAATTCATACAGGATCAGAAAAGAGAAATTCTGATATGGGGATAGTCATGCGGAAATAGAACAAAAGAGTACTTTTGGTTAGATTAAAATCTATACCGGTAGATACATTACATGTGATTTTCCAATGCTCCACCCGAAGGTACTACATTGGCCAGAAAGTGAGTTTTTTTTTACCTGGAAAATTTGGAATTTTGCCAAACCCTTGCTGTTCCAAGCAAAATAGGGATCCTTAACGTGCGTGACAACACTCACACACAGGACCTCCATGTTATCTCTCATCCGAACGAGGGTGTATTTTTGTGAAAAATGCTCGCTTAACATTTTTCAAGCGGACCGTATCGGGATTCGAACCCGGGACCTTGGGCATAGTAGTCGCACACATACCACTACGCCACGGAGCTGCCTACCGGTAGATACAGTAATAATACAAGTATATATGCCCACCTCTAGGTACAGTGAGTAGGAGGTAGAAGCGATCTCTAAAAATATCGAATAATTACAGGAGATTTTAATGCATTGGTAGGCGAGGCTACGGAAGGAGCGGTAATAGGTTTATTTGGTTTAGAAACGAGAAATGACTGGGGAAATAGGCTGGTAGAATTTTGTAACAAAAGCAATTTAACCATCACAAACACATTATTTCAACATCATGCTAGAAAGACGATACACGTGAACGATGCTACGAGACAGGGAGATATCAAATAGATTACATTCTTGTTCGACAAGGGTTAGAAATCAAGTAAAAGACTGTCGTAGCTACTCAGAGGCAGATATAGACATCGACCCAACATAGTAATTATGGAAGCTGTGCCTAAATTTAAAATTTTGAAAAAAAGAACAGAAAAAAGGCACTTTGACATTGAGAAACTGGAAGATAAAGCTATCCACAAAAGATTTTGAGAAAAAGTCAAATGCAGTTCTGAAAGACATCGAGAAAAATTCTGATATTAAGGAAGTAGAAAAAGAATGGAACAACATGCGACTTAAGATATCCTATACTTAGAGATGAGTTTGAATTAGCATTGAAGGGTCTAAAAAATAATAAGGCACCGGGTATAGGATAGGTGCAAGCAGAAAATCCAAAAGCCACTGGACAAGCAGTAGCAAAATGTCTCTTCCAACTTGTAAGCTATATGTATGAGACAGGCGAGATACAAAAAGATCTCAAATGTAACACCTTAGTCACTATACCAAAAATAAAGGTGCTGAAAGATGTGAAAACTTTCGAAAAATAAGTTTGACAGCACACATGTTAAAAATATTAACTAGAATTGTACAAAGACGGGTAGAAAAAGGGCCGAAGAAATATTAGAAGATCAATTTGGGTTTAGGTAAAACAGGGGAACACGGTGAGGCCATTTTAGCTTTCATGGTGTTAATGGAGACAACAATAGTAAAAGGAGAAAGCATGTATATAGGGTTTGTAGCTTTGGAAAAAGCATTCGACAATGTAAAATAAGAGAAAATGTTTGCAATACTCAAAAAGATTGGAATGAGATACGGATAAACGAATAGTACATAGCTTATACAAAAAGGAAAAAGCAGTAATAGAATTAAAGCAGGAGAGTAGAAAAGCAAATATTAGAAAAAGGGTGAAAGGACTGTGCCCTATCCCCATTAATTTTTAACTTATATATCGAATAGGCGATAAATAATTTCAAATGCAGAAAAACATTTGGAATTACTATGCAGTGACAAATGATTGATAGGCTTAGATATGCAGATGATATAACAGTATTAGTATCTAGCAAGAAAAAGTTAAAAGCAGCCTTTAATAACATGAAAAAACAGTTCAAAAAGAGAGATACGGTATGAAAATTCACACAAATACAAGGGGTGTTCGATATGCTTCGGGAATAAGTAACAAAAACAAAACTTGAGGCGTGACAACTTCTTTACTGTTTTTCAAAATATTTTTCACGATGATTGATGTACCTTTTGCATATGTTGGAACCAATTTTCATAGCATTTTTTCCATTACGATTGAGATATCTCCAAAATAAGGGTTTTGAACGCATCAACCCCCCTCTTTGGTGTCGAAAATCATCCACCAGTTTGTTCTTCACGTGTGGGTAAGAAAAAGAAATCATTAGGTGCCAAATCAGGACTATACGGCGGATAACCCATCAATTTGATGCTTTGAGTGCACAAATAGTCACTTGTTTGAGCCCATTTGTGAGAGCTCGCATTGTCATAATGGAAAATGATTCAACGTCTTCGGTTTATTTTTCTTATTTCTTCGAAAACTTGCGGCAAAAAAAATGGTTGTACACCAAGCAGAATTAACTGTTCTACGATCCTCTAAAGCACCGGTCGTGGCAGGTCCATTTATTCCAAAAAAACGGGCAACCATTTTCTTCAAAGTGCTTCAAGCACGGACAACTTTTGTTGGATTTCGTTCATCGTGGAAGTTCCATAGTCGACTGTTGTTTACTTTCCGGTTTATGCGAATAAATCCAAGATTTGTCACCTGTGTAGATGTTATACACTGCGTTTGATGCACTACAATCGTATTTTTTGAGCATTTCTTTGCACCAATCAACACGAGTCTTTTTTGAGCGATTGTCAAATATGTGGATCCAACGTGCACATAGCTTTTTCACAGCTAAATGTTCATGTAACATCAAATGAACACTTGTCATAGTATAGCCTAGAGGTGCCTGAATCTCACAATAAGTCACATGACGATCTTGCATTATCAATTCATGCACAACATCGATGTATTCTGCCACAACAGCCGATTTTGGACGACCTTCTTTAAATTCATCTGCTAGCAAACTATGAGCACAATTGAATTCACTATACCAACGATATACATTGGTTTTAGTTGGAGTTTCTTCCGCAAAAGTCGAAAATGTTGATTCAAGCACTGTTGTGGAGATAATGCACTTCGGAAATTGTTAAAAATCATCGCACGAAAATTTTCACGAGTTAATTCAATTTTTTTGCCGAGACGAAATTTTCAACTCAATCAAATTAAAACAAAAAGTGCTCACATGGCAAAATGTTATAAGTATGTATACTGTCAAAAATGTAAAAGTTTAGGTTAGAAACGTTACATCGCATCTAGCAACATTAGTGTTGTCAGTTCCTGATACATATCAAGCACTCCCCATATAACTATAGTACTAAGATGTAGAGGAAGGGTAAATGTCAAAACCCAGAATTCAAATAATAATGTGTCTCCCAATCTCTAGTAGTTTGGGCGTCTAGTGCTTGAGCACTTAAATAAATAAAAATGTATTTGAAGAGCCTGTCTTCAGTTGTGCTATCTTTAAGCGCATTTAGGTGTTTGTGTAAGTTATGGTGTAAATTTCACAACTTGAGATGATTCTTTTGGAATTTGTTCCAACGACAATATTTGTTTAATATGGTTATGTACGAGCACATTTTTGTTATTGTATCTTTGACACAGTGTCCCACGCTAATTCGTAAGTATCGTTAGAAAATTCGATTAAATTGTTTTTTTTCCGCCAATCTGTGAAGACTTGAATGCAAATAGTAATAATTTTGTATAGGCATAATGTGAACATTTAATTTACTTGTACAGAAATAATTACAAAGTTCAATGTTAAATATTGCAAAAAGATCCTACCACGACAATTCAATAAACAGTAAATGAACACATTAAAATACTTCATAAACAAGATATGATTTCAATGAAAGAAAAAAAGAGAGCTTATTAACAACAGTTCTAATGCAGGAAAATATTATGGTTTACCTAAAATCCATAAACCTATCATTTCACTAAGACCTATTATTTCGTCGCAAAATACTCCTACATACAACATTGCTCAATTTGGTTCTGATATTTTAAAAAAATCCTTTCCTCTCGAATGCTACAATACAAAAGATAACTTTAGCTTCGTCAATAAATACAACAATTTTCAATTACCTGAAGATCATATACTTATTTCACTAGATGTTATTCTTTATTCACAAACATTCCAAAAGAACTGATTTTAGAAATCATATCAAAACAATGGAACAAAATTGAACCCCATTGTAAATTATCAAAAACAATGTTTCTTAGCACTGTTAATCTTATTTTTAACAACACACTTCGGGTTTCAAAATAAATTTTATTTACAACTTTTTGGTACTACATGGGTTCTCCCTTATCACCAATTCTAGCTGAGATTGTAATGGACCTATTATTAGACACAGTCATTCCGAATCTTCCATATCAAATGGTATTCATAGTTAAATATGTAGATGACACTATTTGCTCAGTACCATACAATCAAGTAGAAGTTAATCTCCTACACTTCAACAACTTCAACGAACGTCTAAAATTTAAAATAGAAAAAGAAAAAAATAAACAAATCCCCCTTCCTCGATTCTAAAGTTATTAGATCTCTCAACACCCGTTTAATTTTCGATTACTACAAAAAAAACAACTAATTCAGGCAGATATATCAACTACCATTCTAATCATTCATTCATGCATAAAATTAACACTCTATTAGCACTAAAACAAAGCATAACCAAAATCAGTAATCCAATATTTATTAAAAAAAAACATTCAAAAATTAACGGTTATCCAATTCAGCTAATTAATCAATTATTAAACATTAATACAATTACAGAACGTCCCCCCCCCTCGCATGTGTGCGCATGGAGACTTACGGGAAAGAAACTGATGTTTTTCAAATGAGCAGTACAAAATTAATTTGCAGGATAGTATTATTTTAATGTTACACAAATAAAGATTATTACATACCATTTCATGAAAATGTTATTTTTAAAAATTGCATTAGTCGTGGTGGCCATCTGATTCAATACAGGTTCCAGCCTCCGTAGAAAATCATTCGAAATTCAGGTCAACAAGTCTTGATCAATCAAATTCATCTCTTCTGTAATTGCGTCCTTCAAGTCTATTAAATTACGGGGTTTGTGAGCATAAACATTCTTTCAAATACCCCCACAAAAAGCAATCACAGTAGGACAAGTCCGGTGACCTTAGCAGCCACGGTACGTCACCAAAATGTGAAATCAGCTTGCTGGGAAACATGTTTCTCACAACTTCAATTGATATGCGAGCAGTGTGCACCATCTTGTTGGAAATAAACATTATTCATGTTGAATCCTCGCCTCTGAAGGTCTGGTCTGAGAAATGTATTCAACATGTGAACAGCGTTGTGATGTCACTGTTACGCCATTTTCCTCGAAAAATACGGCCCGATAACTCCAAACTTGGCTACCACACACCAAACTATAACTTTTGGAGAGTGGAGAGGTTTTTCATGAATGTTACAGGGATTTTCAGTAGCCCAGTAACGAAAGTTTTGTTTGTTTACTGAACCGTTCAAATGAAAATGGGCTTCATCGCTCACTAACAGCATTGCATTACGGTTATCATTAAACAACACTTGCATATGCACTGCGAATTCTTTTCTTTGTTCATATTCCGCCACGTTGAATTGCTGGACCACCTGCGTCTTACATGGATGAAATTTCAAATCAAGTCGTAAAATCCTCTTCACAGAATCACGGCTCATGTTTAGTTCTCGTGTACGTTGGCATGCAGATCGACTCGGACTCCTGATTTTGGCCGCACTCACACTGGCGATGTTTTCAGGCATCCTTGCAAGGCCTGGTAGCATTTTCTTTGATATTGTTTCCGTTGTTCTGAATGCCTTGACCCACCTTAACAACGTGTTTCGACCCTGGAACTGTGCCGTTCCGACCGATATTGAAGTGGCGACGAAAGATCCGTTGTGTGGTTATAACAGACTAATCATTTCGAATAAACGCATCTTACGTAAAAACACGATGCGGCGTCGTCCACTGCTCCATTGCAACTGAAATGATACACCGCACTCAGATGAATAACCTACCCTTCCCGTCGCCCCACCACCTACCGAAGGCATGCACTAGCCATTTCAACAACATCCATTTCCTGTAAGTCACCCTGTACATATAATATTTAGATAAGATGTTATAAATTTATTGGGATGTTTTTGGTCAAAATAAATAGCAATTTAAAATATTTTGTTATATTTCTTGACGTTTCAGCAATACATTTTTGCCATAATCAAGTATTAACTGTTGTTCATAAATATATAATTATTTAGTTAATGACTGTGACTGTTAGTCTTGGAACTGCTTGGACATGTACCTCCATGGATTTCTATTTTGGGCTAACCTGCCCATTTCCTGAAATTCCCACAGCTTACATCTTTCACAAAACAGTACGGTATCTATACAATTTTTTTTATAATGTTTAAATACTTGTGCGAATAAGGTAGACACGATTATGTAAAAAGAAAATCGCAAACATTACCACATTCTAACATTAACTCATTCAGTATTGAAGTGAAAACTTGTCTTTTGCACTGCAACTACTACTATAAATGGACCACACCACATTTTTGTTCAAAGAACTTAGGTTAGTAGCAAGTCATTTTCCAATAGCAACTGAAGGACTACCAGACACTGTAACATTGTTAGTTCCAAAAAGACAAAGCAAAACAGCACAATCTATTTTCACTGAGTCGAGGTACAAATAAATTAACGATTTTTTAAGATGTTTACTGTTTTGCCAATTTTCTTTATGGACTTGTTCAGTTTGACGCAGCTCAACTTTTCTATTCTGTGCTAATCTAAAAAGTTCTACATACCCTTCACAACCTAAATTTCTAATAATTTGACTAATATAGCTTGGTCTAGGTCTTCCTATACTCTTCTATCTTTTTGTTATCTGCCTGGCTCTACATAGATATTAGCAACCTGCTGGTTGTTAAAGAACCTGAACAGTTTACACGATTTCCATTTATAAGGAAATGAAATATTACCTGGTTATCCCCTTCAAAAAGGGAAAAGTGTCAAATGATGTTATGGTAACGTTTAAGCAAGGAATCACTACCAACATACCAGACTGCTAATTGTGAGATGTCATGGAGACGTTTTAAGTTACATGTAATGGTAATGCTAAAGCAGTGAATCGCTGCCAACATGTCGATGTTTATTAACACATTCCTTGCCAAGCTGATTTTCATACATGTGCCTCTACGCGCCAATGTTATTTTATGGTAGTTTTTTGCATAAAAATCGTTACCATTCGGTTATTTAGTCACAATTTATTTATTTTGCAAAAAAAACTAAAAAGTATATGTTGGTCCCATCGGACCAACGCGGCCGGTTGAAGCACGTTGTGGCTGTACATGCCGTTGGTCCCATAGTGTGATACGGGTTACGAGACACGAAGCAACATAACCTACAATTTTTATATGATAAACTATGTGTGTTACAAAGAGTTGTCAGTTTGTGTGTTGTTTTATGTCTTTGTCTCCGAAACACATAAATAATGTAAGTAACAATTATTATATTCAAGTGATCATTTCGATAATATATGTTGTTATTCCAGAATATCTAAACGTAAACTGACAAGCAGTCAGATACAAAAATACGAAGATAATTTTGGTGATATGTCAGACGATGATGACTTCGAACCGTTTGAGGGGTCAGATAGTGATGAGTCATTCCAGTACGAATCCGAAATGTCATCAGATTCAGAAACTATAGAAAATATAGAGACTTTCATTCAAAATACAAAACGAATGAAATCAGGTACTGATGTTGCATCATCTTCCACAAGTTGTTCAGTACCTGAAACATTAACAAATGCAGTGTTGCCGGTTCAGGAAATACTGGCTAATGAGCAAGAGTCGCCGAATTTAGGACCATTATCTGAAGGAGGTTCAAAATCAAATGAAGATACATTATTATGGGGGCCCACAAATGGAAACTACAAGTCGATAGATCCTTTCTCTATTTCATCGGGAATAAAACCAGAGGTAGCAGCATTATTGGCGGACGGTACACCAGGTGATTTTTTTTATGCTATAGTAGATAATAAAGTTATATCCCTTATTTGCAACGAGACAAACAGCTATTCGACACAACTTGTAGTTGAGGACGCTACACCAAACTCCCACCTGCATGCTTGGAGTCCTACCACAAACTCTGAAATTATACAGTTTTTGGGGTTAGTGGCTTGGATGGGATTAGTAAAAATGCCATCACTGAATGACTATTGGAGTACTGACAGACTATTCAGGAACAATTTTGCACCAAGCGTTATGTCAAGAAATCGATTTGAATTATTATTATGTATGATTCACTTTGTTGACAACGCAGAGGCAGATTGAAACTTATTTTATTTTTTTTGACGGGCTGACACTACTACTACTAGTGGCTTGAACTAGCCTCACGCATGGGCGCTAGTGTAACTTCTTTCTTTAATTTTCAATGGTTTTACGTTGCCAGCGCCAATGAAACTATTTACTTAACACATATAACTGACCCTAGAAGTTAGGTGTCAGCAAAACGAAGTCTTCCGACGTAACTAGGGGTCTATTCCTTGGGTAGAGCTATGAGCAATGGGGGTAAGTCGAAATCTGTTGGGGGTCACACTCAAACTAAAACAAATAGGCGCCACCAAGTCCAGATTGATTCATGTTAATAGCATGGCATATTTCTAAGGGCGGACGTGGAGACCCAAAGAAAAAAAGATCGCCTTCGGTGACAAAAACCCGTCTTAACAGAATAAGACGCTGTTCCTGTAAGAAAGAATAATAATTAAGTCAACATAGAAAATGGGAACACTGTTTGTGTCCCTCAAATATGCCTAAAAAAAATGTAAAAAGAATATTTTCTACATAAGGGTGGCATCAAAATTCAACTCTTATTGCTTTTCGGTTATTAGGTTTGATCACACTTGATCAAAATAAAAAACTTTAAGCTTGGGTTAATAATTTACTAGAAAGAATTCCTTTATCTTTAAATAAAATTTAATGCAACAAAATTAAATAATTACTTGAAGTAGTTTGTAAATTTAAGGTAAGGTTTATCAACCTGATTCTTGATTACAACAAAGTGTAACTTGTTACACTAATATTTTCTAACCCATTCAGATCTGTTTAGGTCGATTACATTATCAAAATTAAAATACAAAATTTTCTCGTTAGGTTAAATGTGCTAATTTCAGTTTAAAATGAAAATGTTCACAAAGGTATTCTCGTTTTCAAAGGTGGTAGTAATATAATACTAAGCATCTGCTTTCAAAGATACAAGTGTCAGCAGATATTTCAAACAAACAAGTGACGTAGTTGAACCTGTTATTTTATACTGAAGCAACGTGTTGTTTTTTACACAATAAACTAAGTGAATTTTAAGTTTGGTACTGGGAAATCCAGCTTAGTAACAGATAAAGTGAATAACAAAATCGTATTTCTACGTATCGAAACAAAATAGCGTGCTTCCTGGATGAAACACAAAAGAATTTCTTAAAGCTACTACGAACCAAACAAAACTGCTTTCCTAGACTGGATTAGGACGGCATCGCCATGCGGTACTAACTGCTTACATCCTATCAAAGTAGTATCTTGGCTCGGAGCAACAAACGATCTCCTATAAATTAGATCTGCTTTCCATCCTCTAAATACACGTGTTAAAATGAAGTGGTTTTCTTAACGTTGATTCAAAGTTCTAAGTTCTTGTCGTTTAAATTCTCATCGCCTAAATTTTGTAGCGTAATTTTTCGTCGTCTAATCTTGGTTGCGCTAAACAAATTTTCAAATTAAATACTATAATAACGAGTATACATTACCAACCGTTATTCAGAAAATGTCTCACTCAATCAAACCGACCCGCAGGTCACTGGCCATTCTTCTCTAAACATCTTGCTGCTTCTTTTACCTATGGCCGAGTGCTTATCCCGCGCTCTTGGACGATGGGAGGATCCCAAGGGGGGAGTTGTCATTCCTCTCAACGCGCTTGCGACTGAGTGTGGAATACACCGACATCCAAAACAACTAGACTAACGAGTCAAGATGCTGTTACAATGTAATATTTTAATTGTTAAACATATTACGACTTTACTTAATAAAGGTGTTTAACTATTGTCGTTCCTTTAATGAAGAGATTTATCAATTCGAAAATAAAATTGTTACACTACCCCTTTCCTAAAAGAAAAAAATTTTTTTCAAGGAATAAACTTTAAGTATAACAAATACAAAAAAAATTTTTTTTTTTAAATATACTAGCCTTTTCTACCTTCCTAACTATCAAAACAATTTTTATGAATTTATTCAAACGAGAGAGACAAATATTTACAAATTCGAGTGTGTTGGTAACTACGTGTACCTGACGTCCATCGAGACAAAATCGGGAGTCACAATCGGTATAAGTCAAAATTGGGAGGGTCAAATTAGAAAGTCAAACACTCCACGGGACAAAAAAAATTAATCAAAATTCAAACTCAGAATAATCCTTCAACTAGAGGTTCTTATTCTTACCAAGGCTAGTATTTACTAACTGTAACCAAACATTTCACAATTTATCTCAATTTCCACAAAAAAAACTTCACTTCCTGGAGCTCTATTAGCACTATCTACAAAAAAAAAGGGAATGCTACAACATCAAAACAGCATAACCATTCAAAATATTATCACTATAAAGTGACAATCAAAAGGAAGACCCTACTAATAGGCCTAAATTTCAAACACTATTATCACAAAGTGATAATCAAAACAAAAGTAACCCAACCAAAAGGTTGCGCACAAATTTCAAATACAAAAAATTATCACTTTATCGCAAAGAGATAATCAAAACTAAGGTAACCTAACCATAAGGCTACTTATCAAATTCAAATACCAAATATCATCACTTTAGTGCAAAGAGATAATCAAAACTAAGGTAACCTAACCATAAGGCTACTTAACAAATTCAAATACAAAATATTATCACTTTAGTGCAAAGAGATAATCAAAACTAAGGTAACCTAACCATAAGGCTACTTAACAAATTCAAATACAAAATTGAACCAGATAGGGCTGTAATCTCCTACACCCTACTGATTATCCTATCACTAATTTCCAAACAACAGATCCCATTAGTGATGGACCAAATGGTGAGGCTCACCGGGCAAACAAAAAAAATTTCGAACGGTCAAAACAAGGGAAAGAATAAATCAATATTCTCTCTACCTCGATATGTAGAAATCAGGACTAAGCAACTTAAATAGCCCACCTACTTCTACATCTAAAAGATATCTGTCAAGACATCTTCTAAACACATCTCCAAATAACGCGCGAACAAAACGACTAGCGTGCACACCAATGCACACCTCAAACCTACAAAATCCTTAACCACTTGTTCCACTTATCAAACAAAATACTCAAAATTAGTGAAACGACACTAAATCAAAAATCGGAACAAAACAAAGCAAACCACTACTGTATTACTTAACATCAAAGAGATGACCAGACCGGAACTAATCGTCAGGATCATCATTTTCATTTGGACACGTTGCTTCAACGGGTTTCAAGTCTTTTACGTGCCATTTCCCGGCTCTTGTTCCATCTTCATTCTCTAACTCATACACTAAATTGGAATGTTTTTTCCAAACTTTACTCAAAACGAACTTTGGAGCTAACTTAGCGGAGAATTTATCACCAGCACTCGAGAGTACCTTATTAGTTCTCCAAACACTTTCTCCGACTTGGAATGAAATGTCTCTTCTTCTAAGATTGTAGCGTTTACTCGAACATTGATAAGCTACATGCAAATTTTCACGGACATTTCCAAAAATATCAAACAAAAGTTGACGATCCAACACATAAGAAGGTCTACTACTGGAGACGACATCAACATCCTCACCAGGTTTAAAATTATCACTATAAGCTTTTCCACTTAAGGGTACCTGACGACCAAAGACTAAAAAATTTGGAGAATAGTTGGTGGACTCATGTTTTGCTGAATTAATTGCGTACTGAATTTTTGATATTTCATTATCCCACGTATCATGTTCTTCTACGTATGAACGAATGGCAGTACCAACTGTCTTATTGATTCTTTCCACAAAATTGCATTGGGGAGCATAAACAGCATTATACCAAATCTTTTGAATTTCGTACTTTGCACACAAAGCTTTAAAAATACGTCCAATTAATTGTGGACCATTATCACAAATAACAAATTGTGGTACTCCGTAGACAAGAAATACTTTTTCCTCCAAAAACTTCTCAATCAAATGTGCCGTGGCACTACGCAAAGGTTGTAAAATCGAATACTTCGAGAACCAATCACCAACAACTAAAAGTCATTTTCCTGCTTATGAATCATCAATAAAAAAAACTAATCAGACGATAGCTAACAAAAAAAATCAGTGTTCAGGTACATTCTCACCCTACTACCAACCGAACTGTCGAAACAACTACAATGCTTCACAACGCCTAAATATGCTAGAGTGACAAACCCTCTACGAGTCTCACCTAGACTAACAATACAAAAATTACATCAAATCAAAAAAAGATGCAAAAAAAATTCTAGAGCGCCTAACTCACCTCGAGTCTCGTCTAGACTTATGTAATGCCGAGCGACCAACTCTTCCTGAGTCTCGTCTGGACTAACATACTGCTGAGCGACCAACCACGACGACAAGTTCCGCCTAGACCAAATTGCGTTGCAATGCTGATCTAAACAAAATCTGCTAACAAAATCAAAAACGTGCTTATGCACAAGAGCAATTTTCAAATGACACGACGACAGCTTACTCCAATGTACCTTCAAAATAGGATCTCTAGCCTTATCATCAAATTTGGACAAAAATGTTCTTTATTGACTCAAACAAATCAAACAACAGGCTTATCAGCTTCTTCAGCTAACAGTCTTCCTAAAATTTTCCTTTTCTCCAAGACTGGTCTCTCACTCACCACTCCTCTGATTTTCAGTTCATACTCCAATTCTTCTTTAAGTAGACAAACAATTTGGAATTTTTCCGACATGATTACTCAAGCCTAATGGAATTAGACCGCTAAATCCAAATGATCTGAACCTTACAAAAATTGTCAAAACAAATTCGGGCAACTAAAGGTAAAAGTCAAAAGGTGTTTTTGGTAAAGTAATTTTGCCAAAACAAAATCAAAAAATTATATTGGGTCAAAACAGAATTAAAGTTAAAATAAATTTAACTAAGTTAATTAATTGACTGACTGGGGTTAACGTTACAACCAATCTTTTAAACAACCAAACCTAATTATCACATAAACGTTGAGCAAACAAATCTCGATGCAAAACTATTTTTGAACAACCAAATTTCAATGCAAAATAGATTTTGAACTAACAATTTTCAGCAAATTAAATTTTGAACAAACAAATTTCAAGCAAATTAAATTTTGAACAAACAAATTTCAAGCAAATTAAATTTAGGACAAACAAATTTAAGCAAATTAAATTTTGAACAAACAAATTTCAAGCAAATTAAATTTTGGACAAACAAATTTCGAAGCAAATTAAATTTTGGACAAACAAATTTCGAACCCCAAACGTTGAACGGACAAATCTCGCCCTCACCGTTGGGCGCCAGTGAAACTTATTTTATTTTTTTGGGGCTGACACTACTACTACTAGTGGCTTGAACTAGCCTCACGCATGGGCGCTAGTGTAACTTCTTTCTTTAATTTTCAATGGCTTTACATTGCCAGCGCCAATGAAACTATTTACTTAACACATATAACTGACCCTAGAAGTTGGGTGTCAGCAAACAAGTCTTCCGCGTAACTAGGGTCTATTCCTTGGGAGAGCTATGAGCAATGGGGGTAAGTCGAAATCTGGGGGGTCACACTCAAACTAAAACAAATAGGCGCCACCAAGTCCAGATTGATTCATGTTAATAGCATGGCATATTTCTAAGGGCGGACGTGGAGACCCAAAGAAAAAAGATCGCCTTCGGTGACAAAAACCGTCTTAACAGAATAAGACGCTGTTCCTGTAAGAAAGAATAATAATTAAGTCAACATAGAAAATGGGAACACTGTTTGTGTCCTCAAATATGCCTAAAAAATGTAAAAGAATATTTTCTACATAAGGGTGGCATCAAAATTCAACTCTTATTGCTTTTGGTTGTTAGGTTTGATCACACTTGATCAAAATAAAAACTTTAAGCTTGGGTTAATAATTTACTAGAAAGAATTCCTTTATCTTTAAATAAAATTTAATGCAACAAAATTAAATAATTACTTGAAGTAGTTTGTAAATTTAAGGTAAGGTTTATCAACCTGATTCTTGATTACAACAAAGTGTAACTTGTTACACTAACATTTTCTAACCCATTCAGATCTGTTTAGGTCGATTACATTATCAAAATTAAAATACAAAATTTTCTCGTTAGGTTAAATGTGCTAATTTCAGTTTAAAATGAAAATGTTCACAAAGGTATTCTCGTTTTCAAAGGTGGTAGTAATATAATACTAAGCATCTGCTTTCAAAGATACAAGTGTCAGCAGCATATTTCAAACAAACAAGTGACGTAGTTACACCTGTTATTTTATACTGAAGCAACGTGTTGTTTTTTACACAATAAACTAGGTGAATTTTAAGTTTGGTACTGGGAAATCCAGCTTAGTAACAGATAAAGTGAATAACAAAATCGTATTTCTACGTATCGAAACAAAATAGCGTGCTTCCTGGATGAAACACATAAGAATTTCTTAAAGCTACTACGAACCAAACAAAACTGCTTTCCTAGACTGGATTAGGACGTGCATCGCCATGCGGTACTAACTGCTTACATCCTATCAAAGTAGTATCTTGGCTCGGAGCAACAAACGATCTCCTATAAATTAGATCTGCTTTCCATCCTCTAAATACACGTGTTAAAATGAAGTGGTTTTCTTAACGTTGATTCAAAGTTCTAAGTTCTTGTCGTTTAAATTCTCATCGCCTAAATTTTATAGCGTAATTTTTCGTCGTCTAATCTTGGTTGCGCTAAACAAATTTTCAAATTAAATACTATAATAACGAGTATACATTACCAACCGTTATTCAGAAAATGTCTCACTCAATCAAACCGACCCGCAGGTCACTGGCCATTCTTCTCCTAAACATCTTGCTGCTTCTTTTACCTATGGCCGAGTGCTTATCCCGCGCTCTCGGACGATGGGAGGATCCCAAGGGGGGAGTTGTCATTCCTCTCAACGCGCTTGCGACTGAGTGTGGAATACACCGACATCCAAAACAACTAGACTAACGAGTCAAGATGCTGTTACAATGTAATATTTTAATTGTTAAACGTATTACGACTTTACTTAATAAAGGTGTTTAACTATTGTCGTTCCTTTAATGAAGAGATTTATCAATTCGAAAATAAAATTGTTACAAGATAAAAGTGATAAACTGTATAAAATAAGACCCCTGTTGGATATTTTAAAAACAAATTTTCAGTTGTATGTCCCTGAAGAACTGATATGTGTAGACGAAACTCTTGTACCATTTAGGGGAAGGCTAGGGTTTCGTCAATACATCAAAACAAAAAGGCATAAATATGGAATAAAGTTATTCAAACTTTGTTCTGGGATTGGGTACACATATAACATAAAATATATGCAGGAAAAGAAGACAGTACTGTCACTCCACAAAAAGTTGTACTATATCTTACTCAAGGTTTAGTAAATGAAGGACGAACACTTATTATTGATAATTGGTATACTAGTTCGCCTCTAGCCAAAAAAATGTTGGACGCCTATACTCATGTAATTGGAACTGTCCGAAAAAACCGAAGAGGTCTGCCCAATGAAGTTGTAAAAGCTAAGTTTAAACGTGAAATTTACTCCATGGAAAACCAATACGGCATAACAATTACCAATTGGAAAGATAAGATAAACATTTTGATGCTTTCTACAAAGCACGGATCTGAAATGGTAGAAGTGTCTTGCAATCAGCACACAAAATACAAACCCAAAGTTGTAGTGGATTACAACAAAGGTAAAGCAGCCGTTGATTTATCCGATCAATTTGGGGCCTATTCAAATCCACTGAGGAAAAGCATAAAGTGGCTCAGAAAAGTTGGGTTTGAACTTATTCTGACTACATCGTTAGTAAATGCCTACATTTTATATAAACTTGTCAAGGATGAAACCAAATCAATAACAGATTTCAAAAAAGATGTCAATTATCTGATAGCAGCCAAGGAAACGGCAGATTCTGCCACTCAGACACAAAAATCTTCTGCTAATCATGTTATGAAATTGAAGAAAGAGGGAAGTAAGCACAATAGAAGAAAAATGTGCAAAAATTGCTACAAAAAAATTCTAAAACACACGGGCGAAAATACGCCATGAACAAAACTAAAAAAGTCGACACATTGTAAAAATGAGCCTCATTTTTGCGTAGCATGAGTTCCTAAATAAAATTTACTAAAAATTTGGATTTTTAATTTTTATCACTTTACTATCAAATAATGGGGATCACACGACACAATTTTCAAAAAATAAACGAACTATTCCGAGAGTATATGCCATCTATGCCACGTAGGTCCTTTAGTGTGAAATATTGTATATAAATCTGAACCAACGGCCTAATAAGCGTTTAAAAGTATGTTGGTCCTATGGGACCAAAACGGCAGGGAAAGTGTTAAATTATGTTATGGTAGGACTTAAGCAACGAATCGCTACCAACATAGGAGACCACTAATTAATTGTGAGTCATGATATGGCAACATTTAGTTAACCAATTTTTATTTATTTTTTTGTTTTGTTTCCGAACTTAAGGTCGGTTTGACGCAGCTCTAAATTCTTTTGTATTCTAAGCTAGTCTAAAAAGGTTTACATACCCTTTACAACCTAAATCTTTAATAATTTGACTAATTCAATTAGCACTCATTAAAACTGAAATATTAATTTGAACAATCCTCCTTTAATTGAACATTAATTTCAAGTACGAAACCTCGACTGTCCAACAACCTTAGCATGCAAAATTTGTTTAAGATAGAAACTGAAAAATATTTGTATAAGATTTCAACACATTCAATTTGCTCCAATTCACAGTCGGCGTCTATTCGACGGCGGTAAAATGGATTTTGTTTGAACTATACTAACAAAATATCTTGGATTAAAGTAGACAATACAAGAAGAGCGTTTATTGAACAAGTTAATAAACACCGTTTTAATGTATAAAAATACTGTATAAATCTAAAGTACACAAATAGAATTTAATACTAAAAACATACAGCAACAACTGTCAGACATCAACAACAGCTGAATCACATTTTAATTGCATGTAACTGCAGCAGTAGTAGTACATTGAACTTCTAGGGGGTGGTTTAAAATTAAAAATGAGCACAATTTACTAAAGCGGAATTAAAAATGTTGGCAACGAAATATGCCATTTGAAACTAACAAGTAAGTACTTGCAGTTAGTGCATTTAAAATAAACACATGGGTTGTAGTTTTACAATTAAAAAAAAGAACAACCAAGATGCTTTATAAAGAGTTCATAGTCTTCAGCCACATTAAAAGTAGGACAATTGGATAGTCCTTTATAAGATTTCTATTGGTTGGATTGATCTACTCATATAAGTATATTTAGGAAGGCCACAATCGGTAACATTAAAAAAAAATAAAGGTTCTATTACAAATCACTACCGTTTGAAACTAATTAATTTTGATTAAATGTTAGGAGTTCCATATTTTCTATGAAGCATACAACAAACATTTACAGAAAATCCAGAGTGAAAGGAGTGGTGACCAGGAGACCAAAAAATAGAAACATAAGTTATTAGCAAAATGAGTCCACGGTTTGAAATCTATCTTTATATATGCGTGTGCACGCGCATGTGAACGCATACGCATGTGTGTATATATGATATTCAATTTTAGTTTTATAAAGAAAATTTGAAATGGAACAATACACCATTAACAAACGAATAAAAAATCAAGGTTGCATTATCTCAACAACTCGCCATGTACACTGCATGAAAGTCCAGAAAATGTCTGTAAGGAGACAACCCAATTGGGACAATTATGAAGGCAATGACAGAGAATTTTACATACCTTTAAGCATGTTCTCATATAGTGTAGGTGGTACAAGAGAAGTAAAGCATGCACTGCCAGCAATGACTTGATTATGCAGTTTCTTTTTTGGCAAAAAGCAAAAGGAAATTATGCATTTATTCACAATTTGATAATAAGTGAGTGAGACCCATTACTAGTTAAATGGCTTCGTAAAGAAGCAAAACTGCAGGATATGAGTTATGGAGAATCCAAAAGCAGTAATCACTGCCAATTGCATCCAAAAGCGGCCGGAGGTCATTGGCCTGTATTTGTTTGAAAATGTAGACGGTGCTGCTTCAATCAATGGTGCCATATATCAGACAAGTTATAAATTTTTTTAGGGCCAGCTGTGAAAAACTATCCAACCTGTAGTTCCAACACCGCGAAGCCACAGCACATACTGGTAGACTCGATTTGTTTTTTTAAAGGATATTTTTGAAAAATGTATTATTTTACGGAGAGGCATGTTCAATTGGCCTCTGTGATAATCCAATTTAAATGCTCCTCTACTAGTTTCCCTTGGAGATATTTGAACGAATGAGTGTACGTTCAACAAGTCCAGTACCATTCTTCAATTTAAAAACAACATTCGCACTGAAAGCAAGGTCATAACCACTCAATTTTTGAGAAAGGCTATGCAAAATATTTTGGAAACGGCACACGTGCAATGCGGAAAATGGCCACCACCCAAAAATATTCCTAATGAACATACCTATAAGAACAAAAAGAAATACAACAATCATCACTCAAATGAACAAAGAGTTTAAACCACGGCGCGCAATTTGCACTACCCAGTATTTGTCAAGGCGACATACTGAATTGATGGTAAACTTATAATACAGAGCTAACATCAAGTTAATGTACAATAAGTAAGATATTTAATTTTAGACTGCACTCACTACAATGTGATCCCTAAAATTAAACAAGAATTTAAAACATAAAAAAATAAATGCTATGTAAACTAAAACTAATCTAAATTTGTAGTATCTACTCAAAATAAAACAAACTAAATCTGAATAGGTGATTAGTATCTTACACCATAACTCCAGTACAGATAATCTGAGCTTATTCCATGGACGTTGTTGCATATATAAAGCTCAGAAAAATTAACACTATTATTTAAAAATAATATTATCCAATATTCATATTGTTACATCATTGATAGTTATGCTCCGCGTCTAACTATAACGTGGCTATCATCCTCTATATAAAAAATAATAATAACTAAAGAATATCAAGTTTAAAAAACAAATTGAACACATCCAAATCTCCTAACATATAAGAACTATTTAACATAACTAAAATAAAATGTAAAATCACATAATGTAATTACTATAAAACATAGTAACAAATATCGATTATATCCCTGGAACATGAACCTGAAAAGAAACAAATACCATTAAAAATATTTGACCAATATAAATTATTCATGAATAAATTACCGAAAAAAAAGTACATGAAAATTTAACAGCTTCAAAAAACAAATTGGACCAGATTTAGAAAAATACAATTTTGAATCAAAATATCTGCTAGGAGAGAGTGATTACACCAAATGCTAATAAAACTAAGAACAAATATGTGCTTCACCAAATCTTCCAGAAAACGAAGTTACACATCAATAAAGAAGTAAACCCAATGAAAAGAAGATGTGTTATGTTTCAAATGTATAGATTAATACTAATACATAAACGCTCAGTATATAAAACAAAGCAATCGAGTTGCTATGGTAGACATGCGAGATCATTGTTGCAATTCTTATGCACCAAGCATATAATAGAGGTTTGTAAAAATTAATAGTGAATCGAAGAATCTCTTCAAACTGTGTTGCTGCCTCTACATAATATTAAAAACAAAATTAATGCAAACAAAATTTCTTTTACATTGTGGTTATTAACAAAAAAAACGTACACCCTTCGAATGTGAAAAACCAGAAACTCATTCCCGGAAATTGCAAATTTCAAAGTGCTTCAATCAAACAATTTTGGAGTAGCCATTATTACTCCATCCACATTAAACTTCACCCCTGTAATACAATCTAAAAGGATCCCACTTTAAGAAGATACAGCAATAAACACTTCAGATATAAGTATTTCGTTTCAATCACAAAACTAGAAATGAGTGCCAGAACATAGATACATTGGCAAACACGTGAGAAATTCTTTAGTAATATAAATGTATTGATATTTTTTAAATTTAGCTATGGGCATGTGTACAGAAGAAGCCACATGTGATTGCAAGATTATTTAAACTATATAATCAACGTATGGCATTAATGAAAATAGTTTAGTCCCTTTTCAAGCCAAAGGTCATGTGACAATAAAGTATGTGAACTAGTATCAAATAAAATGTTCCACATTGGAATACCAAACAGGAAACAAAAAAGAGAAACCTAACCACCAAGTCAAGCATTTTGAAAGTAAATGTCTTACAGACTACAGATAAAACGATCGATTCTATGCGAATCCCGCCATACTTGAACAAAGATTATGCAAAACTCAAAACTTCGGGGTGGACATAAATGAATAAAAATGTAAACAATGAAAAGACAAAAAAATGATCCAGACCAATTTTTTTCTTTCCAAATTAATGGTGGCAAGAGTTAATAGCAATCTTATCATTAGCAAGCATGAATGACCGTACCTTATAAGAAATACAAAACATTTTCCAAATCTGGATGGGGATTACGATGTAATGCCTGTGCAGCTAAAAATGCCAACTTATGGGCATACTGGCAGGGTGCAGGTACACGAACAGTTCCTGACCAATTAAAATACATATGCGTAAGTTTATATGTAATCCGTTGTATTTTATCAGCTTCCTGGCCCATTGAATCAAAAATAACGTTGTAACTTGTTGGGGACACAGTCCCCTGTCTCACACATTGACTAACAATGAAAAAGTCATAACTAAAAAAAATTACATTAAAGAGAGTTATAATTTAAAAGAAAGAACTTACCGTTCAGGTAACGTAATAACATCGTCCACCACAGTACCCGGTGGAGGGTTATCTTTTCCACTGAATATACGTGTCTTTATTCGTTTAGAAACAACAATAAAGGCCATTTTCACCTTATCAGCACTTCCATACAACTTTGCCAAATCTGCCTTTATTCTGTTTACTTCGTGCTCAACTACATAATCCAATTGGCCCTCGCCAACACCATCTCTATAAATTAAGATTCGCTCTGGCAACATACCATTGACCCCTTGAAACTTTCTAGCAGCTTTAATAATACTGAGCGAAAAATCATTACTTAATTCTTCTCCACTTGTGTGAGCACTAACGGTAGAGAAATACCTAGAGCATTCGGGATTCAAGGTAGCTACCACAGCACCAAAGCTTTTTTCTCGGTGGCTAGTATCATGGCAGGCATCATAACCCACAACCATCATAGATTTATATGGCAGTGGAATGCACCATGGAGCTCCTCCTAATTTGCAATTCATTTGTATTGCCACTTTTGTAGCAATAGACATAGCCCCTTTAGATTCTAAATTTTTAGCCAACATTACTTGAGTAGGACATGCCCGATCCACACAACATTTCTTTTTGATGGCAGCATATCGATCTGCCTTATTATTCGAAGCAATACACATTATTAGTTGAGGTTTGTGGGTATTTAAAGCAGCTTCAATTCCTTCCAGGTAGCTCGGTGGTCTATCGTCACGTATTTCTTGTAGCTTAGGGGAAGGTAAGTTCCAACTCATGCCATGGGCTGCTTTATTCAATAATTGCATAAAAGCTCTGGCAGAGTTTGTGAAGCGATTGGGACACACGACTACCCAACAATTAATAGGAGCCGTATACAGCATAGGTCGAGATCGTAACTCCTTGGTCCAGTCAACGTCTTTTCCCGCCGAATATTTTTCACCCCCTCCTCCTAGAATTGCTTCGGGTGGCAAAACCCGACCTTGAACAAAGAAACAGATTTACAAAATAATTTGACGCAGGTTTTAAGTAACTAATAAAAATTATGTTATAGGTAAATACAATGGTAAGTACATAACAAAATACCATGAAATTAATAAATTGCAAGCTGTGGAATATTGCAGTATTACTGGCATTTGATTCTACTAGCAGGGTAAATAAACACAACCATATTCAAATGCAAATAACAAAGAATGATACTTTAATGTGTTTGAAAAATACGATACGGAACTTGAGTGCAAGATTGGAATGTAAAAAAGAAATAACACAAAACAATGTGGCTGTGATAAACATTTTTAAAATTCTGCCAACTGTTCACCAGACCAACCAAATGTGTTTCACACATTGCTTTTGGTGATGTTAATGCTAAACAAATATAATTTAACCCTAAAATGGCAAACGCAACATTTGCGTAACACTGAATTAGAACACATCTGGTACTGAAATTGATAAGCGTCTGAAGCCCATGACGATGTTGACAAAATTGTCGCACTTTAATAGTACAATTACATAACGTTAGTAATGCATTTTAGTGGCAAGATGCTTGAAAAATGGTACATGTTTTAACCGATTGTGGGTTCGATGTTAAGTAGTCATTGGCGATCGGTGCATTTTACAATAATTTTCAATCTAGTAAAGTTTTAGTGTTGATATTTTTTTGTATATGTTTATAAAACTGTAATTTTTATGTCGAAGGTGCAGTGTAATACTCATAAAAAAACATTTTATATTTCCGCTTTTTCAAAATGTAATGAATGTTATGTCTTTTGAATCGACGATGACAAAATCAGCATGAATGTGGTATGTTCTTATGGTGAAGGCGACAAATTAATGACCTAAATGGAAGCTGTACAGGCGCAGACAAGGAACTAGATGCAAATATAGATGAAATTGGTAAATAAAATGTGTATTATATTAAAAATTTTAATTATATTGCTATTCAAACTATTTTAATATTTATTTGTTCCTATAATAGGAAATGAAAATAATATAGCCTGTTTTTAAACTAAGAGGAGCGAATGAAAAATGATTTACACTGTAAAAAATAACTAGAAAATATCATTAGATTACATCTGGCGGCAAATTTGAATCATACTACATTATCCACAAAATATAATTGATATGATAATTTCTAAAAGAGAGGTTATTATGGTTTTAACAATCCCATTTGAATTTCTTGTCCTCACTTACTCAGTAGTGATTACAACAGTTAAATTTATTTATTATTGTTTTCCTTCGATAGATAACGACCAGGTCGCTGATACGCGTCCGTAAGCTGGAAAATAGAATGAACGAACACCGTTTTGTACACACACTATTTAATCAATTCATTATAATCATAAACAGATGACAGGAAAATATGCTGTAAAATCGGCATAAATATTTTTATATTATTTCTGTGTTCAATCAAGATGGCTTTATGATATAAATGTTTCTAAATGTGATGCATTAAATTATTATAAATGATGCAAAAATAAAGTGTGTGCAGTGGTGGCATATATTATTCATTTTATCATCAGAGGTGTGTTGAAAGATTAAAAATGTGAAATTGATTAAGACTGGGGAATATCATTGTGTAGCCACACATGTTACGATAGAGGGCAGCTCTTCCATAAAAACTATTAAACATGAATTTACAGTCAGTCAGTGGAGTTTAGTTGCACTATTATAAACCAGTATTTAGTTACCTGGTCACCAATGCGCTTACATTATCTTTTAAGACATGATAGAATTAGCAGATAGGCACACTTAGAACTTGCTTCGAGAGCGCTGCATTTACCTACATAAAACAGGGTCACTAGTAAATACTCCCTGTATGTTTGTTGTGGTTTGTTTAGCATTCTTCTTGATGTTCTTTGGGAATTAAACCACTCATAGTTTTGAAAATCATCTTTATTTAGTTTTGATCCATGACCTAGGATCCTTGTCAAAATAATAAAAACTTCAAGTTTGACATTTATGACATAAATTGAAGGTTACTTTGATTTATTGATGTTTGAAATATTTGGTTTGAATACACCAAGTAAAAATTTTTACTTAGTGTATTCAAACCAAATATTTCAAACATCAATAAATCAAAGTACCCTTCAATTTATGTCAAGTGTCAAACTTGAAGTTTTTATTATTTTGACAATGATCCTAGGTCATGGATCATAAATAAAGATGATTTTAAAAACTATGAGTGGTTTAATTCCCAAAGAAGATTAAGAAGGGTCACTAGTATTCTGCTTTATTATTTAGTTTGACTGTACATTTTATTTACAAGATGCATTTTTTTATTTTAGTGATTTTTGTTTCATTATAAATTGGTATTTATATTATTTTAAAATACACTGAGTGTCAATTGAAATATTAATCATTTGGAATTATTCCATTATGAAAAAGTAAAAAATAGGTTTAGTTTTTATTACTACTAATTGAATAAAGATATATATATATATATATATATATATATATATATATATATATATATATATAAGTGGCGCTAAAACGGTCGTTTCTCTGATTTATAAAAATGAGGATCAACCAAATTGCATGAAATATCACTAACTGCATATTTAAGCCTAAACTAAATCGACGTGACCCAGTTTTTCTTGGCAAAAACATTGATTCTGCTAACATAACAGTTGTGTGGATGTAAATGCAACATATTTCTTGTTGACCGAACAAGGAGAATTTATTGTTTTGCTGCTTGATAACTAATTCACTCATTTCAATGCAATAAACATTGAACATACTTTGTTTACGTGTTTGGTGTGTAACTTTAGCAAGGCAAGCAAAAAGACCGTACAGTATTGACTAATTTTTCCAAACAAATTTGATTTACGCTATTTGTAAGTAGTATCAATTTATTTTTAAGAGTAGTAATACAATCAAACGTAAATTCTAAATATTTCAATTGATACGCACTGTAAGTATTGATGTTAAATAATTGAAAATCGAAATAATACCTATACCAGTCCTATAGCTCAAATCTTACAGACAATTGCAATATTGAAAAGAGTGAGTATTGTTGTTTTCGAAATCGGTAAAGGCAATTATAAACCAAGAACGCGTGCAACTAATAGAAGTAGAACCAAACGAACCGAAAATATTCAAGTAACAAAAGCAATAAATTTTTAACTAAAAACTATCGAATTGCATATGAATAGGTAAGTATGCTAAAATAATGAAATATTCAGTGTCTCGATTTGATGCATCAACAATCCAGAGAGCTGTACTACATGTGTGTAAAGTCAGCACCCCTTTTTAAAAATTATGTTTTTGAAAATTCTTCCAGGTTGTTCTATCCTTGTACCACATTGTTCCACTTCGACTTACAAAAAGTTAGCCAATAGAATAAAAGAGGAAGATGAAGGGTATGTTTTACTCTTTTCGATATAGTCCAAAAATCGATTTTGGGATATTCAGTGGTGATGCGAAGTTCGTACTTTATAATTTATATAGGGCCACGTCCCCAATGCTCTACCCGAAGGTACTACATTCGGTTTGTTGGCGAAATAGAGGTTCCAACAAACAAGTGTTTTTCCGTATTTTCAAGAATCATTTTTCAGGCGGAGTTGTCGTTTTGGAGCAATGTTTGTAACAAGTAGAACATTGTTCAACGAATATCAAATCTTTGATTTGTGAAAAAAAGGGTGCTAGTATTGAAATGGGTTTTTCGGCTTATTCGAGAAATCGTTTGAAATAAAATAATATTGATTAGGAACAAAGTAGCACAATATTACAACAATCTGGAACAACTTTCAAAATCATAATTTTTAACAAACGGGGTGTTATGTTGACACACATCGATTCTATGCTACACATACAACATGGAGGATATTTTTGAACACTTTGATGGTCTCTCTATCCTAATGTATAAAAATGTTTAAAAAAGTTTTGAATCATGTTTAGGAGGCAAGGTTAGTTTTCGCTTTTTACATTGGAGTTCTGCGCAAAATTTAGAACACGAAGACAAAAGAACATGAATAAGTATGCAAAAATTTGAAAGTGTAAAGGACTTTATGGTATTCATTTTTTTTTGGTGTAGAATCGCTCTTCCTAATATCGACGCTTTATTTCCGGGCACCCTGTTAGGTTGATCATGCAATGTATTTCAAGAAAGTTGTAGGACTAACGATATGTTAGCTTCCCGTCAGTTCGGCTGGTGTTGATTTGATCGACTTAGAATCAGTTTGGAATGAGAGCGACATAAGTATTCCAAATAGCTCTTATGATCCTTCAAACCTATGGGGAACAGACGCCGAACTTAATGAGTATGTGAAAATCCCTAGTATTAATTCCATTTCATAATATTCCATATAGAATTATGGCGGAGGAACTTACAATTGAAAAGAAGACTCTACAGTATAAAGTTGAAGGCAACAGGATTGTGAACATCACTTATGTCTTGCAGAGGACACTGTTTCTTGCAGAGACTCATGCGCGTGTATGCACTGCAAGTAACTTGTTTCTTGAGAAAGAAAACAGAAATGGCTGTAATTAATTAACTGTGAATAAATGAGCTGGCGCGTCTTATCATTTGAGTGGATTGTATTACGAAAGATAACAAAACGTGAGCTTTAAATACGAGGATTTGTATGCATGTAAAAGACAAACAATAATGTTACATAAAGTCACTCACCAATATTGTTCATAGTGTGTTGTCCTCTTCATTGTTGTAATGACCCCGGGGGAGTCGGTTGAACACACTGATTACAAGGCACTATTGTTCATTGTCTGTATAGGTTGCCCAGTAACTCGACACAACCGTTCCGACAAACTTGACAAAACTACTTTCACACGCGTTACACTACAAGAGCAAGCACACTGCACAGTTTTGTTCCACAATATAATTTCGAAGTTTAATTATTACAAAACAATGGCCTTAGTAGTATTCTGTTTTAAAATGCAATGCGTGCGACAAAACATAATCATGTTCCACGGAAACTGTAAAAAATGCACATTTAAACCATGCAGCAGTACGGGGGAACTTTGTCGACTGGAAGTACCTTTACCCACGTGGAAGAATTTTTGTCAATTTTGGATATAGCCAGTATGAGTAACAATCATTTTTATTCAATTCAAGAAACTTTGCGCCAGGAAAAATATACATTCATAATTTACAAAGCAAAACAATTACAAATATCTCCAAGGTTTGGAGCGATAGTAGTATACTTTCAATGGAACGAGCTGGTGAGGAAGAAAAACGCACAGCATTGTAAAATGGTCACATAGACGACAACGGAATTCCTTGGATAACTGTTTATCTAGATGCCGGATGGGCCAAAAGAAGCTATAGCCACGATTATGATTCTGCTTCTGGATTGGTATTCACTATGATAGTGGCATTAGTATATATATATATTGTAATTTTTATCTAAATTTTAGGCAGTTATTGTCGGGCAGAAAAAAAAGAAGTTTTGTATGTTTGTGTTCGGAATAAATTTTATATAATTTGTAAAAAAATATGCGAATGAACATCAACATGTCTGTTTTAAAAATTGGGAAGGAAGTTCGACACCAATGGAAGCATACGTTATTTTGCAGTGTTAATTAGCAATGAATCGCCATTGTACATCCAGAAAATAACACTCGATGACGATTTGTGGACAAAAAAACAATGACTTTGAAAATTATTCTTTTTATATAAACTGTATTTGTCTGGAAATCGTACGCGGGAACTTAAAAAAAAGACTAAGATGTGTTGATCCCGATTATATAAGGAATGCTCAAAAACTGAAACAGTTAGCAAAGTATAGTATACCCTTTCAATATTTCAATCATGTTTTTAAAAATTTTATCTTTTAGAAAAAAGAAGATATGCTTGATTAGTGACTACTACTGACTTAGTGGACTAGGCCTACATGGGGGATACCACTTGTAAAAATAGCGTGCCTGGTACTCTACCTCTAATCGCATATATTTTCGGCATTTGTATTTTAGCAAAAGGTGGTGTGGAAACGGGTATGGTTATATAGAATGATTATGTGCAAAATACAAATCATACACGGGCGTATTATGTGGAAATTGTTGATAATATCAGTGTACTTTATTATTCTGTGTATGCCTTTAGATGCGATAATTTGTATTTAATTTATGTATTTGAAACTTGCTAATGTTTGTTGATTTTTGAGAATATATGTACAACTATATTTATATATACCTCATAATGGGATTATTTATAAAAATGAGGTCTTTGGGTTGTTGGATTGGTCGAAAATAGACGAGCTCTGATTAGCTAAAATCCTATCAGTTTTCAATTTCCAATTATAAATAGAATGGTCCATTGCTACAGCATCATCATAATTTTGTTTTCGACCTTACTTAAGGTCGGTTTGATGCAGCTCCAACTCCTTTTCTACTCTGTGCTAATCTAAAAAGTTCTACAAACCCTTCACAACCTAAATTTCTAATAATTTGACTAATATAGGCCCCTTTTAAAAGTAACCTACAATTAATTGTACTTGAGGTCTTCCTATACTCTTCTATCTTTTTCCTATCTACCTGGCTCTACATAGATATTAGCAACCTGATGGTTGTTAAAGAACTCCAATATGTTTACATGATTTCCATTTATACGGAAATGAAATATTACCTGGTTGTCCCCTCCAGTAAAAAGGAAAAGTGTTAAATTATATGTTATGGTAAGGTTTAAGTAATGAATCGCTACCAACATGCCAGACCGCTAACTAATTGTGAGTTATGTCATGGTGACGTTTATTAAATTATATGTTATGGTAAAGCATAAGCAGCGAATCGTTGACAACATGCCAGACCATTACATGTGATTTTTCCAATGCTCCACCCGAAGGTACTACATTGGCCAGGAAGCGAGTTTTTACCTGGAAAATTTTGAATTTTGGAACCCTTGCTTGTTCAAGCAAGGTAGGATCTTTAACGTGCATGACAACACTCCACACGGGACCTCCATTTTACCTCTCATCCGAACAGGGTGTATTTTGAGAAAATGCTTAACATTTTTCAAGCGGACCGTGTCGGGATTTGAACCGGGACCTTGGCTTAGTCACACATACCAGCACGGAGCCGCCTAACATGCCAGACCGCTAACTAATTGTGGGTTATGTCATGGTGACATCTAGTTAACTGATTTGTATTTATTTATTTTGTTTTCGAACTAAGGTCGGTTTGACGCAGCTCTAAATTCTTTTCTATTCTGAGCTAGTCTAAAAAGGTCTACATATCCTTCACAACCTAAATATCTAATAATCTGACTAATATAGCTTTGTCTAGATCTTCATACTCTATTTTTATTTGGTAGTCTATAATCTAAGACCTTACTAAATAGTCCCTCATGTCTTGACTGGTGCCCTATCATTCTATCTCTCCTGATCTTTAATCGTTTCCACATACAGGGTCCCTCATCTCTCCTATAAACTTCCTCATTTGTTACTCTATCTGTCCAACTATTCTTTAACATTATCCTATAACACCAAGTTTCAAAAGCTTCTATCTTTTTCTTATCTACCTCTTTAATTGTCCAAGCCTCACTACCGTATAATAAAACGCTCCAAACGTACGACTTTAAGGAACTTTTTCTACTATCTAAACTAATACTATTAGCTATTAGTAAGTCTTTCTTTTTTAAAAACTTTTTTTTAGTTTGAGCTATTCTAGCTACTATATCCCTTCTGCTATGTCCGACCTTTGTAATTATACTGCCTAAATAGCAAAATTCATCTACCTCCTCTAACTTGGTATTGCCTATTTTTAATTTTGGTTTAGAACTAGGCTGTAACGCACTTGTCATTATCTTTGTCTTTTCTGAGTTAATTCTCATACTATAGTTACTCTGCTATAATGGCTATAATCATCTGCGAAACTTAACATTTCCCTGTACACTAATACCCATCTCTTTTCTCTCTCTAGCTAAGTTTAAAGCTTCCTCAATATAAACATTAAAAATCAAGGGAGATAGTATATAGCCCTGTCTAACACCATTTCTAATCTTAGCTTTCTTTTCTATTTCATCAAATCTAATTACTACGCTTTGGTTTTTATATAGACTGTAAATAATTTTTCTATCCCTGAGAGATTCCTATTTTTCGCAAAACCCTGAACCTAACAATCCAATTAACCCTATCAAATGCTTTTTCTAAATCTACAAATGCGAAATGTTTCTTTTAATTTTTTTGTAACCTTTTTTCGATAATTACCTTAATCATTAGTATGGGTCCTCTAGTGTTTATGAAAACCATATTGGTCTTCGCCTAAATAATTCTCAGTCAAAGCTTCTACTCTATATTTAATAATTATTGTTAGTATTTCTACATCCTCGTCTTGGTTGTTCTCTAACTCATCCATATCGTCTCCCTTATACAAATCTTCTAAATAACTTTTCCAAATATCTGCTACCTCAACTTTATTTATTAGAAGCTCATTATTCTCATCTTTAATACCATTATATTTTTTCCTATCCTGCCCGAAAAACTTTTTAACTGCCCTGTAAGCCCTGTCTGTCTTACCTACTCTCAACTCATCTTGTATTCTCTTACAATTCTCCTCCATCCATTTATTTCTAGCTTTTCTACACTCATGTACTTTTTTATTTCTAACTGTATTATATTTTTGCTTACTTTCACTATCCAATTCTCTGAAAGGTTTAAGTTTTCTTTTATTCTCTATTAAATCTAATATTTCCTTTGTTATCCAGGGTTTTCTCACTTTTATTTTTTCTTACCTATAGTCTGTGTTGCTGTATCATGTACAGCCCTTTTTATTTCTTAGCATCTATTTTCTACGATCCCTCCTACAGCTATATGTTTGATCTTATCTAATACTTGTTTATATTCCTCTTTTACATCACTATCATTAAGCTTACCTACAATCCCACCCCTCTCCTTTAACCTTTCTCAATTTTTTGAATTTAGCTTACACAACCTCCTCATTAAAAATATGTCCAATCTTTCCTTTTCTGGGGAATTGCTTTAGTTTTTCAAAGCATTCTTCTTGTCCTGACATAATTGGTTATAGTGTTTTTTAACAATGTCTGCATCAGATGCAATCATCTGCTTTCGCTCAATAAATTCCTCTAAAGCAATATTCAACCTGGTTGTTTTTAAGACGTTGCTACACATTACCATATGTGGCAAACAAGAAGCACCTTTAATAGTTTTGTATTTTAAAGGACTTTTCTCTGTAATATTTTGGAAAAAATGTTTCAGAAAAGCTAAACAAACATTTTTAAAACGATATCAAGTTACTTCAAACCATTCGCCTTACAAACAACAGATGTTCCAAAACCAATATCCACATTTGCAATTAACTTTAAGTTTGCAATCTTGGTCAACATATATCCCTACGACTTTTATGATTTCAATGGCTCTGGTAATAACAGCTTGAGTTTCCACCCAACGTATGATGCAAAATCGTTTTGAAAACACAATAGAATCAGAAAATGCTGTCTAGTTAGCACGTCTTGAAGGAAAGTCTTTAAAAAGATACTAGAGTGATCGTAAAAAATATTGCATTTCCCAACCCGTCTTTTTTTTGCCATTTTGAACGCCCTATGAATCACATGTATTCCACAAGTTCCAGTGGAAAACAGTTCAGGATCCTCACTGCTTTCATCTTTTAAATATTTGTGCAAGTGTTCAAGCATTCTTAAATTATCGTTAGGACCATCCATCTCTACCTGTACAATTTTTTTCAGAGACATGCCCAACGAAGTTATAGATTCAATCCATTTATTCATTAAATCAGAAGCAGTTGCATGTTTCAAGAATGCCGAATTTAGAAATCGTGTTTGTACAGCATCTGTTGCCTCATCCCAAGATCTGACAATTATGACCATCTGACAAGTTGGGATATTTTATTAAGACTTTTTCGTCAAATGACAAAGTATAAAATCTACACTCTTTAATTGGTTAGAAATTTCGTTTTGGATATAAGGTCCTAGTTCATACGTTATAAAATAAGCTATTTTATCCTTATGAAGCTGTAAATTTTTTGCAAACATACTATCTGGAAGCATAGCAAAAAAAAACATCGGCGACAGTTGCAAAACCTCTGAGGAAAGTGTCATTGTGAATACACGATAAAATTTCTGTTATACTTACTTCTTCTCTTTGTAAGTAGGTGAACTTTAATATTTTACTATTACCAGAATACGCTGAACTATCTTTTGTTAAGGAATTAGGTGCACTTTTACTTGCTACTACTTCATCACCATTAGCGACAACAAGTCTTGTGTATTTAAACATTCAATACCCATGCTAATTGTAGGTGGTGAATGAGCCGGGTAAATACCCAGTGGGTAGGTAATTATAAATTGGGTATTTACCTATTGCCCTGACTGGGTAAATACTCAAAATGTAGGTTTTTTGAGCTTTAAAAGACATTTAATTCAATTAGGTAACTCATATTATAACACTGTTATTGTATTCAGTTTTTAAAATGTAGTTTACAAAATAAAATTAACATCTTAGCAAAAAGAATGAATAATACCTTTTTAAATATTTTTTGTACCCAAAACATTTTATAAAAGGATTAATTACATTGTACAAGTTTGCTCAGCTAAAAAAAAATATTGCGAATGTCTTTAAAAAAAAACCCCCAAGTGCTTATACACAGTCTAACTTTTAGTAATGAGATTTTAGTTACTGACGGCAGTTATTTGTTTTAACTAATCCTTTAAAAGAGCAGCTTTCCTGCTTAAGTTAATGTTTTATTTTTAAGTTTTACTTCATTTACTTCCTTTTTGCTAACAGTTAAGTGTGAAAAAGGGTTTAGCTTGGCAGTTTTTTAAAGAAAATAAAAAAAGTGGTGTTGGTGTTGTATGCAAATACTGCACTACTAAATACAAATATGATTGTTAATAAAATGACCAAACCTATAAGGAAGCATTTTAAGTGACCTGAGGATATGAAGAAAATTCTTGATTTAAAGCCAAATACTGTAAGTATCCATGTTAACAGACGCAGATAAGAAAACTCTATATAAATCAAAGCAAAAGGAGTTTAATGTAAATATGCTTTTTGTACCAGAAGAACCTAGATCAAGTTCAAGTGAAAGGCATATGCGACCTATCAGTTCAACATCGCCAATTACATCTGAAAGCAGTATTGGTAACATCTCTGAGAGAATGAGACGTAATCGTTTGATTTTCAATTGACCATCATCCACAACTTCAAATATCAGTGGAGGATTGGTTAATTTTTTAGACCATATGGACAGTCAGTTGAATGTAAGTAAATAAAAGAAATTATTAATAAGCTTCATCTAAAAGGTAGCGTGCTTCCCAATGTTAAAATGACCATAAAAGTCATCACACTCTACGACGGAATCAATTTTTTTTTTTGTTTATGGCAAACCTTTTTAGATAAAACCCAAAAGTTAAAAGTTTTAGTAATTGCAAACTTTAATAATTTTTAACAAAATATTTATTTTTACCTAACTCTTGCTTTCTTCTAAAGACACAAGAATGACAAATGCTCCCAAGAAGAATTTTATGAGCTTACAGTTACATGCAATTAGGTCGGTACTTATGTCCCTACAATTTAAGTAATTTTAATCAAAGCCTCTTCCTTAGATTGAGTTGAATT
Organism: Platerodrilus igneus; assembly: GCA_036346225.1. Classification (NCBI taxonomy): domain Eukaryota; kingdom Metazoa; phylum Arthropoda; class Insecta; order Coleoptera; family Lycidae; genus Platerodrilus; species Platerodrilus igneus. Next base: position 1,428,797 of record JARFIW010001151.1, on the reverse strand, counting down.
ACATGTTATGTATTGTGTAATTGAAAAGAGTTGTATTTTAATATGCAGTCTTTCTTGTTTCAGGAAAGCCTTAACCAAAATTTAGCTAAAGCTATTTTCGTAAGTGGTGCACCCTTGTTAATAATTGAACATCCACTATGGATAAAATTCTTCAAAAAAATTCGTCCATCTTACAAACCACCATCGAGGTATCGCCTTACTTAACGTACCTTAAAGCTCAGTATGCAGAAATGCAAAGTGAGGTTACAAATCAGCTAAGTGACTCAAAACACTTACATTTACAATGTGATGGCTGGAGTAACATCAGGAATGAATCATGTTACATGCCAAAAATTAGCATTGCACACTTTAATTTTCGAGTGAATTCGTGCCAAATATTTTTAAAAAATAGACGTGCATTTCTGTCACTTCGGACAGTTGTGTCGGCGCAAGAGAATAATGTGCAGATGTGGAGTGAGGACGTAAGTGGCGTGCGTGCCTTTGTCTTTTCCCTTTTAGGTAATGTAGGTTTTCTTTTATCTCTACCTAATATCGCTGCCTTGACCTTATTCCTATAGTACCGCTACAAACAAGAAGAGGGAAGTCAAAACAAATCTGGCTTCAACGAAGGCGAAGCCCGATCCACGCCCAAAATGGAGATGAATATGGCTCCTGCCGCAAAAATAACCGCAAGGTCGTGAAGAGCTCCACATTATTTTGCGAGCACATTTTATCTTTTTCTTAAAGGCGCCTATGGTATCACAGTAAACATTTTTGGTATGTGATACAACTTGAGACGCAATTATTACGTAATATCTTGTTGCGCGTGCGCAATATTATGTACATTTTAGTATGTATTGCCAACTATCGTAGTAGCCCTGAACACGCATGCGTGGGACTTTAACGGTTATACTTTAGACTATAACAGTCGCACAATCAATAATAAACTTTGTTGTTACAAAGCCAAAGCCACTGTTTGTGAAATTTGTCGCAACAAAGGAGAACAGACATAATGCACCTTACTTAGCCGAGTTGGTAAGCAACGTAATTGAAAATTATGACCCTGAGAAGTTTTTGGTAATCATTGGAGACAACGCTTCCAACATGCAAGCTGCCTTGGCGTTGGTAAAAAAGAAGTACCCGTCAATTTTACCATTAGGTTGTCTAGCTCACCTTTTACACCTTCTTTGTGGAGACATCTTAAAATGCAATACCGTCAAATCTTTTATGGCTACTGTCGTTGACATAGTAAAAACTAACAAAAATAGTCAAGTCTTAAAAGCACCGTCTGACTGACCGCTTTCAATTGGACAAAAATTTCAAAGATAGGATTTTTTTAAAACTGCATGGGCAAACAAGATGGGGAAGCAACTTGTTTCGCTTAGAGAGTTTGCTAGCAAACAAATCTGTGCTTCAAAAACAGCTGTTAGTGAGGCAGCAAAAATCACATCAGACATGAAACAACGGATGCTTGATGATGGCGTGTTTTGGGTTAGAGTTGAAAAAATGGCAAACAGCTTACACCCAATCATTGAACTTATCACTGCATTCGAGTCAAACACTCCACAGATCCACAAGGTTTTCACAAAATTTAACAATCTTTAAAAAAATCTTAAAAACGAGATTCCAGAGTCTCCTCTAAAGAATTCTGAAGAAAGAGGTGCTGAGAAAGTTAGAGAAACGGATGGAGTTTGGTGTGGGGAAAATTCATCTTGCTGCTGATTTGTTGAATCCTTCTTCTCAGGGTTGCAAACTTAAACCTGAAGAGCTTCTTAATGCTATTCATTTCGTTTGTGAAGTTGGCAACAGTATGGGATTGAAAGTAGTTGAACTGCGACAAAATGTAGCTGATTATAGGGATAAAGAAGGACTGTGGCAAAGAGCTTTTGTCTGGGAAGGGGTAAAAGATTAAAAGAGAAGGCAATCAGTCCCACGTTATGGTGGAGGGAATTGAGAGGGATATGCGTGTTGGCTGATGTAGCCGTGAGAATCCTAGGCGCTCCTGTGACATCTGCTGCAATTAGGAAACTCTCAGCACGTTCAGCTGGATCCATAGTAAGAAAAGAAATAGACTGACAACTGAACGAGCCGGACAGATCACATTTGTCCCGTAATTGGAAATTGCTTAACAACATCAATCATCCTAAAGTTAAAAACAGAAACGAATAGAAAATAAGGAAGAATCCAGTGGTTTTGAAGATGTTCAGTTGGAAATGAACGAAGAAGATGGAAATTTCATCTACCGATACTGATGATGATGAAGATGAACATATGTCACTGTCGAGCCACTCAAGTGATGAAAATAATTCAGATTACGGCAAAGCATTAATATTGTATGCAATGAAAAATATAAAGTTTTACTTGTTCTGTGTACAGAATTTACTGTATATGAGGTCTACGTCGAGAGTCGCATATAGTTTTGTGTAACTAATTTAACTGTTTTGCTTGTGTTATACAAGTGTCACAAGTACATAATTGAAATAAAAATGCTTAATATTTTATATATATTATATATATATATATATTTTATATATATATGCTATTACCAAGGTTTAGGTTGTCAGTCAATATAGCTCAAGTAATACTGCAAAAAGAAATAACAACTAATATAAATAATGAAAACTGCGTATGCGTGAGAGCTTCATAAACACGTTAAAATGGTTTATTAGCTTGCACAAATGGAAGACAGTTTGAGTAAAGTGTCATTTATTTAAATAGATTTTACAAGCTTTAGTTTAATTGTTCACGCGCGGGGGGGGGGGGTCTTATAAATTTATAAATGGACTTACCTCCGCGGTGTTTTGTTTTTCTAAGCTGCAGTTCCTATTCTTTCAACCAAGTGGACTGTATGCGAATTGAGTCTATGTTACGTTACACTTGCACTGTGTTTTTTAGGGGTTTAACAACGAAAGTCTGCGGCACTTGACTAACTTACGGTACTGAACGAAGAAACCGACACGACTGTTCTGCTTCAATATCCATAAGAAAGTGTTTGTTCACTACTCTTAGTCCAACTTATTCACAGATGCACAAGGAATTTTTATGGCAGGATATAAGGGAACAAGGGATGACAGTTTTACTACTAGATTTACGACTACAAATTTAAATAACTTAAAATTAACCATGCCAACAAAGAGACTGAACATTAATCCTAATCTTGATTTTATACAATTTTAAAAATACCCAGGTATTTATGATTTTGGGTATTTACCCTAAATTATAAATACCGGGTATTTCACATCGCAAATTGTAGGCACTTTAAAAAGTGTACTTCGAGTCCCCATCAGTAAAGGTTGCACAATTTTCAAATGTTGCGCGTGTTTTAACACAATGTATACCACATTGACTAACATCAAACTCCTTTCTGCACATATTACAAAGCGCACAAAAACACTCCTCTAAATTTAACCATAACGGATTAAACTGGCATTTACCGGGTATATTAATAAAAAAAGTACTACAGTGCTAAATTTGTTTCAAAATATTAATAAAAACTCCCGCAATTTAAATTAGCAGCACATAATAAAATCACCGCCACCACGTTGTAACTTGTATTATAAATAACAGTTGAGTATGCTAAATTTAATCTTTTAAAAAGTATAATGAGGAAGGAAAAACAATAGCTTACTTCTTTGAAGTAAGTTTTAAAAAATGCAACTCTGAATGAATGGTCCAGAAAAACACCTTTATGACTAACTCACGATAAGATGGGATGTTTAAACTAAAAATGTAATAAACCGTCAATTCAATCAACGGTAAAACAGTTAAGTAATTGCGAAGTAGGAGAAAACTGTCAGAAATCCATTTTGTTAGCTAGTAAAGTAGAATACGGATAAAAATTTTGAAATAGTTATGTTTATCTTCTGCTAACAACTCTACAAATTTCACCACTGAACAACTGAACTATTTGCATTCGAAAGTAATTTAAAGGTTATTATCATGTTTCTTATTGACGTCTTTAAAAAGTTATAAAATGAATTGAGGAATTCTTTCGCCAATTCCTTTTAGACTTGTAAAGTGACGGTATAGCAATTATCAACAGAGATGTATTCTTTAGATCAATACGAGCAGAAATAGAAGGTGTCTCAAGATCCAGCATTAAAGCACTTAAATAATTTAACTAAGATGAATGGATTTAGCCTGAAGAGAGTTGTAATCTAATTTGTTTTCGATTATGAATGTATTATATATCGGGCAATTTTTAGTAATAAAACATTTCTAACAATAACCTAATACCTGCACACTATTTTCGCATATATGTACCTATATATTTTTAGGTACTTTAGCAATCACGAAAGTTTTATTTTATACATAATGAAAGACTACAAAATAAAAGTAAAGACTGTAATGTCTACAAAGTTTCTTATTTCATTAAAATAAAATTTTTTCAAAAATTTTTATGTTGAACATGTACACTAGTACATCACTGAAAAGAGGAAAAAAATGCCTTTCTATCAGAACTACCGCCAATTATGGTTTCCATTTAAAAAAACATAACCTCACTTATTTACTCAAACATGACCAAAGCCATGTAAACACAAATAAGTTTATTTTATTCTCTTTTTAAAATAATGTAAAAAACATCTACAACATTTTACTGTATCTATCACAACAAATGAACCACGAAGTAAAACAAAAAAGATCAAAATTTCGTTATTTTGGTATAACGCTTTTGCTACACCCTGTATGTTAATCTCTTCATGGCTGAACTCGGCATTAAAAACTGCACTACTTTCCCGATTTAACCTTTTCTCTAATGTCACAAATAACAGAGTTACCCATACAACGTGTAAGAAGTAGGGCACCCTGGTGTGCGCACGCGTGTGTGTGCACGCGCGCGTATGTGTGTGCACGGGCGCATATATTGATAATTATGAAAGGAAAGAATAAAACAAAAATTTTTTCCCGAAATTAAAAATTCGGGTGTATACGGTTAACTTAGAAATGTGAAACAATAAGGTTCAATACATTTTCGTCAACAATTTAAACATTATTATTTCTTTGTAATACAAACCAAATAAAATAATAAAAAGTTAATTGGAATACTATGATCGTAAGTGATCTTAATGTATACCATAAATGTAATTTTTTATTCACGCTCAACCACTTCCCCCTCACTACTCCCTGTTTCTACAACCCTATAAAAAATATTTCAAAAAAATTTTTGCTCCCTCGACCATTAAATTTTACTCAACCTTTTTTATCCAGTTATTCAAAATGAAGTATATAGTATATAGTAAGTACACAGACTTGTACCTCGAACAATTTCTTTCCTTGAACTTTATCCTTATGGAAATACTAAGAGGTTAACTTTACCCATGTTGCCATTCATTTATATTAACGGCAACATGGGTACAAAAGCGCGGGTGAATATTACTTGTAAATTCTAATATTGAGGTTCAGTGGTTTAGGTGATTGTGTGTTGATATGTTTCTTAGCAATGATTTTTAATTTAATTATTATCTTGAATCAAACTTCAACAACTTCCAAAGCAACTAAAGCAGTTAATAAAATTAAATTAAAATGTACACATGTTCCTAAGACAAATAATGGTATTAGTGCTAAGTAACATGTTCAAAAAAGAAAAGATAATGCACCAATCACCAAACACTTTATTTGTAATTACAAATTTATACTTTGATTACTACTTGTAAGAACTAAGAACAATTTACAAATACTGCACATAGCAGTAACATTTATACTGATAAGTATGTGGAACACTTTGGCAATTGTAAAAATATCAATATCATGTCATTCAGAAAGGAAGATTTAATAAAATCTTTAACACAACCAATGTCATGTGTATAAAAGTACAAATTCAGCCAATTAGGAGCTCCAGGTTAGTACAGCATTGCAAAAGGTGTCAAACTTATGGACATACTCGGAAATACTGTACCAAAAATCTCACATGTGTGTAATGCATTGGGAAACCTCACAATGAATTGCAGTAAACCCAAAGAAGAAACACCAAAGTGTATTCAGTATGGAAAAAAGCATCCAACTAAAAAATAGCCAGTGTTTAATAGCAAAAGAAATGCAAAAAATCAAAAATAAGAAACTCCAGAAACAGCTTGTCTAAAGAGCCTCAACAGACTACTCGATGTAAATAAAAGTACAGTTTCAACACATCAAGGAACTGGAGGCAGTGGCAAGTAGTATTCAACAAAAAGATAAACATAATGAGAAAACAAAAACGAATTCATCAAGCGACATTATGCTGAAATAAATATTACGAAAGCTTAATAAAATAAATGAGCAAAATTAGATAATGCAACACAAAGAGCAAACTCTAAAACCAAAAATAACTAACAAATTAAGAATACTAGAATAGATTACCAATGGCTTATTGAAACATCAGAAGAAGTTGCAAATGATCCTTGACATAGAAAAAAAATTGATGTACACCTAATATCTGAGTTACAATACATGAAATTTAAATGATTTAAAGCTTATCATACAATCTACCCAGATAATGTAGTAAAAGGAAGAAGCACAATTATCCTAAAAGAATACATCTTATACCATCAGGAAATAGATTAACAAACAGTGAAAGAACAAGCCGCAGCTGCAAGTATCAAAAAGTAAATTATATGAAATAATGACCCCACTATTATATTGCCTACAGAGGCATACTATAAAGAAAGAACAATATGTGAACTTTTTCAATAACCAACGAAATTGATCACACAAACATTGGAGGGACTTTGATGCAAAGCACACAATTGGGGGACCTATATTGTACTGAAACTAAGGCAAAGAACTTTTAACAGCAGCATCACACCTCCAATGGGATGTTTAGTTTGAAATAGCTTGAGAAACGAACTCAGATCACTCTCCAATATTTCTTAAAGTAAGTAGTAGCATAACCCAAGAAGGAAATCCACCAAGCTTTAACTAATAAGATTACAAATTGGCAAAGAAACAAAATTCAACTTGAACTAATCGAGCTTTTAGTTCCGCTAACAAAAGAACATCTATATGATGAAGCTGAAGTTCGACAAAAACACAACTAGCAGAATGGGACAACACCCAACCCAGCTTCTTCGTAGAATAAAAAGAAATAATTATCCTGGAGATCAGGAATCTTTATTTCAGAAAATAGAAAACTCGGACGACAATGGCAGCAGACAAGAGTAGCAAGCAACAAAACAGTTCTGAACAATGCGACTCGGCAATTAAGGTGCAAAATTCAGCATATCAAAAACAAAGCAATTAGGGACTATTTGAGTGAAGTAACTAATGAGAAGACAGATTACTCGCCAGAGAAGGCTACCAAGCGATTTAAAAACACCTATTTTGCATAATCCCGCAAAAAAATAATGCGGATGGAAGTTGGACCCAAACCAATAACCAAAAAGCATATAGGTTTTCAAGAACATTTAGAAAGCATTTTCCATCCAAATGGCAGAGAAGACCCTAAGACTGGACGGAACCATGACAAGAAGAAGCTATCATAGGATTTGCTACACCAAAGGCAGTCTTAGGTGAAATAAAAACAAATATTAACCCTCAAAAAGCTCCTGGTTTTGAACTTATCACTGGCAAAGTCTTGAAGCAACTTCCAAGAAACCCTATAATTAAATTTTACCAGTCTTATTAATGCATCATTCTGGGATGTTTAAATTTGCAGTTTGTTTAACATAGATTTATCTAGGAAAGCTTAGAATGTGTTTAAACTTTACTTCTGATAATGCAGCCTTTATAAATGGCATCTTGCCTGTTAAAATTATATTTAGCTTTATAAGTGGGTCTTCTATTACATTGTGTGGTATGGATGGGCTAACATTTGAAATAATCACCTTTATGGGGTTAGTAATTTGTGTTTCCATTTCTGTATTATTAACTGTTATTTAAGGATGATTATTTACAAGCTGGTGGGCCTCTTCTTTTGTAGTTAAATAAATGCAGATCCGGTTGTTTGCTATTCTTGATGCAAAGCTTATATTTTTAGGATCTATTATTTCGGTAATTGCATTTATATAATCTTTTAACTTTGTGTTTGGTAATCAATTTAATATAATCGCATTTTCTTTTGAAGGAAAACTGCTTGCAGATGTTTGTTTGTTTGGTGCATTGCCTTTTACTGCATTGGAATATGTCCCTTCTTTTATTGTGATAGATGATTTATGGGTGGGGGTGTTACTGTTAGTAGGGGATACATTTCAGGTAGTTTTGGTAAGTGGTTTGGGTTGGTCTATTTATTGTGGTTGTATTGAAAGCATGAGGAATCTTCAGAAAACAATACCCGTTTTGATTTTATCACTTGCTAATATTATTATTTCCTAGGTCCTATTTTATATCAAGGAATTCACTTATAAACTGTAATGTTGAACATAGGATTGTGGAATCTTTACTCCATGAAAGTATTATTTTATACACAATGAAAGACTCCAAAATAAAAGGCAGGCTTTGTAATGTTTAAAAGCAAATGCTTAATTTCCACATATCCAGACTTGCTCTACAAAATGAGCACTTTTTCAGTAATTTTCAGATTTTCCGTACCAGTAGACACCTTGAAATTACATGAAAAATACCCATGAAAAGACTAATACAAAAACTGGATTCCTTATTACCAATTTGGATTCAAAGAAAACATTGATAAAGTCCATATGCCATACGGTCACAAATATCAGAAAAATCTCTAGACGAAAAACCAACATGCATAATAGATTTTTTCGATGTTGCTCAGAAATTGAGTAGACAATTTGAATATAACACATTCGCATGCACCTCTCACAAAGCAATTTCCTTCTAGTGCATTATTCACCTGCAACTCACAACCTCTGTATGTTACAAATGATTGTATAGGATTCAATCAATTGTAATTTCCAAGAGGAAAATAAAAATATTAAAATGCGTTAAACCTAGCTTACCTGAAAATTCCGTTAAGTCATGTGCTAAATCAAGGTCCCATGTTTGAAGTTCTTGCAAAATCTCCGGTGTCTTTCTCAACCGTTCGTTGAATCGTAATAATTTTTGGATTCTGTCCCCTGGACTCATGCGGGTGTGATTCGCAACAGCCCGCATCAAATTAAAATTCGATTTTTGTTCATCCGTTAACCCAGTCATGAGACATAATTCAGGAACAAGATATACCTTTTCAGCCATACCAGCACGTATTTCTCGAGCCTTTGCCCTTGATACAAGCATGGGCTGACCCGGCTCACGAATACGCAGATTGTATTTCTATTAAAATCAATTGAAATTAGAGGATGTTACTGTTAAAAACTAGAGTGCTTACTTGTTGAAAATAATCTTTGTAAGATATTACAGTCCGATCACGCTTTTCAAATGTTGAATTTGGATTTGTACTATAATCCACATCATCAATATGGTAAGTACGATTGTTATATTGTGTTAAAACAACACTACCAATAATTTTTTGATTAAAAAGGCGTTTATAATCTGATCTATCATTCTGAATACATTCAGTAAGTAAAGAATAGACAGTGTCGTGTCTCATAACCTTAAAAGTCATTTCAGCATTTAGTAAAACCTGAGTTTCATGTTGGCGAATAGACGTCAGATATCCAGGCCATAGTTCCATACGATGATCCGGTACATCGATCTAAAGAAAATTATTAAAACTATTAGAGGAAATAAAAAATTCTTTACTTTAGCAACAGCATCGAAGAAATCTCTGCCAACCATCTGTAAATTCAAATGTCCTAAGCACTTACGCAGTATAATATTAAAAACTTGCAAGTACTGATAATCAGCCTTAGATACATCACCCACCAAACGCATTGATATACGGTAGTTTTCCTGAGTCTCTAAAAAAATTAGGAATTATATAAATACTATTACATAATAATAAGAACTAACTTTCATCTTGAACAAATAACTCCATTGGCTCAGGATTGATTCGAGCAGAAGTAAATAATACTGTGCCATCAAAGATAGATCCAGCTAAAATTTCACGCGTAGCACGTCTGAATAAAGCCCGTTTCACACGAGTATTGTCCAGTTCTGGTGCAAAGTCAACACGGTACTGAAATAGACACCAGTCAGCCTTTTTAAGAAACTTAAAGTAATTGGCATGCAGCCGAATTGTTGTTCCATATGTACCTAAAATCAAAATTCAAAATTACAGTTTTAAGTAACTTTGACAAACATATTTCACCATTAACATAAAATGTTACAATAGTATGAAACAGGTATGTACCAAAGGGATCAAATTTGCATAAGTGAAAAAATGTATTTATTTTAAAAACAGGACTAATTTGAATAAACATCTATAATTTGAGGTCAAACAAAATAAACACTATGGAAATAATTATACGTGTTACTAAACTACAATATGGTGTGTATGGTAACAATTCCAGTTTCGTTATAAAACAAAAACTATTGCACTTAATATTTTTCAATAAGGTTTATTACGTACCTAGACGTAAGCGGAAGGAGCGTCAAAATTTATAAGTTTAAGAATCGCACTGGTCTGACAGAAAGAGAAAGTATGATTAAGTGGGGACCCACACAAATCACAATTACAAAAAAAATAGAACCAAAGAAACGTATACCAGGCGAACTACCAAACGCAGAGCGTGAGGGAATTTACATAAATACCAAAATGCGCACATCACCAACAATTTTCTATTACAATAAGAATCATTTAAGGAGAATTCTAAATTCAATTCCCACGTTATCAACCATACAAATGTGATTAGAAACTCGACACAAGCTTTATCAAATAAACACGATCCATTATTTCAATAAGTCTTTAGAATTGAGTATAATAAGAAGTAATTATACGCTATAGTTATATGTATCAAGCTAATGGATACCTCAAACAAGGTACCGACTATTTAAATTATAGAAGGACTTTTCATTTCGCCGTAAATAGATTTAAATGATATTGTAGTAAAGCGTTCTTATTGTAGCAACATCTAATATACAGGATGGTGTTTTGAGTATTGGAAGCAGAATCTATGCGAATGAATAATTATTAACCAAAATGGCATAAGGTTTAGTACACCATCGGAAGGTGAATGTAACAGGTTGGGGCTCAATGGAAAAAGGCACTTCATGGAATAATTGTAATTTCCTGAAATGAATGTTGACACCATTGGAAGTAAATGGGAAATAAATATATAGAATTTGACATGATTGATCCTTAAAGTACACATGGCAGACGGGTGGCTTGCTGAGCCAGGAGGCTTGGACTGAAGACTTTGAGAAATCGATAGGGTAGATAAATAGAGAGAGATCGAGGTATAGACAGAGAGAAGAGAGAAAAACCCATGAATGGCTCAGTACATGTACAGGATATCGAAAAGTGTGCAGATGAAGAAATAATAATTTTGCAAGCTAACATGCGAAAAGGGGCATATCACTCATCCGTTGTCTAGGTGCAAACATGAAACAATATATACGTAATTTAATTGCAACATGCTTTTCAGTGGACACTCTTTACAAGATAACTGTACAGTAGGGGAGGGGATAGTAGTACAATAGTATATCTATAAACAATAAAATGCAACAGGTACATTCACAAAAACAATAATCCCACCCCAAAGCCACAGAATACAAGAGTAATAGGAAAGTATACCTTATAAATTATTAACACATTGTAGGTGGTCCATATTACTCCTAAAAATTTTAATACCTACAAAAAAACCTTAGTAACAATAAATGCCATGGTTTGTCTGAATAATAAATAGCTACATATACCGAACACCCTCAAACCGAAGTGATATATCAATCTCTACTTTGTTTCAAAAATATAAATACAAATCTTTAAACTGTAAAACTGAATTTAGTTATAAAGACAGTGTGACAAATTTCAACTCATAACAGTACAAATTAGTCGCCGAGGCAACAAAAAGTACGCAACAACATAAATAGGTATAATATCTTAAACATAAAGAAAGATGTATGGTGCAATCTTAATCACAGCCACTGAATACTGGGTTTTATAGAACAAAATGGAAACAGGATACAAGAATATAATACCTGTATATACAGGAAATATAAGTATACAGCATGGAAGCTTGACATTGCAAGGTATAAATGCAGAGATTGATTAAATAAATAAATAAATTAATTAATATATAAATATCTTACCTAGTTTAGTGGCTAAACTATCTGGACGTGTTCGAATTATTGCTTCATGCAGTTGCCTTCTTCCACGCACTGTGCCCCTTCTAAGGGCACCAGGTCCGCCATTATTTCCATTGCCATTTCCATTATCGCCCTCGGAAGTTACTAGAAAGAATTAATTAAGTACTAGGAAACAGAACAAAAGTAAACTTACATTGTGTGCTATGGTGCGCTTCGGCACCAGGAGCATCTGCTGAAATCCCACCTCTATAAAAAGCCCGCCCGCCACTGACAGGCTAAAATTACATTCACCATCAAATTAGTTATAAATTAATCAAAGATTTTGTAATATATTGCAGAGTTGATATGTAGGAATAGTTATCGTAAAAGGCAAGTTGATTACAATTACTATGGTAAAAATTAGGCTGATGTATGGTAGCGTACATGATTTAGATTTGTACATTTTTCTTATTGAAATTACGGAATCCTGCTAAAGACAATTTTCCATCTTTCAATTATACGCTCGATATGAAATGACCGTTTAGACATTCATAAAAGTTATTACTACATCTTATTGACTATATACAAAGGGCAAAACCGCTAAGAAAATTTGACATGCATTGCTTAAAAAATCTGAATAAATCTGATGATACCCCAAAACATCTAATAAAATAGATATTCCACGAAAATTCTAAAAATCCAAGAAATCTTTAGAAGTCCGGGAAATCCCAAGACAATTTGTGGAAAATATTAGTATTTGGTGCATTTGTTGTGGAATGAGCTCGGATCAAGCATTGTTTCGCCTTGGGAAGCACAAAGACGTTGCATGAAAAACTTGATAACCTTATGTATTTCCAAAGAAATTGGAAATGCAACTGTGAATCAACCAAAAAACATAAACATAATTCAAGATATCTCTCTTCCTTCAACATTCAAACTTATTGATTCTAATCAAACTTGCAAAAAAGTACCAAAGATGCCAGAGAGCAGGATTGTTCTTGCAAATGAAATAACCAGAAGTGTTATCGAAAATGTGGTAGAAGCCGGAAATGTCGGCTAGTTGAAACGAAAACTATCTTCGTCTAAAAAAGCTAAGGAAAAGGTAACTTTATCACCCAAAAAAGAGATGCAAGTTTTCCGTTCAAGTCCTTTATCGGGTTTCTCGATCTAATACTGCACTCTAACTTCAGCAGTTTTTGATGAGACACAGAAGGGGTCCAATTAAAATGACACTATGCCTTTTAAGAACTAAATGTGTACGGACTATCCAGAAATGAAATTGTATACCTTCAGACAAAAAAAAACAATTGTGTTCACAATGGTAACACAATTTACAATCAAAGTTGATACCTAAAATAAAACTACAACATAATAAAGCAATGAAGACAAACTGTTCAAATCTCAAAATCAAATAATACAAATATTAAAATGTACCAACAAAATTTACCATAATGTTAATAATCTTACTTTTCAAACTCAAGTAAACCTAAATGTTCTGGGTATTGTAACAAAAAAAAAAACAATCCATTCAATAGAATTGCAAACCATAGACATTGTTAAATTTCTTGGATATTAATAACTTCAAACTTAATTTATTTTATGGTGCACAAATCTCAAATCATAATAAAAGTTACTCAAATGTTTGGGCATTTGTATATTTGTCATCATCATTAGGTCTTCAGACCTAGAACTGGGCGAAAGTCTGATCTCGGCCTACCCCTACCTCTCTCTTTTCCTATCTCTGATTGTAGTATATCCCATACTATTCCCCAGAAATGTCTTAGAACGTATCCTGTCCTATTTCTCCTATTTTCCATAGATATCTTTATTCCTCTACTATTGCTACAACCTATTTGTTATTAACTTTGTCTGTCCATGCTACCATCACATGCATCTGAAGCACAAAATTCCAGAAGGTTTCTATCTCTTTCCGTCTGCTTTTCCTACTGCCCCTATTTCATAGATGTACTGTGCTGTGCTCCACATATGCTTTGAACAGTTTTCTTCTTGTATCTATGTTCGTTGTCTTTGTACATAGCTGCTGTTCTTTCTTGTTTGATGCAGTTCGGTCACCTTCTTTTGTTTTACAGTTATATACCATATTTCCCCGATATTCAGTGGTATATGAAGGGGGGTAAGCAGCCTTTGGCTGCCAAGTTACCCAGCACCTGAATCTTTGCGGAATTAATAGTTTTTACAATTTATCCTTTTGCACTATCAACATTAGTTAAAAATATTTCACAACCAACAACTAGTTTGTAATAATCATCAGATTTAAGAGCACTTATTTTTTCGTCATTGGGTTTTACATCTTGAAACTGGTCGGACTCATACCCCAGCTTATTTATGTTCTGAGCTAGCCTACACCGTTCCCTGCAATTCTCACAACAGCCTATATACAGCTCGATTCCCTTCTCTTGTTTTCTAATTATATGCCCTATTACACCGAGATTCAGTGGTATGTAAAGGCGGTTAAGCAGCTTGTGGCTGCTAAGGATCCCCCAACACTTAGACATTTGCTGTATTAATAGTTTTCAAGTAAATCCTTTTGCACAATTAACGTTAGTTGAGAGTATTGCAAAACCAATATCTGTAGTTGTTTATAATAATCACCATGTTTCAGTTTATTATTTTTGTCATTAGTTTTTCCATATTGTGACTGGTTGGAAGCGTACCTACATCGATTTCTATTCTGAGCTAGCCTACACAGTTCCCTGAAATTCGCACAGCCTACATATTTCACTATCTGTGTGCAGTAGTCTACCCTAGGTCTACCTCTACTTCTCTTTTTTCCTATCACTGTATCTAATATATTCCACACTATTCCCTCATGCCTTAGTATGTGGCCTATCATCCTATCTCTCCTATTTTTTTTTACTGTTGTCCACATACTTGTTTCTTCCCCTACCATTTCTAGTAGTTCTTTGTTCTCAACTTTGTCTGTCCATGGTATCTTCATCATACGACTGTAGCACCACATTTCAAAGACTTCTACCTTTTCTTGTCTGCTTCTCCTACTGTCCAGGCTTCACAGCCATACAGTGCTGTGCTCCACACATATGTTTTAAACAATCTTTTCCTTGTTTCTATGTTTGTGGTCTTTGAGCACAGTAGTTGCTTTTTCTTGTTAAATGTAGTATGACCTTGTGCTAATCTTTGCTATATATCTTTTGTGCTTTTCCCATCTTGCGTTATTTGACTTCCTAGGTAGCAGAAATTCCTAACCTCTTGTACATTCTCGTTACCTATATGTATTCACGTTTTTGATTTATTTTCCCCTCTTTTGCATACTAGAACTATAGTTTTATTTTTGTTAATTTTCATACCATATCTCCTCTTCTTTGCTAGATGCTAATACCGCTACAACATCTGCATATCTAAGCATATCAATCTTATGTCCCTGCATATTAATTTCAAATGTCTTCCTGCATTTGACAGTATTCATTACCTATTCTATGTACAAGTTAAAAATTAATGGAAATAAAGCACATGCCTGTCTCAGCCCTTTCCTAATACTTACTTTCTCTACTTTCTTGCTCTAATTCTATTACCGCTATTTGCTCTTTGTATAAGCTATGTACTATCTGTCTATCCCTAAAACTCATTCCAATCTTTTTGAGTATTTCGAACATTTTTTTTCATTTTACCTTGTCGAATGCTTTTTCCAGATCTACAAACCCTATATATACGACAACCCCTTGCTCTATTGTTTTCTCCAATATCACCCTCAGAGCTAAAATAGCCTCCCGTGTTCCCCTGTTTCGCCTAAACACAAACTGATCTTCTCCCAATATTTCTTCAGCTCGTTTTTCCATTCGTCTTTGTACAATTCTAATTAATATTTTTGAAGCGTGTGCTGTCAAGCTTAGTGTTCGAAAATTTTCACATCTCTCGTCACCTCTTTTTTGGTATAGTTACTATGATGTTACGTTTGAAATCTTTGGGTATTTCGCCTGTCTCATACATATAGCATACAAGTCGGAAGAAATGTTGTTACTGCTTATTCGGTGGCTTTTCGAGTTTCTGCTTGCACCTTATCTGTACCCGGCGCCTTACGATTTTTCACTCTTTAATGCTAATTCAAACTCATCTCTAAGTATAGGATATCCCAGGTCAACATTTTCAATGTCCGATTCCTGTTCTAATGCTGTTAGTTCCTCTCCTGAATATAAATTCTCTATATATATTCATGATATTTAGCAACTTTCTCTACATTTTCTATAAAGACATTTCCTCCCGCATCCCTTATATTTTTGCTATATGGTTTTATATCCCTAAAATTCATTCTAATTAATTTGTATGCCTCCTCTGTCTTTCCTATTTCCATCTTAGTTTGTACCTCCTTGCACTTTTCACCAATCCATTGTTCTTTAGCTTTCCTGCATTTGCGAATAAATTCCCATTTTATGGCTTTGAATCTCTGTTTTCCTGTATAGTCTAATTTATTTTTGTATTTTCGTCTTTCTTCTATTAAATTCAAGATATACTTTGTTATCCATGATTTCTTATTTTCTTTTTTTGTATAACCCAGAATATCTCTGGCCGCCATGTCTAAGCTGGATTTTTAATGTTATTCCATTCTGTTTCTACTTCCTTAGTATCAGAAATTTTCCCGATATATTTCATCAATTCATTTGACTTTTTTTCAAATCTTTCATGGATATCTTTATCTTTTAGCTTCTCAAAGTCAAAGTGCCTTTTCCATTCCTATTTTTCAGATTTTTAAATGTAAGTGCGCCCTTCATAATTACGATGTTGTGGTCAGTGTCTATATCTGCTTCCAAGTAGCTTCTACAGTCTTTTACTTTATTTCTAAACCGTTGTCTAACAATAATAATCTATTTGATATCTTCCTATATCTCCTGGCATCTTCCACGTGTATCGTCTTCTAGCATGATGTTGAAATAATGTATTTGTGATGGTTAAGTTGTTCATGTCGCAAAATTCTACCAGTCTATTTCCCCTCTCGTTTCTCGTGCCTAAATCAAATAAACCTACTATCGCTCCTTCCCTACCCTCACCTACCACTGCATTAAAATCCCATGTAATTATTAAATTTTCATGTCCTTTTATGCATCTTAGCATGACTTCGATAACTTTGTAGATCGCATCTACCTCTTCCTCACTGTAGCTAGAGGTTGGCATGTATACTTGTATTATTACTGTATTTACTGGTTTAGATTCAAATCTAACCATGAGTACTCTTTCGTTCTTTTATAAGTAGTTTTCTAAACGCATCTTATCTTTTTTCGCATAACTATCCCCACACCCCAATTTCCTTTCTCTGATCCTGTATGAATTACCCTGAAGTCTCCACTCCAAAAATCCCCCGCCTCTGGCCAGCGGGACTCCGTTAATTCCTACCATGTCTAGTGCCAACCAATCCATTTCAAGTTACAGGTTCTCTAGCTTACCTACTTGTCTCATACTTCAGACATTCCACGCTCCGACTCGCAGAATGTTCACGGATCTTTTTCTATTCTTTCGGATCACATCCCCCGAAGTAGCCCCTTCCCGGATATCCGAATGGGGGACTATTTTACGTCAGGAATTTTTTACCCCAGAGTATGCCATCATGTTTACTAATAATTTCTGTATTCAGGTACGGGGGGGGGATATGTGGGGGGTTTCCCTTTACCTTCCACATCGCAGTAGTGTCAGAATAGCATACCGACCCCTATGGTCTCTGCACTCTAAGTACAGAAAAAGCTGCTGTCCTCTTTCGAAGACCTGTCTTCGTCTGGTTCCTCACTACAGACCCCACTAGTTTGGTTAACCCTATAGTTCGGCTCTTTAGCTCATTGAAACGCGCAAGCCATACTACCTGTTCTAGTATTTTAGAACGTCGTCAAGGTGTAGGTCCGTTCAGAATGGTGTATATTTGTAACAAAACAAATTTTCAGTAATATCACATAAGGATATAAGCACAAAAATCAAAATCAAGTTTATTTATAAATTTAAATAATTTAAAGTATCCTTCTTAAAGAACTAGGTCATAAAATTTATTTACATTATTATAGTTCACCAAATTCAAGCCTGACACATTGGGTCACGAATGTATTAAAATACTTCAATGCATCTACATTAAAAAATACTAAAAGAATTTATCTTTAGTGTAACTAACCTTCAATAAAATAATATAAATTAATAAGCATGTAAAAATCACATCAAGAATTTTCAACCAATCAGGTCTTAGGAAATTCTTATTTACATGAAGCATTTTTTATGAACAAAACAACCCTAAAAATTATTCATATATATGTTGACAATACATACAGAATTTTATAAAATTATTAATAGCAAAATGACTTCAAACTTCTCAAAGTATTTGTAATTATTTTCTTAAGTTTCAACAGTATATTATGAAAGCATTTTTCAGGATATAAACATCATTCAAATGTTACCGAACATTAAGAAACAAGCTTACTGATTCAGATGAGATATTTAAAATACATCATACTACCATAATTTAGAAGTCAAACATATTGAAAATTAATGTGCAAAACTGCTATAAACTGGAATTTCAACAAGCCAGGTTATAATTTACGAAAAACACAAAATCCTCCGTAAAAGTAATTAAACCAATTCCAAATTACTTTAACTTCTATTACCATACAACTACAATCGGCCATGATAACTTGTGCCACTAACAACTACAGTTGATACTCAATGTATATTCTTGTTTGCCGCTTCAATAAATGTACCTCAAATTTCAATGGAGTTGAGATTTAGACAAGATCATTAGTAATGCTATTAGCATATCAGATTTAAGATATTAATGAACATCTCAAAGTGTGGTAGAATAAGGCATAAATGAACAATCCAGCCTACTAAATAAGTTGAACAGCACCAATTGCTTCAAGGACATTGTACGGTAATCGCATCATGCTAGTTGGGTGCATTCAAAAATGCAAACGTGAATAACAATTACACCGAATGATTACAATTGATAGTGTTCTCAAATATTATTGTTCAGTACTAACTATCACCTACCTATTGTACACATCAGTGCATGTTTAGTTGCCTGTATGTATTGAGGTGCATTCCGACCTATTTAATTACAGTCCACTTAAATCATTGTAACTTACTTAGCTTTCTAGCAACCGTTGTATTTTTAAAAAAACAATGTAATGTCAATTATGTCAAAATAAATAAGAACCTTCATAAAATTAGAAGAATTAATATTAAACTATACACCAATCAAGCGATGATATCCTGCACCTAGTAAGGATCCTCGCGCAGTGGGAAGCAGTCCCTTAACATGATCCTCGAGTCAAGATAATTCAACCACGCCTGTAACCTGCAGCTTGCTAACCCTAATACCAGCACGGTATACGTAAATCAGCACAAGCAAGCGGATATATGAAATCAGCCCGTTCTTATTTATTACCCTAAACCTAACCTAGTAGTTGCATATCCAGTTTAACTTATTTTAACGCCCTGTTTAATATCGTTAAACTTGTGTTTATTGTCATACTTTACAATTTATTCATTCCAACCTTCTAGATCTAGGTAATAGGTATTATAACTATCAATTCTAGGCGAATCTTATACACTGCTGTGGATGGTAAGTTTAATGCATTTTCAAATATTGAATTTATTACGTTGAGAAATTACACCGCATTTACTTGATACTATAGCCACCTCTTGCTCTTAGGTGTCATTTAACTTAATATTGTTCATTCTTCATCAAACAAGATGGAAAATGATCATAAACCTGAACTCCAAATACTTGTGGCTCGCAGAGCTAAAGTTAAAACCTCTCTTACAAGATTCGATAGTTTCTTAAAAAGGATATCTTTGTCTGATATAACCGATGAAATTAGAACTGAAGTAAATGCATGTCTTGATATAATAGCGCCTCTTTATTCTGAGTTTGATTTAATCCAAAATGAAATAGAAGAGCTTGAACCTGATAAAATCGATAAACACGAACAAGAGCGTGACGAATTTGAAAATAGGTATTTTTCCATTGTGACATTTGCAAAAATGAAACTAGTGTCGCCGACAACACAAAATATTCCTTCACGGTCTGAAACTAAAATTTCCCCCGAGTCTGCTTCCGGTGACTTAACAAGTAATCAAACCCTAAACGCTAAGCTTCCAGATTTAGTCCTTCCGGAGTTTACGGGCAGCTACGATCAATTTATTTCCTTTAAGGAGGCCTTTGATTAATTAATTAACCAAAATCCTCTACGCACAAATGTTCAGCGATTCTTCTATTTGTGCGGTGTGCTCAAGGGAGAAGCGGGAAAAATAATATCGTCATTAAGTGCTAGCGAGAGCAACTATAAAATTGCATGGGACCTGTTAACTCAGCGTTATCAAAATAAAAAATCCATCATAAACAACGGAAAATCATTTCAATGCAGAGCCCTGTTAGATAGCGGCTCGCTATCTAATTTCATTACAAAGCAAGTCTTTGACAAGCTAAACTTAACCTACAATCACGTCAATATTCCGGTTTCCGGGATAGGCCAAGGTTGTACAAATATATCCAAACATGCTGTCATTAAAGCGCAATCGCTACACAATAATTATACCTTCCAGTTACCGTTTATAATAATCGACTCAATTACCGGCATAATACCACAACAAAGGGTTAACTTAATCAATTTAAAAATTCCAAATAGTATTCAGCTGGCTGATGAAGCCTTTAATACTCCTTCTGAAATTGATATGCTTCTCGGAGCTAGCATATTTTATGAACTTCTAAGTTTTGATCAAATTAAACTAGGTAAAAATTTGCCTATATTAAACAAAACGAAACTAGGATGGATTATATCGGGACAACTACCCTATAATAGCATTTCTGTTTCACATAATTTCTTAGCAGTAACCGATCCTATCCAAACTCAATTGCAGCAGTTTTGGCAAGTTGAATTCTGAAGAAACCGCAATTCACCGATATTTTTCTATAGAAAGGAAGTTAAACAAAAATCTTGAACTCAAGAAGCAATACTCCGATTTTATGAACGAATATCTAAGCTTAGGTCATATGATCGAAATAAATCCTAAGGTAAACAGCCCTTTTGCAATTTATTATGTACCGCACCATTCTATAGAAAAGAAGGACAGCACGACCACAAAGCTGAGAGTGGTTTTCGATGCTTCCGCAAAAACCGCTTCAGGCTATTCTTTAAATGATGTACTAAAAGTCGGACCTACTATTCAAAGTGATCTATTTTCTATAATTCTTCGATTTAGACGTCATAAATTCGTGTTGACAGCCGATCTTGCCAAAATGTATCGGCAAATTAATATCAAACCCGAAGAGCCGAGTCTACAACGAATTGTTTGGCGAAATAATCTTAATGTACGCTTGTCACATTTTGAGCTTAATACAGTTACATATGGTACGGCATCGACCCCATTTCTAGCAACGTGTTGTTTAAAGCAAATTGCGGTGGAATGTCAAGCTGACTTTCCCATTGAATCCAACGTAATACTCAATGACTTCTACGTTGATGACTTAGTTACCAGTAATTGCTCCTTGACCCAGTTGCGTCAGATAAAACAAAACCTAGTAAACATTTTTCGAGATTATGGATTTGATCTACGGAAATTTATCGCAAATGATCAATCTATGTTAGAAAATATTGACTCTAACAGTGATCCGCCTGTCAAGCACTTCATTCAGAGTGCTCCCAATAGCAAAACTCTAGGAATATCGTATGAATCGGCTACAGATTGCTTTGTTTATAACACCCAAATACATTCAAACTTGTCCAATTCCATTACTAAACGAAGTATTCTTTCAACAATATCTCAAATATTCGACCCTCTTGGTCTTCTTGGTCTAATCATTGTTCAGGCAAAAATTATATTGTTACAGCTTTGATTAGCCAAACTTAACTGGGACGATCCCATACCAACCAATCTTTATAAATACTGGATTAACTTCTATAATCTAATGCCAAATGCCAATGTGCTAAAAATCCCCAGACATGTCCTGTTAAAAGATCCCGTTAATATCCAGCTGCATGGTTTCTGTGATGCGTCTATGCAAGCTTATGGTGCATGTGTCTACATAAGATCGGAAGATTGCATCGGAAATATACAAGTCGCTCTATTGTGCGCTAAATCGCGAGTGGCTCCCCTCAAGTCGCTCACCCTGCCCAGGCTGGAAGTAGCCGGAGCTCTTCTTTTATCAAAATTAGTTAAAAGGGTAACCTCATCGCTGCAGTTAAATATTTCCTCAACATACTATTGGACAGATTCCACTATAGTCCTTTCATGGCTAAGTGCGGAACCTCGCTTGTGGAAGGTTTTCGTGTGCAACCGGATTGCGGAGATTCAAAATATCTCTAATATAAATGATTGGAATCATATCTCAACTACTTATAACCCGGCTGACATAATTTCTAGGGGAATTAGTCCCACTGAATTAGAAAAATCCTCGACATGGTGGCACGGTCCAACGTTCTTATCAAAGCATCAAGATTGTTGGCCGCAAGATTGTCACATCACAAAATTCTCACGAATTTCTTCAAACCATCCTGAACTCAATCTAAAAACTATTTCCTTACCTATTTCATCTTGTGACGATATCTTTAAGAGGTTTTCGAGTTACATAGAATTAATACATGTATTGTCATACTGTTTGCGTTTTACTAAAAACTAAAAATTGAAGGTAAAATTTAAGCATGATTCCTTACATATTACTTGTCGCGAAAGGCAAAACACCGAGTTGATTCAAATCAAGGCAATACGGCTTCAGTGCTTTGCTGACGATTTACGGAGCTTGAAACTAGCTGCGTCAGTAAAACCAAATAGCAACCTAAACTCATTAAATCCATTTCTTGACGACAATGGGATACTTCGATTAGCTGACATATCCTTTAATTTTAAACATCCTGTATTAATTCCCAAAAACCACCCATTTACAATATTGCTAATTCGTTACACGCATGAGCGTAATTTTCACTCTGACTGTCAAGCTACCTTATCCTTTATCCGACAAAGGTTTTGGCCCCTAGATGGTAGCAATGCTGTACGAAATGTCATTCGAACTTGTATAATTTGTTTTAAGGCTAATCCATCGGTTAATCATAATCAAATGGGAAACTTACCCGCGCCTCAAATTAATCCTTCTCATGTATTTTCTAATTGCGGTCTCGACTATGCCAGGCCCTTTTTTCTGAAAGACGAGAAGTATAGAAATAAAAAAATCTTAAAATGCTGTCTGTATTTTTATTTGCTTTGCCACAAAGGCAGTTCATATTGAACTAGTAACCGAACTCACATCTGAATGTTTCATCGCAGCATTTAAGCGTTTTGTATCAAGACAAGGCATGTGCAACAATTTGTATTCCGACAACGGATCTAAATTCATCGGCGCAAACAATACATTCAAAGGTATTTACAAAATTATCAGCGGTCAACCTGTTCAAAATTACTTTGACACTAGCCAAATGCAATGGCATTTCATACCTGCCTGATCGCCACATTTTGGTGGATTGTGGGAGGCGTCAGTAAAATCATTAAAGTACCATCTCAAGCGTGTACTGTTAAATAAATCTTATACATATGAAGAATTTCTAACTATATTAACACAAGTGGAAGCGATATTAAATTCGCGACCTATCATACCTCTGTCCGCTGATCCAAATGATCTTGAGGCCTTGACACCCGGTCATTTCATAATTGGTCGACCTCTGAATCCAGCGCCTCAAGGTGACGTGCTTGATATATCAGTCAATAGGCTATCAAAATTTCAACAATTACAAAAATTGACTCAAGATATATGGGCTCGCTGGAAAAAGGATTATTTACACAACCTTCATCAGCGAACGAAATGGAAGTTTAAGAAAGAGACTAGTAACCTTATTGGTAGTCTAGTAATACTTCGAGATGATAACAGCCTGCCTCAGCAGTGGGCACTAGGCAGAATTACACAAGTCCATCCAGGTGCAGACGGTGTAGTGAGAGTGGTGAACGTTTTGACGAAAGGTGGCACTGTGAAACGCGCAATAACTAAGTTGAGTGTTCTACCTGTCGATTAATATTAATGTTTGTTAGCAATAATTTAAACAATTGCATATTATTGTTCATGTTACATTAAGTATTCCAATTTCTTAAACACTATATTTACACTTCTTATATTATCTAATTAATTTGTTGAAACTGGTTACTTTCAAGGCCGCCAGCATGTTCAGTACTAACTATCACCTACCTATTGTACACATAAGTGCATGTTTAGTTGCCTGTATGTATTGAGGTGCATTCCGGCCTACTTAATTATAGTCCATTTAAATCATTGTAACTTACTTAGCTTTCTAGCAACCCTTGTATTTTTAAAAACAATGTAATGTCAATTATGTCAAAATAAATAAGAACCTTCATAAAATTAGAAGAATTAACATTAAACTTTACACCAATCAAGCGATGATATCCTGCACCTAGTAAGGATCCTCGCGCAGTGGGAAGCAGTCCCTTAACAATTATAATGGAACAAATAAACTTCAAACAACAATAAGATGTGCAAACGCTTAATATGTGCTATATTCAAAGTAATAAATAAAGTTAAAATTATTATTTGGCAAAAAAATATACTTCATCGTATCGACGAAATAGTTTTGATGTTGCAACATGAAGGATCCTGAAAGTGAAAACAAAGCATACTAGTTACTACTTTAAAAAAAGGCACTGGATATATCTGTAAACAATTCAAAACAACCTACAAAAAGTTTTTGATGAGGGTATTAAAAAGTTTGAAGTTTATTTTGTTCTATATTGACAGACCATTATTCTACAAAACTTCACATGCAAATATGAGAAATTCATTACCATCAATATCAACTATAAGTAGATATCTAGACAATAATCGCGAGCAAAAGCAAGGAGTTTTGTATTTTAAAAGTTTAGCAAAGTTTCTGGAAGCAAACGATTCACTTAAAATGGTATGGATTTCGGAGAATGGTACATGCATTACTGAAAAAATCCATTATGAGCCAAAAGTTATAAAGTTATTGGTTTTTGTTTTACAATTAAACAATTGCATCTTTCAAATCCATACTTACATTGCAATTTCTTCGGAAGCAATACAAAGTTATTATAGTTGTGGCATAAACACTCTACGCGTATGTAGCAATGCTCCAACATTTATTACAGTGTTCTCCATCACTCTGGCACTATTTGGCAGACAATAAACTTACTACTCAAGACGTGGATTTACATGAAAACGAATTCTAAAAGATACGGTGTTATTATTGTCAATTATTCAGCCAATGGCAATTCTACAGTACTTGAAGAATGCATATAAATTGCAGTTTAGAAAATGA
Source organism: Platerodrilus igneus (assembly GCA_036346225.1). Taxonomy (NCBI): domain Eukaryota; kingdom Metazoa; phylum Arthropoda; class Insecta; order Coleoptera; family Lycidae; genus Platerodrilus; species Platerodrilus igneus. Next base: position 1,403,496 of record JARFIW010001151.1, on the reverse strand, counting down.
TAATGTAACAGCTCCACATGGATTTAAACGAAGTACATGCACGATACACTGAAGATACAATACATATATTAACAAAAATATGAACTAGCTTTCTTAAACTAGGAATTAAGTTACCACGTGGCAATTTGAACATTACCCAATATATTTTTTTAATAGTTTATTTTAGGTTATTACATATATTTGCAATATACTTTTTTAAAAGGTATATTCACATTTCAAGTGTTGAAACAACAGATTTACAGTATCATTGTACTATCCTTGTATTTTTCAGTTAAACTCTCCATAATTTTGTTATACAGGACATACTAAAATTGGTGGGAAATAAAGCTACCACGTATTGTAGATATCAAAATATGTCGATTACACCCAATTTACCTATATACTAAAATGTACCGTTTGTCCGTGAGAAGAGTTCAAACACAAATTCAATTGGCCATGGACACATAGACAACAATTTTTTTACAACAAGTGTTCAATGTGACCTTCATTAATGCAGAGATCAATTCGGCATATGAAAGTGACATGCACCCATCCTAAAACATCATCGTTCTGTCGTAATGTGTTTACAGCTTTTTGAATTGTTCCACAATTGTTCAGGATTATTAATTTGAACATTGTATGCTTGTTTGTAACACTCCCCAGATGAAGAAGTCGCAAAGATTTATATCAAGAGAGGCCATTAAATGGATGCTTCGTGGCCTCTACCAATCCATTTACGAGTACATTGATCATTAAGATATTCTTTTACGACACAAGTAAAATGAGGTGGTAAATCTAAAGTGAATTATAGAGTATAACAATGGTCCTAAAATGCTCCCCCGAGGCACACCACTTACAGTTGTGCACAATATTGAAAAATTGTTGTTCAGTTTTACAGTTTGCGTTCTTGAGTTACTTTTCAAACCACAATAAAGTAGTACTCTCTATTCCAATGTACTTTAGCTTAGCAATTAATAATTTATGATTGACAGAGTCAATATTATTCTCCAATAGTAAGTTATTTTTAGTTATGTAAATTAAAAACATTCATAAAATTTGAAGAAAATCAAAAATATCTCAGAAAGTAATGGATTTAGGTATAAGGAATGCTTAACAAAAATGAAAGGACACTTAAACTATCCATTGTAGCAATAAAATTGGTAGGGTGCCATTTAATTGCATTTTGCGAAACCTGACACACCCTGTATACTGGGAAGAAATTTCAAAAAAGTGATATTTACAAATATACTATGGTATATGGTAAAATTTTCTGCATCTTGAAAATTAACATAAGTTGTGTATTAGTGCAATGGCAATGCATCTAATCGGGGTCATTTTTTCTAAAAACAGTTGAATATCTCGAAAACTAAAAGAAATAGACAAATACAATTTGATATCAAATTAAAGCTCTTTTTATGGGCTTTTCAAAAATGTAATAATATATAGGGTGTTCCATTTAAAAAATATAAGTTTAATATGCCATGGAATTATGAAACACCCTGTATGCTTCCAAATATTTTTAAAATGTGCACTTTAGGCATGCCTAATATGTCTCCAAATTTGGTTTACGTAGCTTTTATAATAACGGAGTTATCGACCGTTGCCACACTAAAAATTCAACCTGTATATTTGCTGGTTTTCTGACTGCTCATTTTTTTGGGGGCTGGTGGTTTGCCTAGTATTTTTATATTTTATACTAGTGTTAGATAATTGAGTAGATTTTTTTTTAATAAAATCAGTGAATGTTTTGCTCCTATCATAAGTATTTAATTTTTCTCGGAGTTTATTTTTATTATACGAGTTTTTGTTAGCATGTTTATTATTGTTGTATGTACAAGTTCCATCTGATGATATGTTATAAGGTTTAAAATCGATGGCATCAATTTCGACATAGTTTAGTACAATTCTTGAACAACCAATTCGCCTTACAGAATCAACTTGTACTTATTAGATGTCATCTGCATAAGGGATAACCAGTCATACTCAAAGTGTAGAACCTACTACTGACTCCATATATCCAAGCACCAAATGGTTTTTTTTTGTAGTTTACATATAAATTATGTCAAGAGCAATGACATTTAGTTTCAAAAACTTCAATCTAAAGGAGTTCGCTAAAGATGCAACTACTACAGAATAGCAACAGTGCCTTTAGCAAAAATCATGTGTGAATACTCCGTACTAAGGCAAATGATTAACTTAAGAAATGCATCACACAAAAATTACATCAAGATGCAGAAAACAACCAATTGTAACTATTTCAAGTCACTGCGTATTTGTCACACAAGCTATGAAAAATTAGAAACAATAGTATTATAAATATAGAATTTCAAGTAACCAACACATTCTAGAATCCTGTGAACTTCTTTGAGAAAGCAAGCATCCATCGAAAAGTCAAAAACAAAATCTCAATAATATCAACAACTTTTTTTTATTAACAATATCTCCGTCTGCTGTAATCAATCTATACTCAAACATATCTCCAACATTTCTGATGCCACCCTGGTATGCCATTATGCTGGTACCAAGCACATTATTCGTTCAGTTCTAGTAAATTTTTAATGCACAGTAACTGCATTTTGTTAAAAACTTAAAACTAGAGCTTTGTAGTATCAGACAAAAAGGTATTACATAAGCTAGCTTTAAGCTGAAATCCACTGTTATGGATATTTACCATACGTCAATGCTACTTATTCCGTATTATTTAGGTATTTTCACACAACTGATGAACGTCATTCTTGAATCGTCAGTCATATCTTCAACATGAAAAGAATCTATCGCCATTCCTTTGTCAGTGCTGCTAATTCATTCGAACAACTTAGACCAATCAGCATTCTGCCTATATTAACAAAGGTTGCTGAGAAGGTAATATACAAACATCTTTGATCGGCTCCTGTTTACAATCTTCACTGTGACATCCACATGTATGCAGGCAATACATAATTTTGCATGTCTAATAATTCTCGTCAGACCAAACAAGCAATTCACAAAAACAATACTACTTTAAGTGCAGTGTATGAGTGGTCAAGCCAATGAGTTAAAGTTAAATCCCTTGAAAAGTACTTGTTCAAGTAAGGATACATCACATGGTTGGCTTAAATTAATATCTTGATTGGTAACCACTTATAGGACTTCAGTAAATCTGCAAAAACTTTGCTGCTATTTTTAATTACAACCCAATCTTTGGGGAACGTGTTAATAAGGTTATGTAATAAGTTTAAGTCACTACAGATACAAAACCTTGCTGTCAAAGCTTAGTGTTAAACCGTCAACTATTCTAGCTCGATATATATTTACCATTTTATCTGAAGAACAAGTTGCAAACTCTCCAGAACTCGTGTACGAGATTTTCGTACAATGTAAATTATATGGAACATGTTACACCTGTATATAATGATCTGAAGATCCTGGCTCCAATGTGAACAATTTTTCTGTTTAACTCATAGAAGTCAGAATAATCAAGTTACTTATATAGCATAATAAATTCAAGATTACAGAATCACAATTTGAATCTTCATAACAACTACAACATAACAAGGTACACAAGCTCGATATTCAAGTGTTCCTGTAAATACAGAAGTGCCAAAATCTTCAACAAATATTCTTAATTATTTTTGAACCAGACCTGTCAACTAGGTTTAAGTTAGTCGTTGTCCGACATCTGGTGCAAGCACAAGTTCTGGACAAGTAAATATTGTGCAGCAAATATATTATTGATGCTTACTTGCGCCTTTAAATAATAATTATTTTTATTATGTAGATATAAGACCTTAACAGTACTCTAAACAGTGTACACTTCTTACACTGATTAAGTATATACTTGCTAATGGTAATTATTATTTAATAAATTTTAATAATAATAATATGCTAGTGACAGTAGCATACCTCCATTATATCAACATGATAAGTGGCATGACGTGAGTTTACAACAATAAACATTCTTAAACCAGGAATTAAAAAAAAAAGAAATATGAACTTTTGGAAGACCATATTAGGATGCTAGATGAAATTTTAAACACCTATTGATATATTTACTTGAAATAAATTTCGATTGCATCCATCATAGTTAATTATAAAGATACAAATGTAGTAAAAGACAGGTTCAAGCGTTCATAATATTCAGTGTATTGTGTAAGGCATAGAGTAACTTTTTTAAATCCAAACAACATAAAATTACCTCTCATGAGTCGAGACATCTGTTTGCACACAGACTTTTTTCCAATTAAGTTTATACACTTTCAATATAATCAGGAGTATAACCATTTCGAAAGTATTTTAATTTAACAAAGCACCTTTGACCAACATATCAGTTCCACTATTTGCTCTAAATATGGATGACCCATTAAAAAAATACATTTGTTACTAAAGTATCAATCTGTACATTAGATAACATAGAATTTAGAATACTAGTTTTTGAAAATTATCTTAAACACGGTCTTTTCAAAAATATTAGTTGTATATCTACATGTTATGTTCGTTACTTGCAAAAAATATTCCCCACAAATTTTAGGACACTAATAATACATATCAACAATCTCTCTTCATCAAGTTAAAATCAGAAATACACACAAACATTAGGAAAAACATTTAAAACATACCGCAGATTGGGATGGAGCCTGTCGAGCATCTCCTCTTGGACCCCATGCAGATGGTTGAGGTTGTGGCGGCCCTCCTACTGCAGGACCCCTTGGTTGACTAGGAGGACCAGATGGGCCACCTCGTTGTTGACCACCTCTTGAAGGAGGTGCGCCACTGCCAGGTCTTTGACCCTGCGGAGCAGGTTCAGTACCACGAGCCCTGCCACGGGCCCTTCCTCGGCCTTTTGGTTGCTCCGACATTGCTTTTACCTAAGAGTAAAGTGTTAGTGTAATAATAAAAGTAAAAAGTTTTAAACTAGCTACATTTTAAGAAATGCAGACTAAATGAAATGCCTAACTGTCCATGAAGCTTCTTTAAATTTCATATAAACTCTAAAAATTAATCAAAAATGTTGTTTCAATCGGAATACAGAAGTTGATGGTGATCTCCAGTGTAAAAAAGTGAGGTTAGCGTCGACAATATTTTCACCGAGTTTGTCCAGATCAAAAACTCAGTTATCTGCATTCTCACATTGGTACCTACTAGAATTCGTTTGAAAATGCATAAAAAGTTTAAAATTCAATATCTAATTTCAAGCATCAACAACTCGTTTATTTGAAATAAGAACACGGCCTGTTTTATGATAATAACCTAATCAATTTTTTATCCTCTTTCAATTTGTATTACACCATTTCTTATATATAAAATTTTTGATTTGTATTACCATTTCTTATATATAAAATTAAATTTCAAGATATTTTGATTGTCAATTCGTAATAATTTTAAATGATCTATTGAAAAGTAAATACATAAAATGGGTGGGTACAAATACTGATAATACATGATCAAATTAGATATTGCATATATTAGTATCATAGCCAGTTGAAACTAATATTTAGCAATAACGGCATACTTGGTTTACATCTGTGACAATTTTTAGATTTGACGATCATTTAGAATGTAACCTGTCAAACATATTTGGAACATCATATAATGGGAAAACTAATAAGAACTCCTGCTATTTAAAATCCATACTTATTATTTAACCTAGTATACCTGATTTATACATCAACTACTTTTCTAATAATAACTTCAGTTACAAAGTGGGAATTTAGAGTTCCACAATAGTAACACTATTGTAGTCTCTGCAATTACCCAATACCACAGGGGTAGATGACATTAACTCAAGAATACTTAAACTAATTGCCCCCTTTTGCTTAACCCCCCACTCATATCATTAATTTTATTCGTGAATACTCAAAGATACACCCGACTTGTGAAAGCAGTCTATAATTAATTATTAGTCTAAAATTAAGTGCTGCTGCTTCTTTGTACAGAGATCTTAGTCCTATATTGTCATCACTTTCCTATGCAGTGGAGTATCTCATATATGTACAGATTCACTAATACATCGAAAACTAATGCAATTCTGACAATATACAGTCTGGTTTCTGAGCTGGGCACAGCACGGCATCTGCATTACACATAGTTGCAAATGACCTTATCAAAAAAATTTAGATAGTTCTAAGATGACTACATTACATGTGATTTTCCAATGCTCCACCCGAAGGTACTACATTGGCCAGGAAGCGAGTTTTTTTTTTTGAATTTTGCCGAATCCTTGCTGTTCCAAGCAAGGTAGGGATCTTTAACGTGCGTGACAACACTCACACACGGGACCTCCATTTTACCTCTCATCCGAACGAGGGTGTATTTTTACGAAAAATGCTCGCCTAACATTTTTCAAGCGGACCGTGTCGGGATTCAAACCCGGGACCTAGGGCGTAGTAGTCACACACATACCACTACGCCACGGAGCCGCCTTCTAAGATGACTACAGCAGCACGGTATGTGAAGTCTTAGGAGGAACATGTCATACTTCCGCAAGGGAAGCTCATCTAGGAAAAGTAATACTTTAAGACGTGACTATTCTGTCAGGTCACAAAAACAGCTGCTATATTTATTCAAACTTTTGATAGGAAATAATAATGGAATTAGGATGAAATAAAGTATAAGCCTTAAATTTTTTTTCATCTTAGAAATATTAATTTCTAATTGAGTTTCATGCTCTGCAGAGTGCTCTATAGTACATTAATTATATGATCATTATGCGAGAACATAACCAAATTATATTGATTTATTGATTTTATGGATTTAACGGATTGCCAGTTTTCAATACTTAATCGTTGTTAGGTTTATTACCAGTTATTTTCATAAATGATTAATACACTGGTTGTGGTTTAAAGGTCTACCTTTCCTCACTAACTACTACTGAAGACCTCCTCTCTTAAACTTGTTTTCCTCACTATTGTCTGCACTAGTATCTTAAAGCAGAAGACCTTTAACTACTACTACTGTTACATCTTTTCTTTTTAATGGAAAGTAATATTTTACAATTTTTAATAATCCTAGTCTACTTAGTATTGCTATCTTAAGAAGTACTATTACTCGATCGTAACACAAAATAATTATTGAACGATCCCGTTTTGCATCTGCCACTTTTTCAGAGCACCTTGCCCCTGTCGTTACTTCACTTGTAATTGTATGTGCTAATTCAGGGTATGATTGTTTGTCGTTTGTTATGCTACTCCGACTATTATTTACAATAGCAGACGGTTCTGCCTTCTCACTATAAGTAATTAACATAGAAAAATCTAAATAATTATTATAGTAAAAGTTTGCGTCTGCTCTGTTTTCCTTACCTTCTACAATTTGATCTTTTGGCCACGATGCCGTTGTCTGGATATTGGAGTGTTTATTATCTTTTATTGCTGATGGCCTAAAAACTTCCTATTTCCAATATAATTAATAATTTTCTTATTAGTAAATTGTCTTATTACGAATGCAGTCCAGAAATTTGATTCATGAATATGTTAGTTCTCGAGCATACATGCTCCTGAACGTGCAACTTGGAAACGAATAAATACTACAGAATATAAATGAGCATATGGTTAGTGTTAACAAAATCATCAAGAATCTTACTAGGTTATTTGCATTTCACTCTAGACAAACATTTTCCGTTTTTATCTAAAGAATTTTGTCTTATACATAACCACAAGACACATACTGCTTTGTATACTGCATGTTTATAGTCTAGTTATAAACTTAAATTGTTACCTGTACTAGGCCGCCCCTATAATAAGAGGGAGAAGTATTAGTAATGTTTAAGTTATTCCGATAGGTAGCAGTGAGTCGAGTTGAAACGCGCAAGGGAAGCGCGTCACGTTATCCTAGCAGGTGTCGAGTGTTTTAGAACTTAGTTAATTTGTGAACTTTGCGTGAAATTAAATCGTAAAGTGTTCCGTAAGAGTGTGGCAATGAGAGGATGCTAATGTTTGATGATCAGTTGGATTGTATTTACAGATAAGTTATAGCGTAGAATTTGTTCTTTGTTGTTTTTTTAACCGCATTGTAATTACGGTATATGCTGCGAATTTCTGTTTAGCTGTGTTTGTTTTCTATGTAATAATATTGGTTACAAGTCATTAAACTACGTAAATCCATCTACGAGTTATTATTAAATATTCACAGGTTGTAACAGGTAAAACGAAAAGGATCACGACAATACAGCATGCGAGGGGTGCCGCTAGCCAGGGCCGACATCAAGGGCATCCACTCGTGTCCACGCCTCCGGGAAGGTATGACCTTTCTGTAGGAGCGTAGTCCATTTTTGGCGCCAACGGGAGCGTTTTGTTGTTACACAAATACCTGGAACTGTAATGATTCGAGTTGTTTACGTAGAATTTAAAAAGGTTCAGATAACATTGAAGGACATTTATGGAAACGAACATTACTTTTTAATTTCTAATAAAGGTTAACGGTTATTCAACAACCAGGCCCATGTTAATTGTATTTACGGACAATAGTCGATGTTTGGATATTGAGGTATAACATTCCAAGTTGTATTAAGTGTGAGCGGACAATTCAGAGAAATTTATTGAGTTTATTGTGTTAGTTTCAACAAAATAAATAGAGTAATTTAGAGCTTAAGAATTAATGATCACCGCAAGGTGAAATATGTTTTAATTGTTGTTGAAATTCAATGTCACATAAGTATAATACGTAGTAAAGATCGGGTTATTTAGAAAAGCGGATAAAATGGGCGAGCCTGATATCGCAGAGGCGTTGAAACAACTAGTTGTAGCCGTTAATAGTATGAATTGTAACAATGCCATCCTAAAGGAATCGATTGAAAAAATGAACGTGAATATTGCTGCAAATATTAGCAAATTAAGTTTTGATGTAAATCGTGTTTCTGAATCGGTTAAAGAACAGGTAGAAGTTAGCGATGTTGAAAACGTTAGGAATGAAGGTGTTGCGCATGTACACCAACCAGAGACCAGGGGCGTCACGTCCGGGGCTTTTGGGTATCATAATTATATGAGTTTATATAAGGATCTGGGGGTACAATTTGTGCTTTGTGCCGGAGGATCTGTGCATCCGGTATCTTTCATTAAAAAACAGGAAACGATATTTTTGGAAGCTGGAGTTCCTGAAAGTAGAAAAGTTCCTTTGACCGTTAGTAATTTACGCAATTCAGCTCAGGATTGGGGTGTATTAAAGGAAGAAAAAGTAAGGAATTTCCAAGAATTTAAAGAGCTATTTTTAAGTCGGTATTGGGGGGTTGACGAAGAGAGGAAACTTTTTCAAAAAATTAAATTTGGGTGTTACGAAAGGGGGTCAAGGGCTGATTATTTTTTAAAGTTGGTGAGAGAAGCAAATTTCTTAACTACTCCTCTTGAGGAAGGTGCGCTTATTTCTTTATTAAAAAATCATTTTCCGAGTGAAATTCAACGAGGTATTGTAAATTGCATGCCTAGAACTTTTGATGAAGTAGAAGCTTATTTAAGGGAAATTGATGAAACTTATAATCGGAACCCAAATAATAATAATAACAGTTCCTACACGAATTGGCGTGGTAGAGGGATGAATGGTGAACAAAACGGGAGCGCCCGTTACAATTTTAGGTCGAATACGTCAAATTCTGGAGGCGGTAATAGTGCCCGCTCTGAAAATAGGGAAAATAATACTAATAGTAATTACAATAATAATGATAGGGATGAAGGGCGTCGTGAATCTCAAACTGTTAGTAGTCCAGGGGGAAGTCGACCACCGGCTGTGGCCACTTTATTTAATAAAAATGGGGATGAGCTTCTGTTGGAAGCACAAAAGAATATAAAGTCAGTTGCGTTGGCACCAACCATTGAAGCGACAGTTGAGACTGTTGTGGTAAAAATATTAGTAGATTCGGGTAGTCAAGTTACCTGCATTTCAAAAGATTTTTATTAAAGATAATGCAAATTAATAGCGATATTTTACGCTTTGCCGCTTTACATCAACTATTTTGGTGAGTGCGACGGGCAAGAATTGATTGTTAAGGATCAATTTTATTTGAATTTTAAATTCAATGATTTCGAATTGGCTTACCCTTGTCTGGTAGTTCCGAATTTAATTCGTGATGTCATCTTCGGATGCGATTTTTTTGCTGATCATCAAATTAAAATCGATTTTTCAAAAAATCGTTTATCGGGTATTTTTGAAGGAAGGGCGATAAGCATAGGGTTTAGTATGGAACCAAAACCTGATGGTCGGTTGACTGTTTGTCCAGTGTCGGAAGAGAAAGATGAAGAAATTCAATTAAAAAAGGAGATAGTGCCGTGTAAGGTGTCTGAGATTAAAGAGGTAGTGGATCGCGCAGAAAACTTTTTTCGAGAAGAAAAAAATAAATTGTACGAGTTGCTGTTGTCACATAGGTCGATATTTTCGAACCAACAAGAAGCGTTTGAGAAAATTAAGTCGAGGTTTTTAACGATTTCTATGTTGAAGCATCCGTGTTTTGACCGTGCGTTTTTTGTCCAAACAGATGCATCTGATGTGGGTTTAGGTGGTTGTTTATTTCAAATAAATGAGCAAACTTCAGAAAAAGATATTGTGGCATTCACCAGTCGGACCCTGCGTGGCCCTGAAATTGGTTATTGTGTTACAGAAAAGAGGCATTAGCCATATTACATTGTTTGCAGCAGTGGCGGTATTTGTGCTAGGTCGAGAATTAACTATGATCACCGATCATAAATCTCTATCGCTTTTAATGTCCTGCAGACTATTAAATTCGCGTTTGACTAGGTGGGTGTTGTATTTTCAAGAATACGCTTTTAATGTTAAATATTGTGCTGGGAAGGAGAATGTTCTGGCAGATGCTCTATCGCGTTATCCAATCAAGGGAAAGGAGAAACTTGAAAATTTGAGAGTATGCCGACAGAAATGTGTGCAGTAAAGAAGTCGGAACTATGTAAAGGGGTCCAGTTAGGTATGAAAAATATTGTTGAGGAGCAAGGAAAGACGAATTCTGTTGTAAAATAATGTCTAGATTATTGAAGGAGGAGGTTCCAAAAGGTGCGGATTGGTTTGTTGTGTATCAGGGAGTTTTATTTAGGCGAGGCTACGAAGGTTCGCCAGAGAGTAAAGTATGTGTACCTGCTTCCCAAATAAGTATATTGGTTTGGCAAGAACATGTATATAATGGGCATTTTGGGGCGGAAAAGTGTTTCCAGATGCTGCGTCGTGATTATTATTTTCAGAGGATGAAACATTTCATTCGAAAAATTATTTCAAGCTGCGATTTGTGCCAGAAAGCGAAGAGTTCAATGAGAATTTATGGCGAATATCATAGTGTTTTACCTAAAGCGCCCAACGAAATCGTATGTGTTGATCTCATTGGTCCGCTCCCAGTATCAAGGTCGGGGGCGACTTCCTTATTAGTTATTATTGACGCTTTCAGTAAAGTGGTTACTTTGCACCCTCTTAAACGCGCTAATACAGCTGCGATTCTTCGTTGTTTGGTCAAGAAATATTTTATAGAGATTGGTAAACCAGGGGTCATTCTTTCCGATAATGGTAGCCAGTTTACGAGCAAAGAGTGGAAAGAGTCGTTGAATTCATTAGGTGTTAAAGGTAACTCACACGTCAGTGTACTTCCCACAGGGAAACCAGACGGAACGGGTTAATAAAGAAATTGTGCGTATTTTGAGGTCATTGTGTTATTCGGCTCATGGGGGGGTGGGCTTTGATGCTAGATAGAGTAAGGAAATGGATTAATAGGGCAGTCCATGACTCGACTGGGTATAGCCCTTGTGAACTACATTTTGGTGATCATAGTGATAACCCTAATGTTAAAAACATTATTTTTCCTAAAAGTGACATACCAGGTGTTGGTAGGGATAAAATTATAACTCTAGCTTATAATAAATTAAAATCTAAGGCTGAAAACGTAAATTACGTCATCAAAGGATCCATAAAATTGTATTGATTTTAAGATTGGTGATAAAGTACTGGTTCAGATTCAACCCCAGTCTTCTGGAAGACAAGGAGATTAAGAAATTCTTTTTGCTTTATTCCGGCCTGCTACGATTGTGGCTAAGCTGGCCAAATTCTTATGAAGTACGGACGACACTAGGGTCTCTTGTTGGGTATACAGAATGTTAGGAATTTAAAACCGTATGTTGTACCGTATCAAAATTTAACACTGTAATTATTAAGTATAAGTTCAATTTAATTACAAAAATATGTTTAGCAATTAAGTTTAACTTATAGGGGGGTGTGTACTAGGCCGCCCCTATAATAAGAGGGAGAAGTATTAGTAATGTTTAAGTTATTCCGATAGGTAGCAGTGAGTCGAGTTGAAACGCGCAAGGGAAGCGCGTCACGTTATCCTAGCAGGTGTCGAGTGTTTTAGAACTTAGTTAATTTGTGAACTTTGCGTGAAATTAAATCGTAAAGTGTTCCATAAGAGTGTGGCAATGAGAGGATGCTAATGTTTGATGATCAGTTGGATTGTATTTACAGATAAGTTATAGCGTAGAATTTGTTCTTTGTTGTTTTTTTAACCGCATTGTAATTACGGTATATGCTGCGAATTTCTGTTTAGCTGTGTTTGTTTTCTATGTAATAATATTGGTTACAAGTCATTAAACTACGTAAATCCATCTACGAGTTATTATTAAATATTCACAGGTTGTAACAGGTAAAACGAAAAGGATCACGACAATACAGCATGCGAGGGGTGCCGCTAGCCAGGGCCGACATCAAGGGCATCCACTTGTGTCCACGCCTCCGGGAAGGTCTGACCTTTCTGTAGGAGCGTAGTACATACCCAAATTGGATTTCGTGTATATTACACATCATAAAAATATAAATTTAAATGGATAAGTAAGTCTTGGAATGTAAATTAAAACTGGCCGTTTTTTAAAGTAATACCTACTATTAGCTATTAATAAATGATTTGTGGCAGAAAGCAAAAAGAGATGTCTAAATGTCTTCTAAATTATCTAAATTATTATAACTAAAAGATGTTTGACAAATTCTAGTATCACTAACCTTAGTTCAAATACTCGTTGAGTAACGAATATCATCTGTACATTCACAAACGTAGAAAATTTTCAAGTATCGACTTTCTGTAACGAAAAATTCGAGAATCCTCCAAGCTTTATAACTAATGTTTAGCTTATTTACGTGCAAGATTACATTACATGGGGTTCTCTGCAAAGAAGCATAGCACCACCTTTATTTGCAAACTTTACTGCCGATCTTCCATTCGTTATTCCTGACTATTGTGAAATTCGCATGTATGCCGATGACATTTACTGATGTGTCTGAGAACCCTACCTCACCTGATCAGGCCCTTAGGAACAGCAATACCTGTATAAGAGCAGCATTCCGATAGTATTAGAAAATAGACCCGTGCTTAATCTGGATAAAACTGCGGATCTTTGTGTAGCGTTTAATTTTGAATTGTGATGCTAATTAAATCAGTAATATAGGTTATTACCTTCAGAAATGAAATAGAATGTGTCTCACTCTTGTACTAAACCATATGAATTATTGCATCTTTTTTATTTCAATTGCCTCACGAGCATTATATAAAAAATGCAGATTCTCCAGAATTCTTATTTGAGGTATTCTTATGACATGTTCAGAGAACATGTCACCCTTATTTATAATGCCATCTCTATTTCAAAACAAAAAGGTCATACTGAATTACTATTTATGTTTTGTTTAAAATCCTCAAGTCAAAGGGGTCTGTCTAGTTATTTATACAACTATTTCAAAATCAAGATTAACTTTGTCATAACAATAACTTATCTATTCCTCCCCATAAATCATCATTTTTTATGGGCTGCTTTGAATATTAATGTGCAATAATTTCAATAAGCACTTGGATGTATGTTTAGGGGTAGAATCTGTAAAAAAGTCCAAATAATTGCTTTTTTCTGTGAAAAACTGCACTGGTGATAATTTTAAATAATTTACAATCACTTGTATTTGCTAACCCCGACCCCACAATATACAGGGTGACAATAATCTAATCTGAATGGGTAAATTTGTTATTATAATAGTTAACAAATAGGTTAAATGAAAACTATTGAGCAGTTTCTTATATTTAATTCAGATGCTTTTTGTTTTTCAAAAAAGTTCATGGCTCTAGATATTTTCCGAAGAAGAAAACTTGATTTTTTTTCAAATTAATCTACCTACTTTGTTATCGTAGATGAAGAAAAATGATTGTAATGAAATTTCTAGATAATAGTCTTCTCTTCAGGATGTTCTAGCACAATAATTGTTTCCTTGTACGGTTTACGAGATATGACATAAGCTTTCATTATTTAAATGGAAAGCATAGTTGCCTATGACATCAAGAAATAGCAAATTTTCTCCACTTTCTAATGACATAAAAATGTTGATAGGTTCGACTAAAAAATTGTGGAGATATTTGCATTTATTTGATTTTTATGCAAAAATCAAGTAACCGTGAAATCAAAAGAATATTCTTTGATGGTGGCACGAAATCATAAAACAGAAACAACTGTCACCCTAATTTGTTTCCCTAGTCTAGGAAATTAATAGAAAATAGATACCAATTATAAAGAACATTTTTATTTAGATGAATTAACAAAGACACGGGACACTTGGTTGAGGATCTACAATAAGAAGAAAATGACTGTACAAGAAGTGGAGAATATGCAATGCTTGCAAAAGTTTCAGCATTGGTTATTCATGATGATCCCAATTCATATGGAGAGAATGTGGCTGCGTAGTAAGTTGCTGAATGGAAAATCACAATGGAGGAAAAGATGTTGTCATTATTAGAAAACAGAATATGGGTACCGGTGAACAAACGACAAGATGCTAAAATCATTGGTAATCGATGGATTCTAAGAAAATTATATGCAAACGGTTCAGTAGTTACATTTAAAGTGTGCCTTGTTGCAAAGGGCTATTCACAAGAGCAAAGCATTGATGATGATGAACTGTTCAGTTCAGTCGCTAATACGATATAATTCGGTCTTAAATAACGATGGGTGCAGTTGAAAATTTGTACTTTATATAGTTTGATGTCAAAACAGCATACCTCTACAGTACGCTTTCGAAAAAAGTGTATATGAAAATCATTGGTAATCAAGGGATTCTAAAAAAAAGTATATGCAAACGGTTCACTTAAAAAGTGTGTCTTGTTGCAAAGGGCTATTCACAAGAGCCAAGCATTGATGATGATGAACTGTTCAGTTCAGTCGCTAATACGATATAATTCAGTCTTAAATAGCGATGGGTGCAGCTGAAAATTTGTACCTTATACAGTTTGATGTCAAAACTGCATACCTCTACAGTACACTTTCGAAGGAAGTGTATATGAAGCAACCTGGGGGATACGATGATGGATCAGGACGAGAAGATTGCATCGCAGTCTTTATGGTCTTAGACAATCTTCATGATGCTGGAACATGGGTAGAGTTTCTAAAATTTCAAAAATTGGTGCAACATACTGCTGATCCAAGTTTGTTTGTAAGACATCAAAAAAAGACAAGCTGGTAATGGTAATATAAGCCGACAACAGACTTTTAGCCGGGACAAACCATGCAGAGGTAAATGAATTTACAAATTGTTCGGCCAAGAATTTAAAATCAGAATTGGCTCCTAAATGAGCTTTCAAAGTGTTCAAATTCGAAAACTGGAAAAGAATTTTTATTGGGCAACACGAAAGGTACATGAAAAATTTAACATGAGAAGAGCCAATGCTTGCCTACACCATACAATAGTTCTGAAAGTGATACTTTAAAGTTTGTTGGTGACCAAATATCCCTTACAGAATGGCAGTAGGAGGTCTATATGAATTTTATGATTGTTACACAACTAGATATTGCATACACTGTGGGTATAGCTGCCCAGACCTTACATGAACTGACAGACGTGGACTGGTTCAAGGTAAAAAGAATATTTAGATACTTATGTGGTACAGTCGGCTATGGAATTATGTTCAACTCAAAATACAAGCAATGCGTTCTTGAAGTACTTAGTGATGCAGATTGTGTAGAAAATGTCATCACAAGATGTTCAACCACCCGTTTTGTTTGCAACTATACAGGTGTCGCAATTAATTGGGCAAGTAAATAGCAGCTTCCGGTAGCAGATTCTACAACTGAAGCAGAGCTTGTAGCCGCACGTGAAAACACAAAGAAAGTCTGGTGGCTTACTTATTTATTAAATGAAGTTGCTCATTTGGAAAGCATACCCAAGCTTTTTGTAGATATCCAAAGTGCGATAAAATTAACAAAGAATGATGACTTTCATATGTGAACTAAGCATGTGGATGTGCGATATTAAGAAAAATTTCTGAATGAAAAATTAAGGATTGAACATGTTAGTGGAGAACAGATAGCGGACATTCTGACAAAACCGCTTAGTCGAAAATGATTTTGCAAATTACGCAACGACATTGGTGATGTTAATTTTAGTAACAGAACGTTTAGTTGTTGAGGACGTGCTAAGGGTACCCGAGCATCTCATATAAAACGTACATTCTGTTATCTTAACAGTGGTAGTAATAAAATTATTTGATTCAAAAAGTCTCAACAGTTCCTAAAAAGCAACTGATACATAAATATACATATTCCTTTTTGTATCTTTTTCCGACTGTAGTAAATAATAGTGTTCAATGGTTTTGAATCTAATCTATTAGATACATCACGTTAATCAGATGTTGAAAATTATTAATAATATCAGTAAAGATATAAAGATTATTTGCCACATACTGTTCGATCAATGATCCAGGTGTTGATATAGTAAATGAAAATATAAACCCCACTAATCAAATTCTTGAAGACGGTCAATTAGAGCCACCAGACATATGTAGTGCAGTAATTTTAAGATGTTATGCATCAATAGTAAAAATCACATAAAACTGATAATCATATTGTTAAAGATCATTGTATTCCTTACATATGAAAACAAATATAGATAGTGAAGTTAAATAAAAAACACACATATTGACCTGTATTTATTACGTTAACATATTCTTAAGCGAGACTAAAGGTTGCACTATTAACTAGTCAAATTAATTCCTTTAATTTGAAATTGCAATATCTCAATTTTCTATTGAAGTGAAATCTGATCATGGTTAATTTATGTAACTTAGTATATTATATTATTATAGGTGAAAGAACTAGTTCTGCAAGAACTTGATGGCAAAGAAAATTTTAATGGAATCCCGTGATATTCGTTATAAACGTATTGTGTAAACCAGCTGGTTAAATTTAAGACTGAAGGTAGGTCCATTGTTTATACAGACGAAAACTGTGCACAGCAATGACACTGTGTCAAAAGTATGGCCCGACGACAGTACAAAAGACAAATAAACCATTCGTTGTCTAAGGACAAATGTTTGATTAGGGTGCATGCTGGAAACACAAATGGATTTATTCCTATTGCTTTGCAAATGTTTATTTCAGATATTTACAATTAACTTTATTTTTAAGGAATATTATTTAGATTCAAAATCCGGCGATTATTCATACATATGAATTTCGAAAATTTTCAAATGGGTTACAAAAAAAATTGATCCCAAATCTACCAGAAAAATCCATACTGGTCATTGACAATGGTCGATATCACAATCCTTAAATAGAGAAACATCCTTTATTCTCTGAAAAGACATGATTGAATGGTATATAGGAATATTATGCATAATCACTGCAAACAAAAACATAGCTCTATGAAATAATTAACATGTATAAACCAAAACACGCACCGTACACGTTAGACATGTTGTTATACAAACATGGTCATTCAGTATTGAGGTTGCTGCCTTGTTATTCAGAACTTAACCCGATAGAGAAGATATGAGCAATTGTAAAAAATTAGGTTGAGGGAAGAAAAACAATACTTTTAAGCTACATGAGATGAAGCAATTAGTTATAGAAAAATTCAATTCAATTCAATTACTGACAATTTTGATGATGAACATAAAGAATTTGAAAGAGATAATTGCAGCGATCTCAATGGCTTTGATTAATTTTATTCCACGATTCAGAAAGTAAATAAACAAGATTGCAAAAATAAAAAAAGTCATGAACTGTTTTTTTTTATAAAAATTGTGTTTTAATTATCAAAAGTATTATTTTATTATCTATGCTTTATTTTCAAATTTATCTTTAGTTACACAAAACAGTATATATACTTTAATATACTAAACAGAACTGATATAAAAAAAAGCATTTGTTCGGTCACTTTGTTGCGGTTAATTTTAAGAAGTAAATTCTTAGTTGTAAATCAAATCCTCAAGCTGTCATCCCTTGTCCAGTTACATCATTTCGTAAAACCTCCTTTATGCATGTGAAAATTAAGCAGAAAAGGGATAGTGACAAAACACTCTCTCGTGAACATCGAAGCGGAACGTTCGTTGGTTCAGTTCGGTAAAGTGAATTAGTCAATAGTTCCGCCGAATTTATCTAGAAACCCCTAAAAAACACAGTGCAAGTGCAAAAGTAACATGTACTATAATTCGCATACAGTCCACTTAGTTGAAGAATAGGAACGACACTTAGAACAAGAAAACAAGCGCGGAGGTAAGTCGATATACAAATTTATAAGACGCCCCCGTGCATGAAACAGCATTTCTTTTAAACTTTACCTGTACATTTTAACAAAACCATAATTTATGAATGAGATTACAATATTAAATTATTTCATTTCCTACAAGCAGTATCGACACTCATATTATAATGCAGTAGTACTGCTTGCAGATTATCTCCCACAATATTCCAGTCAATTACAAATATTAGTGGTTTTTTGTCCTTTGCTTGATTCATGTTTCTAAAATAGATTGTACTGCATGTTTATACCATGTGTCTCTATAAACAAACCCCAGTGGTAATTTTTATGATTAACCGTTAGTTAGAGTGCAACGATAACATTCGCACGCATGCACGTACTAGACAAAATTGCCACGAGCACGAAAGCACTCGCAAAATCAGTTGCCGTTTAGTGCGCCGCAGCAGAGGTTGCTCGCAAGCATAGGTAATCCTCTATCTTTCATGTGTTACATAAAGTCCAAATTATAATATTATTACTAATTACAATATAAAAAGGATTTGGGAAAAGAAATTTTACAACTCAAAATGTCGGAATACGAAAATAGTTTAGTAAAAATGATCGTTCTTTAAGTTGTGAAGAAAGGGAGTGACATTTGGTGTGCTCACACAGCAAAATGCAAATTTTGAGTGACAGTGATAATAGTAACGATAACAATTATTTTACTGATACGGAGGATGTACCAGAATGCGAAAATGACGGTGTGACGATCCAATTCACACGCCTACCACCGGATATGCAATATAACAAACAAACTCCGCACGTATTTTGCGAACTACCAGAACCAAAACATACCCCACCAGGTGACGCAAAACCTACTGATTTCTTCAATTTGTTTTTTAAGACTGCTCATAAAAAAAAGGTTGTTGAAACTAATCGTTACGCCTCACAGTTTTTGCAAAATCGTCCAAAAATCCTGTTATTTTGATTGCTATGCACAGCGAAATGGCAAATGTATCTGTCACAGAAAAGAGAGGAAACTACGAATCTTTAAAAAATAAACCATCAATGGTACACACGTATAATCACTTTATGGGCGGAGTAGGCTGGAGCGACAAAATGTTTATACACCTATTTGGATGAACGAAGAACTTTCAAATTTTGGAAAAAGTTGTGTTCTATAGATAATTTATATTTACTTATGGGATTTGAATTTGGCTGCAATACATATTGAGACATGCGCAAAGTGGTAAGCCAGAAAAGGGACAGGAAACAAGATGGGCGATCAGGATGATGGCTGATTATGTTCGTGCAGTTTATGTTAAAATTGTTTAATAATAAAGTTATGTTTCTTAATATATTTTTGTAAATTCTAATTTCGCTTACGCATTCAAGAAACACGGAAAGTGGCACAACCAGTACTCCTGTGCAGCCCCCGGTGTCTCAGAAATAGTGCTATTACCGTAACCATCGACGAATTGATTACGGTGACGATGAATGCAGATCATGCTACACATGCTACAGAAATATCCCTACAAGATATTTCAGTGTTAATTCCAAAATTTTCGGCGTCGAATGGAGAAGATAGAAATATGTGGATCCAGACAATTGATAGAATTAGTGATAATTACACTATACCTGAGAATCTATTGTTATTGGCAATTATTAAGAAATTGGAAGGAAAAGCTTTACAATGGTTCCATTCCAGGCCCGAAAATGTTTTAATGAGATCAATTTAAAATGAAAATTAAATCTATGTTTAATTGCATGGAAGACACCATTCGATTATTGCGAAGGTCGAAAGCCGTAAACTTGGGCGTAATGAAAAATTTGTTGATTACTAAGCCGATAAAGTGTTATTAGGAAATAAACTTAATCTTCCTGAGCCAGACATAATAACATATTTGAGGGTTTTAATAATGCCTCTTTGCAAGTTCAAGCGAAAATGCGTGAATTTACATCTCTGGAAGACAGTGAGAAATGAATTCGTTAACTGACTCAGAGAAATCAAGGTATCTGAAATGCAGTAGAATATACAAGATCAAATCAAAGTTACGGTGGAGATAAAAAGGTATCACATGTCTGAATTGCCGAAATCATCCCCAAGTGTGAAATGCTATAATTGTAATCGGTTGGGACACCTCTTTAAAAATTGTCCTAAACCACGAAGAGAGGCAGGTACATGTTACAAGTGTGGATCGAGTGAGCATCAGTAACGAAACTGTCTATCGAGAAGAAATCGCACAACTAGAGATGTACAACCAATGTTAGTTACTGAAGATTGTTTACCAATTAAACCAGCAATCAGGTTTGAAATAGAGTTTAGTATTCTAAATAAAAGGGTAGAGACGTTAGATTCTGGTAGTCCGATATCCATGATTAGGGAAAAATTAGTGCCCAATATTTAATTAAGCCAATTTTGATAATAATTATTTCTTAGGAATAAACTATTCTTTGATTAATGTGAAGGGGAAACTAGTTGATACAGTTAGGCTTGATAAACATAATTACGAAATGTGCATTTATGTGGTAGACAATGAGACGATGCGCATAGATTGCGTATTTATTAGGGATAGATTTTTTTTGCAATTCGGCTATTGACAAAATTGTTTTTAAAAATGGTAACGTTCAAATTACTCCTAAAGTGAGCAATGAAGAATTTTTATTGAATGAGGTTTTGCTAATTAATGACGTTGCTGCAGATGAATTTACTGTTAATATAAATAACGACTTACACCCAACTTTAGTTACAAATGCAAAAAATATCTTAGAAAATGATAATTTTTTGCAGATCGACCTGAGATACCCGTGACAAAATATAAAATGCAAATTAATATTAATAAATATGAACCGTTTGCTTATAAGCCAAGGCAATTGTCGTTTGCTGAAAAAATTGCTTTAGAAGGTATTTTGAAAGACCTTTTATTTGAAGGCATCACACGCGAAAGTGATTCACTGTATTGTTCCCCAGTTGTCATGGTAAGAAAGAAAAGTGGAGAATTTAGATTGTGTATTGATTATAGGACCTTGAATAAAAATATAGTAAAAGATCAGTATCAAATACCATTTATTGATGATTACCTAGATCAACTCAGGGGAAAACACTACTTTTCGAAATTGGATTTAAAAAATGCTTTTTACCATGTTGCGATTGATGAGGACTCGATTAAATATACATCATTTACAATCCACATGGGGCAATATGAATTTATGAAGGCTCCATTTGGTTTGAGCTCAAGCCCTAATAGTTTCTGTAGGTTTATTAATAAAGTTTTTAGGAAATTGGTACAGGAAAAGAATCTCAATTTTTTTTATGATATATTAACAGCGACAGAAACATCGGAAGAAAATATTGAAATATTACACAGAACTTTATTGCTTTTGACTGATAATTTGTTAGAACTAAGGTTAGACAAATGTAATTTCTTATTTGAAAAAATAGATTTTTTTAAGTTATCACATCGATTAAGCAAGGTATGAAACCAAATGTTGAAAATATTAAAAGTATTAAACACTTCCCTATTTGCAAACATTAAGCAAGTACAGTCATTTTTAGGCCTGGCAAGCCATCGTTGTTTAATACCCGATTTTTCACTGAAGGGTGTCATTGTATGACTGTTGGATCAAAGGATGTATCATGCATTTCTTAACATTAGACCTTACTTTGAACTCTTCTAAGGTGATGTGGACTGTAATTAGGTTAACTGTACAGCGAGCTTTAACGGCACTATAGCATTGTCAATCAGCACTCACGACACGAAAACTGGTCTGTCACTTCCGGTGGTTCAAACATGACAACACAACACCCTTGTCGGCTGCTGGTTTTAAGTCTTTTGATGATTGTTACAGGAAGGGGTTAACAATGATCAAGAAGAGAGGGACAGGAGCCCGAACAATGACTTATTGAAAAATGGTAGTAAATTTATTTGGGGACCATTACAATTGCAAACGTTCGAATTGTTAAAGGAGATGTTAGTCTCACAGCCGGTTTTATCTATATTTTCGCCTCATAATGAAACAGAGTTACATTGCGAGACAAGTGCACTAGGCTATGGAGCTATACTTATGCAAAAACAGAAAGATGGGAAATTTCACCCAGTTTTCTATTTTAGCAAGCAAACCACAGTAGATGAAGTTATTAAGTACTTAAATCTTTATTTTGAGTCGTACAGTCGGCAAGCTCAAATAATCACAGACAGAGGGTCATGCTTTACATCAAATCAATTTAAAGATTTCTTAATTGAAATAAATGTAAAACATATTGCCATAGCAACTGCAGCACCACGGGCTAATTGGCAGTCCGAAATAATGAATAAGTCCCTAACTCCTATGCTTACTAAAATTACAAGTGAAAGGCAGGAACCTTGGTGTAAAGTGTTGCCAGACGTAGAATTTTGTTTTAATAATACCATGAACCGAGCTACTGGTGAAACACCAAACTTTTATTCGAAAGACAGCAATTAGGTAAAGTGTAAGCTAACTTAAGACATGTTAGAAACTGTAATGAATCAAGACAATGAAGATAATGTAACTAAGACTAAAGCATGAGACAACAATATAAAAACACAAAATAAAAATAAAATTTATTACGATAAAAAACATAAACCAGCACATTTATTTAGAGAAGGCAATTGATTACGTAATGGTGGCTAATGTAGATACAACTATAGGTGTAAGCAAAAAATTAAAACCAAAGTATAGAGGGCCTTATTAAAAAGGTATTACCTAATGATCGTTATGTCGTTGACAATATAGGTTTCCAAAACAGTAGTATTCCCTATGATGGCATTCTAGATGCCCAAAGACTAAAACCATATTCAAGTAATTAACATGTATTTTGTCTACAGCATCGGTCATTCTTACATAAGTGTCAACTTTTGATTTAAATTAAGACTTATTTCAATTATGTGATGGGTTATGAATTTTTATGTATGTAGTCATTTATGTTTACGAATCGCTTATGTTCTGATTAAATTACTTACGTTATGTTATTGTAATGCTTATAAACTTATGACTTGCCTTATGTTATGATTATGTTAAGCAATTAGGATGTTTAATATATTGTTTATGTAATATTTAGTTATTTTGAGTTTCGTGGCCTTATGGGCATTATTTTCGGCTATCTTCGTTATTCCCATTCGCCATTTAGAAGACTGATAAGAAGTTAGTTGCTCGTCAACATCATTTTGGTTAACATGGCGATCGCAAGCACTGGTAAGTTTTGATTTTCGTACTTACAATGCTTTGTCATGTTAAATTAACACATTCGTCGTCGATACAGTTCACTAGCTCGTAAAATACGCCAACATTTTTTTATCCTTCGGCGGATTTTGAACTGGCGAATTTTTTGTTAAAAATTTGTATTTTTAGTGCGTTGACCTATGTTCGTTTCGAGGTTAACTTTTAAATATTTTCGTTTGGCAAGTAGTTTATTCGTTTGTTAAGTTGCTTAAAATTAGTGAATTAATTTGACTTTGAATTATATTAATCGCAAATTAATTCTTTGAACAAATACGTGTGGTGTTTGATAAACAAGATAACTCGTATTTGATAAAAAAATTAATGGTTACATCTGTCATTTTGGTTAGATTTCGGGAGTGCCTTCCGTATTGCATATTTGGGTAAATATCATTACCATTGGAAGTATTCAACGCAATTGGCTGCATTCAACGATTTGGAAATCACTCAACATTATTCGTGATTGGTCAAAATGGAGAAACAACAAGAAATCCTGCAAAAGCTGCAAGGTTATGTGGCGAGTGGGGAAAAATTGTTAGGTTTAATGCAAAATACCGAAACTTCGAATAATCGTGAGCAAATTGATAATTGTTTAATTTGCACGGAAGATATTTCAGATCCCGTTGATCGGTTTTCGTGGTTACAAATACAATTAATCGGTACCGTTGGCATATCCGAATTCCTGTTAGAGGAAATACACGCATATGGGGGATAAATTTGATAATATTTCGTATAGCATTCGTTCTAAAAGTAGAAATTTGAATAGGCTTTTGAATAAAATTTTAAATGCAAATTTAGATAGTTCGGTGGTTGCGAATTTACAAGAATCATATATCAAATTGCCTGCTTTGAAATTGGCTGAATTTAATGGGTATATCATCATATCCAATAGCTTTATAGTTATTTACCAGTTTAATTGGTAATTGTTAATGAATAACTATAGAAATTGTTTGAAAACCCGCACGAAATGTGAGTACAAAATGTTTAACCTAATATCACGAAATTGGTGTAGTTAAAACGAAAATACACTCACCTGAGGAACTGTTTCACTTTCAACACAAGCGACTTTCTGCAATTAGTCACCACATAGATTGAAAATTGCTGGCCGCATTCCCTGAAGTTTACAAGGCAGCACCTTTTATGTCCACCATGTTGTACACCGAAAATAACAAGTGATAAGATGCACTTGTTTTTGACGAAATATGTTGGCGGGAGTGATAACGTCCCAACACACCAATTTTATAAACACGAAAAAAAAAATTTGAATAATGAAATTAATCAATCCCGAACAGTACTTAAAAAAAACTTTCAGATGTTGAAAAGCGGGTTATTTGGTCGGAAATTTAAGTGGGGAAGCAGCCGCTCTTGTTAAGAGTCTAAAAATTACAGGTGCTTAAAAGCTGTATTACCAAGTCAGGAAGGGCGATTGAATTTGCTCATAGTTAATTTACTTTTAAAAAAGTTGGATCACATAACGCACGAACAATGTTAAGCATTGCAGATGATCGAAATAAAATACCTTCTATTGATTGTTTATTAGATTTTATTGGAAAGTATAACTATGCTCTAGATAACTTAAACATAATGACCCCATCGAAATTTAATAAAAGTATTAAAAGGGATCAATCGTATTCAAATAATAGCAAAGGTAAAACAATGCATTCTTTAGTTGCCAATTCGGCTACTAATTGTGCATTTTGTGCGAATGATCATGATCTGTTATCATGTAAATTGTTTAAGGATAAAACCGCCTATGAGCATTTTAAGTGGGTTAAAGCTCACAATCGTTGTTTAATTTGTTTACAAAAATCACATTTAGTTAAAGATTGCAAGGTCACAAAACCATGTGCCCTGTGCGATGGTAATCAAGTTACTCTCATTCACTAAGCGCGAGTCCAGAATTCCAATAGGGATGCAAATATTTCGATTGCATCTGCTTGCGATTCATCGAGGGCTGCAGTGAATGTTGAATCGAAGCCTGCTTCGGAGCTTACGTCAGAAACGTCAAGTTCTATGGCTTTTTCTGGTATGGCAGAATCAAAAGCTACCGTTCTTCTAGGTACTGCTATTGTAAATGTTTTAACAGTACCTAATGGGAAAGTCCCATTCGTATTTTATTAGACCACGGATCCCAAATCAGTTTCATCACAGAGAACTGTGTACAAAAGTTGGGCATCGGCGGGAGTCACTCCTCAATGAATGTTGAAGGTTTTGATCAGACTACTACGCGTAGTCGGGGAGTAGTAACTCTTACGTTACAATCATGTAATGGTAAATCTCCTTCGATGGCGTCACAGCTCAAATATTATAGACAATTTGCAGTGACATGCCTGTGATTAATATTTCAAGTAACGATTGGAAACATTTACAAAATTTAAATCTTGCCGATTCTTATTTTGATTCAAAGGGATCAATGGATTTGGTGCTTGGGACTGATATGTTTACTTCAAATATTATTAGGTCAGGTCATATCAAGTCCCAATGGTATTGGGCTATCAGCCATAAATACCATTTTTGGGTATGTGGTTATGGTAAAGTGGCTTCTAATAATGGAAATACCGCTAAATACTATTTCGTCGAATCCATATTAGAAGAAAATATTAAAAATTATGGGAGCTGGAACAAATTCCTGCCCATAACAAGGTTGAACCTTGTAAGGAGTATTTTAAGGAAAACTCATTTCCGGAACGAGGATAGATGTGGCTTCACTACCCTTTAAGGATAGTAATCCACCTATTTTTGGAGAGAGCTATTCGACAGCTCTTCGTTGTTTGTTAGCATTAGAAAAACGTCTTTCGAAAAATTCTGAAATGCGTGTGTTATATAAGAAGGTGATGCAGGATAATATTGACTCGGGTTATGTCTTTGGCAGGTGAACCGAGGCAGCCTAATGTTTATTATATTCCCCATCATAGAGTGCTGAAACCTCATTCCACCTCCACTCAATTGAGAGTAGTTATGAATGCTTAGTCTAAGTCTTCCAACGGCATATCATTGAATGATACTTTGAAACCAGGTCCAAAGTTACACACAAATATCGTGGAAGTTTTATTGAACTTTCGACAGCATAAATATGCTCTTATTTCGGATATAAAACAAATGTATCATCAGATTCTCATGCATGAGGATCATTGGGATTTTCAAAGAATCCTTTGGAGATTTAATACAAAGGAACTTGTTCGAGAGTATGTAATGAACAGAGTAATATTTGCGGTAAGTTCGTCCCCATTTCTGGCTTTACGTATATTAAACAATTAGCCCTGGATGAGTCGTTAGACTTTCCCAAGGCTTCGAAGGTTTTACAAACAGACATTTATGTTGATGACCTAATTTCTGGAGGTAACACCGTAAATGACACTCGCCTTTTGGTGTCTGAATTGATATTGTTGTTGCAAAGAGGAGGTTTGGAATTAAAGAAATTTGCCAGTAATAATCCTGCAGTGTTGGATGGTTTAGAATCTTCATTACATTATTAAATATCGTTTGATAAGGATGAACCATCATTTATAAAAGTTTTGGGTTTGCAGTGGAGTTCTGAGACAGATTGCTTTTCGTGCAAGAATATTCGATCCATTAGGTTTTGTGTCTCCAGTTGTCGTATTTGCTAAGCATTTGATTCAAAAATTATGGATCTTGGACTTAGATTGGGATCAGGAGTTACCTGTGGAAACTGTTAATATTTGGAAAACATTCCATTCGGAATTATCGTGTTTACAAAAACTTTCAATTCCTAGCTTTTGAGGTTCTGATTGTCAAATTATTTGTGAACTGCATGGGTTCTGCGATAGTAGCAAAATCGCTTTTGCTGCAGTCATATATTTTCGAATTATCTTAAATGATAATGTTAAAACCTTTTTGGTCATTAGTCGTACGAGAGTTGCTCCTTTGAAGAAGCAGTCTATCCCTCGTTTAGAGCTTTGTGCCACAGTTTTATTGGCAGACAATAACATTTGTTCGAAATGTTTTTGAAAATAAAATAAAATTCGCTAAAATAATGGCTTGGTCTGATTCTCAAGTTGTATTGTCTTGGTTAAGGTCTCCCCCATATACATGGAAAACATTCGCTGCCAATAAAGTGGCCTTAATTCAAAAACAATTGCCAATTAATCATTGGTTTTATATTTCATCGCAAGATAACTGCTGTGATGTGGCCAGTAGAGGTTGCTTAACCTTCTCAGTTGCTCAATCATGAGCTGTGGTGGTCTGGTCCCAGTTTTCTTTTGAATTTGTCAGACAGTTGTCCTGTTCAACCTCTTTTGGAGGAAACAAAAAAGGAAATTAAAGAGAATATTTGCCTAATGGCAACCGCAGACGTAGAGTGGTGTTCGACCCTCATTGATAAATATTCGTCTTTGCCTAAATTACAAAGAATTTTCGGATACTGTTTGGGATTTCTTAATTGGTGTCGTAAAAAGGGTCCACATTTGGGATTATTTACGATTAAAGAATTGCAAGAATCTTTATATAAAATAATTAAATTAATTCAGGAAATTGAATTTAGAGTTGAAATTACTCAGCTAAAAAAAGAAAAACCCCGTGCTGGTCCTATTCACAAACTAAACCCCTTCCTAGACTCTGAAAATGTCGTTAGAGTTGGAGGTCGTCTGAGAAATTTATCTTTAGATTATAATACAAAGTATCCCATTTTGTTACCTAGAAAAGGGAATTTAACTCGTTTGATTATAAAACACTATCACAAAATATACTTGCATCCAGGATATAGTACTCTCGTAGCCTTTTAGCGGAGACAATTCTGGATTTTATCGCCACAGCGGGCGATTCGCTCAATTTTGTCAAATTGTTTGACTTGCTTTCGAATAAACCCCACTAGGATTACCCCTCCATTCAAGGCGGACCTGCCTGAATTAAGAGTTTCGCAGATCAAAGCCTTCATCAAGGTAGTAGGCGTTGATTTTGGGGGACCGTTTTCCATTACTTCTAGTAAACTTCGAGGAGCTAAGGTTTTAAAAGCATATCTGTGGTTATTCGTGTGCTTCTCTACAAAAGCTGTCCATTTGGAATATGCTTCGGACTTGTCGGCCGAGGCATTTTTGGCAGCTTTTCGTCGCTTCTTATCTCGCAGAGGCTCGTGCAGTCACGTATATAGTGATTGTGCAACAAATTTTGTTGCTGCTAATAAAGCAATTGTTTGAATTTTTCGATCAGCAGTAGAAGCTGAAAATTTAATTTGGCATTTTAATGCACCCGCTTCACCTCATATGGGAGGTCTTTGGGAAGCCGAGATCAAATCCGTTAAAACGCATTTATATAATGTTATAGGTGAGAACATACTTACTTTTGAAAAGTTCTCTATGGTTCTCTCTCAGATTGAAGCATTGCTTAATTCGAGACCCTTGTTTGCTAGTAGCTCAGATCCAAATAATCTGCAAGCGATAACCTCAAGTCATTTTCTTACTATTGGCCCTTTAGGTACATTTTTTGAGGATGATCTATCCGTTTTGAAAATGTCTCGTTTATCATGCTGACAGAGGGTGCAAGCTCTACAACAATTTTGGAATCGTTGGAGCCGGAAGTATCTTAATACACTCCAGCAACGTAATCGTTTTTTAACGCACGGTAATCCTCTAAAAATAGGAACTTTAGTGCTTATCAGTAAGGAACTATTGCCTCCGTTACAATGGAAGCTCAGACGTGTAATTGAGTTACATCCGGATAGTGACGGTAAGACTCGTGTTGTGACAGTTCGAACAAATTCGGGTAGTTATAAACCACCAGTGGTAAAACTCTGTCCTCTACCGAACCAATAGATTCGGCCTAAACTTTGTAACTTTATAGTATCGTGTCTCCAATTATTTTCGTTTTCGTTGGGGACATTTTTTTGATAATTTTCTTTTCGGTAAAATCTCTTTATGGTGAGGCGAATGTTCAAGTAATATTTAGTTATTTTGAGTTTCGCGACCTTATGGACATTATTTTCGGCTATCTTCGTTATTCCCACTCGCCATTTAGAAGACTGATAAGAAGTTAGTTGCTCGTCAACATTGTTCTTTTTAACATGGCAATCGCAAGCACTGGTAAGTTTTAATTTTCGTACTTACAATGTTTTGTCATGTTAAATTGACACATTCCTCGTCGATACAGTTCACTAGCTCGTAAAATACGCTAACATATATTGTTTAGGTAATTTAGCTTAAGTTGATCGAGGCAATCAAAGTATCAGATAGGCCAAGTTATAGATAATTTATATTTACTTATGGGCGTTGAATTTGGCGGCAATACATATTGGGAAATGCGCATGGTGGTAAGAAAATGAAAAAAAAGACAGAAAACAAGATTGCCAATCAGGATGACGGCTGATATTATGTTCATGCAGTTTATGTTAAAATTGTTTAATAATAAAGTTGTTTCTTCATTTATTTTTGTTTATTCTAATTTCGCTTTAACCCTGGGTGCTCTCTATAATTCAATGTATTTGGAAGGATGGTGGTAAATGCATATATATTGTATAGTGAGAAAAATATTGGCAAAAAATGGCAAGTTTGAAATTTAAATCAAGTATAATTGATGATTTAGAAGAGACCAGAACCTGCTATTCATACTACATCTTCACCTCGAAATTTTGGATTAGAAAAGTTACCCGGGCATAATTTACGGCACTACGTAGAGTGCAGCAACAAGTATTACAGTGCTGTTAAGAGGAGCAACTTGATTTGTGCCCGCTGTAAGAAGGGGCTTCATGGAGTCTGTGCAAGAAAGCACACGTTAATTTTTTTACTTTTAGATTCCAGTTTTTGTTTTAATTTTTGTTCACAATATATATTTCCTTAATTTTCTTTGTATTTTAGTACCATTGTACAAGTTTTTATAAAGAACACATCTAAAACATTAGAATTAGACAATTTTTGGAAGAGATACAGCTTTTTTTTTCAAGACAAAAGTAAATGGCATCAAAAACAAAGATTTCTTTGGAATTTCTAAGTATGTATGAGTAAACAACAATGGCACTAAAAGAGTTAATAGAAACACTTCTTGTATAATACCTTTCCCTTGCAGTTAGGAAAAATAGCACTTTTCCTTACTCAAATGCTTATTGAAAAATTACTTGAATATATTTTAGATCTCATTTCTCCTATAATATTTGTTTTATAGATACTTTTTTTAATTTTTACTAGGCAGTTTTAAATCGCTATCAACATGTTTTTATAGAAAAATTTACATAAACTAGGCAGAATGTTAATACTCCCTGCATGTTACTGATGCACACAATTCATTATAGCAGCTGTTTTACTAAAAATTTTAAATAATTTAATTGATTACATTTTTTACTATAAAATCATTATCGTCAGTTTATACCATCAGCATACAATAACATATCATGTCACTAAATTCTGTCAATTACGCTGTTGTGAACTGGAACTAATAAAAGCGTGCCTTTTGTGTGCAGTATTTATATAACGCATCTCCCTAACATCACCGTAATAACTATATCACCGTTATTAAAAATCTATCAAATGCCCTGTGCTCTTATTTGAAGTGGTTTGCCGTACAACACAGTATAATTAAAAGATGTGCCTTCTGATGAATATTAAAATTTCTTTCAATACTTGGAAGTTTTCATTTAAACAAAATTTGTTTAATTATGGCATACTACTTACTTGCTATATCTCAATAATTAATGACAATATTTGAAACTGTGATAAACATATTTGATAATTTATCATACACCCATATTTAAAAGAACACCTCAATAAAAACACAGAGTGGTCAAGTAATTTGGTGTTACCAGTTTTAATTGGATTTATGTAGGTACTTCGGTGTGTGCATTGATTTATAGAATTTTAAAATTGATTATAGGTTAAAAATAATAAAAAAAAAGTTAAACAATTGTCCAACCTAAACTAAACAATAAATGCAATAACTTTCCCAAACTAGTTTAGGAAACCGAACAGATTAAGAATAAAAATGGCCTCCAAAGATATGGGTTGGTATCTAGGTAAACGAAGCCGACAAGAAACCAAACACATTTCAAGGTTATACATGAACAAACAAAAATGATGATAATGTAATACTTAATCTGGAAATTATATTTAAAATTCCTTACCACTTCCTTTCCAGAGTAAATAGCACAGTAAGCAAAACCCGGAATCACACTACCACGGTAAACGAAACAAAAATTTCTTGTCAACGCAATTACGGTTGGAGAGGAATTAGAAAGTTGTCAAACTAAAAAGTTTTACTGTTTAATTAATATGTTAATCATACTCATCAAAACAATAAGCGGGAACTACTTACACTATAAACCGAATATAATTAGATACAATTTTTAAATCTCGTCAATATGCAACAAGTTCATACAAAGTAACAAACATTAAACAATACTCGAAAGATAGTAAACTTACCAGTAAGCTTTCAGCAATAAAAATTGGAAAATACTACTCTAACAAATACAACATATGATTCGTAGCTAAATATACTATAATCCAGTTTGATTTATCCCACAACCCTCACTGCATGCAGCAGAATATCAAATATGGTGTACCGTCGTCAGAACCCACAAACAGTATGATACAAAATGGCATCGAGCAGCGAGCATAATATTCAATAGAGGACACAATTCGTCCAAAAAAAAACCGCCAATTTTAAAACACCCAATCAAACGCGAGCTTGAATATTTGCTCTTGCTCTCTAGGATTAATTTCCGGTCGAGTTCATGATTGTACTCCAGACGAGCTTTAAAAAC
Source organism: Platerodrilus igneus (assembly GCA_036346225.1). Lineage (NCBI taxonomy): Eukaryota > Metazoa > Arthropoda > Insecta > Coleoptera > Lycidae > Platerodrilus > Platerodrilus igneus. The sequence goes on along the minus strand of JARFIW010001151.1, from coordinate 1,371,143 downwards.
ACTCAATTTTTCACCGTATAAACCATTAAACCTAAGAAAAATTGGCACGTGTTGATTGGCTGAATGAACCCGTTTATTTAGAAAGTATTTATAAAACTTATATTAATAACATAACTATTGTGATTAACCCATTAGTTCCAGAGCATGAAAAAAGATATCTAAATAAAGAAAAAGTTTGATATAGAAATAAGAAATGTCCAGAAAGCACGTGACGTTGCTTATAAAAGATTTACTTGCAATCGCACAGACCAGAATTGGGAAAATTATAAAAATACAGTGAAATATAACTTTAAATTAATAAGAAGGAATAAACAAATATTTCTAAAAAAAATATGGGTTAATGTAATCATTAAATTAAGAAAATGTGGAGAACCTTAAAATCAATAATATCTGAAACTAAGAAAGAACCAAATGATGACATTGAATTTATTAATTATGAAGGAATAATTAAAACAAAATTTAATCGACTTTATTGTAAAAGTACTAAGGATATTTTGAGTCTATAGAAGTGGTATCTTTTTATCTGTACTATGTATTAAACTTGGAAATCGATACAACTGAACAAATTCAAATCAAAGTGGAAAAATTCTAAAGTTTGAAAGTTCCTGTTAAGGATCATGGAAAGTTAATACAAATCCTTTAGCTACCATGAAGCAATTCGATAGTTTTAATAAAACTAACTAATTTTTGCAGCTTTCATATTGATACAGGTTAAAAGTTGTTTTCAAAAACTTTTCTTGTCGCTCTTTAAAATTGGAAAAGTAGGTTTTCAAAAAAAGCGAACAAGATGTAAATATATCGTTATCACTGTTTACTTTATCACTTAATCAAATAAATTATTATATTATATTTACTAATAAAATAATGGTTAATTCAAATAGAAAACTGTTCACAGCAAATAAATATACAGAATATTGCTGCAAATAAAACAAAATTTGGAAATGCCTAACAAGTGGTAATTATGTATATGTATTTAAAAATGCACACTCAATATATATGACTAAAGCCAAGCCTAGTATTTCAATTTTATTAATGCTGAGGGATTTTATATTTTTAGATCCTTAACACAGATTGTCGAATCTTTGGTAACTGAGATACTTAGAAAAACCAAATAACTTTTAGTTAATTTATTATATGGTATCAAAATTTGACATATTTAAAAATATTAAGGCCAGCACCCATTGTCTTATTTAATAGGGGAATTTTGGAGATAAACTGGACATTTGGTAAAAATTATTAATAAAAATATTTGCGCACATTATTAACTCAAATTGTTCCAATTTGACTTTTAATTTAATCAAAAAGTCAAAAAAGTGGTTTTTGAGATAAATATCCACTTATTGCGTGTGTAATATGTTACAATTGTAGCGTGTACACACCAATATTATATATGCAATAAAGTTTCAATTTCAAAAGAATATCATGGAACTTTCTTTATTATTGAAAATACAAAATCATACAACGTTATACACATTTAAGCACTGATTAATAATATTCAGAAATTTGCTGTCACGTTAAGTTTTTGTAAATATTCGTAAAAAACAAGAAAAATGGATTTTCTTTCTAAAAATGTTATAGCTACTTATGCGATTTGGCGAAAAATGTTTAAAACAAAAGCTAAAATAGAATAGAATAGAAAATGTCTTTATTTATACAAGTATATAAGTAAATATATTGTATATTATGCAGAAATAAGACGAAGTTCAGCATTTGCAAATGTGTGTCTGCTCTTCCACTTAACCATTGTTACATCTGAAAATAAAATACCTTATCTGTTACACATATTTAGAACATAAAATCAAGGATTGAATACCCTAATATGAAAATAAGGTAACAAAAAGCGCTTTACTATCAACGAATTAACTGACTGCTATCTATAATCGTAATGTGGACAGTAACTTCGATTACAACTGTTTCGAATTCAATTTCACAAATTCATACGCTAATTTGTTTTTCATCTATTTGCAGAAACTAAATTCCACAATGTATGAAATCTTGCTATAAATTTCTCTTAACACACAGCAAACAGTATCTTTTGCACAAACTTACTATTTCTGTGTTGCCGGCTATTAAACGCACAGACTTGCAGCGGAGCTAACGAGCTAAAAGAATACTGTAAATCAAGAAAGCGGAACTCAAATTTTGATTTTATATATATATATATATATATATATATATATATATATATATATCCGGTAAGATCTCAGTGTAAAAACAAATATTTGTTGTATTTCAAACTTTTCTTAGAATTATTAATAATAATCAGTCATCTATGTTTTTAAAATCTTAGAATTTCAATCGAGTAAAACTTGTTGACATTCAGTATTACGTCTCTGATACATAATTGTACCTGCATCAAAGAATATTAACTAGTAGTTAATATTCTTTGCCTGCATACTAGTATGAAGACATGAACAACAACAGAAATATCTAGTTACAGCTTTCAAGATTACATCGGTGGAAAAAATCCTGTGTTATTCTTGATAAATAATTTAGAACTGCTGAGTCAGAAGACTGTATGCCAATTGGTTTAATATCAGAAAGTTGCTGGTTCCATTGTCGCCAGCATCAACGATTTTTCATGAAAAACACTCATCGCTCTGGATACTTGTAGGGTGTTACATGTTGGTTTGGGTACTTTACTAGTGGGTGCTTCCCTTGTCATATCAATAAAAATAAAACAAAACTAACTTCAGAACTAACAGTATTTAACAGGTCCAACATCATTTCCTTTAAATTTTGTAAGTAATCCAATACGAATGTAATTTCAAATATTCTACAGACATTACTTTGTATCAATAATAAAAGTGCTGCGTCAATACTTTTGTTAAGAAAGTTTCTAAGATATTAAAAAGATTACATCAAAGTAGGTTGCGATTTGTTTAAACTGAACTACGAATTTATTGATTTTGTTTGAAATAACAATAAAGATAGACATTTAATAATCCCATGCTTTAACCAAATATACTATGCAAACTAAAAGATAAGAGACTAGTAATTTGAGATAAGATAAAACATTTTCAGTTTTTCTATTAATTCAATTAGTCATTCTAATAGCTCTTAACGAACAATTACATAGGAAATGTGTTTAAAGAAACAAAATAGAATTAAACTTGTTAAAAATTATTGTAGTGTTATAGTTACGATATAGTTTGCAACTCAGGTAAGTCACATAATACTGCTGTGACAGCATCAAAATATTGGTTTTTGCGCGTTATTTTAAAAATCTCAATAATTCCCATAATACAAGTCAAATCCTGGATAACATGGATTGTATTGGAATTTATGCAAACAAAACGAACTTGGTAATCAGTAGTTTAAAACCCATACCAAAAATGTCAAGTAATTCAATGTGTTTAAACATAACTTGTCAATGCAATTTTTTGTTTTAGTTTAAACCTATTTTAATGCACGAAATCAATAATAAAAGCAAACTAACAAATCTGGATTTAAAAATCAACATTTTTTTAAAAGAAAGTAAAATCGGTGATTATCATTTATTACTGACAAAATAATAACTATTTTCCTTTTACATTTTCATTTTGAAGTTAACGTAAGAACTGTCTTAGAATATTCAAACATTTTCTCTATTTACCACAAGTGATGTATTGTGTTGTTAATATCAGCAATCAGAAAATTAAATGTGCTGTTTATACATTTATTTCTAGATAAATTGAATAAAAATTAATTTTGAAATAGCTACGTCAAATAACAATCTATAGACTAAGTAATTACATTAGGCACCTATATCACAAGAACACAAACCGCAATTAGTAAATTTCCTCCAACGATAAAACAAGTTATTTATTTTAAAAAATTTTTAAACTGCAGTACATATTGTGCAAATTTTATTAAAAGCATATAAATCCTAAATTCAAAGAATTGAACTGATTTTAAGAAGAAAAACTCATAAATGTTTGGCCTCAGACTTGCATTTAGATACAGTGTGACAAATTTTATTTTACAAATGTGTAGGTCCCAATTATTAACTTTATGCTACAATAATATCCAAAGAAATATTATATACCAAAAAAGGTGTTTAAAATGCATCGGTCCATGTTTTAGTTTTTCTATTTATAGACACTGCCATAATAACAAGGTATTTTAAATCTTCAATATTTTCAATCCTTGTAGTGTAAACTAGTATTGTATTGTAACGAAAACTCTATTTGAACAAACAACAGTTCTTTATTTTTAAACTGCTTTTACAATCCTTCTCAACAACTCCTACCTACAATGGAATTCTAGAAGCTATCACAATAATTTATTTCCAGCTAATCGCTAACAGTAGAATTGTTATTTTCTTAAAACTATGACACTATCTTCTTAATGCACTATAATTATCTCTCCAGGCACTAACTATTAATGTATATGATCAATACAGTAGTTTATATCACACAGAGTAATTTATATGAACAGAAATTTATATCACATATCTACCACTATCAAAGCTTAAAATCGGAACAAGTATTATAATCAAAGCTAGTTAATTCATAACAGAAACTATGTAAATAACATTCTCGACATTTCCTATTATAATCTAAATAACTCTTAATTGCAAAACCTTTGTAGCTGTCAATCAAGTCCATCTGCAAAATTTGGTCCCGAAGGGTGTTACGGCTTAAATTTTTGCTAAGTGATTCTTATTCATTTCGATTCCATAACCCATCTTTTAAGATGTTTCTGATTTAACGGTTTTACATTCAAAATTAATCATTTAGGAAAACTCATAGTCGTAACGATAGTTTTCTTCTACCACGCTAATCAAGTGGAATTCTAGTTCTGTTATCTTCAGTGTAATAATCGAATGTTGGTCACAAGTAAAACGACCTTATTAATATTTCGCTTTTCGATGGATCTAGTTAAATTGTATAGGCGTTTTGTTATCTGCTCTAGATATTGAGTATTTTGTTTCTCGTTTGAGATGAATGTTTTGGTGAATATAAATTTAAGTGATTATTCTCCTCATATTCCGTACAGGAATTTTGCAATCGAAACCAAGTTGTTGTCGTTATCAATTGGCGATCTCAACAGCAATAAATTGCTTTCGTTTTGATTGAATAACCCGGTTTACATGGGGTTGTTTGGTTATATTTGTTATTTCCTTCGAGCCTCCATCGTTTTTATGTGGTTATATTATTATTAATACTGTATTCAGCTCTGTACCTATCCAGATGTCAACTTAAAAGCCGTTGTTGTCAGAGACTAAAGTATATCACCGAGAATCGGACATCTGGTAAGCAACCCATCTTTTGCATTACTATTTAATTTGGGACAATTGCTACAAGTTACTAAATCTAACCTTGGTACAATTTACTGTGACAATAATTTTAGACATGTAAAAATGTAAAGTTATAAACTTGAGCCAACTAATCTGAATTTTCCATATGAGGAATATAAATTGCAAGTTGTGTTAAATGTTGACCTATTAAAAGTGAGATTAAAGGCATACCAAGCTCCTTATGATATTTTTTTTAATTAGTAGTTTGATTTAACTGTTCGCGTTTATGTTGGTAAAGGTACAAAAATTAGTTACACGCGCATGCTTGCGAACTCAAGATATTGCTTTACATTTTATAGTAAAATTGATTTGATTTATGTACTGCATTGTTTATTTTTCTAGTGTTATTGTATGTAAGTGTTAAAGTGTGTAGATTGTAGTATCTTCCCGCAATTGAAGGACTTCCTAGGTTGGTTTTGAAAAAGCTCAGTTGTGCATTTGTATAAACTTAGGTGGCGCCATATTTAAGGGTTATTATTATTATCGAATTTCAGATTATCATCTTGGCAGGGGAACGAATTGAAGTGAACTCACCCCATTATCGTGACTTGCGTCAGCTGTGGATTATGCTGCATGGCTCCTGCTGCTTCATCGTCATATTTATATTGTCTTGTGTTATACCGTTTTAAGGCAGCTCGTGTGTTGTCACATATTTTTGTGATAATAAGAGCCCATCAATCATCTTTTGTGTATAAACGCTTCGTTTACGTTCTAATGTAATTGTTCTAGTCAGAGATAAACCAATCGATGTTACACAATTAATAATATGACTTGGGTACATGAATGAACACTGATAAGTGAATTAGACAAAAGTATATAGCTACAACATAAATGTAATGAATCCCTTTGTTGATTGTTGTCAAGAAGTCGTTGATTTTCTCTTGTTATGACACTCGTTCATGATGCAGGGGAAAGTTTGCCTAGTCGCCCCACAGTTACGTGCTGGTGATGTTGCTTTGATCTACCTGTATACAGCAATCCCATGTCTACCATGACTTGGAGCACATCGATGTATCCAGTTTTATGAAGTATACTTAACAAGACATACTTGATACAGATATAGTAACAAATTAATTTTCTATATTAGTCTGCAAAGTGCTAATGAGCATTTACTTTGCGCCCATTCTTTTAGAAATTATTTTTTACTTGTTACATACATTCTATACCTTAGTATTCGAGTATAATAGAAAAATTTGCTTCAGAATCGAGATGTCTTCGCATTTGAATTAGAGGATTGTACACGAGCACCTAAAGTTCAAAGCTAGCGTTGGATATTAAGAGTAGTTCTCAGATAAAATACCAAAGCGAAAAACAATTGTTGGATTTATCCTTGGTGTGCTCACCAAACATTTGACTTTCCATTACTTCACCCGAAAGTACTACATTGGCCAGGAACCAAATTTTATTTTTACGTGAAAACTTTGAATTTTGCCGAACCCTTGCTGTTCCAAACAAGGTAGGTATCTTTAACGTGCATAACAACATACACACGAGACCTACATTTTGCCTCTCGTCTGAACGAAGGCGTGCTTTTCTGAAAAATGCTCTCCTAACATTTCTTAAGCTGTCTGTGTGAACATTGGAACTAGTAGTCATATGTAAACATATCTAACACATGTAGCCGCCCACGGAATGCTCACCACAATACTTCTGGACAAAATTTGGAGGGCGCTAGTAACTTTGGCCGCTTGAAGTATGCACAAGTTCAGAGAAGAAAAAGAAAATAGGATCTTTACTCCTACTTTCACCTTGAAGAGCATTTCAACCTTCTTATTAACTTTTGAGGCGCTTATACTTTTCCAATTTTTAACACGAAACAGTCATCGAACACAAGCAACGTAAAACGGTTATGCAACTGAACTGCTTTTACCTGCGAAATCCCTTTACTTTACACTATATATATTACATATTGAAAATTTGATAGATAGCATAAACTATCACATTAAAAAGATAGTCAAAACAAAGTGATGTCGTAATTTAAACATAATTAATACATACAATAACTCCAACGTATTCACGGCAATTTCAATGGGTGTGGTTGTACGCGTATGGCACATTCGCCTATAGAAAAGACTCCAGGAACTCCGGATATGGGTTACTGGAGAACATAAAATCCTAGCGACCAAGGTCAACAAGAATAGACGTAAATGTGGATAGTGTAAATCAATATATTTGTGACGATCCGAACCCTTCCATTTGTAAGCGTGTAAGTGCTTTAAATGTGCATCGGTTACCACTATAGTACAACACATTTTGCAACCTTACACAACCCAATTGGTGTAATAATCAAAGCTCCAGAATGCCAAGCATAGACTTCAATTCGATAACCGGTAAGAGTGCTTTTCAGCATCTTGTTTTTGGATAAGGTACATTTTCATCTTTAAGGGCACTTAAGTAGGCAGAATTGTCTTTACTGAAGTGCAACGAATCTTAAACTCAAGCAACAGAAATTTATACACGCGCCGATGTCGACGCGACACACGAGGAATTATCGGCCCATACTTTTTTAAAGACGAAAGGCATCTCTTTAAATATAATGTTTAAATCTAATTGTTGAGCAAACTACACGCCGATGTCTGTCCTGCTCATTCACTTTATTTTCACTTTCCGCGACATTATCACTGCTTGAATGAACATCTTGACTACGTGGACTAGGTTCAATATTTTTCCATTGTCCTTATTTTAATATCTAACTTGTAATTATCACCTATGTTTATATCAGTCTTAATATTAGGTTTATTTAATGAAAACCGCAAATAATTACTATTTCCATGTAAAACTTTTTCTCTATCACCTCTTATCCAATACGATCTAGGGCTAGGGTACTTATCTACTATTTGCTCTAGCTTCCATATTCTATCCTTCTTAAGTATTATATTATCTCCTACACACTTCAGACCGATCTCTTGTTTTTCAATCATAATACTTTGTTGCTAATCCTTGTTTGTTCTATAAGTTATGTTTTACATTAAGCAAGCCATCAGACTTTTGTTGAAACAAACTATTTAAAACAGGTAATTTTGTTGTTAATCTCCTATCTAACAGCATCTGTGCTGGTGATAGTCCTAACCTTTCTACTATCGACATTCTATAATTTAATAATGCTACACTCAAATCATTACACTTTCTTAGAACATTCTTTGCAATTTTGATTCCACTTTTAGCCATTCGATTTGACTGTGGATACCGTGGGCTACTTGTTATAAATTTAAATCCCCAATTTTGCTTAAATTACCTACATCCAAACAACAAAAATGGCATGTTATCAGAGATTACTAATTCAGGTATGCCATGAGTGGCAATCACTATTTTTATTTTCTCTATGATTTCACTAGTTTCATATTTTAAACGTAAAACTTCCACCCACTTTGAGAAATAGTCTATTATTACTAAATAGTTGTGTAGAGATTAGATGACTTCTTGGTGCCTGAACAACAAAACTTTCCTAGTTATAACTCAATTACAACCAAAGAACATGGTTCCAACAGGACGAAGCCACACGTCACGTACATCCAACATGTTTGTGCCACGAGTTTGTAAATTTTTGCCTCGTAGACTGATCTCCAGGAGAGGAGTCAAATCGGCCCTCACTCAATCCTGTTATGTCCCTTATGAACCACTTCTTATCGGGATATTTCACATCTGATGTGTACGTCAATAAGCTGACTTGTTTGGCGTATTAAGAAAAAATATCGGTGATGAAATAGCAGCAATAACGGGGTTTACATGCCGAAGCATCATGAAAAATTGTACTGTTCGTTTAAATGAGTGCAGTGCACATTTAAATGTTATTATTTTTAAGTAGTAAATTCCTTAAATGTCTATTTTAATAATTAATCGACAGACGTCACCCTTTCTTTATATAAAGATGCATAAAATGTAAACTTTCTTTCGAAATACCTAGTATTTTTATAAATGAGCAAATTATAAAAAGAATTTAGATTGGAATTATTAATAAAACTTGATCTGATTAATTTTCTAAACAGGCATCGCTTCAGAAAGAATGTCAATGGTGTATGATTTTTTCCTACGCTAAGGACAAGGGCAAACTCACTCTACTTACTTTTTAATATCACGATATACAGAACCTGAAAAGTTCTGTAAAGTATTTAACCAAATTTAGGACTGATGATTGGTGATATAATGGTGAAATGTATGGTCAAGACTTTTTCATACAGATTAAAACAACATAACATTTCTTGTCTGTAACTGAAAATGTTTTCTCATAAGCGGTTAAAGACAAAAATATAATAAATGTTCAAAACCATCTAGGTTTCGAGTTAAAATGGCGAAATAAGATGCATTGGTATGTTAGAAATGTTGGAATCAACATCTTGTGTAAAATAGCGACTGCCCAACCTATAAGAAGTTTAAGATTTATGATTCGATTAGATTATTTCAAACTTTAGTATAATTTAGTTTGGTGTTTAATAGTTCGGCATTAAGGAATTTTAATAACACGTTCAATGTTATCCATAAAAAGTTACAATTATTCATCTTCCTAAGATCTTATTCAATTTACAAAAGTTTTCCGATTTATTTATATAATGATATCATATATTAATTGCTTCACAAAAACATCTGTAAGGTTTTAAAAGTTATGTAATTTAGTGTACCTATAAGATTAGAATCTTTTATTGAAATTCTGCTGAACTGTTTTTCCGCGTACTGATTTGTGGGTTTTGTGTAATAATCAATTTCTTACAATTTAAATTGCTGAAAAATTTTTTGTGGTGTAGGCGAGAGAAAGCAATTTCTATGAAAGTAGATTGCCTTGATGTAACTTTTACCCAATCGGGCGTCATTACAGAAAGCGCGGGAATGACATCACTCTTCCGGTTGTTTTAAATTAAATTAAATCAATTGCAACTGACAGCAATAATAGTATTCAAAATATTAAGGAGAACAATAAAGTTGTATACAATTGGTGTGAAAATATGTTCAACATGAATAAATATTCAAACAGGAAATTATTAATGTAAAATAGCTTGTATGCAAATGCTATATAAGTAATTTTTTATTTACAGCTTTTTAAATAAAATGCACAAAATAAAATAAACGTTAATATCACGTTTGATTTATTGAAATTCAATTAATAACAATACATTGTATGTAATAAATAATACAATAAAATGTATTTTTGGTTAATTATTAACAATGTGACATACTAGAAAAAAAGAGAATAAAACAAGATCAATAAAATAATTCAATTTATCATTTTTAAATATTGTTTTACTTTTTTCTGCTTCGGTAAGACTTTGACGTACGTACATTGGTTAGTTTAGGGGTCGTATATATATTTCGAATGAGAACCGTCTCCTAATTCCAACGATGTAAAACTTCCAGCGCGGAGACGACCCCTTAAAGACTTATGGATTTTTAAATTTCCATGTTAAGTATATGGAGATTTTTTTAATTGTAATTTTATCAATTCTTAACTGCAATTTAACCAATCCCAACCTAGCCTAACCAGTAATTATAGCAATAGAATGGCTTTAGACTTTTATTCAATATCAAAATACAGTAATTTTATTGGAATCATATCAAATGTAGTTAGAAAATAATAATGGCATTTTCAGCAAGAAAATCAAAGGGATCACGCTTTTGCTTGTGGTTCCAATGGTGTCAAAGATATTCACAGAGATGCTCTGCAAATGATTCCTTGGGCATGTGTTTCCCATGAAAATAGCTCTTGGCAGCCCTCCAAAGAGATTCTGCTCGCTGTGTGTGGGCAGACTTTTGCATGCAAATAGTGATAGATGCAGACTGTGCAAATTTCAGGGAAAAATGTAGGTTGGTTCAGACTAGGAAACAATGTGGTACGTGTCCCACCAGTTCTAGGACTGAAGACTTGATGATGATGATAAATTACAAAAAAATAATGTCATTAAAAACTTACTAACGAAATTCTTGCTGTGATTGCATTTATAAAAAATCTCCGTAGACTAAACATGAGAGATTAAATAATACATAACTTTTTAAGGGGTCGTTTACGCGCTGTAACTTTTACATGGTTGGAATCAGGAGACGGTCCCCATTCGAAATATATGTATACGACCCCTAGAAAAACGAATGTACGTTAGTCGAAGTTGAGCCTCTGCTTCATATTTAAAAATTTTATTTGTATAGATTTGCATTACTGGGAATTAGTTTTCATCAAAATTGAGTTGCCGAATAATAAACTTTGCACCCAACACTGAATGGCACAGTTATGAAAACTTAATTTACCTTCTTTGTGTACTTTCTAAAACTTGGCTAGAACTTCAATTGGCGTTTTGCAACCACTATAAAGGAGATCATTATTTTTCTGCCTAATTTTCAGTGGATGCACTATAATCTGATCTGATATTACTGTTGGTATCTTTAATCAGCTCTACTTGCCAATTCGTGAAATTTTATAATTATAATTAGTGTCAGTTCTAAGCTGTAGGATAATAAATATTTTCCATCTTTTCCTGATAACACTTCTACGTTAGCGTGTTTTTGTACAATTTCATGATTTTTTCTGAGAAGTATCATCGTAAGATATCATTAAGACTTCCGCCTCCGCGAGTTCTTAGTTGAGAAAATAAAATTTCTAAACAATCTTCCACTTATATATCAAAGGATACTTTATTTCAAGAAGGTCCTATTGAGATCTTCGTTAAGATGTGGTACTGTTTAAAATTCTTTTTTGAAACGTTTGAAACCTTTTTTGCCAAAACACAGCATGCTATGTTTTTTTTTCATTTTTCCAAAATTTTGTTTTAAATTTCTTTGTAGGTACCCAAGCAGGCACCCAAGTAGATACCCAAGCATAAAGTTCTATAATGCCTTTTTATAAATACCGAAGCAAATGAGGTATAAGAATTTACGATATCAAACCAATTATTTACTACCTCGAAATATTCTCCAACATTTTGAGTCAGCTTTTTGTCCTCTCTTGGCTGTGAAGTACTGTAGCTGAGTGACAAGGCTAATTTCTATCTCTCTTCTACTGGCCTTATATTAATTTTTATACCATCATCTAAATCAAATCCAGTATGAATATACCAGTCTGCAATAATTTTAATAAATGGGAGAATGTCGACAGATATATATAACGACCCTTAGGACATCGATTTAATATTAAAATCTATCCATAGTCTCTGATTCTCTCTGTTACAATCAAGACACGCATCCAAGGTCTTTGTAACTTATGTTGTTCGATTTTGTTACAGTAGATGCTAGCAAATCATTATTGACCATCTGATCAAAATTGATGTTGGTTGTTTCTAACTATCAAGGAGCACATTAATCATTATTACTTGAATATTCAATAAGGACCTCATTCTTCATCTTCTTTTTCTATCATATTTATATAATCCTGAGACTTTCATTTTATCAAAGGATAAGAGTAATGTTTTCCCAAATGTATTCATAGTGTGTAGCACATATTCTAACATTTGAAAGATTTGTATTGGTTGGCTAATGCTGTAAAATTTAACTGTTAGGTATTAGTTAAGTTAAAATATTTCTTAAATAAAGTTATGCTCTTTTACTAAAGTTTTGCATCATGAACACTTGTGCCAATTCTTCTTGTGTCCATCTAGCTTTTGATTTTTCTTAAGAACTATTTAAATTTGATTTAGCGTAGATACGTGATGAAGTTCTAACTTCACCATGTTCATAATTAATGTTATAGATTTTTAACTTGTGTTTAAATGCGAAGTTTTTCTTGCAATATTCACACTTTAGTTTCGTGACTTAAATTTTTTTTTTAAAAGACACATTGCCTGGTTAAAACATCGTCCTCAGTATCTTTACTCCAAGGGGGTACTTCATTAATACTAACAGTTACCTCATATATCCTTGCAATAGTTTCAGCTGATGTGTTTTTTTACTTTCTTTAGTTCACATTAACCAAGCTTGTAGTGGGTCTTCATAATCGTGAAACTTAAAATATGTACTGCATATTCCTTTATTTACAGTTGAAATTTATTTTTGCGTTAACATTTTGGAGTACATTTTTTCCAGATAATTGTTTTGAATGAAATGTAAAAACATTACATGTTTCCCTCCACTTGTTTAGCCTTCTTGGAGTTACTTTGTAAATAGCCACACCACAAGTGGAATCCCCTGGCACCTACAAGAAGACTTTAATTTATAATTTAATTTATTCAATGCTCTTACTTTTAAAACAGTTTTAAAAATTCGCCAGAAATAAAATTTTTTCACTATAGTAGGTTTGTCCCTCAATCTTTTTAGTAACTAAATAAAATCCAATTACTAACAACCAACTTGAAAATACTACCTAAATATGAACCATACTATATTATAGACAATGAATCCCATACATAAAGTACAAGACATTTTCAACAAAACAATAACACTTTATGGCACATCACCAATATGATCAAAACACCTGGATATAACAGCGACACTCTTGATATTGCAATATTTCTCTCTCCTACCTACTTACCAGGCAAAATGCTAGTCTAAGAACCTTGAGGGGAACGAATAAAATATGTGTTGAGTGTGGGACATTTGCTCCTACCACTCCCTTATTAACAAGGTTATGATTGGTGCTGCTTGCAAAATAAAAGACAACCGTCAAACTAGTTAACATGAACACACGTTTTAACTTAACCACAGTTGGAAAGCCTAAAAGAAACAGGGTTCTAAATGACTCACTGAAGAGTTAAGAACACCCCAACAGGGTTTTAAGTCATAGAAGAAACCATTGAGGTGGTTGTTCAATAGGCTGCATAGTCAAACGTAAAAGAAAAAATATTTCTACCATTTAAGGGGTAGATATTTTAAAACTGACTTTGTCGGGATTAAATAAACCATTTTCAATATTAATACAATTCAAATACTAAAATATTTTTTACGTAAAAACCATATATTGCAAGGGTTAATCCCACTGGAGATGAATCTTTAAAAACCCCATCTAAAATTTCAGTTTCTCAAATTATTCTGGTATTACAACCAAATTATCTAAGTATGAATAAACAAAAAGCTTATATTTTGACCCTACAATTCTATTAATTAATTAATTGGTAGATAGTGAGTTGTAAAAACATATTCGAAGACTAATAATGGCAAACAACCTATAATTAGGAACAGTAAAAGCAGTACATTGACAAGAATCCTTCTCTAATAGAATCTGAAAATAAGTTATTTAATATCAAGAACAGAAATAAATTTAGCAATGACATTCTAGAATTGAAGTAATATAGGAAGGAGGACATGCATTTTTCTCTATAACATCAAATCGACTACAAAACAAAATGAACTATCCTTGATTTTCATTAATACAATGGGATTACTCCAAAGGCATTGTCAAAGTAATTATGAAAACCGCACTTAAATTTAAAAATTTGAAAAAAAGGAATGGAAAAAAGCACTTTGATTTTGAGAAACTAAACGATAAAGGTATCCACAAAAAATTTGAGAAAAGTCAAACGAATTGCTGAAAAACATCAGGAAAATTTCCATCGAAGTAGAATGGAATAACATTAAATCCAGCTTAGACATTGCCGACAGAGATATTGTGGGGTATAGACAAAAAGAAAATAAGAAGCCACAGATATCAAAGAATATTCTGAATTTATAGAAGAAAGGCGAAAATACAAAACAGACCAGATGAAGCAGAAAACAGACACAAAGCAATAAAATGGGAAATTATTTCCAAATGCAGGAAAGTTAAAGAACAATGAATTGACGAAAAGTGCAAAGAAGTAAAAACTAAGATGAAAATAGAAAAAACAGACTAAGTATACAAACTAATTACAATGAATTTTAGGGATATTAAAACCTCATCATCATCATTAGGTCTTTAGTCTTGGAACTGGTTAGATTTGACCTCCATTGTTTCCTATTCTGAGCTAACTTACACATTCCCTGAAATTTCAACAGCCTACACCTTTCACTATCTGAGAGCAATATTCTGGTCTAGATCTACTACTACCTCCCCCTTTTCCAATCTGCCTGTAATATATCTCGCACTATACCCCAAATTCATTAGAACATGTGCTGTCCTTCTATTTCTTTTTTTTTTTAATTTTCCATGAATATCTTTCTTCCCCTACTATTTCTAGAACTCCTTTGTTATTAACTTTGCCTGTCCATGCTATCATCATCATACATCCAAAACAGTACATTTCAAAGGGCTTTTACCCTTTTCCTATCCGCTTCTCCTACTGTTCAAGTAGCCGTACAGTGCTGTGCTCCACACATATGCTGTCAGCAATCTTTTCCTTGTTTCTATGTTTGTTGTCTTTGGACATAGTAGTTGCAATTTCTTGTTGAATCCAATCTTTTTGAGTAGTTTGAACATTTTTTCCATTTTTTATTGTCGAAGCCTTTTCCAGATCTACAAACCCTATATACACGTTTTTTCCTTTTTCTATTGTCTTCTCCATTATCACCCTCAGAGCTAAAAGCCTCCAGTGTTCAAACCGTGTATCAAATCATATAGTAAAAATATAAGGGGCACGGGAGAAGACATCATAGAATATGTAGAGAAAGTGGTTAGATGACTAGAATAAGGCATAAATGGTAACATTCGTTCAAAAATAAACACCTAATTTGCAACAAAAATCATGAATATGGGTCCCGTCTTATCTCATTTTGTTTAGGAGATATGATTTTCATTAGTTTTTACAGTTAGTTCTTGCAGTAAAAGTTGAATTTCTCGGCTTCTACTGCAAATAACAAGATAAACAATCCCATTTTCATAAACTACATTAATTTTCTAGATGAAGCAACTATCTCGTTTTTTTTTTGTATTTTAAAAGAAACATTTAATGTAAAGGATTTTTTTAGTAAAATTTAAAATAACATTACAACGAAATTATTCTATCTACAAATGAGCAATTGTCAGCAACCTTTTTTCATATGGTTTCCAGCAATACAAAACACTTGAATTTGATTATTACTTTATCGCATCCTTGCCCTCGTAATACCGGAAGAGCGTTGTTCAGTCATAAAATAATTAAGGCGGTGGGCTAATTTAATGCAAATTGAAAACAAAAATATACTATTTTATTTGCATTGTTCAAATTGCTGAGCTTGCTCCTTTCTGCATACCTACCATGGTTACGCTCATAGATAGCTACTCTGTTAAGAGTTCACAGCCATGGTCGAGCTTTTGTCTCAACTCTTCCAAACTGACTACCTTTGTGCTGTATACATGTTCTTTTAAAAGCCCCACACAAAGTAATCCATGGGATTCAGGTCAGACAATCTTGCTGGCTACGGGATTAGTCCTGTTCTACCAATCCATCTTGGGTACTGTTCGTTTAAAAACTGGCACACACCACGTGCGTAATGAGGAGAAGCCCCGTCACGTTGAAAGATCATATTTCTACGAATTTCTAAAGAGACATCCACCTACAATAGGTGTAGTTAATTTTGAAGAAAGTCTAAATACACTTCTCCATTGAGGGTTCTTTCGAAAGCATAGGGGCCAATAAGGATGTCTCCTATCACGAGGCGGCTCCGTGGCGTAGTGGTATGTGTGTGACTACTACGCCCAAGGTCCCGGGTTCGTATCCCAACACGGTCCGCTTGAAAAATGTTAGGCGAGCATTTTGCACAAAAATACACCCTTGTTCGGATGAGAGGTAAAATGGAGGTCCCGTGTGTGAGTGTTGTCACGCACGTTAAAGATCCCTACCTTGCTTGGAACAGCAAGGGTTCGGCAAAATTCAAAATTTTCCAGGTAACAAAAACTCGCTTCCTGGCCAATGTAGTACCTTCGGGTGGAGCATTGGAAAAATCACATGTAATGTCTCCTATCACGGCTGCACACTGTTAGGTTGAATCTGCATTGGAACGAGTTTTGTCTTATTATATGAGGATTTTCATTGGCATAATAATGGGAATTGTGGAGATTTAGAACACCAGTACGCAAAAGGGGACTCATCGTACCACAGTATTTTTAAAAAAAAATAGTACTCCTCAACATCTTATGTTAATAATCAATGGCAAAACACCAACCTCCGTTGAAAAACTCCGCTTCAACCTTACAGGTGTAAAGTGAAAAGGATGAATACTATTCTTGTGCAGAACATCTACTACTTTACATTGAAAAACTCCAGCCCACTGCCTTTATTGTTTTATGACCGAACAACATTTTGCCGGCATTATGTGGGCAATTACTTGATAAATTAAAAATCAAATACCTGTTTTGCATTGCCCTTATAAAAAGAGGTTGTTTTTCCGATATTTGCTCATTTGTAGATAAAATAATTTCCTTGTAATATTACTTTAAATTTGGTTAAAAAAAATCCTTTCTAGTTTTTTTCCTTTAAATCCTTTATAATAAACGTTTTTTTTTAAATTAGAAAAAACGAGATGTTTGCCTTTTATAGGAAATTTAATGTAGTTTATGAAAATGGGAATGTTTATCTTGTTATTTGCACTAGAAGCCAACAAATTTAACTTTTACTGCAAGAAGTCGAGTTATTAAGAAAAAACTAAAAAAAATCATATCTCCTAAACAATGCGATATAGGATGAGAGCCATATTAACAATTTTTGTTGAAAATTAGATGTACTATCACCCAGTTCATTTTTGCACGAGCGTTACCATTAAAGGGTCTGAAAAATAATAAGACACCAGGTGTAGATAAGGTGTAAGTAGAACCTTTAAAAGTCGCTGGACAAGCAGTAACAGAACGTCTCTTCCAACTAGTAAGTTATATTTATGAGACCAGCGAGATACCCAAAGATTTAAAATAGAAATTATGTATGTAGGCTGTATTTCGCAAGGAAAACATCTGAAAAACTTGCAAACGAATCCGTGACTTTTAGTAAACAATGGATTCCATTACTAAAAGAAATAACAAATGAAAATCAAGTGTCCCCAATATCTAGGTGGCATTGCAAGTTTTTTCTGGGTTTTCCTTGCGATATTAACATGAAATACAGCCTACACACATGATTTCTATTTATACATACAATAACTAATTACATAACACTAGGCATATTAGCAACTCCCATAAAACAGCATTGGTATCTGACAAGTGTAAACCCGCCATAGGGTCACCTCAAATCCATATACAATCTTCGTTAAATTAAGTGTGTATGTCTCTATATAAAAATAGTATGAACCATTATAGATTTCTTTATAAAACATTAGTTGAAGTTCATTCTATAAAACTTTAAATTAGCTTTTAGGTCTATCAGCAAAAAACCTTTTTATCTCAGTAATCAAGCAGAATTAAAAATATATCACCTAATAAAATTTAAGTTTTCTAAGAAACCTTTAAATTATTAGAAAACTGCGATATACGACATAACAGGAGTACAAAATTTATTTGAGAAACTAATGTATTAAAAATACATTATATACTGTATGACAACATACTGTTTTATTTAGCTATTCTAATTGAAGCATTTTTAGAGTGTATATCTGATGTTCAATAATGGCTTCAACATCTACCGAACCCAACAAAATTCAAAGTCATCATCTACGTATTGACAACGTTTTATCAAGTCAGCCGGAATTAGGACCTAAAATACCTGATGGAGGATATGGTTGGTTAATTTTTGCAGCTTCATCATTTTTTCAGGTAATGCCATAAAACTTGATTCCTGCAATGTATATTTGAATGTAAGCACATTGGTCAACAATTGTAATGTATGGCATTTCATGTGCAAGGGTATATAAAAACTATATTCATACTCACGTTCCTGTTCCTATGTTAAATAATTGAAATTTTGTAAGGAAAGTGTGTGATTAAAATTGTTGAAGTAAGTTCACTTTAAAATAATAAAAAATAATGACTAATTAAGGACGATTGTAAAATCTTTTTATAAATGTGAAACTTTCCTTAAAATTAGCTGATAAATGTATAAGGTCTTTTGAACACACATTATTAATGTCTATATCCAATATTAGGTTATTATCCAAAGATTAATGTTAAATGTATCCGAAAGTTGTTACTGCAACAGGCTTTAATATAATGCCTAATTAGAATTGCAAAGTTGTATATATTTTAAGCCTGAAAAGAGTATGTACTCGTGGGATATGAAAAGCATATTTTCATTTTTTATGGTATGTAGCATTCATTGAATTTTAAAATAGTTTCTAATTTAAGGACTGTGCATGGTGATTAATTCTACTAACTAAAGGTTTCTAAATGTTTTGACAGACATTTACACGTATGCATTATGTTACGGATGTCATAAACCGAAAACCATACAATTTTCAATTTTCTTAATTACAAATTTATTTTCCTTAACTTTGATATGGAGTTATTATAGTGTCTTAAATTCTAAAACTTCTGAAATTAAATAACTAATAATAAAGCATTCAATACATGATTTACTTTTATAGGAAGAACTTCAAAATGGCAATGGAAATTAATATACCTATCAACCTCATTGGTTTTTAATATACCTAACTACCTGATTAACCAAGAAATTTATTAATTTTAATGCCTAAACTTCAAAAGCTGTGTTTTTTTAAAAATAGAATTAAATAAGATCTTGGATATATCATGATCATTACATTTATGTTCTCAATTTATCATTTTGGCACAGCTTGATTTGGAATACCGATTAACTTAATTAATGGACATTATTTTATAAATGATTAGTATTAAACGTTCATCTCTTGCAATCTTGAACTGATTCTTTTATTTCTAAGTAACTATCCTGTACCTAAATCCTGTTGTCTGATCGATGTATTTTAATCTTTGTTGACATACATCACCTTTTATTTCTAAACTGCCGTCTATTGCTAATTGTTTAAACTTTCATACTATAACACTTGCCAAAACTTTCTTTTTTATATAATTTTTCAGTAGGTCTTAACTAATTTTAAAACACCTTTATTTGTTATTCTACCTATTAGGCTTAATTTTCACCATTCTCTTAGACACATTTTAAAAACTCAAACTTTCTTTTCTTCTCTTTGCATATAGTTCAGGGTTTAAATCAGTATAGAGTTGTATTGCATAAAAAGGCTTTTAGTAGACTCTTCCTAATACTGATGCATAGTTTAACTCAAAGTACATACTTGTAAACAAATGTTGATTATGAATTGCGATGTTGTGTGAAGTAACTCCCCCTCATTCTGCAACTACAACAATTATCAAAGAAAATAAACTATTTGCAAACGGATTGTGTAAATAAGTATTCGATAGCATCTAATGAATAAAACTCATAAAATACGAGTAAATTAATACATATAAATTTATTCCTAAGAAATCTATTACAGTTTTCATTTGAAAAACAAAATTTGCAGATTGCCTTGCAAATCTATTTTGCACTCATCCATTGAAATCATATAAAACCAGGAATCTGATATACTATTTGAACTTTTATCTGTAGGGTGCCACTTTAATAACAGATTGCAGTAGTATAACAATTCATGTTCCGTAACCAGTTGAAAAAACACAAATGTGTTTTAATGTCTATTTTCGTCGACCGTTTATTAATGTCAATATTAACGAATGATTTTGTTTTAAAAAGGATGCATTAATGGACGTCATTAATGCAGTCTTTTTCATTAAGTAACTCTTTTTGTGACTTTGACGTTTTAATGTTTTAATAGAGGTATATCCTCAACCAGACATACGGATGCGCATCCTTGTTGTTAAATTCGCATGTCATATATTTCAGTGATGACTAGTTTTCCTTTAGCAAAAGTGAAGTTTATGTAAAAGCGAAAATGAATGAAGTTGACATTATTGTATTCTGACGGTCTTTGTGGAAAAGTAAATTTTATTGTACTTGCGGTCGTTGAAAAAATGTTGTAATCAACTTGTTTGTTAATAGGCGATTAATAATCTCAACTATTAAAACACTCTCGCTTCGCTCGTTTGTGCTTTAAACAGTTCGATTATTAATCGTCTTCATTAACCAACTAGTTGATTAAATAACTAGTATAACATTCATATTTGTCACCAAAATGCAAAATTTACCAATGACACTAAGATGTTTCTGTACCTACTTGAATTTTAATAAAAATTTAGAAAAAGGCTGTCAGTTTTAGATTTCAAAATATGTTTCCTATTTAACAATTAGAAAACATGTAGAAAATACTTTAACAAATGCAATTATGATTATGCTTAATCCATATTACCTTGCAGAACCAGTTATGTTGGAGGGTAGGAAGGAAAGCAGAGTGCCCTTAAATGTTGCAAGTGCTTTAAAGGTACTCATAAATGAGTATCATACGCTATTTTCTAAAATACCTGCATTAAAATTTGATATGTAGGTTTACATATTACTGAACTTATCTTAATATTCTTAATGTATTTTGTGAAGTAGGCTACCGGTAGTTTTGATTTATTGTTGCTATGGACATAATTGTAGTTTTCAATTAGTTTGACAGTTGTGTTGATTGATATTTTGAGCATAGTTAAAAATGACGAACGAAAAACAAGTTTCAAGTAAAATTGAAAAGGTGGCAGGGGAAGCTGAATCAAAACTAATTCCTGAAAGTGCAAGAATGCCTATTATAAGAAATACAATAAGCTATTACTCTGGATGGAGAAGAAAGCTATCCAGAGTGTAAATGAATCAGTGGTGTTAGCTTATATGATGGGAAAATCGAAAACGTACAAATCTTCCTTACTTTGGTGTTCCCATTAAAAGCTTCAAGTAATCTTAAGAATAAAAAGTGGTATAGATTTAGCAGCCTACCATAAATTGCACACATTCATGAAAATTAATCCAAAAAAATCTTTAGTTTTTACTGAAGAACAGTTATGTAAGTTTTTTATACAACTCCAGATGATATTGTTCTATTTTTGAAAGTTGTTTGTACTTGTGGAACTTTTGGCTAGTGCAGGAGGTACGAAATGAGTGATTCGCACATTAGTGACATTGCAAAAGAAGGTTCTTTGCTGATCATTTGCACTCGTTCATTAAAAACTAACAATTGTCGTAAATTTGTAGTAGGAGACAATCCTAATATTGAACATCATCATCATTGGGTCTTCAGTCCTGAAACTGGTTAGACGCGTACCATCATTGTTTCCTATTCAGAACTAACCTACAGATTTCCCCGAAATTTGCACAGTCTGCATCTATCACTATCTGATCTAGGTCTACATCCGCCTCTTTTTTCCTATCTCTGCTTGTCAAATATCCCATACTATTCCCCAAAAATGCCTTAGAACGTATTCTGCCCTTCTATTTCTCATATTTTTTCCCAAAGATATCCTTGTTCCCTTACTGTTTCTATAACCTATTTGTTATTACCTTTGTCTGTCCATCCTCAAACATCTGAAGCACGGCATTTCAAAGACCGCTACTGTTCTTCTGTCTGCTTTTCAGACTGCTCATATTTCGTAGGCATATTGTCTGTGCTGTGCTCCACACATACGCTTTCAACAACTTTTTGTTCTATGTTTGTTGTCTTTCATCATAGGCGCCGTTCTTTCTTGTTAGATGCAGTTCGGTTACTTTCTATTATTTTACAATTATATACACTATTTCTTCGACATTCAGTGGTTGCGAAGGGGGGTAAGCAGCCTGTGGCTGTCAAGTTCCCCCAGCACTTGAACATTTACTGATTTAATATTTTTTCCAATATGTCTTTTCGCACAGTCAACATTAGTTGCAGATATTTCACAACAAACACCTAGTTGTTTATAATAATCATCAGATTTATCTGTGCTTATTTTTTCGTCATTTGGTTTCCCGTCTCAAAACTGGTTGGACATGTACCTGCACTTATTTCTTTTCTAAACTAACCTACATGGTTCCCTGAAATTCTCACACAGCAATACAGCTCGGTTCCCCTTATATTGTTTTCTAATATTATGCCCTATTTCACAGAGATTTATTGAAGGGGGTTAAGCAACCTGTGGCTGCCAAGATCCCCCAACACTTAGACATTTGCCGAAATAATAGTTTTCCAGTAAATGCTTTCACGCAATTACCATTATTCGAGAATATTGCCCCTCCAATGCTTGTAGTTGCTTATAATAAATATCATGTTTAAGTGCAGCTACTTTCTTCGTCATGGGACTGGTTGGATGCGTACCTCCATTGATTTCTCTTCTGAGCTAGCCTACACATTTCCCTGAAACTCCTACAGCCTACATCTTTCACTATCTGTGTGCAGTAGTCTAACCTAGGTCTACCTCTTCTTCTCTTTTTTCCTATCTCTGCTTCTAGTATATTCTGCACTATTCCTTCATGCCGTAGTATGTGGCCTATCGTCCTATCTCTCCTATTTTTTACCATTTTCCACATATTTCTTTCTTCCCCTACCATTTTTAGTACCTCTACGTTCTTAACTTTGTCTGTCCATGATATCTTCATCATACGTCTGTAGCACCACATTTCGAAGGCTTCTACCTTTTTCTTGTCCGCTTCTCCCACTGTCCAGGCTTCACAGCCATACAGTGCTGTGCTCCACACATATGTTTTGAGCAATCTTTTCCTTGTTTCTATGTTTGTGGTCTTTGAGGACAGTAGTTGCTTTTTCTTGTTAAATGTAGCACGGCCTTGTGCTAATCTTTGTTTTATATCTTTTGTGCTTTTTCCATCTTGCGTTATTTGGCTTCCTAGGTAGCAGAAATCCTTAACCTCTTGTAAGTTCGTGTTACATATTTGTATTCTTGTTTTTGATTTATTTTTCCCTCCTTTGCATACTAGTACTTTAGTTTTACTTTTGTTAATTTTCATACCGTATCTCTCTGTTAGAACCGTTTCCATTTCATCGAGAGCAACTTCTAACTCTTCCTTGCTAGATGCTAATACCGCTATATCATCTGCAAATCTAAGCATATCAATTGTTTGTCCCTGTATAGTAATTCCAAATGTCTTCCTGCATGTGACAGTATTCATTGCCTCCTCAATGTACAAGTTAAAAATTAATGGGGATAGGGAACATCCCTGTCTTACCCCTTTCCTGATGTTTACTTCTCTACGTTCCTGCTCTAATTCTATTACTCCTGTTTGCTCTTTGTATAAGCTATGTACTATCCGTCTATCCCTATAACTCATTCCAATCTTCTTGAGTATTTCGAACATTTTTTTCCATTTTACATTGTCAAATGCTTTTTCCAGATCTACAAACCCTATATACACGCTTTCCCCTTTTTCTATTGTTTTCTCCATTATCACCCTCAGAGCTAAGATAGCATCCCGTGTTCCCCTGTTTCGCCTAAACCCAAATTGGTCTTCTCCTAGTATTTCTTCAGCCCGTTTTTCCATTCGTCTTTGTACAATTCTAGTTAATATTTTTGATACATGTGCTGTCAAGCTTATTGTTCGAAAATTTTCACATCTATCTACGCCTTTCTTTTTTGGTATAGTTACTATGATGTTATGTTTGAAATCTTTGGGTATCTCGCCTGTCTCATACATATAGCTTACAAGTTGGAAGAGACGTTCTGTTACTGCTTGACCAGCGGTTTTTAGAGTCTCCGCTTGCACCTTATCTGTACCCGGCGCCTTACCATTTTTCAGACTCTTTAATGCTATTTCAAATTCATCTCTAAGTATAGGATATCCCAAGTCATCATTTTCAATGTTTGATTCCTTTTCTAATGCAGTTAGTTCTTCTCCTGCATATAAATTCCCTATATATTCTTGCCATCTACCCACTTTCTCTACATTTTCTATAATGACATTTCCTCCCGCGTCCGTTATATTTTTGCTATACGGTTTTATATCCCTAAAATTGATTCTAATTAGTTTGTATGCTTCATCTGTCTTTCCTACTTCCATCTTAGTTTGTACCTCTTTGCACTTTTCATCAATCCATTGTTCTTTAGCTTTCCTGCATTTTCGAATAATTTCCCATTTTATGGCTTTGTATCTCTGTTTTCCTATTTCGTGTAATTTATTTTTGTATTTTCGTCTTTCTTCTATTAAATTCACGATATCCTTTGTTATCCATGGTTTCTTATTTACTTTTTGTGTATACCCCAGAATATCTCTGGCCGCCATGTCTAGGCTGGATTTAATGTTATTCAATTCTGTTTCTACTTCTTTAGTATCAGATATTTTCCCGATATCTTTGAGCAATTCATTTGACATTTTTTCGAATCTTTCTTAAATATCTTTCTCTTTTAGTTTCTGTAGGTCCAAGTGCCTTTTTCCGTTTCTTTTTTTCAAATTTTTAAATTTAAGTGCGGCCTTCATAATTACGATGTTGTGGTCAGTGTCTATATCTGCTTCTGGGTAGCTTCTACAGTCTTTTACTTGATTCCTAAACCGTTGTCTAACAAGAATGTAATCTATTTGATATCTTCCTATATCTCCTGGCATCTTCCACGTATATCGTCTTCTAGCATGATGTTGAAATAATGTGTTTGTAATAATTAAATTGTTCTTGTCGCAAAATTCTACCAGCCATTTCCTCTGTCGTTTCTAGTGCCTAAACCAAGTAAGCCTACTATTGCTCCTTCCCTACCCTCACCTACCACTGCATTAAAATCTCCCGTAATTATTAAATTTTCATGTCCTTTTACGTGTCTTAATATGTCTTCGATATCTTTGTAGATTACTTCTACCTCTTCGTCACTGTAGCTAGAGGTGGGCATGTATACTTGTATTATTACTGTGTTTACCGGTTTAGATTCTAATCTAACCATGAGTACTCTTTCATTCTTTTGTAAGTAATTTTCTACACAGTATCCTATCTTTTTCCGCATAACTATCAACACACCCAAATTTCCTTCCTCGACTCCTGTATGAATTACCCTGAAGTCTCCACTCCAAAAATCCCCCGCCTCTGGCCACCGAACTTCGCTAATCCCTACTTTGTCTAATGATAACCTATTCATTTCGATTTTTAGGTTCTCTAGCTTACCCACTTGCTTCATAGTTCTAACATTCCACGCTCCGACTCGCAAAATGTTCCCGACTCTTATTCTTAACTTTCCGATCGCATCCTCCGAAGTAATCCCCTCCCGGAGATCCGAATGGGGGACTATTTTAACTCCGGAATCTTTTACCCCAGAGAATGCCATCATTTTATTATAATTTAGGTACGCTGTGTACTTGGGAGGTAATGTGGTGGTTTCCCGTTGCCTTCCACATCGCGGTAGTGTGTCTTAGACTGCCATACCGACCCCTATGGTCTCTGCCAATCTAAGTACTGAAAGAGCCGCTGCCCTCTTTCGGGGACCTGTCTTAGTCTGGTTCCTCACTAACGACCCTACTACTTTGGTTGGACCTGTAGTTTGGCTCTTTAGCTCATTAGAACACGTAAGCCATTTCACCTGTTCTAGTAATCTAGAACTTCGGCAAGGTGCAGGTCCATTCGAAATGGTAATATTGAACATGTTGGGATATTTAACAAGTATCTTTCTTTACACCCAAAGAATGTCCACACAGACAAGGTAGCTTTTCAATATTCTAATGGAAAGTACACCAAACAAGCAGTAGGGATTAATACATTTGGAAAATGTCCTTTTTATGTAGCACATTTTTCAAAACTACCAGATGCAGATAAATACACCAGTCACGCTTTAGATGGATGTTTGTGACAATTATGGCTAACCGAGGGAGGTCTGTGCAAACTTAAACACCAACTAGGTTGGAAACCCTGTACTGTTGCTTCTGGTTATATTGAAGAGTCTACAACGAGGAAAATTAAGGTTTCTCAGTTCATTGCTGGCATTGTTAACAAAAAGGGAACTACTGTAGCGTTCACATCTTCAGTTAACATTAATGAATCATCACATCATCTACAGTGAAATCCTTAAATATTCACAGAGTCGACAAAATTTCAGAGCCCAATGCTGCAAGAATTCAAATATCAAACAATGATAATTGTACATTTAATATTTATTTAAATAGTTAATAGTTCTTTGATATTAAAGTATTTACGTTTGACATATGTAATTTGGCAAATAAATGTAAAGTTGTTGATGATTGCTTAGCAATCTTTAAAACACTAGTGAAATAAGGATCGATTTAAGCATGCTAATTAGTTCTTTACATTGGTATTACGGTGTTTATTAAAAAATAACGAATTTGTTAACTGGTCAACTAAATAATTAGTTTGGTTAGAAGCTAAGGTAGTTAAACTTATTTTTAAAAATTAACAACTGTTTTAAATTTTTTTAAAATACCATTCTAACACAAACTATATAAGGTATATTAACAAAAAATAAGAAAAGTTAAAACACTAAGAAACGAATTTGTAAACTAACCATTATTTTTTATTTCAGATAATAATTCCCAGCCTATCTGTAGGATATGGCACGATTGTAATGTTTACTCTATTGGAAAATGGCATTTCTACTAATCTTAAATTATGGGACATAAGTATTATCTATGCCCCTTTGTTCTTCATCTGCATTTGGACACTCACAGGTAAGCAAAATATATTACTAATGAAATAAACTATAGTAAATATTTAGAGACACTGTACAATATGTTATTTATATTGTTATAAGGCTCAGATATTTGGAGACATCAAAAATTCAAAAGCAAAATAGTTATTTTTATAATTTACCTATTTAAGTAAATTTTAACCTTTAAATACTATTAAACTATAATATCGACTAGTAATGTAGTATAATTTTGAACCAATAGTCATCTAAAACAAAAGTTTTTGTACCAGGAAGAACTATATACATATTTAACACTTCATATGTCACTAAATAAAAAAATTAAGTGAAAGTTCTGTTTAAGACTGCTAAATGTAGATTTAGCCTACCAGTTTTGACATAGTCTGAAGTATGGTGCTTTTTGTTCTCCAAAAAGATTAGAGCATGAATGAAATTTGCAGCCATAGGATACTTGCAATTTATAAACTAATAAATGTTACAGAACGTTTGGTAGTTGATCTAGTGATGTGAAATTAAACCATAATAAAGGCTTTATTCAACAAGAACACAGCCTACAAATTATGTTTGACAATTAATAGCTATAACTATAATTAATAGCTATAACAAAGGCACAAACTAGATCATCAGTGATCCAAAACTAATCACATCATTCTCCCCAACCTTAAAGACAATAGTAATCATTTAAATGAAGCGGGCACCTACGAATTCTGGTAAGCCGCTCAGTTGAGGATGTTCCTCATCACTAGAACCGGGAACAACCGAGAGTGAAGTGTTCCTATCGATAGGGTTCGTGAGAGGATTTTCTACCACGTGTCCCATGTTGATTTCAGAAATCTCACAAGTTTCAGTCGGTGGATGTTCACTACTAGCGTCACCCACCGGCGCTAGATGGAGGTAGAACGGAGCCTGGATTACTTAGCCAGGTCGGCATTGACTGTCCATGCCCTAAACTCCTACGATGAAGAAACATTCTTTCATGAAAGGTGGCATTTGTTGCAGTGCAGTGTAAGGATCGGATAGAGCGCAGGGTCTCTGGAAGGCAAACCTCCCATTGAGAAGTTTTAAGTTTCCGCTCATGCAGGACGAGCTCAATTGTGTTCCAAATCATACCATTCTCTTTCTCTGTCTGTTTATTGCATTGAGGGTTATAGACGATAGTCCTTCTAGTTGCAATGCCATTCGTATTTACATATTGCTTCAATTCTTGGGACATGAATGAAGATCCTCGATCAGAGTGGATATAGCTCGGAAACCCCAAGATTGAGAATAAGCTAGAAAGACCCTTTATAACAGAGGCTGCACAAACATCATGAGATGGAAACCCAAACGGGAACCGGCTGTACTAATCTATAATAGTTAGCAAATATTTATTGGAAAAATCGGAAGGAATGAGGTCCTTGAAGTCTAATGAGAGTTTTTCAAACGAGGTGGTTGCTTTAACGAGAAGGCCACTATTTCTATAAAACCTGGGCATAACTTCAGCACAAGTAGAACAAGACATAGTCATTTTCCGGATGTCTGCAATCAAGTAAGGTAGGTTTTTAGAGCCATACGAGTAATTCCAGGGTGACATAAAGATTTGTATAATTCAAAGAGCTTAATCTCCATCGAGGCAGTACATAATTTTGAAAGACGTTTGTCTCTTGAAAGGGCATCAGCTGTATAGTTTAATTTCCCCAGTCGGTATATAATTTCATATTTGTAACATGCAAGTTCTAAACCCATCTCTAAATTTTGTCATTCTTGATCTTTCCGCATGTGCCGAGTGAAACATGAAGGAAACAGGTTTTTGATTCGTAATCAGTGTAAATAGTCTTCCACTAAGGTAGTGCCGCCATTTTCTGAGGGATTCAACAATGGCATAGGCCTCTTTCTCTACTGCTGGAATGTTTTTTCTCACTGTCAGAAGGCGTTCTTAAAAAGAAGGCTATAGGTCTGTCGTTTTGAGACAAAATGGCAGCTATAGCAAAATCAGAAGCGTCAGTTTCGACAACAAACGAAATTGTGTCATCTATGGAGGCTACAAATGTTTTATTTCATATTGTCACAGCAGGCAGCAGCTTCAAAAGAAACAGGAAATGATTTACATTCAATTAGGGGTCTTATTACCTGTGAGAACTTAGAAATCCACTTGGCATAGTATGAGAACATTCAGACGATGTGGCAGAGAGACGTCTGATTGACGGGTAAATTCGAGCTTGGTCAAAGACCGCAGCCGATCGGGTCTGGTTTTATAGTTTTATTCGAAGTGGTGTAACCCAATAAATTGATTGTAGTGCGAGAATATCGGGACTTTTCTTCATTTATTGTTAAATCGAACTTCTTGGCAATACCTAAAAACCTCCTGAGATTTACGTCATGTTCTTCTTGATCATTACCACATATAGTTACATCGTCCAAATATGAATACACACCTCGTAAGTTTTCTAGTATGATGATTTTGTTTAAGACTCTCTAGAAAGCGGCAACCCCATTAGTTACTTCGAAAGGAATCCTCAAGAATTGGTATAATACTCCATTTGCTTCTGTTAAAATATATATGTTCCTATACTCAAATATTTGTTGTAGTATGTGTTAGTTTATTTATAGTTAGATACTTATAATAGGTTGGCCTGGTCTGTCATAATAATATTTGTTGTTATAAAATTAAATTAATATGCTGTCAACATTAAATTGAAATATATCTACACTTAATGATTTTCTGTTATTTCTTGTATGCTCCCTCATACTCTAACAGCTTCGAAAGCGGTGTAGATTTTATTTTCATCTAGAATTGGGATTTGATGGTAAAAGCGCTTTTTAAGTTAACGGTACTGAAAACAATATTTAGAGATTTTAGATATTAAATCTTTAATGTTAGCTAATGGGTACGCATCTAATTCGGTAAATCGATTTACTGTTTGAGCGTAGTTATGACTAATCGCTTCATATGATTGTTACTTTTGGTGACGATTGTTTGAACCCTACAGGATGAGTTGCTTTCCTATATAACACCATCGGCGAGAAGTTTATTTACTTCAGATTTGCCAAATTCTTGATCTTCCTTCGAATATCTACCAGATCTGATGGCTATCGGATGGCAGTTAGAACTAAGAAGTATAAAAAGATTAGCAAGAGCAACCTCTCACTTGAGCTAGACTACAGATTTTAAGCGGATCATAGAGCCTACCAAAAACTACTTCACGAGTGTTATGTTTACGTAGAATATCATGGCCAATTATAACATCTGCACGAAGATCTTTCATGGTTAGTAGTTCGACGTCTGTGTGTGGACCCTTGTATTTCTAATGTAGGAGCACAACTTCTTTCGATTTGCTTAGCAACTACCAGTGACGTCATATTAATAATTTCTTTAGAGGGCATCATCTTTATTCGACATTGATTGGATAGGGCCAGGTCAATAAAACTCGATGTGCTCCCAGTGTCAATTAGCGCTTTCATTGGAAAATTGTCTACCTAAATATCGATGATGGCTTTATTTAGCCCAAAAATTGAAGCAGTAGCTAGATTATCTATATTATTACTGACAACAGCTGCAGTAGCATTTTATCGCTTCTGCAATTGCAGACTTTAGCAAAATGTCCGCGTTTAAAACAATTTTCGGACGTAGCATTCAAAACCTAGTGTGCCTAGACCCTCCACAAAAGTAGCATCGCCGCTCAAACGATTTAGGACCAGCGGCTACGACATTTTTTTCGCACAAATTGTTACTACTACCATCTGACGTCGTTTCGTATAAGTCAGTTCATAAACAGTTCACAAGAGCGTTTGGAGCAACCACGTAGTTGGAAGACCAGAGTAGAGCGCTCTCTAAAGAACATGCTTGATTGAAAGCCTTTTCAAAGTCCAAAGTACTATTTTCTAAAAGCCTTTATCTGATTTCGGGAGATGACAACCCAGCAATGAAAGCATCTCTTATGTAGTTACTTCTATTTTCTAGTTCTAAAACAGCCTTGAAATCACACTCTTTGCTAGTTGTTTGAGTACCTGTAAGTACTGACTAGCCGATTCGCCAGTTAGTTGATGACGAGTGGCCAGAATATGTCTTGCATAAACTACATTCTTTGGCTTTATAAAGATCGCATCCAGGTTCTTCACAGCTTCAGACATGGTTTTGCAATCACTTATCACTTTAAAAATATTAGGAGACACGTGATTTATCATCATCTGTAATTTAAATCCTTCAGTGATTTCTCCACTCTGTGCAGCAAGAAAATTATTAAAGGTTTGTTTCCAATAGATCCAGTCATCAGACGCAGAGTACGAATTAGGGTCAGCTTCAAGACGACTAGGTCTCAGGTATTTTTCCAAGTTGTCCATTAGGAATCTTATTGAGTAAATTGATGTGAAATTAAACCCTAATAAAGGCTTTATTCAACAAGAACACGGCCTACAAATTAGGTTTGACAATTAATTGTTATAACTAAGGTAACAATACATAAAGGCACACACTAGATCATCAGTGATCTAAAACTAATCACATCATCTAGAGACACCATTTTTAAATGCCGGATATACTTTGTCTGATATATTTGTTTTAAGTCTTTCATGATGGTCATGATGAAATCTTACAGGAGTGATGCTAAAGGCACTGTCAGTGATTTTGAATATAAGAAAATAAAGGAATGCATCATTCAATCGTCCAATAATTATAGTTGAATTAGATTGTTCTTAATCTCCTTCTACAAGAATAGACAATAAATATTCTCGAAAACAAAAATGCATAGAAAATAATGCAGTTGGTTAATACAGCATTTAGTCCAAGCAATAATGCTTTAAAAATACTTCATCATCCAAAACATGGTTAAAAATTATGTACATTGAAGCACCACCAAAATTAAGTCATATTAATTAGAGAAATTCATTCCTTTTCACCTAATGTATTCAAAACAAACATTAACAAATCAAAATCGCCTTCAATTTATGTCATAAATGTCAAACTTGAAATTTTTATTATTTTGACAATGATCCTATGTCATGGATCGAAACGTAAATAAAGATGATTTTACAACTATGAGTGGTTTAATTCCCAAAGAAGATTAAGAAAAAAAGTTTATAATAAGACAATTTAATACATTTTCGAGCACAATCTATGGTAAACAAATAAAATGCGGAAATCTTATCTTTTATATGTAATACTATTAACATACATTCTATAAGGTAGCGTTTTACCAAAAAGTGAATATAGCCAGAAAAAAAACCAACTTTTCGGAAAACCGAAAAAGGGCTTACTAAGCAAGGGTGCCTTTTCAAGACTGCCTTGACAAAAGTCAAAGACCTCCTCAAACTAATTCAAAAATTGTTTTTCAAAGTAGAAGACATTATAGTATATATCGCTCGAATTAGGTAGCGTTTTACCAAAAAGCTCAAAAAAAGTAACTTTTTGGAAAATGGCAAATTTGCAGTTACTCAGTAAGGGCGTCGCTATAAGCCTGTGCTGACAAAAGTTCAGTACTGTTCACCTAACTCAAAAAATTTACTTTCAAAGTTAGAGAATTTTTAGTATAAGTTCCCATTGCCATTTAACTACAGAAAGTTTGGGTTTTCAGGAAATTTTTAATGTATAGTAAATCGCTAAATCTTGGATATTAAAAGTTAAGTTTTTTGAAAGTTACGTAAAATGGCTTTTACATCAGCAGTTAATGCACAGTAAAAGGACGAGAACGTGTTTAGCATCTCTTACCAGGAAGAGGAGGAGTGCTGGAACAGGTAACATGGGTGGTTATTAATATACTCGTATTATTATGTTATTATAATGAATTAATTTTTTAGTACAACAACGTTAGTGTGTATTAAAATGTTTTCCTATTAGAAAATACAGTTAGGGATGGAATGATTGGTTTTATGTGATCTTGATTTTAGTTTTAAAGAAATATATTCTAAAATGCTGGCATTGCATTGATAAGTTGCTGCTTTGACTTGTTGAATTGTTGCTCGTCTATTACAATCAAATATACATACATACTCTCATCGCAGCATTTCATTCTCATACTGAATGGTAAGCACAAAGCTGTAAGTAGTCTTGTGACTACCAAAATATCCCATTGCCTACATTCATTCTCATTTGTACTCTCTATCAGTAAACGAAAAACTTATTTAATCCACGTATTTTTCTCGCACAACAAGCAACCATAAATAAAGGAATCGTTACCAACTTTTGAGGACTTCATTTGATGATACATTTTCATATCAAAATGAACCCATCTATTGCATTTGCAACATTCCACCCATAAGAGTGGTTTACCCTTTTCATCCTCACCTAAGCCACTCAGCAAACATCTATTTAAAACGAAATCTGAACATTCTAGTACCAACATCTGTAATCGTTTGCGATAAACGTTAGGTTTAAAGAAGTGCACTTTTTCTTTAGTTAACATGCACTCAACATAATGTACAACATTTACTCAGCAATTAAAGGTGTCATATTGAGGAGGGGAGTTACAAATATCCCTTTGAAAATTGCTAATTGATTTTGAGAAACATTGTGGGTCAGTATTTGTTAAACGATTATCAAAATATTTGGAAACAAAATCATGAAAACGAACGAGAATGTTTTTATCAACAATTGATGCCGAATCGTATATAGTAAAGGTTGACGAAATGGTATTTTTAATGACCAATACCCAATGGTTATCGTTAACTAATGCAGGCATTAACAAGACAGCTGCATTATTCAATCGGACTCTATTTAAGGTGAATTCCGCAGGAAGAGGAAATTTGTCACTGCGTAATAGATAGAAAGACAATTCTAAGGGAAAATACAAAAAGGTTGGAGAACATTTTTTCAATAGTGATAAAACACGCATGTATTGCACTATCGGTCAGCCAGGTCTCTCTGAATAAACTGCAATAATCGTCTCCATATAATTTAATCTCATTCAAACCAGCAATGTTTTGATACACTCCAATCACATATTGTTCATTCACTTTGCAATCATAATATGAAGGTGACATAAATAAGCTGTTTGGCATTGAATCCGTGTGGCAAGTATTTTCTTCTGGATAAAACGTACTGCTCCAGAAAGATTTTGATAAATCACTACTTACATAAGTCGGCGTTGATATGTGAAACACTGAATTTTTATCCGTTTTAATTTTTTTAAACTGTTGCGTTTTCGTTTCAGGAGCAATATGCTTTTTCCATCTTTCCTCAACAAGAGGGTTTTTAGGATCATTATTGTTGATCGTCATTAAACACCCAGAACCAATGGTTTTTAAAGCCGGTGCTTTTTACTTTTTCTTTTAATAGCGAATGTATTTGACTTCTAAGCAAATAGTCTCAACGCGTTCTTGTATTTTGGAGGCAAATCTGCCAATTTTATCTTTTACACGATTATCTGCAATATTGTTTTTAACTAGGTCAAACCATTTTTCAGCAACCACAATGAAAATGCGAGGTGTTTAAGGCGGCAACAACAACCCTGTCCACAAGGGTGCATACTGCAAAGATTTCATTAATAATATTGAAGCAAATTGCAGTAAATAATATGGATTTGGATCGTAACGACTACAATTATTTTTTTAATAATACACTAGTTGCGCTAAATTGTACGCGACAAAAGATTTCTTGAAAATGATATAAAAAAAATTATTATCGTTAAAGCAATCTTCATTTACAAAGTCGTCATCAAATTCTTCAGCAACCTCAACACCTTCATATACATGGTGTGCCAAACTTTCAATTGTCTTTTTTGCTTGGGGGGGTAATGGATCTGCTTAACAACAAAGTAATAAAATTTTCAAATTTATTATCAGTTTCGGCCATACTCTTACTCATCATCAAACAACCAATACTAACCGACATACATTTCCTCTTTTCAAGTTCATTTTAAAAAGGTGCCTTCACATTAAATTCATAAAATGGGCACAACATATGTGAACAATCTCCTTGCCACCCATTAGATATAAATTCTATTGAGATAAGTAAGAGTTGGATATTGAATTGAAAACTTTAATGAAACTATTTATAAATGCCCAACTCCAATCTACGACTACCCTTTTAAAAATAGGCCATCTATAATGTTTTGTGTTAACAAAATGCTCGTAGCAAGTTAATAAGCTAATTATAGCATCCATGCCGTGATTACAGTAGATCCTCGATAATTCGAATCAATTAAAACCACTGCGATTCGGATTATTAAAAAATTCCGATTACTGAAACAACATAATACTCAACTAAGAATGTACGTAGATACAAATGAACATTTATTTCCAATAGAATGAAATTACATACAACGCAACAAGTTTAAAGTAAATAAACTTAAATGCTTGAAAACTCGTATTTTGAAACATAACTACTACTTAAAAAAATCTGTTACTTTTGTTTGCTTTTTAGAGCATGTGTGAAGTTTTACAGTGGCTTCTTCTCTCATTAGCGTATGATTTAAATGTTGTTTTTCTCTGCCCATCGTATCACTGCAGTCAAATAATTCACTGCATCCTTATGGTTCACTTTTACCATTACGTTTTCTCGCATTTCTTCATCTTCCTCATCCGACTCATTGTCACTTAAAGCAGCGTCTACATCCTCCTAAAGATACTGGTTTTCAGTTTACTTAAGCCATTGGATAACAGCATTTTCTGAAAGTGGTTGGTCTTTTGATATCGTTTTTAGCATAGTTTAAACATCTTCAAGGGTCTCCCTTCTTTCACGTAATTGTGTACGTAGTACATTTAAGGGGATTAAGTCTTCAGGTTCATATTCGTCTGTCATATTCCTTTCATTTCGATTTAACAATTTTTTCCAACATTTTTCCAATGAAATTGTCGGAACCTTCTCCCACACATTGTGTAACATGCAGACTGCATACCATAGATTTGTATTTTTTAAACATTTGGAGATGTCATTATCATGCTGCTCTATTATACCCAAAAGATGAGCCAATAAACTTTTTTATAGAATAATTTTGTGAGCCTAATGGCATTCTGGTCTAGAAGCTGAATTAACGCTGTACAATTTGGTGGAAGGAAAATTGCATACACATCTCCATTCTCAGAAATTAACTCTTGCTCACTACAATGACTTTGTGCATTATCAATTCAGAGTAGTGCTTTTTCAGGAAGATTTTCTTTCTTTCAAAATGCTTTAACCTGCTTGCAAAACAAATTGTGAAACCAATTCTTGAAAATGGCAGAAGTCATCCATGCATGCTTACTAAATGTATACTCTAAGGGCAACCCTTTATTTTTAAATATTCTGGGATTCTTTGATTTTTCTATTACGAGCAGTTTTAGTTTGTGTAGTTCAATTCCATTAGTACATGCTAAAAACGTTATCATTTCTTTACTAGTTTTCCTTCCAGATGCCGTTTTTTCTTTAAAATGCACTAATGGTTGCTTGGGAAGCATTTTCCAAAACAAACCACTCGTCGGCGTTATAGATTTAAGTTGGGAGAAACTTCTTTTCTGTTATTATTTGTGCTAGTTTGTTAATAAAAGGTTGCACAGCAGTTTCATCGTTTAAAAGCTTTTCTCTGCATACTTTCAGATGTCTAAGTCCATGACGTGCTTTAAAATTTAGAAGCCAACCTTTACTTGCGACAAATGTATCTCTATTGTAGCACTGTTTAAAAATTTGTATGGCTTTAGCAGCCAGAATATCAAAACTTACAGGTGTGTGCCGATTTCGTTGCTGAAGAAACCATGTGTAAAGCTTTGATTCCATTTCTGTATACTCTGCGTTTAAAGTTTTTCGATGTCCCGGACCAGAATAACAGGTTTTTACAAAGCTGAAAGTTATACAAAATTACTAGTTAAAATTCTCAATAAGAATAAAATTTTATACCTCTCTATTTTCTCCCTCCTTTTTTTAATGTCCATTATTGTAGAAGCACCAACTCCGTACATTAAAGCTAACTATTTGCCAGTGAAACCACGTTTTAACTTATCAAGTATTTCCGTTTTTTTGCTTCACTGATAAAGTTATGTGTTTTCGCTTAGGAGCCATATCGGAGTTCTCATTTCAATACTACCATAAAAACACTAAACTTTCTATGCATTAAACACAATGCAGGTGATTTGCAAGTTGTTACAAGAAAAATTCGGATTACTGCAACCCTAGTAATTCGGAATACCAAGTACAAGAGGTTAGTTCGGATTACCGCAACATTCGGACCACCGCGATTCGGATTAACGAGTCTCTACTGTATTTGAAATCATTTCAATAATTGGCATGACGGTGTTGTTCGCCCGAATCACTCTAGCATAATAATAATAGCTTCTCTTGCTTTGTGGATTGAAATTTAAATCCGTTACTAGGGATACCATAGCATCAAAATAAAAAATATCAGGTCTTAGTTCACGTAAAATTTTTAGTTGGAGAAGAGAATATAAATGAAGACAAAAAGGCATACTTATTCGCTGAATGTTTGCTTTTTAGGATCTCGCCTGTCATGTTCGTATTTTTCTACTAAATCAAAGAAATTATTCTGAAACATCAGTTTCTGTTAAAATTTCAGATTTTGCTTTTTGAAACACGGCCAAATTCTTCACACGTTGAAAATTGCTAGAAGAGGTGGCTTCTCCATTCATTTCTCTGACAAATCTCTTTTGAATTGCTCTCGGTTTTTGATGAGTTTCAATCTTTATGTAACATACTTTAGATGATTATAATGCTTAGTAGAAACATATTAAATGTTAAACATAAACATATAATGTGAAAAAGTAGAATAATTTTATAACTGTTAAAAATCAACATCCAAACATACTAAGGATACATAAGGTAAATATATATCAGTTAAGACATTCTTTATTAACTTTGTTCCCATGGCTGCGCCATCTAGTAAGATCTTCTCCCTTGTTTTAGGGGTCGGATGAAATGGGAAATTTAAAATTATTTAAATGCAAATGTATCTAGATTAGTTTCTTAACCTTTTCCTTTACCATTAAAAATATACCTAATAATTTTATATTCTGAAAGGATGTTTCTAATTCTTGAAGTTATAATATAATATCTTTCTATTCTAGATGTTCAAATACACAACATCCTTCTATGAAAAGATATTGTTTATTTGCACTGCAGTGTTATAAATTAAAGCTGCTAATCAAATTATACAAGTTCAAAATTGAGTAACAGTTTGCATATTTTAATTCTATACTGGAAAAAATCAAGAACTGTTGCTTGACCAATATTAGGTTAAACTGCACTCTTCAAATTCTTACTTTTAGGACTGTTGGAATAATAGAAATGTAATTATGAACAATACACATGCCAAAATAGCTGACTGTTAGCCCATTACAACAAAATACATAGCAACCTTTTACTCCAAAAGAAATATCACACACATTCTGAAACTACCTGCTAAACTATTGCAGTGTATAATAGAATAAATATCTTGTACCCACCAGAAATTCATTAACACAAAACTGGATATATAATTAAAAAAAATTTAAGTACAATATGTTTATTCACTAACACCAAAAACTACCATTTATTAAAGTAGTAATAATACTAAGGCGTCAATATAATATACACTGAAAATAAACATTAAAAAAGAAGAGTAACCATTTATAGCAGTACCTGTACTGTATATAATTACATTCTGGTTATGGGCGTATGTTCTGAAGTTTACACCGTTGTAGATGTGTTCGGAACATCTGTTTCACCAATGGGCAATTCGTTTGTTTCTAATAAAGCATGTACAACCAGCATTTCATGTTGATTGGAAAACAAATCTATGAAACACATAAATCATAAAATGTTGCCGAGTATTATAACTTACCCTGTAAAGTCACTG
The DNA here is from genome assembly GCA_036346225.1 of Platerodrilus igneus. Taxonomy (NCBI): domain Eukaryota; kingdom Metazoa; phylum Arthropoda; class Insecta; order Coleoptera; family Lycidae; genus Platerodrilus; species Platerodrilus igneus. The sequence continues at coordinate 1,331,887 of JARFIW010001151.1, read as the reverse complement.
TTGATGGTAACATTTGTAAAGGTACACATGAATGGGTGATATACATATTAGAGGCCATATCCTGGGCAAGAAAATGCTGATGACAAACACGATCAGACCGGAATGCTAGGTTGGGTTCCATATTCTTTAATGTAGGACTGCCACATGGATAAATCCATTCATTATAACGTTCTCGATCAACATTCAGCTTAGGAAATATATGCCTACTTGAATTTCTATCTATACAATTAAGTACAGTGTTACAACGATACCTACGATCCATTATTCCTAAGCTAAAAATAAGAGTGCAAATTATGTAGTACTATATAAAACAATATACCTAGGATGACAAAATATATGTTATCAAAGTCAAATATAAAGCTAATGTTACCAGAAAAATCTGTCTATGATAAAAAAATCTAACACAAATTTATATGGTAAAACGTTAAATCAATTATAAACTAAAAACAAAAGTGTAAATTATACATACTACTTTCTAAAATTGTATACATAGTATGTAACTACTCCATCTTATAGGCGGCAGAGTCACCACACAACAGAGGAGGGGTTCCTGTTTAAAGTTTAAGCCCAGGGTAAAATGTATGAAAAGCGGCTTTTCATACAAAAGGGCCCTCGAATAAGATTTTCCAACCAGCTAAGTTTCTACTACTTAGGGCAGAGCTATGAGCAGAAGTCGTAGGTTGGTATACGATAAAAAAAATTATTATGGACTTCACCATATCTTACTAATAACTGTAATGTCTAACAATCCGAAGTTTCTACTACTTAGGGCAGAGCTATGAGCAGAAGTCGTAGGTTGGTATACGATAAAAAAAATTATTATGGACTTCACCATATCTTACTAATAACTGTAATGTCTAACAATCCGAAGATAAAATACGGAAATCTTCGAAAAGAAAAAAACATCTTTTGAACAACCAAAACGTATAAACATAATACTTACTTACGTTTAACACTGCAAGCTTGAATTGGTACAATGATCACATACTGTCTGAAAATATAACCACCTCAAGAAATTCATAGAACTAGGGCTTTATTAGAGCCTAGCCAATTTATCACAAATGATTTCAAAAATTAGCAATTCAAAAATATAATAGTAAAATATCTTACCGAGAGAATGCTGATGGCCTTTCTCTCTATACTCATGAATTTTCTGAATTTGCTTGTACCAACTGTGAGAAACTATGATCAACTTCAATAAAAATAAGATTTAGAATAACATAATCCATTTTCTATTTGGTTAAAGAAATAAATATACATCTTTTAAGCAACTTTATACACACTATTGTTTTTTTTGTAATCAAGCTATCAAAGTATTTATACATTATCTCTTGGTTCTTAAGTGCATTTCACAGATCTTTATTATTTATTAAAGTCCTTTAAGGAAGATATTGTGTAATTGTCACCGAAAAAGGATCCTGTTTTGGTTTACAAACAAGTGTGTATATGATGTGAACTTATTTTATGTAAAATTGAATTTGGATATTTATAAAATTTGTACTTTGAACGAAAAGTCAAATAGCTTTATGGTACAACATAATTACCAGTGTATTATTATACTTTCGAGTAAAAAAAAACTAGATCATAAAATGTGACAAACAAGCAATAAAATGTCACCTGCTAAGTTACAAACAAATTCTCGTTTAACCTTTTAGATTCTCTGAAGCTTATCTTTAAATTTTTAACGTTCTTATGAACATTTATACAAATCAAACTGTTAACTATTGAACAAAAAAATATTTACACCAATTTAAACTACTGTATAAATTTACAAAAACAACCGCTAAGTTTCCTGTGTAGTTTCTTAGTTTAACGAGTACTGAATAAATAAATCACTCACCACTGTAGTTTGCATGACTTCTATGTAACTCAGGTAGCAACTATTTACCAATTTATTTGATAATGAACTTTGTACTATCGCCCATCAATTTTCGTGTACAACTCCAACAATAGATGCGTGTCCTTCGTACATTCCTAGGACTACGAACTTGATTTCCATTCGAAAATGAACGCTTAAATTTTTGTTTGTTCATGACCAGGGCCACCTTAACATTTCAACTTGAAATACTTAATAATAAAAACTTGCACATCATGACGTTAATCCACATCATATAAATCATCTCGAGGGTGGCTAATCAAAGAAGAATGCCAAACAAAAATTTTTTCTGGACTCTCTAGCATCTACCCTAGTGATTTCTACTTCAAAATCTAAAGAAATTCTCCTTCACCAAGCCACGTGCCTGTTGGACTCCATGACTTCAAAAAAAACTCTACTTGACCACTCGTCGAAAACTTGTCTATCTATTACATCCTCAAATTAAAATAGACTGAAGCGTTTTACTACGCGAGCAAGCGCAGTAAACCAAATTCTTGCATCAACACATTCGCAAGTATCAGGGGAATTAAAATGCTACATTAAATTTATCAACACAGATGGAGTTCTATATGATAATGAATAAATATATTAATGGAATAGAAATTTACGCTTTCAATACCGTAAGGGATATTTGTAAATTAATAATTATAAAAAGACGTAAATTAACTGGGAACGAAAGTGTATTCGTTACAAATTGTAAAAAATGCTTTATAATAAGAAGCATCCACTGAAAAATAATTTTTCAATCGAAATTAGTAGGTTAAATTCGTAAATCTGTTTCTCAGATGATTGCAGGATGAGCATCTTTAAAAACGCACTCATCTTCATACAAAACTGGTGCAACAATGAATTTCCAAAACAAGTTTGAGATAATTTAAGCTAAAAATAACATGGTGCTTCTTGATACTGTATAATCACCATGTTGAAGAGCTTTCCAAATTGGAACGAATCCTAAAATCAAAGAATAATGTATTGATAATGAAAATCCAGTACAACAGCACACAAACTTGGCTTCTGTGTTTTAGGTTAGCGTCATATCAACAAACACGTCTAATTTAAGAACAGTATAGTTTTGTTTTTTTCCAAATTATTGTTGTATCCACTGCCCTATATAGATCTTCATACTCATTTTAGTGTGCTAACAGTTTCCCTATTCGAATGGCAGTACCCGATGAAGATAAATTTGAAGGTGTGCCTAAAATCAAATTAGTTTTATAGTTAAATTGTGATTATAATTTTAACTAATCACTCTATAAATCACTATATATGGATTTGCTTTAAGTAACAAATTATGAAACTAAATCTTAAAACCATATAATATAAAAATATGTTATGCAACCAAAATAATTGATTAGTTTTATACATTATTTATAAGTATACAAATAGCAATAGTGATTATTTTAATTGGCAGATTTTGTAGCTTATTTGTTGGTTGATGCTAAAGTGATTAATACATCACCTTTGGTCAGTTTCTCGTGACTTTACTAAACAAAATGCATGAACTATCAAACAAGAGTTACAAAATAAGTAATGAATTTGTCATTAAAACATAAATCGGGCAAATTTTTGATTAATTTTTGCAAAAAGCCACACGGTCACAGTAATCTATCTAACTGTAGTATATTATTTTGGATCTAATCTATGCAGGCGCAAAGACAATGCACAAGTGTTCGAATCAGATGTATCTTTAACAACTGCAGATGTTGTATCATCCTCCCTTACGTATCTGTATCAAGGTTTTCTTTATTCCTTTTAAGAAATACGAGGGTCACAACTATGTTCATGATTTCAGAAATTCAAACTTTGTTGAACTTAATCTATTGTACAGTTCAATCAATTGGTCAGTTGTTAATAACTTTCAAGGTATAGTTGAAGCCACTAATTACCTTTATCAGACTGTTTCTGAGAGACTTCAGAAGTATCCTTGCTGGTATAGTAACACACTGAATAAATTTATTTAATTAAAGAATAAATTATACAACAGATACCAGCGCTCAAGATCTTAGACTGATTATATAAAATATTCCTTAGCAAGGAAAGGATCCATTTGTTACTTAAGATTTGTTAGTAACAGTGAACTTATGATATCTGGATGTACCAAATATTTTTGATCTTTCATTGAGTCATTGAAGAGTAATACCGGCATTCCAAAATAAATGACATACAATAGCAAAACATTAACTGACAGTCAAAATTTGGTCAATTATTTTGCATTGTCCTTTGAATCTTGTTATTGTGAACATCTGGATAAACATACTATTACTAGAATTATATTTGATACTAAGACCAATCATGCTTCACATATTTTTACAGTAGAGGAAGAAAAATGAAAAATTCTTATCTTAGATACATCTAAAAATGCAGGAGCTGGCGGCAGCATTATCACATAAGGCGGTTTTGTGGCTTAGTTGGTTTGTGTGTGACTATTAAGCCCAAAGACCGGGGTTCGATTCACGACATGGATCTCCTAAAAAATGATAGGCGAGCGTTTTTCACAAAAATATGCTTTCGTTCAGATAAAGTGAAATGTAGGTCTTATTTGTGAGTGTTGTCACGCACGTTAAAGATCCCTATTTTACTTGGAATAGCAAAAGTTGGTCAAAATTCAAAATTTTCAGGTAAATAAAAACTAAACAAACACTTGAATTTAACGATACCAAAATTTTAGAAAAAACAAACTATTACAAACACCTATTCTTGAAATCATTTTATATCTTTGGCTTTCATGGTCAATGTGCTAAGTAATTCTGCCACCCAGACAGATAATTACGATCGAAAAGATATAATCAAATCTAAATTATGTACTCAATCATACATCAACCTAACTTTCAATTACTTTTGGTATTTTTGTGGATCATATCTGACAGTGTCGAATTTTTGACTTATGTCATGTACACACAGAAGGCGATGTACAAATTCACGAGTAGTGCAATTGGTTAGCGCATCGGCTGCTAATATCAAAGATACAGGTTTGAATCCTGTCCAGGACCTTATATTTTTCTTCCTTCAATTACGAGCTTGATTTGAAATTATTTTTACAAAAAAGTATATGCTATTGTTTTAGCTTATTAACTAATATAACATTGAAAATGAGTTTACCTTGTGTAATTACTTAGATTTATAGACCATTGACAATTTTAATGTCCTATAAAACAATAACTAATTATGTTGCTGGAGGCAGTTTCCACTGATTTGTAGAGGAAGTTTTGAAGTTTACTTTGTGAACTCACAAATGTTGAATAGATGTCAACGTCACACTATGCACGTCAGGAGAATAATCGAGTTCATTCCAAACCCTGATGTAACATATCTGCATTGACATTTGTCACGGATTGTCTGATACGTTCTTTCATTCGCCCAAATCAAAAGAAAGTGAAGGAACAAAAACTCTGTCTTTCACAAATCTCCATAGAAAGAAGTCTCATGGCGTGAGATTGGGGCTCTTGGGTGGCCAACGTGCAAGAGCACTACTGCCAACTGTAGTACAGCCAATCCGATGCTGTAGCAGTGATATGGTGCTCCATCTTGTTGGAAGACAAAGTTGTCTCATTTCATTCAGTTGGAACATCGACTAATTATGAAAGGATGTTAAGATATCTAGAACCCGTTTCTATTTGCTCTGCAAAAAAAGAGGCCTTACACCTTTGTGTGAGATACCGCAAAAACACATTTATTTTGGGAGAGTCTGCATACATTCCAACACAGCCCCCAAGGCTTCAGTTTCATATACTCGTACATTTGTTTATCTCTTTTCCACTCAGGTGGAATGTAACTCATCATTGAAAATTATGATCTCACAGAAACCATTATCTTCTTCATTTAATCACAACATGCATATGCGGAAATCTTGATGTACGACCTTATCTTCATCACCTGTGTACTGCAACATCTGCAATTTGTGTTGTGTCATTTGCAGTTGCTTTCACAAAATTTTTCATACATGTTTGATTTGATTTATTTGAACCCATATATACATGGTAGTGACACAGACAAGCAATATAACAAACAATATAACATATAGTGTACGACATAGTGCTGAAAGTCTTAAAATAAATACAATAAAATATATTATAGTCACAACCAATAAAAATTAACCAACGGCAATGATTAAAAAGTACCTGTCATAATACGTCTACTTCACAGACTCATCATTCAAAAACTCCTCCACCGTGTAATAACATTATAATTTGAATAAGGGCCGCTATACTTGCGGCCACGTCCCCAATGCTCCACCCGGAGGTACTACATTGGGTTTAAACGCGAAAATAATCGTGCTTCAAATTTATTCTAACTTCATAGTTAATCCACCCTAAACAAAAAAACTAAATAAAAATCTAACAAACCTAAAAATCTGACAAACTGAAACAAAACTAAAAACAGGGTTTAAATAATGGTATCCCTAGCGCTGACTTTGAAGTGTGCCCGATCAACAAGACACAAAAAATGAGAGGGGGAGGGATCTGTAATACCGGATAGCAGACGCCGGCTCTGCTTACCAGTGCGACCTGAATGGTCGTCTTAAAACTATTCAAATCTAGCTAACTAATTTAAATCCATCCCTAGCTTTCCCTATCATTCCCTAACTGATTTATATTATGATTACAATCTTCACAAATCTACTCTTCCTTCCCAAATATATACTGCAACCAAAATGGCGACAGAATGTCAAACAAAACAAATATGCCACAAAATACTACAATACATGCTAATAAATATAAAGTGTAAATATTAAATATATATAAATATAATTATATAAATATATAAATAAATGTCTAATAAGCGTTAAGCATATAGCAGTCCACAAAATAGCAAAAGCATCACCCTATTTATCAGGTGCACTCGCACAAGCATTATGTCGGCTAGCGCCATTACGCACAAAACGTGCTTGTTAAATTATTTCAAAAACTACTAATTAATGTAAATCAATGCTTGTGCGAGTACAGCCGCCACAATTTAAGTCTTACCTCGATAATAAAATTCTCCAGCATCCGAAGATCTGGTCGTCTGCCTACATCTAACTGTAACTTACTTTTAAGGAGAAGATGGGGTGCACTGCTAAAGTCCTGGTGGGTATGCACTAAATGTCCTGGGGGGGATCACAATCACTATCACTATCACTTCACTTTCAAATCCTGGGGGGATGCGCGGTTTCACTCTATTTTATTATTTTTGTTTATTTTATTGATTTAATTTAATGAGGATTTCTGATTTATTTGTTATTGTTTATTTGTTATTATTTATTCCCGATTTCTCGATTTTCCGCACATAATTATGAAGATAGGTAGTGATTGTATTAATGGTGTGGGGGTTTCTCGTGCATATTGGACATTTGGGTATAATTATCATGTTTTTTTTTTTTTTTAATATCAGGTTTTGGTTATGCTCGTATCCTTACTCACGCCAAGTCAATCTAAAATTTTTTTCAATCCTCCCACCAACCCCACCGAATTTTTACACGCGGTTGTCATTGATTGTCTAATCTCGCGACCCTTCCCGCAAATTCTTTTAAGGCTGTCCAGAACGCCTTCTGGTTAACCACTTCCCCGACTTCCTCTAGGCTCTTTGGCCATGCCAGACCTAGGATAGCTAGTTTGCTATCAGCCAACCTCGATTTCCCGCCTCAAGCGGGCAGTCGAAACACGTACTCTCGCTTTCCGCGCCCTCACTGCATTCGCAGCGGTCGCTGTTGGTAGTCCGAACCTTTGTAAATACGCCTTTAGGGCGCCGTGCCCTGTTATCAACTGCACCATTTTGAGATCGAGCTTGACCTCGATCCTACCTCTAGCTTCTATGCTCGGTATGAATTTGTGGGTCAACCTGCCCGTGGCAGCGTTGTTCCACCTCTCTTCCCATTGTCGAATTGATTTTTCGGGCAGCTTTCTTTTGATTAAAGACCTCGGTATCGACGAATGTGATATTCGAAAGTCGCCCGTCGTGGCCTCTTTAGCTAATTCGTCAGCCCTATCGTTTCCTACGTTACCATTGTGCGACCTGACACAACAGAACTTTAAACGTCGAAACTCAAGCGCCGTACGCGCTATCCTCCAGACGTCCGCTCGGAGATCTGTCGAGGTGTTCATGTTTGTTAAAGCCGTTATCGCCGATTTACTATCACTGATTATATAATACTCGTCTCTGCCCGTATGGTTTATTACGTAATCGATAGCCTCTCGTATGGCTACCAATTCGCACTGGAAGATAGTGCACCAGTTCGCGAGTTTGGTTTGAAACCGAAACACCTCCCTTTCCTGCTTATACACGACAAACGCCGCGCCTGCTTGCCCATCGTCCATACGTGAACCGTCCGTATAAATTCTGATACCCATCGCGTCCTCATCACCTTCGACAAACTCGATTCCTCTAATATCAGCCGGGTGCCCCAACTCAGATACAACGATCTTTATTGCAATTTCCCTATTACCAAGATTAAGACCTTCGATAATTTCGCGCCCTTTTTCTATATTTATTAATCGTCTATCTCTAATCTCCCTAACGACATATTCGATAGGGAGAGCCCTACTGATCACCAGGACAGCCTCCGTGGAGGTGGTCCTGTACGCCCTCGCCGCTTTTACCGCGGTTATGCGTTGTACGCTCGTCAATTGACGCATCTCCCGGACTTTACAACCTTCTGCCCATACAGAAGCTGCGTACAGTATTGCCGGCTCAATTGCTCCGGCATAATCCGTCCTCAGCGATTCGCCCCTGAAACCCCACTTTATTTTAGCTGCCCGGATCTGACGCATCCGCCTTTTTAGGTTTGGGTATAAATTTCACATTCTGGATTTTCCAGCAACGCCGAAAAACGCCCCTTTCTAAACAAAGATTAAACAACCCAACAAAGACACACGGGGCTAACAGGCACGCCTGCAGAGCTGCGTCTGAAGTGATTCCATCATGCCCCGGTGCCTTCTTAGGGTTCATCCTCCTAAGAGCCCTGACGACCTCGTGAACTAGGATTGCCTTATCGGCACCTGTTCCTTGCGCCTCTGCAGCTTCCCGACGTACTAAATCGTGCGACCCTTCATCCCCCTCGGGATTATCCGATGGGAAAAATTTCTCTAGTAAATATTCCGCTGTGGTTTTAAAACCTTCCGTGTATTCGCCATTTGTTTTCTATATATTACTGAGCGCGATTTTTGTTGTTTTCCTCTAATTACGCGGTATGCGGTTCCCAGGGTTCTTTCTCTGAGTTTTGCGTGCAGAATTCTTTAAATTTATTCGTTCGCGTTTCTTCTATTAATATTTTATATTCGCGGTAACTTTGATTATATTCTATTCTCCGTTGTTCTCTTATATTTCCCGAGGCGCGTTGATAGCGGCGCCTTAGGTTACGCGTTTCTGCCCGCTTGGTGGTTAGTTCCCGGGTCCACCAGGGTACGCTGTCTTTAAATGTTTTCTTTTGCGGCATGGAATACGACGACGCGTCTACCACCGCGTCGTTCAATTTTTTCGCGAGTGTTTCTACTTCGTCTGCCTCTCGGCAGTTAAATAGCTCATTTTCGAGCGCAGGGATACTTTCGCCAAATTTTCTTTAAACCGCTCCCAATTTGCTTTTTATTACAGAACCGCGGAAATATAGTTAGCTGCTCGTTTGCGCTTGTTTTGGTTTCAACGTCGCATGTTATTAATTTATGGTCAGAGAGCGTTTCCTCGTCCGACCTTAGTTTCCAATTACAAATCGTTTCTAACATTTCGTGCGAGACTGCAGTAATATCTATAAAACTGCTGCCTCTATGCGTCTCAAACGTAGGTGAATCATTAGTGTTTATCACACTAAGGTCCCATCCCGTAAAAAGATCAGCAACCTGCGAGCCTCTATCGTCTTCGATAGGGCTGCCCCATAATGGCGACTTAGCATTAAAGTCTCCCGCGATAATTAAATTTCTATTTCTACCGATTTTACGAAGGATTCCTTCAATTTGATTTATTAAGTCCTCTGTTTGAGGATTCTCCTGCCGGGAATCGATCGGCGGAAGGTAAGTGCTTATTACGTAAAACGTATGCAATCCCGTTTTTATTTCTGCGGTGGTTATGAACTCATTCGACAGATTGTTTAGGATTATTCCGGCGCACGTCCCATTATTTATTATTATTCCGCTACGCGGTCGTTCGCTGTTTGCGTTTAAAACGGTAACCCCCTTCCCAAAACCTGTTATTTTGTGGCTATACAGGTGCGGTTCCTGTATAAGCCCCATGTCGATATTATTTTCGGAGAATAACTTTACAAAGTTATTTGTAGCCCCTTTACCTTTCCCGAGATTTAGTTGCGCGAATTTAATCTTCTTGCTTCTTTTAAATCTTTCTTTTTCTTCACGGTCCATAATCGATGTTCCGTGTGATTGCGTTCTTCAATCTCAGCATCGTGGGGCATCTACTCGACTTGGCGTCGTGGCGCGTATCGACCTTCACGCCACCGCCAGTTCTGTCGTTTGCCCTAGCGCAAACCACACAGCAGGGGATTGCCCTCCGGCAATTCTTGAACTCGTGTCCGACGTCGGCACAGTTACCGCACCACTGTACCTTCTCCCTGCACTCCATCGATCTATGGCCGTACTCGTAGCACCTGTAGCACTGGGTCATCGAGAAGTGGTCCCGGGCCCAGACTCTTCGCCACCCGAGGTTTATAGCGTCAGCTAATATGCGTCTCCGAAGTGTGGGGGTCACTTCGAAGACTACGTTGACGAAGGGATCCCTAGGACCCTTTCCGCCAAACCTAAATTTCTCCCTCAGGTGGTCTTCGATCTTCAAATCGCCGAAGCGGGGATTCTGGCTTGCGATCAACCGAACCAGTTCTTCTGCCTTCATCCCCGCTTCGACCCCCGGAAGAACGACCCGTGGACGCTTCTTCTCGATGGTCTTCGCCACGAGCTCTTTGCAGTGACCGCCGACCTTCGACTGCAATTTCTTCACGTCTTCTCGTCCTGCGCACTCAACAACTACACCACCTCTACGAGTCCTACGAGCTCCGACCACGACAAACCCATCACGAGCGGGATCGACCTTTTTCTTCAGGGTCGACATGACGTCCTCTTTCTCCCCTGGCCTGGCGTCGACCCTAACAGCAAAAGTAGGCGTTACACCTGCAGCAGCTGCAGCATACGACACCTTCCGCGGCATCGGCACCTCCTGGCCCCGGGAACACTGCTGCCCTGAAACAGAAGCAACCACCGCTGGATTTTCCCCGACAACACCAGCTCTCCCAGGACTATTTAGGCAAAGACGAAGCGCCCTAACCATACCTATAAGTTGGTTCGTAACGTCGCGGATATCATCCACGGCGTGCCGAACCATCTTCCTGTCTTCGACGACGATAGTGGCGGAGGTCGTCGGTACCTTCCCATAGACGGCAGCGTGCGCCTTCCTCACCCTGAACTTCAAGAGCTCCAGCTCATCGAGGTCGCTAGCATCAACGCTAACGTTGCTGCTAGTCGACATCGTGCGCTGGGCTTTCGAAGTAGAAGGCAATTCTGGCGCCGCAACCACCACGGGTGGCCCAGACTCCCCCGACACGACCGCCGCAGACACAGGCTCCTTTACCTCCTCCTGAATCCCTAGCATAACGTCCTTTAGGACTACCTTCAGCTGTTTCCCCCCAACAGCGCCCTCAGCCACCGACCTATCAGACTCCGACCGATCTCCCCTCTTCTTCCTGGGCAACGGCTCCTCGTCGCGGTGGACCACCATGCTGACAAAACTATCAACAAAGAATTACACCTAAAACGCTGCTCAAAAACGACTTGACCGTTACGACGCTAAAAGAACGACGCTAGAAGAGCGCAAAAACGTTGGTCCAATAAAAATGTTTTGTTAAAGGTGAACCGTAAACAACCTTGTATTTATTAAAACTTCAAACCGCCCAATTAAATATCAAATTTTAACAAAAATACAACAAGCACTAAGCGTCAAAATAACAACTAGAATCACCGTGTAATAACACCGGTCATGCGGCAAGGCTAGTAGCGACAATTTAAAATTATGAGTACTCTTAGAGTTTTTAATACTGTCAGGAAGTTTATTATAGAGAGTTGGTGCCATAAAAAGTATTGATTTATAAACCCGGGTTGAAGTAGGTGTACCTTTGTAGACATCTCTTGAATTTCTTGTAATGTGTGAAGAATTAGTGTTGATACTGCAAGCTTGCCTTTGGTGTTGATTTATGTGGACTTTTTGTGTAGCAACAGGAACACGTTCAACGATTTCTTCTGATATGCACGGTTTTCTAGTGCTCTTTTGTTTGCAGAAACAGCCTGTTGTCTGGAATTTTCTATACCATTCATAAGCTGATTGTCTAGTTGGTAGTGATTATTGGAAACGTGATTTAAAATGTCATTGGAGAAAAATTGCAGATTATGTTTTAGCTAATTCTAACACACAATATGCTTTTTTCACAGAATTTGTCTTGGCCATTTCAGCTTCCATAACAACAAATAAAGGATTACTTATATATATATATATATATATATATATATATGTTTTCAAGTTCTTCCGTTGGTATATCATAACCATAGAAGTAGAAATATGCTAATGTACAAAACAAATAGATAAAATAATGTTCAACAAATTTTTGATGTTAACTTCGCCATTTATTACATTATGATTACCAACACTATACAGACAATCCAATGAAATTCTAATTTTCTACAGAGGACGTCACATTCAATGGCATTTGAAAATACTCGATATTCTACCACTTTCAAGAAAAACTTTCATAATTTTGGTAAGTATACTATATATAAAGGAGTGTCCAAACAACTGCATAAATTAATGTTAATCATACTTGTAAAATTCAAGTTTCTAATTAAATGCAAAAAAAGATTTTATATAAATCAATTTTACTATTATAAATTTGACATCTTATTTCTACACATACAACCAATTAGGGTTCATAGAATTCTACCTTTGTAGTATTTCGGTTTTTATTTGAAACACCCCCTAAAAATCAACTATTTGAAGCTTATTCCAAGAGAAACCCAATTTACACATTTCACCACATTCTATAAAAAAATATGAAGAGGGTAGTTTATCAAAAAACTGTATTACTTTAATAGGAAAATAATTCAAAATTGACTAGTTTCAAAGAAATAATTTTAAAGATTTTGCTTGGCGATAAGAAACAGTACAATGACCCAACTAGAATGTTGTCATCTTCAGGACATTTTTATTTAGTCAGAGTTGGGAAGCCATGGCGACATAAATAAAACCTTTTGGTGTTCTCAGTAACATTTCTAATGTCACAGCCAGAAGACATCTGTTTTCTCTGTGACGTGTTAGGAATTTTAAAAGCAACAAACTGGAAAATGTCTTAAGTCATTAAAAGAGGTCTCATTGTGACTTTATAAATAACAGCTGAGAAGTAATATCATGGACGTCCTTAAACAAGTTATTTTATAAACTATAAGGGTGATGTATTTGAAGAGATTTGAAATGTTGCGTTCTGCATTAAAGAAAGATATGATATAGTAATACAAATTATACAAAACCTAAACCAACAAATTTAATACTAAGTACTGGTTGAGTTGCCTATGCAATTATGGGAGGTTTCCTTAATAACTAGTTGTTCTTATCATCGCTAGGAATATCGAAATGATTTCTAAATATTCATCTTTCTTCTTTGATGGGGGATTTGTACAATTTCTTGAGTTATTAATACTCAAAACATTGGTATATTGTTATTCAAATACCACATTGTCATATACTGTCATTTATTTTGCACTAAATACACTATAATAATAATAATATTATTGTCGTGTAAGGAAAAATCAGTTCTACAAATTTTATAACATAATGTTGTACATTTTCGAGTTTCATTTTGGTAGTATCTTCTATTATCATTAAACTAGTTGAAACGGTCTATTTTTCATCAAGTGATTCCACATTCTGTTAAACTTTACAATTTACGTGGTTCACTATATTTTTATTAATTAACTCAGGGGTGGTTTTAAACAACTGATTACCAAACACTAAAAGTGTGATTTTGTTGTTATGCTAGACTTTTGCACAACATAATAAGTCAAGTAGAAAGACTAACAAAAACGTTTATTTCTTTTTGTATTAAATGTAAAGATGCAGCGGCTATGTATTTCTTCAGATGTTTGATAGATTTTATACTGTTTGCTTGTTATTTATAATTGTTTTTATGAATCTATTAGCTAAGAACTGGTATACGAAGTTTTTTGAAAACTTTTTCAAAAAACATGACTTTGATTTAAGCCATTTTATCTGTATTTTTATTTAATACAAATAGCAGAAAATATATTTATTTAGGTGGCACAAGTTGCATAATACAGTAAAACGGTCTGGAAAGCAACAACATTTTCATGAAATTCTGTAATATTTTATTGCTGATTAAACTATACTAAATCGTAGTTGTTTCAAAATCATTAAATAGCTGTTAGATTTCTTTAGTATATCAAAATGCATTCCCTTCATTTAATTTGTTAAACTTATTTACATGAAAAATAACAAACATGAATGTGAAGGTTTGTTATATTTACGTTGTGATATGATAAAACTTGATTAAAATCACTTGCTTTAAACGACGCCAAGAATAATATTTAAATTGAATTTAGTAATGTTTTATTTCAGAACCTTGGTGTAAAAAAATTGCTATTGATAGTGCATGGCCTAGACTGGTTGTGGTAGCTGCAACTTGCCTAACATCTGCTGGACTTTTAGTTTTATGGTTGGCAATTAACAAGAGGAAAATTGTAATTTTGTATGTAGCAGCTGGTTCATTATCAGGTAAAGTTTAACATAAATTCATATATTTACATAAACTAAAATGGCTGTTCTAAAAATCTTCAAGTTCCAAAACTTTCAATGCAATTAAGGAATGTCAAGTGATTAGCTTTTTGTATTTGTCATTCTCTAAACATGATTTTTCATTTAAAATATGTTTATACGATAAAATTGTTAATACATTCTCATAAGCTTTAAGTTTAACTGTGAAAAAGTTGTTCAACTGAAAGGGCATTCATGTGCAAGTAAAGTTTTTAAATAATTTTTTGAAAACTCAAAACCGTTTAAATTTTAGTTTTTTGCTTTTCAACAATACTCCACAACAAATGTGTGTGCATGTGCATGTGCGTATACGTGTACACGTGCATGTGTGTGTGTGTGTACAGTGCTTATCAAAAATCCACCCCCATCTTGTATCTTTTGAACAGTAATACTTCTACTAATGAAATTCAGATGGTGAAGATAAACAGATGTAGGCCTTCTAACTAGTCATAACAGACGACATAGTAGTCATAGATGATGTCACAATGCCGCTGTGACCAATAATTTAAATAGGGACTTTATGGCAAATGACATCTCGTTTGGAGGATACTTAAAATATTTATTCGGTCATACTAATTTTGTTCGGGTTTAGGCTGATTTTAATGGATAAATTAAATAAATATTAAAATTATGGTTTGGAATTTAATTAATAAAAATTCAAGAACCACCTAATTCAGTAATGCGTCCTATTATTAAACTCTTGTTGTACTCACTTAAATGTGTCAGCGGTAATTACCCCACACTCTCATTAAATCATGGTTTCAAAAACCTTAGATTTCAAGTACCCCCACAGAAAAAAATGTAATGGTGTCAGCTCCGCTGACGAGCTGGCCATTCTATCGGAGATTGTCATCCAATCCATTTGCCACGATATTCCTCATCTGGGTAACGTTTTACTGCACCATAATAGTGTGCAGGAACACCAACTTGTTGGAACGTTATTTCCAAGTTGTCGAATTCATCTGGATTATCTTTCAGAATTTCAAGAATTAAGGGGTAAAATTGCTTATTGAGACATATTCTGATACACTTCATGGGATGAGTTAACATTAGGAAAAACAGACCGGACTATGTGGTTTCCCAAAATACCTGCCCAAACATTTAGTTTTTCTGGAAATTATGTTTTTCGCGAAATATGTGAGGGCTTGTGTCACTGTAATACCTTACATTTTTTGTGTTACAATTTCAACTGAGGGAAAAAGTACTTTCGTCAGTAAAACAAATTGATTTTATGTAGTCCCAGTTTAGCTTAATTTGATTGGAGATATTTTCACAAATTTTAGTTTTCGGTTGGGGTCATCATCTGAAAGTTGGTGCACCATTTTTAATTTGTATGGGATGAAATTTGTTTTTAGCGAACGCCCTATGTACTGTCCTTTGACCGGCTCCACAGATAGACGTAAAATGGGCTGTAGAATAAGTAGGGTTTACTACCACATCTGGAATTATGTCAATTTTTCTTGTCATCACCAATTGTTGATCAACCACAGCATTTGACATCTTAAACACTACCTGATACTTCAAACTTCTGAAGAAGCTCCCTCAAATAAGACCTTGATATAGGGCGATCCGGGTATCTCTCATTAAAATGACGTCTTGCTGCAAGGAAACTGTTTATACATTCACTAATTATGACAGCTGCTACTTTGTTGGCTACAGTGCGTACCAGTTTGCCTATGTAGACGCTTAAACATCTCATTAAACAATAATTAAACCAAATAATCAAGGTATAAACACTTTCGCAAAAACTTAACAAAGTAAAAACCAAGAGAATTCAAAAACGTCAACTTTTTGGTCACAGTGGCCCTGTGACGTAACCTATGGCTATTATGTCACTTATTACTACTACTTAAAAAGCCTACATCTGTTTATTTTTATCCTTCGAATTTTATCAGTATAAGTATAACCGCTCAAAGGCTATAATTAATTAATTACACATGGTAAGTTGATAAATACTAATGTATTACAATTACATGGTGGCCAGAGATATTTTGGGGTATACACAAAAAGAAAACAAGAAACCATGAAAAACGAAGGATATCGTGAATTTAATAGAAGAAGGATAAAAATACAAAAATAGATCAGACGGAATAGGAAAACAGAGATACAAAGCCATAAAATAGGAAATTATTTGCAAATGCAGGAAAGCTAAAAAACAATAGATTGATGAAAAGTTAAAAGAGGTACAAACTAAGACGGAAATAGGAAAGACAGACAAAGCATACAAACTGATTAGCATGAATTTTAGGAATATAAAACCACATAGCAAAAATATGTTATGCGGGAGAAAAGTCAATATAGAAAATGTAGAGAAAGTGGTTAGATGGCAAGAATATATAGGGAATTAATATGCAGGAGAGGAACTACCAGCATTAGGACAGGAATCAGACATTGAAAATGATGACTTGGGATATCCTATACTTAGAGATGAGTTTGAATTAGCATTAAAGGGTCTGAGAAATGGTAAGGCGCTGGTTACAGATAAGGTGCAACCAGAAACTCTAAAAACCGCTGGACAAGCAGTAACAGAACGGCTGTTCAAACTTGTAACCTACATGTATGAGACAGGCGAGATACCCAAAGATTTCAAACATAACATTATAGTAACTATACCAAAAAAAGAGGCGTGGATAGATGTGATAATTTTCGAACAATAAGTTTGACAGCATACGTGTCAAAAATATTAACTAGAATTGTACAAAGACGAATGGAATTTGAAAAATACTAGGAGAAGATCAATTTGGGTTTAGGCAAAACGGGACACGGTAGGTTATTTTAGCTCTGAGGGTGATAACGGGGAAAACGATAAAAAAAGGGGAAAGTGTGTATATAGGGTTTGTAGATCTGGAAAAAGCATCGACAATGTAAAATAAAAAAAAATGTTCGAAATACTCAAAAAGATTGGAATGAGTTTTAGGGATAGACAGATAGAACATCGCTTATACAAAAAGCAAACAGCGGTAATAGAACTAGAGCAGGAACGTAGAGAACTCAATATTAGGAAAGAATGTGCCCTATCCTCATTAATTTTTAACTTGTACATTGAAGAGGCAATGAATACTGACAAATGCAGGAAGACATTTGGAATTACTATGCAGGGACAAAAGGTTGATATGCTTATATTTGCAGATGATATAGCGGTATTAGCATCTAGCAAGGAAGAGTTAGAAGCTGCTCTTAATGAAATGGAAACAGTTTTAACAGAGAGATACGGTTTGAAAATTAACCAAAATAAAACTAAAGTACTAGTATGCAAAGGAGGGGAAAATAAATTAAAAACATGAATACAAATAGGTAATGACAACTTACAAGAGGTTAAGAATTTCTGCTACCTAGGAAGCCAAATAACGCAAGCTGGGAAAAGCACAAAGGATATGAAACAAAAGTTTGCACAAGGTCATTCTACATTTAACAAGAAAAAGCAGCTACTGTGTTCAAAGACAACAAACATAGAAACAAGGAAAAGATTGCTTAAAACATATGTGTGGAGCAGTGCACTGTATGGCTGTGAAGTCTGGACAATAGGAGAAGAGGACAAGAGAAAGGTTGAACATGTCATGGACAGACAAAGTTAAGAACAAAGAGATACTAGAAATGTTAGGGGAAGAAAGAAATATGTGGAAAACAGTAAAAAATAGAAGAGATAGGATGATAGGCCACATACTAAGGCATTAGGGAATACAACGGAATATATTAGAAGCAGAGATAGAAAAAAAGGAGAAGTAGATGTAGACCTAGGTTAGACTATTGTTCACAGATAGAGACAGATGTAGGATGTGGGAATTTCAGGGAAATGTGTAGGCTAGCTCAGAATAGAAATCAATGGAGGCACACTTCCAACTAGTCCCAAGATGGAAAACTAATGACGAAAAATATAACTGTACTTGATCATGATGATTATTATAAGCAACTACAGGTATTGTTTGTGCAATATTCTCGAATAATGTTAATTGCGTGAAAGGATTTACTGAAAAACTATTAATTCGGCAAATGTCTAAGTGTTGGGTGATCTTGGCAACCACAAGTTGGTTAACTCCCTTCACATACCACTGAATCCTGGTGATGAAGAGCATATAATTAGAAAACAATAAAAGGGTAACCGAGCTATATATAGACTGTTGTGATAATTTTAGGGAACCGTGCACAGGCTAGCTCAGGATATAAATAAGTGGAGGTATGCATCCAACCAGTTTAGAGATGGAAAACTTAATGACGAAAAAATAAGTGTATTTATTACTATTATAAACAACTACAGGTGTTGGTTGTGAAATATTTTAAACTAATGTTGATTGTTCGAAAGGATATATTGGAAAAACTATTAATTTGGCAAATGTTCAGGTGCTGGGGGAACTTGGCAGCCACAGGCTGCTTTCCACCCCCCACCCCCTTCAAATACCAATGAATACCCAAGAAATAGGGGATATAAAATTGTAAAACAATAGAAGGGGAGCGAACTGTATCTAACAAGAAAGAACAGCGGCTATGTTCAAAGACAACAAACATAGAAACAAGAAAAAAAATTGTTGAAAGCATGTGTGGAGCACAATGAAGTACATTTATGAAATATGGGCAGTAGGAAAAGCAGACAGAAGCCTTCTGGAATGTTGTGCTTCAGATGTATGAGGATGATAGCATGGACTGACAAAGTTAATAACAAATAAGTTATAGAAATAGTAGGGTAATAAAGATATCTATGGAAAACAAAAAAAATAGGAGAAATAGAAGGGCAGGGTACGTTCTAAGGCATTTTTGAGGAATAGTATGGGATATATTACAAGCAGAGATAGGAAAAAGAGGTTGAGGTAGACCTAGATCAGACTATCGCACTGCATAGTGATAGATGCAGACCGTGCAAATATCAGGGAAATGTGTAAGTTAGTTCAGAATAGGAAACAATGAGGGTACGCATCTAACCAGTTGCAGAACTGAAGACCTGATGATGATGAAGAAGATTATGTTATTAGAGATTTGACAAGAAGTGTAGTACTGCATGAATGTAAGACTTGAACATCTACAAAAGCAAAAATAAATGTTTAATCAGGAAACTGAAATTTGGACTTAGAAAAGACAATAGAAAAATATGATTACAAACACTGAAAGGTTCAGGTTAAAGTATAGGAAAAATCCTAAAATGTACAAAGAAAAGAAATCCAATGGGACATTGTTTTGAAAGGACTACACGTCAGAAAATTTTAAAAGAAAACAAAAGAAAAATAGAAAAAAAACGAATTTTGGATGAGGTACAAGTTGCAGAGTTCTGAATAGAGACGAAGAAGATTATCAAAAAATCATGTAAAATAAAACATCAAATAGACTAAATGGTTCACACTTTACATTTTTAGCAAATCATGTTAAATTGTAAAATATTGAAGTTTTTGAAAATAACTTCTGTCATGGATTAGACAATGTGAATGGGATTACTATTTAACTATGCATCGTTTAGAAAACTAGTTTGTATAATGAACTGTAATCAAACTAATGTTCCACATGAAAAAATCCGTTGCTGTATTTACTGCTAAGAAACATGTAGGAATTAATCACTTGGTTGATGTCGTCATGTTTTTAGTATTTCTTACTTTTGGTCAGCAGTACAATAGACAGCTTTAACTTCAGATTTCTTAACATTTTATAATTAGTATTTTGGAGTACTTGAATGTCCCTAATACCAATTTTTTAAATCGTGTCCAATATGCATTAAAATATAAAAACACTGAAGTGATTGACCGTTCTAAAATTAAATACAGTAGGTCCTCGATAATGCGAATCAACTAAACCACTGCGATTCGGATTATCAAAAAATTCGGATTACTGAAACAACATAATACTCAACTAAAATGTACGTAGATACAAATAAACATTTATTTCCAATAGAATGAAATTACATACAACGCAACAAGTTTAAAGTAAATAAACTTAAATGCTTGAAAACGCATATTTTGAAACATAACTACTACTTAAAAAATCTGTTACTTTTGTTTGCATTTTAGAGCATGTGTGAAGTTTTACAGTGGCTTCTTCTCTTAATTTTTTAAGTATCAGTGTATGATTTAAAGAAACTTTGTTTTCCTCTGCCCATTGTATCACTGCAGTCAAATAATTCACTGCATCCTTATGGTTCACTTTTACCATTACGTTTTCTCGCATTTCTTCATCTTCCTCATCCGACTCATTGTCACTTAAAGCAGCGTCTATATCCTCCTGAAGGTACTTGTCTTCAGTTTGTTTGACCCATTGGATGACAGCATTTTCTGAAAGTGGTTGGTCTTTTGATATCGTTTCTAGCATAGTTGAAACATCATCAAGGGTCTCCCATCTTTCACGTAATTGTGTACGTAGTACATTTAAGGGGGATTAAGTCTTCAGGTTCATATTCGTCTGTCATATTCCTTTCATTTCGATATAACAATTTTTTCCAACATTTTTCCAATGAAATTGTCAGAACCTTCTCCCACGCATTATGTAACATGCAGACTGCATCCCATAGATTTATATTTTTTAAACATTTGGAGATGTCATTATTATGCTGCTCTATTGTACCCAAAAGACGAGCCAATAAACTTTTTCTATAGAATAATTTTGTGAGCCTAATGGCATTCTGGTCTAGAAGCTGAATTAACGCTGTACAATTTGGTGGAAGGAAAATTGCATACACATCTCCATTCTCAGAAATTAACTCTTGCTCACTACAATGACTTCGTGCATTATCAATTCAGAGTAGTGCTTTTTCAGGAAGATTTTCTTTCTATAAAAATGCTTTAACCTGATTGCAAAATGAACTGTGAAACCAATCCTTGAAAATGACGGAAGTCATCCATGCATTCTTACTAGATGTATACTCGAAGGGCAACCCTTTATTTTAAATACTCTCGGATTCTTTGATTTTCCTATTATAAGCAGTTTTAGTTTGTGTGATCCAATTCCATTAGTATACGCTAAAAACGTTATTCTTTCTTTACTAGTTTTCCTTCCAGGTGCCGTTTTTTCTTTAGAATGCACTAATGTTTGCTTGGGAAGCATTTTCTAAAACAAATCACTCGTCGACGTTAAAAATTTGAGTTGTAAGAATCTTCTTTTCTTTTATTATTTGTGCTATTTTGTCAATAAAAGGTTGCGCAACAGTTTCATCGCTTGAAAGCTTTTCTCCGCATATTTTAAGATGTCTAAGTCCATGACGTGCTTTAAAATTTAGAAGTCAACCTTTACTTGCGACAAATGTATCTCTATTGTAGCACTCTTTAAAAATTTGTATGGCTTTAGCAGCCAGAATATCAAAACTCACAGATGTATGCCTATTTCGTTGCTGAAGAAACCACGTGTAAAGCATGGTTTCAATTTCTGTATAATCTGCGTGTTTTAAAGTTTTTCGATGTCCCAGACCATAATAACAGGTTTTTACAAAGCTGAAACTTATACAAAATCACTAGTTAAAATTCTCAATAGGAATAAAATTTTATACCTCTTAATTTTCTCCCTCCTTTTTTAATGTCCGTTATTGTAAAAGCACCAACTCCGTACATTAAAGCTAACTGTTTGCCAGTGAAACCACATTTTAACTTATCAAATATTTCCGTGTTTTGCTTCATTGATAAAGTTATGTGTTTTCGCCTAGGAGCCATATTGAAGTCCTCATTTCAATACTACCATAAACACACTAAACTTTCTATGCGTTAAACACAATGCAGATGATTTGCAAGTTGCTACAAGAAAAATTCTGATTACCGCAACCCTAGTAATTCGGATTACCAAGCACAAGAGGTTAGTTCAGATTACCGCAACATTCGGACTACTGCGATTAGAATTAACGAGTCTACTGTAGTATTAAACCAATTCACATATTTCATAATTGATGATACTGTTCATACATAATCATAATTAAGCTTACTTTAACAGATTTTATGTAATGTAAAATAGTTATTATTACTTAATAACATTTTTGTAAGCACCTTATGGATAATTGAACATATTTATTACTTAGGACCAAATCCACCGTATTTTGGTTAAGCCAATCTTTTATTATTTAAACTACTGCTGTTATGCACCGCACAATAAGTCTATGCGGTTTAAAAAAGCACGTCTATAATTTGCCAGCTTTGTAGAAAGTTAAGAAATGTTACGCTTTTAGTAAAAATCAGTATTAGCAGTAGTGTTTGATGTGGGATAGAGAAGAACCCTTTGATATTGGGACTTAATAACCATTCGATGTAGGACAGAATAGATAAAGCAAAATGCGATTTACAGTAAGATTATAAACAGCTAAATCCAATATTGGTACTTACATGTATTTTGTCAATCTCTTCCAACTGGCCTTTGTGTGTGTGTGTGTGTGTGTGTGTGTGTGTGTGTGTGTGTGTGTGTGTATGCACGCATGCGTGCGTGCGTGCGTGCGCGCGTGCGTGCGTGTGTGCGTGGGTTGACACGGTCAACATACAGAAAATGTGTGGTCTGGAAAATGCACAATTCCAAGCACGCACAGCAACAACAATCCTAACAACAAAAATATTCACCTTACTTGAGTGATGGTCAAAATGCGAATCGGTTTACAATAATAACACATAATCCCAGCACTTGCGCAGTATTGTCTATACATTCGAACTATATTGGATTCACACGCATGAAGTTATTAGTATAATTTGATACAAACACTAGCATGATTCAGGTAGTTTTGACGTTTAAATTGCTTATTTTATTTGAGATCAAGGCATTCACTGCCAGTGAACTTTATCTGAAAGATAAAATTCAATGTTCACTGTTGTCAGTTAATCAAAAATTATCTAAAATGCGTCCAGGAGTTGCAAATTTCACTGGCAATGACAAACAATATTTATTCAATATAATTGCAAAATGTTCGCATATTATAGAAGACAAACAAATGGACAAAACTTCTTTAGCTGAAAAATTATCCACTTGGGTAAAGATAGCAAACGATTTTCATTCTAGCTTTATTTGTTCTAAAACGAAAACGTCTAAAAACTAAATGATCCATATCTGCAAAATAATTAGTGTGATCGTAAAATCGTATTGAAAATCCAAAAGCTATTATATTTAATATATCTAAATCATCATCAATAAATATTTCGTCTTCAATTTCGATCATTCTAACGTCAGGCTTAAGGTTTCAGCCGCCGAAGTTCGGGGCTTATTTTGTAACTTGCTTAAACATACATTACTGTTTGGTGTATATAAATTTTACAATATAAAGTGGCTTTAATGGTTACATGGGTTTAAACGTAAATGGTGCATTCTGTCCTTGATGATTTTATTGTAAACAGCACACAACAATATCACTTAAAAATCAATTTCAGGTTTTGGTGCATCTTTACTACTAACTCAAGTTGATGTAATAGTATCTCAATATTTTCACTTAAGGTTGCAAACTGTTCGAACATTATTAAATGCGTTTACTGCAACTGGTTTTATACTAACACCAATTATTTTGGGACATGGAATTTTAAAGATAGGAATTTTACGATGTATTACCTGGTACCAGGCCATAATATTACAGGGACTAGTAATCGGTATTGCATTTAAGAAGCCCGAATATCTAAAGTTACATAGAAGCAGATATAATTTATTAAAGGTAAGTAAAATTTTACAATTTAGTTTTAATAACGACTTGACGAGTCTAGTTTCAAAACTTCTCATTACTGCAATTGAGAACAATTATGGTTTCAGAGATATTCCCTTTTGTATTGTTCTTTCACCTAAATTAGAGAAATAGTGGATCAACGTCACAGAAATAAGTTATTCATGTGAAAGGTAAACCTTCATTTCATCTGTATATCAATCACTAAAACTCTGGTAGATATGTCGTTATATTGGAGAATCAATATTTTCCACAAAATAGTTTATCGTCATTAGATCTACAGTCCTGGATTTGGTTGGATATGTACCTAAATTGTTTTTTATTCTGAACTAACAAAACAGCACATAGGCAAAAATGTGGCAACATTTTACTAAACTGCTACCAAATCAGTTATATTCAAATAAGTTATAGGAAAAATATTTTCAGCAAGATAATACTACAGGAAAAGTGGCATGGGAAACTGTTGCATATACAAATATCAAATTTTCTAGTAGATCAAGTACATACATACATGTAAACAGGAATGCATTTATACATACCCACATGCATGCATTCATATATACAAAATGTAAATGTACCTATAAGTAATGTACCACTGTTATGGCATTTACCTTGAATCTTATAGTACAATCTAGTACAATACTTTCATTAAATACACAGACATTAGGAAATTAAATGGAAAATTCATATAAGCAACAGTTCATAACATTATTATTTATGGTATACAAATGATAAATGTTTTGATTTGATATGAATATGGTATGTGACATTGGTTCAGTTTAGTCACTATAGCTAATATTCTCATTGCCCGCTTATACCAATAAAGTTCTTCTTGCTAAAATTATAAAAGTAGTCTCAGAATTTTAATTACTGTTAAATTAAAGAGAAGATTTTGTATCTTTATTTATATCAAACGATAATTTGTAATTGCATACCATCCACTTCTTCACATTCATCGAGCCTGGAACTGAAATTTTCAGTTACTTGTTGGAGTATCCCTCTTGAAATAGTGTTGATTTCTTCTGTGATTCTATGCTTTAAAACATTTAAGTTGGGTGATAATGTGTTGAAAACCTTACTTTTTAAGTAGCGCCATACGAAAAAATCAAGCATTAAATCTGGACTCCTCAGTGGGCAGTTGATGTATCTTCGGTGACTAATTACTCTTATATGAATAAATTGTGAAGAAAGCTAATGAGTAATATACAGTGCTTCCCAAAAGTAACGGATAAATTCGATTAAATGATTATTGACAATTTCTGAGTAAAAAGCTCTGACACGTCGATTTTTATTTTTAAATTGACATTTAATTATATAATTTTTAACCCCCCACCCTTCAACCCCTAAGCGCTAGCATCCCCTACTTAAAAATTTTAAATGGCAATGTACCCCTTGTGATACCTCAATTAATAGCATTTTTCATTCAGAAATAAAATTTAAAAAAAATTTTAAATCGGTTGATAAATAACTGTTTTATTCAAAAAAACTTATTTGCTTAAAGTGCCAATTATCGGGTATGCCTTTACAAACAAAATGTTTGTAAAGTGTCAAATAAGTTTAGTGAAAGTACGTTAGTTAAGTACGTGTTGCTTGTTTAATAATAAGTTAGAAATACGAGACTTAACGAAGCCTAAAGGATTGAAATTTTAATGATGATTGGCTTTGGAGATAGAATTCGAACGCACAAAGAAGTTCGAATTTTATTCAATGTAATTCATCCTGACCTCCCCTCCAATCTCGCAATCAACGATAAGCCGAATTGAAAATAAATTTCGGAATATTGGACACGTACGAGATAAATCTAAAGATGGACGTCCATCAGCTTTAGATGAAGATTCAGAATTGGATGACTTGCTATTTGTGCAGGAAAATTCACATTCAAGCATTGCGAGTCGCTTCACAGTTAAATTCATCAAAAAGTGCAGTTCATAGAATTCTCCGTAAGCAAAGATTTCACCCTTACAAAGTGCAAGAGTTATCAGATGATGATTTTGATAGGCGAGCGCAATTTGGTGAGACAATGATGGAACTTTGCAATGACAATCCTGGATTGGAAGGAAATATTATGTTTTCGGATGAGGCAACATTTTATTTCAATGGTACCATTAATAAGCAGAATTGCCGTTATTGGGCTGATGAAAATCCGCATTGGATGATGGAAGCAAATACACAATTTCCACAAAAGATGAATGTTTGGGTGGGGATAGTGGATAATACAGTTATTGGACCGTACTTTTTTGAGAGCATTCAATGAGAACAGTATCTAAATTTTCTCCAATTTGAATTAATTCGGGCTTTAGCGGTACTACATCTGAATGCAGAAGATCCTGATTCACCTCATCCTAGTATTTGGGTACAGCAAGATGGTGCGCCTCCCCACTATGCACGTCCAGTACGAGAATATTTCGACCAAGTATTTCCTATGAGGTGGATTGGTAGACGAGGACAAATTGAATGGACCGCTAGGTCTCCCGTCTTAACCCCTTTGGATTATTTCCTCTGGGGTTATTTAAAATCTAAAGTGTATCTGAATAGGCCTCAAAACGTAAACGAGTTAAAGCAGAGAATTCGGAATGAAATTCGCTTAATTTCCCCTCAGATAGTAAACAAAGTTCAACAAGAGTTTGTCTCTAGATTAGGATACTGCCTAGCGACTAACGGACAGCAGTTTGAACATTTAATTTAAATTGGGTTTGTTTTTGTTTTTTATTCGTTTTGTTTATTGAATAAAACTGACTTATTATTAAACAAGCAACACGCACTTAACTAACGTACTTTCACTAAACTTATTTGACACTTTACAAACATTTTGTTTGTCAAGGCATCCCCGATAATTGGCACTTTGAGCGAATAAGTTTTTATTGAATAAAACAGTTATTTATCAACCGATTTAGCATTTTCTGTAAAATTTTATTTCTGCATGAAAAATGCTATTAATTGAGGTATCACAAGGGGTACATTGCCATTTAAAATTTTTAAGTAGGGGATGCTAGCGCTTAGGGGTTGAAGGGTGGGGGGTTAAAAATTATATAATTAAATGACAATTTAAAAATAAAAATCGACGTGTCAAAGCTTTTTACTCAGAAATTGTCAATAATCATTTAATCGAATTTATCCGTTACTTTTGGGAAGCACTGTATGATGTGGAAAGTGGCACCATTTTGTCGGAAAAATTTGTTGCAATTGTAGTTAATCAGACATCACATATATGTAGTCAAAAATGTTCGACTCTTTTTGTAATATCGATCGGAATTAGTAGTCTGAGTGCAGCCTCCTTAAAAACGCATGGGCCGATAACTCCTTGATTAGCAGCTCAAACCACAACATTAAGCGAGTGTAATAGTTTTTGATGCAATTTGTGGATTTTCAGAAGCCCAATATCTACAATTTTGTTTATTCACATGGCAGTTGATGTGAAAATTGGATTCATCAAAGAACCATTTGCTATTAAAGTTCCAAAAACGATTTTTCATTGTCCTGCTAAATTTGGCCAGTTTAGCATGACCATGGGGCTATATCTCTTGCACAACTATTTTGCAGGGGTGACAATGTAAATGAATGCAAATAATACGATGGATTGTGAATTTGTTCAAAGTTAGAGAAACAATACACAAGCGTAGTGATTGTCATGGATCATCCATAACAAGACTGGTGAGCGTGCTAAATACTCATGATCGTTCTTGATGTCCTTATGTGTGCTGTTGATTTATCTGGCATTGTTTTCAATATTTGCAAACTTGTACACCAAATTCTTAATTAACTTTGCACCTACACATTTCTCATGTTTGTTAAATTACTATGTGTCCTATAAAGACATTAAACAACAGTGTAAGAATCATTGTTCTTATAAAATGCTAACATGCAAAACATTTGTTGCTGTTTCGTGAAACAATTCATTGATAGTAAACTACACAAGCCTATCAAGCGTTTAACTCTCCACATGCTATCTGTTTGGCACGTAACGGTCCAATCAAAAACGAAAAACATTCTGAAACACCTTATGTCATGCATATATTTTAATTTACGCATAAAAGACTAGATAAAAGCATGCAATGCTCACTTTTCTAATTCATTATTTTCATTTAACATATTCACATAGTAATTAGATTTTATTTAAGGGTATTGCAGATGAGGAAGAAGATATTTTCACAAAAAGTACTACTGAGTTACAAAGTACTAGAACATCATTACAAAATGATCTGAAATCAGTATCTGTAACTGAATCTGATACAAAAAGCAACCCACAACCGCAATCACTTCAAGAGGAATTAAGCCAGGCAGGATGGGAAAAATTTAATGAAGATTCAAATACAACAACAAATAAACATACGAAATTAAATGTAGCATTTGCAGTTGAATTTAATAATACAAGCAGCAAAGTCAACCATATAGAAGAAAATATCGATATACCACAACCTTTATTTACAGACTCATACTTAAATAACAACGTATCTTATTCATATGAATCATCACCAACTGAAGTAGATAATCCAGTAGTTTTTATGCCAATAGTAGAACCACCTAGAAGAAAGTGGACCCCAGATTTAAACTGTTTCAAGCAACCAACATTTTACAAGACTCTATTTTTTGTTATTACTCTGAAATACTCAATATTCACATTTTGGACATTATTCCCTTCACAATTGTATTTAAAGATAGACCATTTAAAAGTACACCATGCAGCAATTCTTGTTGGATGTGTTGGTATTATGGGTTTAATATTTTCTGTAGCAACAACATGCATCAAGATAAATAAAAATATCCGCATTGCTATGGTATCTATTTTTTGTTGGACTGGTGCTGCAGGATCTTTAAGTAAGTATAAACTTAATATAAATCAACTGCAATATAAAATTTTACTTTTCTAATTGTGATTCTGATTCTAATAATATTCGTTGTGTCAAAATGTAACTGGTATAACCACTGCCATATACATCTCATGTTTTTAATGGAAGCATACCTAAAAATTTATAACCAGGATATTCCAGAGAAGGTGATCAAAGAAACAGAATTATTCCCTGCCCTACGAAATCAACATGTTTGGTTCAAAAATTATTAGTTTTATCATGTGCATCAATACCCTTAATTATCTAGGCCAATACTGGGAAAGATGGACATCGATAATAAAAAAAAGATAATTCAAATTATCAATTTATTATTGGTTTAAAAATATGTATGCATGATTTTGGGTCATTGTTACCCAATATAATTTTATAAAAAGTATTTAAACAATAACTCAACATAGATATTTAACCAAAAAAATCGCATTAACAACCAATACTTCTAATTCAAGCATATTTATTCATTTGGTAGACAAAATAGACTGATAGAATGTGCAATTCCAAAGTACGTTTGTAACTGTTTGTTTAGCTCCGATAAAACGTGTCAATATTCGAATAAAAAACATCTATTATTCGTTTCATATGTTAAAATGCATGCATAGTTTCATTAAAAAATAATAAATTTAAATAAAAATAATTTACGTATTTGAATCACAAATACTCCACAAACCGAATAATCCACACCCAGAGAATATGCCATTTTGTTTATTTACAGTGCATGAGTTTCTAAAAACTGTCTGGTCTGTCAAAGTTTACTTCATTTTAAAAAGCACTTATATTATAAAGATGTTCAAGCAAATTTTAGAAAACATATATAATTGATGCCGATTCTTGCCAGTCAAGTTACGATAGTTTATTACCAGAGCAATTTTTAATATTGTAGATTTATAAAAGTTGTACCTTACTCACTTACTCACAATTCTGCAGTTTATTACAGAGTTGAGAAATTTATACAAAACTAAATACAATAAACAAAACGTAGAATTGTTACGGTCATGTGAACATTTCTCGTTTCAAATTTGGAATACACCAGCAAGTCTCATGTTATTTAGCTAACGCGCTCTTCTCTCTAAGAGCTGCAGGTTAGAGGTGATAATGGGATAGCATGGAAATCATGGTTGCTAGGAGAAGAGGCAACGTTTGTCTGAAGTTTGTGAAATTTGTAAACAAATATGTCTGGGTAAAAAGAAAGAAGTGTTTTTGACCTAGAGTTCTACAAAACACGGAAGTGTGTTTTCCCTTCAACAGAAGTGTAGTTGTTTGGGACATTTATTCGGCCAAATGTATGTACCTTAACCGTATTGGTTAGAATCTGAAATATGTCAAGAATAGTTCTATTATAATGAAATGGTACACCATTGCTCCAAGTTAAATTGAGATCCTTTAAACTAAAACATCGCACCAAGTTAGTTCAAAGGCTTAGGTCAGTTGGCAGTTATCCTACGTAAGATAACTGGAACTTACAATCGTCCGTGCTGTCAGAATACTGCCTTAAAGGTACCATCATTAGTTTAAGTAAGCCTAGGTTATTGTAATTGAAAATTTATTCCTGAAAGCGCATTTAGATCTGCATTGACTTATAGTCTTATTGTTAAATAAGTTGTATAAAAAAAATAGATTGATTTTCGAGAACTCAAGTTTCTTTTGAATGTGCGATAGGACTAGGTATGATAAGACAAAACAGATCGACGATTCCATGAATCTCTCCAAATCCAAAAGGTAGAGTAATCTTGCACTAAGTTTCATTTGAGCTACCCTTTTTGCAATCTATATTGGGGAATTTAACAGTGGTGTTTGTAGATAACTGTTGGCGCCATTAAGGTAATTTTATTAAAAGTAGAAATGCTAACATTTGTATATAGTTTATTTATCTAGTTGATAGCTCGCAGATGTTGAAAGTCAAGGTACAAGTTTAGTTGCTCTTCGTACTTTGTATTGAAAGGTGTTGTTTCCAATACATAAGTAAAACGTGTGTCGCTGTGCCAATATCAGCAGCCAGCTGTCGAACTCGTCCGCCGCCATCAATAACTATATTGATTAAGGGTGCCCTTTTTGAATCTAGTAGAAAAGTGGTTTCCTGTTGATCTTCTGCAGTCGATGCTGAATTGGTAAGTACTTTTGTCTTGCATTTGTTTTATTTATGTATTTGGAACTTCCGCTAAAATGATTTATTAAAATCAGTTTGTACTACCGCTTCACGCTCAAACATTGGTCCTATTCGAGTCGAATGTTCAGTTTTTATTTGTCATAAAAATAATTATTCTATGATAAAATATATGATACAATTTTTGTTGAATTTCAACATCTGCGAGTCTTGTTGAGTTATTGTGAAAACGCCTTCAATTTGCGATAAGTAAACTATTGAGATTAGACGTATACTTTAAACTAATTTGTTTAGGTTTTGATATTTAATTAATAAAAGATTATACAATGAGTCATTTAGAGCTTAGTTCTTGGGTAACTAAAAGGGAGAAATATTTTGCTAGAATTCAAGCACTTTATGACGTAGGAAACAGATGTATTTTGTTATTAGAAAAGGAACAATCATACGCACCAGAATTAGATAGTTTCATTTCGCATTTCAATAGAATGGAAGAGGATTTAGATGCTTTTGAACGCATAAATGATAAAATAGGAATTTTAAATTTTAAGGTAGAAGAAAGAGAACGCATTGACGTTAATCAACCTTCAGTAGCCTATGATGAACTTTACTTTAGTATAAAAACGCAAGCTCGTAAGTTAAACGTTCAAATTGAAGGACAAACCTCCGCCGCCACTTCGTCTACTGTAGTAAATATTGAATCTCAATCGGCAAAATTACCGAAAATAGAAATTGAACCGTTTGATGGGGTAAAAATAAACGATTGGCCAAACTTTTACTCTCTTTTTACGTCCCTGATTCATAAAAATAAATCACTTTCAAAGGTGGAAAAATTAACGTATTTAAGAAGCTTATTAAAACAACACGCATTATCACTTATTGAATCCTTATCAATATCAGATCAGAATTACGATATTGCAATGCAAACTTTAATAAAACGCTTTCAAAATAAACGTTTACTAGCTTCAAATTATTTAGATAAAATATTTTCATTCCGTACCCTGTTTGAAGACTCCTCGAGATCATTAAATTCGTTTGTTGAAGTATTTAGTACGAATTTAAACGCTTTAAAGGCACTGCAAATTCCTGATTTATTTGACTTTACTATTTTACACGCTGGTTTACGATCACTGTCGCCTACCTCACGCAAAGAATTTGAATTCAAATGTTCTGATATGGATATTCCTAAATGTAACGACTTGATCAAATTTGTAGAAGATAGGATTAAAGTTGTTGAATTAACGCATTCAAACGCCAGGTCCGCGCCTCCGCAATCATGTAAGCCTGTACTTGCAATTACTAAATCAAATAAGGGACATTTTAGCAATCCACGCAATTCTTTGTTGTCTATCGCTTCCAATAAATCTGACATTACAAGAGGACATCCTGGATGCCCTTTATGCAATTCATCACATAAAATTTACGCATGTGAAAAGTTTAAAGAATTTCCCATTTCTCAACGTTATGATGTTGTAAAGAAATTTGCATTATGTTTTAATTGTTTAGGTTTTCATAGATTGTCTGTATGTAGATCTCAGTCAAAATGTGTACATTGTGGAAATCCCAGACATCATAGTTTATTGCATATGATTAATGATAATAAAAATCGTTCCTCATTAAATACTATACGAGATTGCCAAAATAGTGTTTCACTGAAAGATGAGAATAATATAATAGGGGTTGAATCAAATTCTGCACTGCAGACATTGTCTTGCTCTGTTACCGAAAATGTTTCGATGAACAATTGTTCAATATTGTTAAGTACCGCTATTATTGGGATGTATGATGCAAGTGGTTATGTAATTCCTATTCGTGCCGTAATTGATAGTGGTTCCCAAGTTAGTCTGATTACCAATGCTTGTGTACAAAAACTAGGTTTGGTACGATACAGAAATCATATCGCGTTGAAGGGGGTGTCTAATATCGCTATTGAGAAAAATAGAGGTTTTGTTAATTGTTCGATTACACCATTAAATAATTCAAATATCCAACTTTATACAAATGCTTTAATAGTTGATCAAATTTGTAGCGACCAACCTAATGTACCCATAGTTTCAGATGTAAGGAATCGCTTTTCTGATATCAGTCTAGCTGATCCTTATTTCGATAAAAGGGCTCCTATTGAGTGTTTATTGGGCGCTGATTTATATACTGAAATTATGGCAGACTCTCATTCTATTATTAAGGGACAACCAAGTGCTATTTCTACAATTTTTGGATGGGTTCTGTGTGGCAAAGTGCCTCAACCCCTCTCACTGTCACTTAGTAACAAATCTAATCATACTTCGCTTTTTTATGTTGTGAATCATTAGACACTTCTCTTCGCAAATTTTGGGAAGTTGAAGAGGTCAACCGCCCTCTGCCGATTAATCCTGAAGATTCTATAATTGAATCGCAGTTTATAAAGAATTGTTCACGTGATCCTTCAGGACGATATACTGTTAGTCTTCCTTTTCTTGAGGAAAATTCCCTTCTACCTGATACTAGGATGTACGCTCAGAAACGCTTAATTAATTTGGAGAAACGCTTACAACGCCAACCCTCACTTTACATCAAATATCGCAATTTTATGGATCAATACATAAACTTAGGTCATATGAATATCACTTCCTCACATTCTAATTATATTATTCCACATCACTGCGTAGAAAAGCAGGCTAGTAGTACCACCAAAATTAGAACGGTTTTCGACGTGTCGTTTCGCCCCACCTTAAACAGTAAATCTCTTAATGATTTTCTTTACCAGGTCCTAAATTGCAACGTGATATAACAGACATCATTTGCAATTTTCGACTTCACGCTGTAGTCGTTTGTTGTGATGTTCAACAAATGTACCGCCAAATATTAATAAACAAAGATCAACGTAAATTTCAACACATTTACTACCGCACTGAACCCGACGGTGACATTCAAGAATACGAATTAAATACGGTCACCTTCGGCGTGTCAACCGCACCCTATTTAGCGCAAAGGGCGCTTCATCAATTGGTTGAAGATGAAGGTCAACAATTTCCTTTAGCTTCAAAAGCAATAATGCAACAAACTTATGATAAGAAACAAGATGGCCGAAAGTGAAGTTGATGTGTTATTAGCTGTGTGTAAATACTGTAGAAATAAGTGTAATACTGGTCCTAAATGTGAGTGTTGTGGATCAGTATATCATCCAAGTTGTGCTAAGCGAAAGAAATTAATATTCATTAATGATAGTACTATTAATTGTTGTGAAGAAACAGATTATGAATCTTTAAGTGCCTCTAACAATATTGAAATATTAAAGGAAGGTGAACAAAGTTCATCAGAGATAAGTTTATTAAAATGTATTATTGAACAAAAGGATATTATTATCTATGAACTGA
The DNA here is from genome assembly GCA_036346225.1 of Platerodrilus igneus. Classification (NCBI taxonomy): domain Eukaryota; kingdom Metazoa; phylum Arthropoda; class Insecta; order Coleoptera; family Lycidae; genus Platerodrilus; species Platerodrilus igneus. Next base: position 1,297,347 of record JARFIW010001151.1, on the reverse strand, counting down.
GAGATAAGATTCAATTACTCCAAGATAAAATTTACTTGTTAAATAAAGTGCATAAATTAGTAAATCCTGTTGAATTGCAGCCTGTTATCAATACCACTTATGCTCAAGTGGCTCAAAACAAGAACCTGTCTGAGGATCACTGTAATAAAAAAGAGACTGATAAGGTAAACTGCACTGAACTAAATGCAAATAATATTACAAAAGCTGTTTTGCAACCTAACAATGTATCTACTAGTACCCAAATTAGCAGTATTAAATCAGATAAAGGTACTTCTAAAATAGTTACAAACAATGAAGTTTCCCTTGCTATCCAAAATGCATGTGTACAAAACACCATAGCAGATGATGACTTTCAACATGTAAAATACAGAAAGTCTCAAAATGCTAATATGAAAACAGTAAAAGAGGATTATGTAGCTAAGAATAAAAGAACAAAACCCTTTGTTGGCACATCAAATGCTGCTGAACTGAAAAGTATACCTAAACTTTCATCAATACATGTAAGCAGACTTGATCCACAAACAACAGCTGACGATTTAATCGCATTTATTCAACCACATATATCACAAGTGAGATGTGAAAAGTTAAATTCGAAAAACCTGATGTTTATTCTTCTTATAAAGTGTCAGTCCCAGTCAATCAGGTGGCTGTGCTTCTTGATGAAGCCTTTTGGCCGAAGGGAGTTTACGTCAATAGGTTTTTTCAGAAGCGACCGACTGTGCAAGTAGCAACCTAATATTACATAGTGTGTCATTACATGGTTACAGTGAAAGTAGAGCCAATAGTCATGTGAATCCTACTGATCAAATCAAAAAAAGTTCATTTAATAAATTATACATAGCACATGTTAATATAAGATCACTTGTTCCTTCTTTTATGGGATCAAGGAATTAGTGCTACAAGAAAAATTCCATATACTATCAGTAACTGAAACATGGTTGTCAACAAATGACTTTGATGAGTTGCTAGCCATTCCTGGGTATAACCTATTCCGAGTTGATAGAGCAACCAGGGTGGTGGCGTTGCTATTTATGTAGCTCATGAATTCAGGTGCAAAGTTCTAAATACATCTAATATAACTAGTGACATTGAGCAGTTATGGTGTGAAATTGCATACAAAATGTGAAGATTTTGTGTGCAACTTTATACAAGCCACCTTCAGTAAATTACAAACAAATTGATATAATAGAAAGTACCCTATCTCAATTTTCATCACATTATGGTCAGACTATTTTGATGGGAGACCTAAACATTAATATGAAAGAGAATAACTTTGAAAGTAAGTACCTTGAGAAGATACTTATTGCATTTAATTTAAAACAAGTAATTTTGGAACCTACTCGGCTCACTTATACTAACAGCAGTTTGATTGATGTTATCTGTGTTGATAACTCATTAAAATTAATTACGTCAGGTACTATGGAAATGTATAGCCTTACTGACCATAGATTGGTTTATTCAGTTTTAGATGTACGAGTACCTAAACATTTCCTAAACTTGTGAAATACCGTGACTTTAAAAATTTTAATCTTAACCAGTTTAATCTTGACATGGCTAAGATAGACTTTATAAGTATGGTTCAGAATGGCAGTGCTGAAAATAAAGTTACTGCTCTTAATAGATGCTTGTTGCGTATTTTTGATAAACATGCACCTGAGAAGATCGTCGCTGTAAGAAAGCAACACTTTCCGTATATTACAGAAACTATAAAGGAAATAATAAAGCTAAAAATAAAGCCTTTGTCAAATATAAAGGCACTCATAAGATAGAGCATAGAAAGTACTATTTAGACATTAAGAATTATTTATCCTTTGCAATAAAAAATGAGAAAAGGCTTACATGGAATTTGAACTTAAAAGAAAGTATGAACTCTAAAAAGATGGGAAAAACTTAGGGAATGGAACATACACATTAGACCTAATATGGAAATTCCAAATCATATAGTTGATGCAAATGCCATAAGTAACTACTTTGAAAGTGTCTTTATGATGGCTCCTCCAATTTGTGAACGCACCAAGGAATATTATGAGTCTAATAGATTCCTAAAATGTAACACCACTTTTAAGTTTAAACTTATTACTGAGCATGATCTCCAGGCGGCCTTTAGGAAAATTAAGTCCCGTGCTATGGGAATAGATGGTATTAGCTATGAAATACTGTTTTTTAGTCTTGACCATATTTTGAGTGCGCTAACATTGTTAATTAATGACTTTCTGCAAAACAGTGAATTCCTAAGCAATGGAAAACTTCATTAATTAAGCCGATTCCAAAGATCCCAAAGGTGAAATCGGTGGGTGACTTAAGACCAATAAGCATTCTGCCAATATTGGCAAAAATGATGGAGATTCTTGTCTATAATATGATTAATGAATATATTATGAAACAGAACATCCTTCCAAGTGTTCAGTCAGGTTTTCGACAGTATCACAGTACTTCAACTGCCCTTACTAAAGTTACAACTGAAATAGTAAATGGTATGGATAATCAGAAGGTGTCCTGCTTGACGTTGCTTGACTTCAGCAAGGCTTTCGATGTCTTAAATTGTAATTTGCTTATAGCAAAACTACGCTACTATTGTTTCTCTGATCAAGTGTGTGCCTGGTTTTAAGCTACCTACTATCAAGAGTTCAAATAGTAGAAATGAATGGTAAAAAAGCCCAACCTTTTGTAACTTCCTGCGGTGTGCCACAGGGGAGTGTTTTAGGTCCTCTCTTATTTAGTATATACACTTCCGACTTGCCTAAGATGGTCCAATTCTGTTCTATCTATCTTTATGCTGACGACACGCAGCTTTTGAGGACTTTTATGCCAGATGAGTCTATTCAAGCGATAGCAGAAATAAATGCTGATTTGCAAGCCATATTGCATTGGACTGATAGACATGGTCTACAATTGAATGCGAAAAAAAGTATGTACATGATATTAGGGAGTAACACCAACATAAACAAATTTAAGAATTATAAATGCTCGGCAATTTGTATAAGTGGAGATAGTTTACTTAAAGTCGAGCAAACCAAGAGTTTGGGACTTATCTTAGATAGCGAGCTCAATTTTGAAAGGCATGTGGACATAAAACTTAAACAAGTGTATATTAAACTTAAAACTCTTTACCCTTTTAAATATCTATTGTCTGAAAAAGTTAAAGGATTCCTAATTCAATCGCTTGTATATCCTATTTTTGATTACTGTAGCGTGGTTTATTATAATTTTTTGGCACGTCATTATAAAAATAAGATTCAACTTGCTCAAAATGCTTGTATTAGATATATACATTGCATTAAGAAGTATGATCATATATCCCCTAGTTATTACCAACATAGTTATTTAAAATTTGAATATCGAATTCAGTTGCATTTTGCTGTCTTTGTGTATAAAATTTGTAAAAACAAGGCCCCATTGTATTTATTGGATAGTATAATCTCAAGACGTAGTGTGCATAAGAAAAACCTTCGCGAAATTGTTAAGTATGATATACCAATGCACAAGACCGCTAAGTTTGAAAACTCTTTCGCTTACACTGCTATTACTCTAATCAATTCAAAAATTTATAATGATGTATGTCACAGTTCATTAATTAATTTTAAGAAAAAATATACTGAATTTCTTTTAATTGTTCAACTTATTAAGTAGTTACATTATTGTAATACTATTGTTATACTTAATGTGTATTGCAGGTAACATGGAAGAACGTATATACGAATGTTACCTTTTGTGTATCTACTTTCTGTTTTTTTTTTTTTACACAATAAAAATTTTTCTATTCTATTCTTATGTGGATGATATCTGCAAAAGTGTAGATACCATTCAAGAAGCATTACAATTACAAACGCAGTTAATAGACATTTTTAAACTAGGAGGTTTTAGTTTACGAAAATGGATTAGCAATCATCAATCTGTTCTTGAGGGTGTACCCATTGATTATCGCAATCACGCTTTAATTTTAAATACAGAAGATAATTCTATTAAGATCCTCGGTGTTCAATATGAACCACGCGAAGATTCTTTTTCGTATCGTATAAATTCGAATTCGAGTGTTATGACTAAAAGAAGTATGTTATCTGAAATTGCAAAATTTTATGACCCTTTAGGGTGGCTTACGCCAGTTATTTTTTACGCAAAATTACTAATTCAAAAGGTATGGTTATTAGGATTAAACTGCGATGAGCCGCTTCCAACTAAAATTCAAGAAGAATGGAAACAGTTCGTTATTGATTTACCCTTGTTAACTGAAATTAGAATTTCTCGTCATATCGATTTTAAGTTAGCACTTTCTCGTCAAGTGATCGGATTTTGTGATGGTTCGTCAAAGGGATATGGAGCGGTCATATCCGCTGCGAATTTCAAAATTATATTAATATTTATTTGCTTAAAGCAAAAAGTCATATAGCCCCGCTTAAAACTTTAAGTATTCCTCGCTTGGAATTATCTGCTGCAGTTCTTTTAAGTCGTCTATTAAATTCCGTCGAATGTTTTATAAAACAAATCGAACCATGCTCCGTTCATTTATTTACGGATTCGTCAGTTGTACTTGCTTGGTTACGTACACCGCCTCATACCTTAAAAATTTTTGTGTCTAATAGAATTGTTGAAATTTTAGAAACTTCTCTGCCTACTTATTGGCATCATGTTTCAACACAAGACAATCCTAGTGATTGTGCAAGTAGGGGTTTACAACCCAAATTCTTATCGCAATTTACCCTCTGGTGGAAGGGCCCTCGTTTTTTGTATACGCCCTTTAGTACCTGGAACTTAAATTCTTGCAGTCCCCTACAGGATAATTTAGTACCAGAATTAAAGTCTGAAACGCTTATTGCCACCACAGCTAAAATATTGCCTCTATTAGAATCAATAAATAAATGTTCAAGTTTTAGTAAATTGCAAAAAAGTATTGCTTTTGTATTGAGATTTTGTTTTAATTCACGATGTAAAATATTACAACTTCCACGACTGATAGAATGTGCAATTCCAAAGTACGTTTGTAACTGTTTGTTTAGCTCCGATAAAACGTGTCAATATTCGAATAAAAAACATCTATTATTCGTTTCATATGTTAAAATGCATGCATAGTTTCATTAAAAAATAATAAATTTAAATAAAAATAATTTACGTATTTGAATCACAAATACTCCACAAACCGAATAATCCACACCCAGAGAATATGCCATTTTGTTTATTTACAGTGCATGAGTTTCTAAAAACTGTCTGGTCTGTCAAAGTTTACTTCATTTTAAAAAGCACTTATATTATAAAGATGTTCAAGCAAATTTTAGAAAACATATATAATTGATGCCGATTCTTGCCAGTCAAGTTACGATAGTTTATTACCAGAGCAATTTTTAATATTGTAGATTTATAAAAGTTGTACCTTACTCACTTACTCACAATTCTGCAGTTTATTACAGAGTTGAGAAATTTATACAAAACTAAATACAATAAACAAAACGTAGAATTGTTACGGTCATGTGAACATTTCTCGTTTCAAATTTGGAATACACCAGCAAGTCTCATGTTATTTAGCTAACGCGCTCTTCTCTCTAAGAGCTGCAGGTTAGAGGTGATAATGGGATAGCATGGAAATCATGGTTGCTAGGAGAAGAGGCAACGTTTGTCTGAAGTTTGTGAAATTTGTAAACAAATATGTCTGGGTAAAAAGAAAAGAAGTGTTTTTGACCTAGAGTTCTACAAAACACGGAAGTGTGTTTTCCCTTCAACAGAAGTGTAGTTGTTTGGGACATTTATTCGGCCAAATGTATGTACCTTAACCGTATTGGTTAGAATCTGAAATATGTCAAGAATAGTTCTATTATAATGAAATGGTACACCATTGCTCCAAGTTAAATTGAGATCCTTTAAACTAAAACATCGCACCAAGTTAGTTCAAAGGCTTAGGTCAGTTGGCAGTTATCCTACGTAAGATAACTGGAACTTACAATCGTCCGTGCTGTCAGAATACTGCCTTAAAGGTACCATCATTAGTTTAAGTAAGCCTAGGTTATTGTAATTGAAAATTTATTCCTGAAAGCGCATTTAGATCTGCATTGACTTATAGTCTTATTGTTAAATAAGTTGTATAAAAAAAAAATAGATTGATTTTCGAGAACTCAAGTTTCTTTTGAATGTGCGATAGGACTAGGTATGATAAGACAAAACAGATCGACGATTCCATGAATCTCTCCAAATCCAAAAGGTAGAGTAATCTTGCACTAAGTTTCATTTGAGCTACCCTTTTTGCAATCTATATTGGGGAATTTAACAGTGGTGTTTGTAGATAACTGTTGGCGCCATTAAGGTAATTTTATTAAAAGTAGAAATGCTAACATTTGTATATAGTTTATTTATCTAGTTGATAGCTCGCAGATGTTGAAAGTCAAGGTACAAGTTTAGTTGCTCTTCGTACTTTGTATTGAAAGGTGTTGTTTCCAATACATAAGTAAAACGTGTGTCGCTGTGCCAATATCAGCAGCCAGCTGTCGAACTCGTCTGCCGCCATCAATAACTATATTGATTAAGGGTGCCCTTTTTGAATCTAGTAGAAAAGTGGTTTCCTGTTGATCTTCTGCAGTCGATGCTGAATTGGTAAGTACTTTTGTCTTGCATTTGTTTTATTTATGTATTTGGAACTTCCGCTAAAATGATTTATTAAAATCAGTTTGTACTACCGCTTCACGCTCAAACATTGGTCCTATTCGAGTCGAATGTTCAGTTTTTATTTGTCATAAAATAATTATTCTATGATAAAATATATGATACAATTTTGTTGAATTTCAACATCTGCGAGTCTTGTTGAGTTATTGTGAAAACGCCTTCAATTTGCGATAAGTAAACTATTGAGATTAGACGTATACTTTAAACTAATTTGTTTAGGTTTTGATATTTAATTAATAAAAGATTATACAATGAGTCATTTAGAGCTTAGTTCTTGGGTAACTAAAAGGGAGAAATATTTTGCTAGAATTCAAGCACTTTATGACGTAGGAAACAGATGTATTTTGTTATTAGAAAAGGAACAATCATACGCACCAGAATTAGATAGTTTCATTTCGCATTTCAATAGAATGGAAGAGGATTTAGATGCTTTTGAACGCATAAATGATAAAATAGGAATTTTAAATTTTAAGGTAGAAGAAAGAGAACGCATTGACGTTAATCAACCTTCAGTAGCCTATGATGAACTTTACTTTAGTATAAAAAACGCAAGCTCGTAAGTTAAACGTTCAAATTGAAGGGCAAACCTCCGCCGCCACTTCGTCTACTGTAGTAAATATTGAATCTCAATCGGCAAAATTACCGAAAATAGAAATTGAACCGTTTGATGGGGTAAAAATAAACGATTGGCCGAACTTTTACTCTCTTTTTTACGTCCCTGATTCATAAAAATAAATCACTTTCAAAGGTGGAAAAATTAACGTATTTAAGAAGCTTATTAAAACAACACGCATTATCACTTATTGAATCCTTATCAATATCAGATCAGAATTACGATATTGCAATGCAAACTTTAATAAAACGCTTTCAAAATAAACGTTTACTAGCTTCAAATTATTTAGATAAAATATTTTCATTCCGTACCCTGTTTGAAGACTCCTCGAGATCATTAAATTCGTTTGTTGAAGTATTTAGTACGAATTTAAACGCTTTAAAGGCACTGCAAATTCCTGATTTATTTGACTTTACTATTTTACACGCTGGTTTACGATCACTGTCGCCTACCTCACGCAAAGAATTTGAATTCAAATGTTCTGATATGGATATTCCTAAATGTAACGACTTGATCAAATTTGTAGAAGATAGGATTAAAGTTGTTGAATTAACGCATCAAACGCCAGGTCCGCGCCTCCGCAATCATGTAAGCCTGTACTTGCAATTACTAAATCAAATAAGGGACATTTTAGCAATCCACGCAATTCTTTGTTGTCTATCGCTTCCAATAAATCTGACATTACAAGAGGACATCCTGGATGCCCTTTATGCAATTCATCACATAAAATTTACGCATGTGAAAAGTTTAAAGAATTTCCCATTTCTCAACGTTATGATGTTGTAAAGAAATTTGCATTATGTTTTAATTGTTTAGGTTTTCATAGATTGTCTGTATGTAGATCTCAGTCAAAATGTGTACATTGTGGAAATCCCAGACATCATAGTTTATTGCATATGATTAATGATAATAAAATCGTTCCTCATTAAATACTATACGAGATTGCCAAAATAGTGTTTCACTGAAAGATGAGAATAATATAATAGGGTTGAATCAAATTCTGCACTGCAGACATTGTCTTGCTCTGTTACTGAAAATGTTTCGATGAACAATTGTTCAATATTGTTAAGTACCGCTATTATTGGGATGTATGATGCAAGTGGTTATGTAATTCCTATTCGTGCCGTAATTGATAGTGGTTCCCAAATTAGTCTGATTACCAATGCTTGTGTACAAAACTAGGTTTGGTACGATACAGAAATCATATCGCGTTGAAGGGGGTGTCTAATATCGCTATTGAGAAAAATAGAGGTTTTGTTAATTGTTCGATTACACCATTAAATAATTCAAATATCCAACTTTATACAAATGCTTTAATAGTTGATCAAATTTGTAGCGACCAACCTAATGTACCCATAGTTTCAGATGTAAGGAATCGCTTTTCTGATATCAGTCTAGCTGATCCTTATTTCGATAAAAGGGCTCCTATTGAGTGTTTATTGGGCGCTGATTTATATACTGAAATTATGGCAGACTCTCATTCTATTATTAAGGGACAACCAAGTGCTATTTCTACAATTTTTGGATGGGTTCTGTGTGGCAAAGTGCCTCAACCCCTCTCACTGTCACTTAGTAACAAATCTAATCATACTTCGCTTTTTTATGTTGTGAATCATTAGACACTTCTCTTCGCAAATTTTGGGAAGTTGAAGAGGTCAACCGCCCTCTGCCGATTAATCCTGAAGATTCTATAATTGAATCGCAGTTTATAAAGAATTGTTCACGTGATCCTTCAGGACGATATACTGTTAGTCTTCCTTTTCTTGAGGAAAATTCCCTTCTACCTGATACTAGGATGTACGCTCAGAAACGCTTAATTAATTTGGAGAAACGCTTACAACGCCAACCCTCACTTTACATCAAATATCGCAATTTTATGGATCAATACATAAACTTAGGTCATATGAATATCACTTCCTCACATTCTAATTATATTATTCTACATCACTGCGTAGAAAAGCAGGCTAGTAGTACCACCAAAATTAGAACGGTTTTCGACGTGTCGTTTCGCCCCACCTTAAACAGTAAATCTCTTAATGATTTTCTTTTACCAGGTCCTAAATTGCAACGTGATATAACAGACATCATTTGCAATTTTCGACTTCACGCTGTAGTCGTTTGTTGTGATGTTCAACAAATGTACCGCCAAATATTAATAAACAAAGATCAACGTAAATTTCAACACATTTACTACCGCACTGAACCCGACGGTGACATTCAAGAATACGAATTAAATACGGTCACCTTCGGCGTGTCAACCGCACCCTATTTAGCGCAAAGGGCGCTTCATCAATTGGTTGAAGATGAAGGTCAACAATTTCCTTTAGCTTCAAAAGCAATAATGCAACAAACTTATGTGGATGATATCTGCAAAAGTGTAGATACCATTCAAGAAGCATTACAATTACAAACGCAGTTAATAGACATTTTTAAACTAGGAGGTTTTAGTTTACGAAAATGGATTAGCAATCATCAATCTGTTCTTGAGGGTGTACCCATTGATTATCGCAATCACGCTTTAATTTTAAATACAGAAGATAATTCTATTAAGATCCTCGGTGTTCAATATGAACCACGCGAAGATTCTTTTTCGTATCGTATAAATTCGAATTCGAGTGTTATGACTAAAGAAGTATGTTATCTGAAATTGCAAAATTTTATGACCCTTTAGGGTGGCTTACGCCAGTTATTTTTTACGCAAAATTACTAATTCAAAAGGTATGGTTATTAGGATTAAACTGCGATGAGCCGCTTCCAACTAAAATTCAAGAAGAATGGAAACAGTTCGTTATTGATTTACCCTTGTTAACTGAAATTAGAATTTCTCGTCATATCGATTTTAAGTTAGCACTTTCTCGTCAAGTGATCGGATTTTGTGATGGTTCGTCAAAGGGATATGGAGCGGTCATATCCGCTGCGAATTTCAAAATTATATTAATATTTATTTGCTTAAAGCAAAAGTCATATAGCCCGCTTAAAACTTTAAGTATTCCTCGCTTGGAATTATCTGCTGCAGTTCTTTTAAGTCGTCTATTAAATTCCGTCGAATGTTTTATAAAACAAATCGAACCATGCTCCGTTCATTTATTTACGGATTCGTCAGTTGTACTTGCTTGGTTACGTACACCGCCTCATACCTTAAAAATTTTTGTGTCTAATAGAATTGTTGAAATTTTAGAAACTTCTCTGCCTACTTATTGGCATCATGTTTCAACACAAGACAATCCTAGTGATTGTGCAAGTAGGGGTTTACAACCCAAATTCTTATCGCAATTTACCCTCTGGTGGAAGGGCCCTCGTTTTTTGTATACGCCCTTTAGTACCTGGAACTTAAATTCTTGCAGTCCCCTACAGGATAATTTAGTACCAGAATTAAAGTCTGAAACGCTTATTGCCACCACAGCTAAAATATTGCCTCTATTAGAATCAATAAATAAATGTTCAAGTTTTAGTAAATTGCAAAAAAGTATTGCTTTTGTATTGAGATTTTGTTTTAATTCACGATGTAAAATATTACAACTTCCACGACTGATAGAATGTGCAATTCCAAAGTACGTTTGTAACTGTTTGTTTAGCTCCGATAAAACGTGTCAATATTCGAATAAAAAACATCTATTATTCGTTTCATATGTTAAAATGCATGCATAGTTTCATTAAAAAATAATAAATTTAAATAAAAATAATTTACGTATTTGAATCACAAATACTCCACAAACCGAATAATCCACACCCAGAGAATATGCCATTTTGTTTATTTACAGTGCATGAGTTTCTAAAAACTGTCTGGTCTGTCAAAGTTTACTTCATTTTAAAAAGCACTTATATTATAAAGATGTTCAAGCAAATTTTAGAAAACATATATAATTGATGCCGATTCTTGCCAGTCAAGTTACGATAGTTTATTACCAGAGCAATTTTTAATATTGTAGATTTATAAAAGTTGTACCTTACTCACTTACTCACAATTCTGCAGTTTATTACAGAGTTGAGAAATTTATACAAAACTAAATACAATAAACAAAACGTAGAATTGTTACGGTCATGTGAACATTTCTCGTTTCAAATTTGGAATACACCAGCAAGTCTCATGTTATTTAGCTAACGCTCTTCTCTCTAAGAGCTGCAGGTTAGAGGTGATAATGGGATAGCATGGAAATCATGGTTGCTAGGAGAAGAGGCAACGTTTGTCTGAAGTTTGTGAAATTTGTAAACAAATATGTCTGGGTAAAAGAAAAGAAGTGTTTTTGACCTAGAGTTCTACAAAACACGGAAGTGTGTTTTCCCTTCAACAGAAGTGTAGTTGTTTGGGACATTTATTCGGCCAAATGTATGTACCTTAACCGTATTGGTTAGAATCTGAAATATGTCAAGAATAGTTCTATTATAATGAAATGGTACACCATTGCTCCAAGTTAAATTGAGATCCTTTAAACTAAAACATCGCACCAAGTTAGTTCAAAGGCTTAGGTCAGTTGGCAGTTATCCTACGTAAGATAACTGGAACTTACAATCGTCCGTGCTGTCAGAATACTGCCTTAAAGGTACCATCATTAGTTTAAGTAAGCCTAGGTTATTGTAATTGAAAATTTATTCCTGAAAGCGCATTTAGATCTGCATTGACTTATAGTCTTATTGTTAAATAAGTTGTATAAAAAAAATAGATTGATTTTCGAGAACTCAAGTTTCTTTTGAATGTGCGATAGGACTAGGTATGATAAGACAAAACAGATCGACGATTCCATGAATCTCTCCAAATCCAAAAGGTAGAGTAATCTTGCACTAAGTTTCATTTGAGCTACCCTTTTTGCAATCTATATTGGGGAATTTAACAGTGGTGTTTGTAGATAACTGTTGGCGCCATTAAGGTAATTTTATTAAAAGTAGAAATGCTAACATTTGTATATAGTTTATTTATCTAGTTGATAGCTCGCAGATGTTGAAAGTCAAGGTACAAGTTTAGTTGCTCTTCGTACTTTGTATTGAAAGGTGTTGTTTCCAATACATAAGTAAAACGTGTGTCGCTGTGCCAATATCAGCAGCCAGCTGTCGAACTCGTCCGCCGCCATCAATAACTATATTGATTAAGGGTGCCCTTTTTGAATCTAGTAGAAAAGTGGTTTCCTGTTGATCTTCTGCAGTCGATGCTGAATTGGTAAGTACTTTTGTCTTGCATTTGTTTTATTTATGTATTTGGAACTTCCGCTAAAATGATTTATTAAAATCAGTTTGTACTACCGCTTCACGCTCAAACATTGGTCCTATTCGAGTCGAATGTTCAGTTTTTATTTGTCATAAAAATAATTATTCTATGATAAAATATATGATACAATTTTTGTTGAATTTCAACATCTGCGAGTCTTGTTGAGTTATTGTGAAAACGCCTTCAATTTGCGATAAGTAAACTATTGAGATTAGACGATACTTTAAACTAATTTGTTTAGGTTTTGATATTTAATTAATAAAAGATTATACAATGAGTCATTTAGAGCTTAGTTCTTGGGTAACTAAAAGGAGAAATATGTTGCTAGAATTCAAGCACTTTATGACGTAGGAAACAGATGTATTTTGTTATTAGAAAAGGAACAATCATACGCACCAGAATTAGATAGTTTCATTTCGCATTTCAATAGAATGGAAGAGGATTTAGATGCTTTTGAACGCATAAATGATAAAATAGGAATTTTAAATTTTAAGGTAGAAGAAAGAGAACGCATTGACGTTAATCAACCTTCAGTAGCCTATGATGAACTTTACTTTAGTATAAAAACGCAAGCTCGTAAGTTAAACGTTCAAATTGAAGGGCAAACCTCCGCCGCCACTTCGTCTACTGTAGTAAATATTGAATCTCAATCGGCAAAATTACCGAAAATAGAAATTGAACCGTTTGATGGGGTAAAATAAACGATTGGCCGAACTTTTACTCTCTTTTACGTCCCTGATTCATAAAAATAAATCACTTTCAAAGGTGGAAAAATTAACGTATTTAAGAAGCTTATTAAAACAACACGCATTATCACTTATTGAATCCTTATCAATATCAGATCAGAATTACGATATTGCAATGCAAACTTTAATAAAACGCTTTCAAAATAAACGTTTACTAGCTTCAAATTATTTAGATAAAATATTTTCATTCCGTACCCTGTTTGAAGACTCCTCGAGATCATTAAATTCGTTTGTTGAAGTATTTAGTACGAATTTAAACGCTTTAAAGGCACTGCAAATTCCTGATTTATTTGACTTTACTATTTTACACGCTGGTTTACGATCACTGTCGCCTACCTCACGCAAAGAATTTGAATTCAAATGTTCTGATATGGATATTCCTAAATGTAACGACTTGATCAAATTTGTAGAAGATAGGATTAAAGTTGTTGAATTAACGCATTCAAACGCCAGGTCCGCGCCTCCGCAATCATGTAAGCCTGTACTTGCAATTACTAAATCAAATAAGGGACATTTTAGCAATCCACGCAATTCTTTGTTGTCTATCGCTTCCAATAAATCTGACATTACAAGAGGACATCCTGGATGCCCTTTATGCAATTCATCACATAAAATTTACGCATGTGAAAAGTTTAAAGAATTTCCCATTTCTCAACGTTATGATGTTGTAAAGAAATTTGCATTATGTTTTAATTGTTTAGGTTTTCATAGATTGTCTGTATGTAGATCTCAGTCAAAATGTGTACATTGTGGAAATCCCAGACATCATAGTTTATTGCATATGATTAATGATAATAAAAATCGTTCCTCATTAAATACTATACGAGATTGCCAAAATAGTGTTTCACTGAAAGATGAGAATAATATAATAGGGGTTGAATCAAATTCTGCACTGCAGACATTGTCTTGCTCTGTTACTGAAAATGTTTCGATGAACAATTGTTCAATATTGTTAAGTACCGCTATTATTGGGATGTATGATGCAAGTGGTTATGTAATTCCTATTCGTGCCGTAATTGATAGTGGTTCCCAAATTAGTCTGATTACCAATGCTTGTGTACAAAAACTAGGTTTGGTACGATACAGAAATCATATCGCGTTGAAGGGGGTGTCTAATATCGCTATTGAGAAAAATAGAGGTTTTGTTAATTGTTCGATTACACCATTAAATAATTCAAATATCCAACTTTATACAAATGCTTTAATAGTTGATCAAATTTGTAGCGACCAACCTAATGTACCCATAGTTTCAGATGTAAGGAATCGCTTTTCTGATATCAGTCTAGCTGATCCTTATTTCGATAAAAGGGCTCCTATTGAGTGTTTATTGGGCGCTGATTTATATACTGAAATTATGGCAGACTCTCATTCTATTATTAAGGGACAACCAAGTGCTATTTCTACAATTTTTGGATGGGTTCTGTGTGGCAAAGTGCCTCAACCCCTCTCACTGTCACTTAGTAACAAATCTAATCATACTTCGCTTTTTTATGTTGTGAATCATTAGACACTTCTCTTCGCAAATTTTGGGAAGTTGAAGAGGTCAACCGCCCTCTGCCGATTAATCCTGAAGATTCTATAATTGAATCGCAGTTTATAAAGAATTGTTCACGTGATCCTTCAGGACGATATACTGTTAGTCTTCCTTTTCTTGAGGAAAATCCCCTTCTACCTGATACTAGGATGTACGCTCAGAAACGCTTAATTAATTTGGAGAAACGCTTACAACGCCAACCCTCACTTTACATCAAATATCGCAATTTTATGGATCAATACATAAACTTAGGTCATATGAATATCACTTCCTCACATTCTAATTATATTATTCCACATCACTGCGTAGAAAAGCAGGCTAGTAGTACCACCAAAATTAGAACGGTTTTCGATGCGTCGTTTCGCCCCACCTTAAACAGTAAATCTCTTAATGATTTTCTTTTACCAGGTCCTAAATTGCAACGTGATATAACAGACATCATTTGCAATTTTCGACTTCACGCTGTAGTCGTTTGTTGTGATGTTCAACAAATGTACCGCCAAATATTAATAAACAAAGATCAACGTAAATTTCAACACATTTACTACCGCACTGAACCCGACGGTGACATTCAAGAATACGAATTAAATACGGTCACCTTCGGCGTGTCAACCGCACCCTATTTAGCGCAAAGGGCGCTTCATCAATTGGTTGAAGATGAAGGTCAACAATTTCCTTTAGCTTCAAAAGCAATAATGCAACAAACTTATGTGGATGATATCTGCAAAAGTGTAGATACCATTCAAGAAGCATTACAATTACAAACGCAGTTAATAGACATTTTTAAACTAGGAGGTTTTAGTTTACGAAAATGGATTAGCAATCATCAATCTGTTCTTGAGGGTGTACCCATTGATTATCGCAATCACGCTTTAATTTTAAATACAGAAGATAATTCTATTAAGATCCTCGGTGTTCAATATGAACCACGCGAAGATTCTTTTTCGTATCGTATAAATTCGAATTCGAGTGTTATGACTAAAAGAAGTATGTTATCTGAAATTGCAAAATTTTATGACCCTTTAGGGTGGCTTACGCCAGTTATTTTTTACGCAAAATTACTAATTCAAAAGGTATGGTTATTAGGATTAAACTGCGATGAGCCGCTTCCAACTAAAATTCAAGAAGAATGGAAACAGTTCGTTATTGATTTACCCTTGTTAACTGAAATTAGAATTTCTCGTCATATCGATTTTAAGTTAGCACTTTCTCGTCAAGTGATCGGATTTTGTGATGGTTCGTCAAAGGGATATGGAGCGGTCATATCCGCTGCGAATTTCAAAATTATATTAATATTTATTTGCTTAAAGCAAAAAGTCGTATAGCCCCGCTTAAAACTTTAAGTATTCCTCGCTTGGAATTATCTGCTGCAGTTCTTTTAAGTCGTCTATTAAATTCCGTCGAATGTTTTATAAAACAAATCGAACCATGCTCCGTTCATTTATTTACGGATTCGTCAGTTGTACTTGCTTGGTTACGTACACCGCCTCATACCTTAAAAATTTTTGTGTCTAATAGAATTGTTGAAATTTTAGAAACTTCTCTGCCTACTTATTGGCATCATGTTTCAACACAAGACAATCCTAGTGATTGTGCAAGTAGGGGTTTACAACCCAAATTCTTATCGCAATTTACCCTCTGGTGGAAGGGCCCTCGTTTTTTGTATACGCCCTTTAGTACCTGGAACTTAAATTCTTGCAGTCCCCTACAGGATAATTTAGTAAATAATAAATAATAAATAAATAAATAAATAAATGTTCAAGTTTTAGTAAATTGCAAAAAAGTATTGCTTTTGTATTGAGATTTTGTTTTAATTCACGATGTAAAATATTACAACTTCCACGACGTACTGGTCCGCTTTCTCCAATTGAATTACAAAATGCTAGGTATCTATGCATAAAAGAAGTACAGGCATTCTATTATTCTAATGAAATACACCAAGTAAAAACGAATCAGTTGTGTTCTCCTTCGTTACAAAAGTTAACTCCGTTTCTAGATAATCAAAACTTGCTCAGGGTGGGCGGTCGTCTTGTGAATACGGCTCTCCCCTATGACGCCAAGCATCCCATATTAATTCCCAGAGATTCCCATCTGGCGGTCTTAATATGCGATTATACACATAAAATAACGTTGCACGGAGGTCCGCGTCTAATGCAATCTCTCATTCAATGTCAATATTGGATTCCCGAATTCGTCAATTCATACGTCATCGTATTTATAAATGCATGCGCTGTTATAGATTAAAGGCTCAAACCTGTGAACCGCAAATGGCAAATTTGCCAAAAGCTAGAGTTCAGCAATCGCGTCCGTTCTGGAATACGGGATTGATTTTGCTGGACCTTGGACAATCAAAGAAAGTCACAGAAGAAATGCTCCGCAATCAAAAGGTTATTTGGCCATATTCGTTTGTCTAGCTACCAAGGCGGTACATCTAGAATTTGTATCGGGTCTATCCACCCCTGCATTTCTTGCTGCCTTAGATAGATTTGTTGCTCGCAGAGGTTTGTGCCACGAAATATTTTGTGATTGTGGCACTAATTTTAAGGGCGCGTCCAATTATTTCGCCGATGTTTATAAAATGTTAAAGGACTCTAATACCGCTATCGCTGATCACGTTTCTACTATCAGAATTAAATGGAACTTTAACCCACCATCTGCTCCGCATTTTGGGGGTTATGGGAATCGGTGTCAAATCCGCTAAGCATCATTTGCACAGAGTCTTAGATCCTAGGATCCTTACTTTTGAAGAAATGACTACTATTATTACCCGCGTAGAGGCAATAATGAACAGTCGTCCGCTAGGTTCTATTTTATCAGATCCAAACGAAGGTACGGATTACCTCACTCCGGGTCATTTTTTAATTGGATCCCCTTTGTTAGCACCCCCAGAAATGGATTTTGAAAGGGTTAAATTAAGCGGTGTGGATCGCTACCATTTACTTCAACAAGCTACCCAGTCATTCTGGCGCAAATGGTCAAGCGAGTATTTACACACGCTTATGCCGCGACAAAAATGGTATGCAAATCAACCAAATATAAAAGTTGGTGATATTGTTCTATTAAAGGTTAGTGACACGCCCCCGTTGTCCTGGTCTCTTGGCAAAATTCTTGAGATTTATCCTAGCACAGGAGTTTATGTCAGACCTCTATGTAAAATGGCCACCCTACTGCTGTTAGATTCTGAATAACACTTTTTTATTCTTTTACTCAAAGTTAGTTTACATATTTGTTTGGAGTCATTATATTATAGTTAAGTTAATTTGTGTTTTTTGCTTTTGTATTTTTTATCAAAACATTGTTTTGGGTGGGCGGTATGTTGGCGCCATTAAGGTAATTTTATTAAAAGTAGAAATGCTAACACTTGTATATAGTTTATTTATCTAGTTGATAGCTCGCAGATGTTGAAAGTCAAGGTACAAGTTTAGTTGCTCTTCGTACTTTGTATTGAAAGGTGTTGTTTCCAATACATAAGTAAAACGTGTGTCGCTGTGCCAATATCAGCAGCCAGCTGTCGAACTTGTCCGCCGCCATCAATAGCTATATTGATTAAGGGTGCCCTTTTTGAATCTAGTAGAAAAGTGGTTTCCTGTTGATCTTCTGCAGTCGATGCTGAATTGGTAAGTACTTTTGTCTTGCATTTGTTTTATTTATGTATTTGGAACTTCCGCTAAAATGATTTATTAAAATCAGTTTGTACTACCGCTTCACGCTCAAACAATAACAATTGGTATTTTGAATGCATGGGGCGTACTAAACTTTATTATCTCTTGAAGCACACTAAAGGGAAATATAGATAAGCTTACCATAAAAACTGACGCATTATGAACTAAGTTACACTGATTTAAAATTTTGACAGGTTAAAGTTATCTTAGTAATTTTTATCTATGTGAACAACTGCACTGTATTGGAAATGTCAAAAGTGCATGAGATTTAATTCTTTGTTAAAATAGTGCAGTCCTTGTAAGTTTACTAAACCTTAGCCATCAGCTTGATTACTTTATGTGACAAGTTATTTTCTGTTTCAAAATATATCTCTCATGCGACCTATAAAAGATATTTAAACATTGCAGTGAGAGAGAGAATATGTTTAACTATATTTTTATCTTCAACACATTGAAAGACTTTGTATATTATTGTTCCCTACTAATTGTCCTAAATTAATAAAAAGCAAAAATGGAGGTCATGCACTTGACAACAAAGACAATTAGTTTTGCACTATTTTGTTGTCACCTCCTTCCTACTGAAACTCAATCACTCTGGATATCCCAACTTTATGCTATTACAGTAGAAGAAAAAGATTCCGATACAAAATTCCACGTTTTGATTTGGTATAAAATAAAATAGAAATTAATAATCTCTGGACAACATTAAGAAACTTTAGGTGCAAAAACGATGATTATAAAAGTTGCAGAGTGTGGTTATTACATTTACGAAACAGAGTTGATTTAATATTTAAGAGGCCTACCGAAAAGATGAAAAAAGTCAACAAATGTTTTCATCTGAAATTTTAATATTACAGGGCATAATATTAGAAAATTTAGAACCTTGTAATAATATCGTTCCTGTTTCTACCCTTCCTCACTCCCTTGATATTAATATACCTTTAACTAATATTACTAGTTAGTGTACCATGTCAGTTTATAAATGGGGTATCGGTTTTTCTTGAAACAATTCAAAAATTAGCCATATGTCCTTTTCTAGAGAAAGTTAAGGATCTACAAACGTCCAATAATTGTCCAAATGAAGCTTTATATGCTGCCGCTAGCGAGATTTTTTTGGGTCGTCCTTGCTTTGGTTCAGAAATATTAAAAATGAAATCTCTTCATGGTCTGAATTTGAAATGCTTAAAATGAGATTTTCGTTTGACTACCTATATTATTTAACCACCGAAATAAGCAATAATAACAAGATCCTTCCAAAAATGTTATTTCTTTTATCGTCTCTTTAGAAGCATTGTTCAATAGATTAGACACAAATCGAGAGGATTCCGAAATTATTAAACAAACAGAAACTTGAATTCGTATTTTGCAACGCATTTGACTTTACAAAATATAACGCCTACCACTCATTTAAAATATTTATGTCGTGGTATACAAGAAATTAAATTCCGTACTGAAAACTATAAACTACCTCAACAGAAACGCTTTAGTTTACTAGAACTTGATCTTGCTTTGTCAAATTCACCTCATCCGCTTTTGTTGATAAGTTTGTAAATGTAAGGCGTTTTGTTGCTGTAGTTTCTTGGAATTGTCAGTCCAAAGGTCATACTTATAGAGTTGCTTCCTTCCTAAAAAAAAATATTTTATTATGGCTGTGTCCAACCAGGAATTTATAAATACCAGTGTCGGCAGTGTTTTTATTCGCATTAGGAAAACCACAGAGGAACTGTTCCCATGCAGGGCATGAACACTACCAAAACTCAGTATCACCCCGAATGCATTCTTTAAACTTGAAATTTTCATTCTGCTGACAGATAAGTTCCCTACAAAATAACTTTCCCCTTCCATTGTCGTTGAATGTAAAAACATTATGTCCAAGATTCGGTCTAAAACTTCTTTGGGGAAAGTTATTCCGCAAAATTATCGCATTACCCCTTCAAGATGGTCTAACTGGTTATGGAAAGTAAATTCATGTTTTCATCTACATTTTGTTAACTGTACTTTTGTTAAGAAATGCTTGGTCCTTATTGTCCTATTGTCCTTATTTAAAAATCTCGGTGGCCATTGTTGAGGTTGAGGCTTTACTTGAAACCAGTAATTATCATTGTATCATAGGTAGCACTAGATTACATATTTTATCCTCTCGGGGACTTATAAATTACTTTCTGAGAAATCATATATTCATGTTGTTAATTCCCAACATGCTAAGATTACTGGCTCTATTGTTTTAAAAATCTGTTTAGGTTCCTTCGAACGGTTTTTGATTTATTCTAGGTATTGATTCTTACACTACTTTCCCACTATTTTTAGGTTTTCAAAACTTTTCGTGACAAAGTTCTGCCAATCCAAACCTTTGGGATTTATCTGGAATTTCTGATCGTGTCTTTAACTGACGAACAATCACTTGCTTTAGAACAAGTTGTAAAGAAGTTTCAAACTTTAAATATTGGGTTGTATTACTCCCACCTTCCATTTTATTGACACTGGAAGTGACCATTCATTTAAACAGCGTCAGTACCCGCTGTAGCAAGCAATGCAACAACACCTTCATGCAGAGGTAAAAAAATGTTAAGTCCAAAGTCATTTCTCCCTCTAACTCAGCATTGTCAAACTCTGTTACTAGTTAAGAAAAATGGCGAATTTAAAGTTTCCTCTGACGGTAGAAAATTAAATTCAGTTAACATACCCTACAGCTATTCGCTGCCTAGGACAGATTCTATTTTAAGTTGTTAAGGAATGAAAAATATATCACTTTCTCCAAGCTTTTTATCAAGTTCCGATAAAAAAATTTTTATGTCCTAAAACAACCTTTTGCATTCCCAATGGAGGATTATACGAGTACAATGTATTGGCCTTTGGTTTATAGAATTCTCCTCAAACATTGCACCGTCTCAAGGACCAGACCTTAGATCCCATTTTGCATCAAGAACGAACATTTATTTCCTCTATGACATCATCATACCTTCGCCATATTTTGAATAACATGCTACACAAAATGAAATTTACGATTATATAAATAAAGTCGGATTGAAAGTTAACATGAATAATTGTGAATTTTGCTGTTCCTTTCTAAAATTTCTCAGTTTCGTTGTAGATTACATTGGCTTATGCGCTCATCCTGCTAAGGAAGAAGCCATTTCTAATTTCAAAATATCTAAAACCACTACTGATATAAAATGTCTTATAGGAATGATAAATTATAATAGTTTATTTTTACAAATCTAGCCACCATTTCTACACCAATCATTGCGTTAATCAGGAATAAAAAGAAAGGTCAATATGTTGAGTGGACAGCAGAGACCCAAAAAGTGCTTGAAGAGATCGTAAAACTATGGTGGTATTCAACGTATTTATAGACACTTTACAGTGCAATCTTTGTCTAAATCCGCTACCTGAGAGAGCAATCCTTTTTTTTTATTTTTTAAGTATAGCGATTGTTACATATGAACATTTCTCGTTTCAAATTTAGAATACATCAGTGAATTTCATGTTTTTAGCTAACATGCTTTCTCTAAGGGTTGCAGGTTAGCGGTGATAATAGATAGCGTGGAAATCATGATTGCTAGGAGAGTAAGCACCATTTGTCTGACGTGTGTAGGATTTATAAAATGAAAAAAACATGTCTGGGTAAAAGAAAGAAGTGTTTTCTGCCCTGGAGTTCTACAAAATGTGGAAGTGTTTTCCCTTCAGCAGAAGTATAGTTGCTTGAAATGGTGCACAGTTGTTTAAGACTTTTGCTCTAAGTTAAATTGTAACAATTTAAATTAAAATATTGCACCTGGTTAGTTCAAAGACCTAGGTCCGGTCGGCAGTTATCCTACATAAGATAAATGGAATTTACAATCGTTCGCGCTACGTCATCAGAATTGCTGCCTTAAAGGTACAGTCATTAGTTGAAGTAAACTTAGGTTATTTTAATAGGAGGTTTGTCGGATTTATTCCTTAAAAAGGCCTGAAAGCCCATTTAGGTATACATTGACTTGTAACATTATAGTTAAATAAATTGTATTAGAAAAATTGATTGATTTTCGAGAATTTGAGTTTTTTTTTGAATGTGTGATAGGACTAATTATGATAAGACAAAGCAGCATACCCAAATTCATGAATCATCTTAAATCCAAAAGATAATCTTGCACTTAGTTTCAATTGAGCTACCCTTGTTGCAATCCATATTGGGGAGTTTAGCAAGATTTATTTACATAAAATTAAACCATGTCTAAGATTTCAGCACTAGATCTTTTTATGGAATTGTCAAAATTCCATTTTAATGATTGAAAAACCTGCTGCTCATTTTGAATCTAAACAATTGCTGATTTGATAGTTTGGCACAGTTTTCATGCATCGTTTGTATTAAATAAAAAATTTTTACTATACTCTCACGAATGAAAAATGAATGAAAAATGCGGAATAGTATACTAATTTTATTATTTCATTACATATTATTTGAATTCTCGGTTAGAGAGTAAACATTCTTTTACAACATACAATCATTTGGCAAATAAAACATGTTTAAGCGTTCCATCAAAATCACTTTGTGATAATTCCAAATAGGATTTGTTAGTGATTTATGCAAGTATATTATCAACTCAAGCAGTTTGCCATTAAGCGTCTCAGCCGACGTGCTTAAACAAAATTGCCTGCAAGTAGTTGCAATTGCAAAAGAGCTTCTATAGTCATATTAACAAAGATTGTAAATCATCTTGAAAATATGCCTTGTCCTTCATAATCATTAATCAAAATATTTTGATGCGGTAACATTTTCCTGCAAGAACTCCATGTTAATAGGTTAATAATGTCAAAGTTCAACCTCCAACGACTGAAGTAAAATATGTATGTTAATGCGACGACAAGAATTCGAAAATTTTATAAAAATACTACATAGAAATAGTGATATTTTTAGAAAACTGCAAGTTATTTTATGTAATATGAAATATATTCTTAAACAATATATTAGTGGAATGTAATTTCTCTTCTTAAGACAAAACTTAACTATCATAAAGTAATTGCGAACAAATGTTTTAATTTTCTAAAATTTCATTTGAAATAGATTTGCTAACTTAATAACAATTCAATCACTTTAAGTGAATGTAACTGATAAATTAGTTGGTTTGAAGAACAAACAAGTTTATTGTCAGGAAATAAATTGTTAAAGGGCAAGTTAATAACATCGTTTGTTCATCATTCCTTTTGAATCAAAAGAGAAAGTAACCAATTGCATGCTTGATCTATTGTGGAAATCACAAAAACAATCAATAATATTAATTTCTATATTAAAGCTCTACAAGGGATGGCTTTTATGTTTTGCATTCTGAGACATAGAGGGCACTATTAATCAAATGTCAGTACTAGAAATTAATCTCCATCTTTAGTTAACCTAGATCCAAAGTTTCAGTGTGATACGTGTAGTGTTGTAGCTACAACGAACCAGTTAATCGAAATATAGAAGTAAACCGTGAACATTTTCCCGCAATAATTTTTATAATTTTCAAAGACAATTATTTCGACAAGAACACCTTGTTGAGTTGGTTTCTGTTTTCGGCTTTGAAGCACCACATCAGTCAACAATCTCTTGTTGGTATGGAGGATTCAAATTCGGACCGATTAGTCTTAGCGATGATCCAAGAGCAGGTGCACCAAAAATGGCAGTCACTCAGGAAACGGTCGATGCTGTACCCAAGCTCATTGACAAAGACCGACATGTAACGTATCGCAAAATTGAGGCATCATTCAGACTTCAATTTAAAAAATTTTGCCCAAGACATGTGTAAAAAAATTAGTTTCTCGTTGAATATTGCATCTATTGACAGAAGAACAAAAAGCAGCTATGGTGAATTGGTGTCAAAAAAACTCTAGACCGCTTCAATGCAGGAAACTCTGGAAACATGTACAACATCGTGAGTGTTGATGAATATTGGATTTACTTATACGAGCCAAAAAATAAACGTCAGTTGTCTGTTTGTGTGTTTCAAGGTGAAGAAAAGTCAAGCAAGGGCTATCCATTCTCGAAGTGCCTCCAAAAAGATGGTCGCAACGTTTATCTCAAAAGCAGGTCATGTAGTAACAATTCCTATAAAAGATCAAAGAACCGTTACTGCAGATTGGTATACAACCATTTGTTTAAAATAAGTCATCTTGGAGCTTTGAAAAACCAACCCCAAACGACGAATCATCCCCACGAAGATAATGCAAGTTCACACACAGCTCGCACGACAACTGAATTTTTAACGCAACAAAATGTCGAATTGTTTGACCATATTCCGTACAGTTCCAGCCAAGTCCCAGCAATTTCTATACCTTTCCGAAAATTAAGGACGAACTACGCGGTCAAAGAAGCAATCGATGTTTTTAAAAATGCAAATTTGACTGTACCACAAACAAATGGAACAATAGATTCCAAAGTTGGTTTGAGCGTGTGCAAAAGTGGATTAATCTTCGTAGAAAATACTTCAAATAACAATAAAGTCCTTAAAAGCTATCTACTGTTTTATTCCATCTCTATATGCAAAACTTAAAAGATAACCCTTATATTAGTATTTAAAAGAATAGACTAAAATATTATCAAATACTATCTATAAAATCTGCAATAAACCTAAGCGGGTACAAAGTAAGTAGTACACAACTAGTTTTAACCATTACAAGGAAGATAGAAGTACATTCATGGGGACACATTGTTTGCATATTAAAAATTTTAAGAAAAACTTAAATTATAACAGTTAAAAACGATATTAATGACAAAGAAATGAAGATAATTAAATTTAATAAATATCTACTTCTATGTACAATAATTGAGACGTCTTCACAGTAATTCGGCATTTTATACACTTTCACATGTTACGGCACCAGTAAAAAGTGTCCAGTTCACTCCTGATACCTTCCCAAGAACGGTATTGTACACCAGGCGACCGTTACCAGCCAACCACACAATTTCCAACAGAATGTTGTTGTGCTTCACGCGTTGCTATACTATTGCGCAATGGTTATAATATAACATACAATTACGCGGCAAATTACGCGACATTTTGTATCAAATACCGAACGTGTTTAAAGGTGATGCAATGGTCAAATTTTCATGCACAATGTAAATAAAAACAATTTACTCACTTATATCGCACCTTGCCGCCAAATCCCAGGGTCCATCACGTTTTGTGGGTCACATCACGCCATGTTGACTCCAAATTTCCTATCCGTCCATCCTAAACTCTATGCTTTCGTAGGTGGAACAATAAGGATCTAGGTATAAGGAAGGATTAAGGCAAGATAGAAAGGAACCTACCACCTGAAAAGAAAATGCACACCACACAGATATATGTTCTTGGCTTCAGGTCTCGTAGCTTAATAGCCGCTTCCGACACTACTCGCACCTGCACATTCTTTTGCGCAAACGCAACTGTCCGGAATGACGGAAATTGACAAGTTCATTTAAAAATATTCGCGAGAATTCATTTACAAATTAAACAATGTACATTGCCAAATTTTGGCATGTAGCAATGTAATATAAATGTTCAGTAAAAAGTGCTTAATTTAAACAAAGTAATAATACGATACATGCAAAAGTTAAATACAAAGGAATTTGATACGTATCGAAATGACACGTAAGAACTTAGGATTACTATTCAATGACATAACCATTTCAATAAATACAGTAAAATTGGTTTCAAAGTAGTTTAAACTTCTTATCCAACTTCAATGTCTAAATTTGACATATATTTTTTACATAAACAAACAACTTCTAACAGAAATTTTAATATCTGTTAACTATACTTAAACGTGTTTGTTACAGTATTTTCAGATTCCAGAACAGAAGCATTTACTGTGATCGCTGCAGCACTAATAAATTTAAATATAAACTCGCTACAAATATTAGCAGCACCTTTGATGAAATTTAACACACCATGCGAACAAAGCAGTGGTCATTTATTTATAAGCACAATAACTGCAATTTGCTTAATTTTACTATTAGGAATTGGTGAGTATATAAAGAATAAATATGTAACTGAAAAATATTTCATTTAGGTACAAGTTATCAGAACTGTTTTCGACTACTGGCAGTGCTACAATTACTTGCAGGGTTTCTACATTTCACAAATGTTATTTACAAAAAAATTAGAACATATAAATATACAAGTTACCACTAATGTTACTGTAATTCATTTTGTATATAAAGTAGATCATATTAGTATGTAAGAAATTTTATAAGACAATAAACTTAATTTTTTAATTTTGAAATAACTATTTTTTTTTGGGAATTAAACTAAATCAAATATGAAATGACAAATTTACTGCAATTAGTCGATAGTTTTGACGAACAAAAGTTAAAATCAGTTTTTAAGATTCAAATTCAAAGTGCAACATATTTTTCAAATAATGTTCCTGAAACAATTAATTACTAACAAATCAAAAGGTAATTAAAAACATTTTTTAATTTTAAACTTTATCAAGTAAAAAAGAAAAATTGTAAACGCATCTTAAGACCACAAGTTACACTTTAAAGATGTTTCTATGCCTCGCTGTTTTGCATTTAGTGATTAAATATTCGAACTGTCATTTGTGTAAGCAATGCTTACAACAGACTTAAAATGAGTCTAATTTCACTTCAAAATAATTTCTGACAAATAAATTCTTAAATGCATTTTTTGAGTTTATGACTGGAGAAGAATATCGATATGGACATCGACATAGAGAAATTGTGCTGGCTAGCTTTAATTTGGATAGTCTGCAAGGGGAATACCTACCAGTAAATTATAGGGAAAAAATTTAGGAATACAACAGTAATAACAAATTGCATTTAGTAATTATCTGGTGTGATGTTTGAGGTTTTAGTTATTAAAGGACGTTACATGCAATAAATACTTTGAAATTAAATTGTGTAAGTAACAAAATAAATATACTTTCATAATTTTAATTGGAACAGATTTTTAAAATAACATAATCCTTCTGTAATTTACTAGAGTTAAAAGATCATATGCATTTATAATATAACGTACCGTTATCATTGTTCAACTGTACACAATTAACTGCCCAAAGCCTAAGCGGCATATCTTGCAACACAGCTGTTACGTTGAACTTTTCATTCCTAAATATTTTCGTTCGATTTACGATGTTCTCAAATATTCCCTCACTTCCACTTCGATATTTTGTATAACTACCCGTTAAAGGAGATGCCCCTGATCTCGCATTATAATGTAATAACTCGATTTATTCCTGTAAAACTCATTCTAATACAATTGAAATAAGTGCTGGCTCAACATCCTGGAGAATGTTATTATACCCTAATATTTCAATCGATTATCATATCGTTTCCTAAACTGGGTTCATTTTGATCCTTCTTTTTGTCCTAGCATGTGCTTTCTGCTTGGCTAATTCTATTACTATAACAGCGATGCACGTTTTCCACAAGAAGCTTATATCCTCGATGCATCGATAAGTTTATTACGTGTGTATTAATACTAAAAGGGATATCTTTTTAGCTCTTTTACATAAACCCAAATGCTCTTTATTTAGGTACGCTGTTGCAGGATGGACGCAGCACTAAAGATCTGGCTACTGTTGTGATGCTGCATCTGTGCGCAAGAACTAAGACGTTTAGCTGTTTCATCTCTGTAGATGCAAATGCAAGATCAGTATCACGGCACATGGAGGTATGTTGCGGTTTTTTCCTTTTTATTTTGTTTGTCCATTTTTGGGATGTTTGTACGTCTTAAAATACTACTGGAAATGTTTCTGAATT
This sequence comes from Platerodrilus igneus, assembly GCA_036346225.1. NCBI lineage: Eukaryota > Metazoa > Arthropoda > Insecta > Coleoptera > Lycidae > Platerodrilus > Platerodrilus igneus. Next base: position 1,269,223 of record JARFIW010001151.1, on the reverse strand, counting down.
ACATACTTTAATTTAGCATACTTGCTATTTATACAATTAAAGCATTACGTTTTTTTAATGATTAGTTTTTTTTATATGTTAAACAATGAAATGCGCACTTAGCACGTATATTCATAAAATATTGTCTGTCGAATATAATTCTTTTGCTTATCTTAAATAGAATTTTTTCTTTGTGTTGTTTGTCAATAAAAATTCGTTGGCAATGTACTTCTTTGTCTTTGTTACCCACCCAACTCTCCGCTTATGTAGTTAGCCTGGTATTTCTTTTTATACGTGATAATGATTCGTACGGGTCCTTACTTTACTTTCCTTTATGTTTCTGCCTAACCCGTGCGTTATTGCAGTTGCACAGTAACAAACTAATCAGGTGTGCCATTAAAATAGTAGTACAATCAATATACTACACATTCTTCTTAATACAAAAAATAAAAAAAAGGAAATCGAAAACGAGTTTCACTAAATACAATTAATAATAGATAATCTCAAAAGCGAAAATCCTTTTGGGGGTCTATCAATTCTACCAAACCTAGTTTCTAAATCAGAATTATTTACATTACCACCGTTATTATGGTTTTCTTGAGGTTGCACAGAAGAGATTCATACATTTCTAGTTTTTGCTTTACTATGATGCACTCTAGTGAGATTTCGCACTTCTATTTCGCTATCAGATGTATTTTCATGCACATTTTACGAGTGATCTTAAAAAGTATCTATTTCTCTTATATTCTCTAGCCCCATTTGAACAGCAAAATCTTTTGTGTATGATTTTAATACTTTTACACCAGGATTCCATTGCCTAATCTCATTTTGTATAAACACTATGTCCAATTGTCAATTTTGGTAATTTTTTTATACCATACCAAATCAGATTTTTGTGCATTCTGTTTCGATTTTAGTTTTCCTTGAACATTTTCAACTGGAAAACGAGCATAAACGTTCATTAGCTACTGGCAGAGTAGTACGTTATCTATCATCCATTAATAAATTACAAGAGATCGACATATTTTGTTTAGGAGCAATATTGTAGTTTAAAAATACTAGAAACATCTTTTCCATCCAGAGATGCCTTAGTCGATACCTCTTTAATAGTTTGTATAGTGAACTCAACCATTCCGTTTGAACATGGGTATCTAGGGCTAGAAGTACTTAGCTGAAATTCATATTGTTGAGCAAAATAAAATAATTGACGCGAGCTAAATGGCAAACCGTTGTCAAAAAATATTTCAACGTAAATTCCATGATGAATATATTTTTTAAAGTTGAAATAACCGTAGATGTGGTTTTATTGAGAGTTTTATTGACAATAGCGAATTTGCTAAAGTAGTCGCAATAGTTAGAAATCTTGATTTCCCACAATTAAAATCTATGCCAATTTTTTGACAAGGAAAATCGGGTATGTTAGGTAGCATGAGAGTTTCTCTAAAATTTGAGCAATCGTAGCTTCAACAAATAGGACAAAGTCTGTTGACCAACCAGGATAATATATTGCTTCTTCAGCTAGCTTCTTACCTAATCTTACGAATCTAATCTACGAATTCGTTAGAATGATGCATATTGAGCTGATATGAATTAGTTTCCATATTTCCAGATGTTCTGAAACAAGCAAAGGTTGTCCCAGTTCATAAAAAAGGTACCACCTCATTGATTGAAAACTACAGACCGATTTCATTGTTACCTATTATTTCAAAAATTTTGGAAACTGTGTTAAAAGATCAATTGGTATCTTTTCTTGAGGAACATCAACTTCTAACTACCCACCAATTTGGTTTTCAGAAAAATCTCTCTACTACTCATGCAATTATTAATCTTGTCGAAAAAATTTCTCAGTCAATTGAAAAAGGTCAATACCTTTTGGCCGATTTCATAGATTTTAGCAAAGCGTTCGATTGTGTTGACCACCATGTACTAATTAATAAGTTGTATGCCCTGAACTGTGATGAAAGTTGTATGATGCTTATTAAATCGTATTTACGCGATAGGTCTCAATTAGTGCATTACAAAGATAATTTTTCTTCTCTAGTTAATGTCCCGACAGGTGTACCCCAAGGTTCCATATTGGGACCTCTTCTGTTCCTATGTTTCATCAATGATTTACCAACATTCTTATGTGATTCTAACCTTATTCTTTATGCAGATGATACGACTTTGCATTATCAGGGGGATAATTTATCACAGCTTTTACAAGAAAGTACCAAATCCTTAACCCTAGGTCAGAATTGGTCTACTCACAATAAACTTTGTTTAAACAATAATAAGACTGTTCAACTTGTCTTCTCACTGAAATCTGGAGCATCAAATCGTGACCAGATTGCTAATTTTCTGGGGGTTACAATTGATGCAGTTTTAAGTTGGGATAAACATTGTCACAGTTTAAGTAATAAACTTTGTAAAACACTATATTTCATTAATTCACTAAAAAACTCAGTATCTTTAGATGTCCTAAAAACTTGCTATTTTTCCATGTTCCATTGTCATATGTCTTACGCGATTGAAGTCTGGGGCCATTGCTCATCCAGTAAACGTATATTTCAATTACAACGCTGTGCAATACGTGCCATATCACATCTAGGTTTTCGCGATGACTGTCGCAATAATTTTGTTGAACTTAACATTTTAACGCTTCCATGTATTTATATTCTGCAATGTTCCGTTTATGTCCGAAAAAATCTACCTAAGTATAGTAAACATATAAACACACACAACTTTAACAGACGTGGCAAGTTTGACTTGGTGCCATCCTGTCATAGGCTGTCTCGTAGTAGGTTTGGAACCAATTACTATGGTTGTATATTTTACAATGCACTGCGTCCCTGTATTAGAGAATTGTCAGTTACTCAATTTAAAGCTACGCTAAAAAAATTTCTAGTTAAAAATGCCTTCTATTCTTTTAATGATTATCTTAATGAAGCAGTAAATCTCCAGTAACCTTTTCTAGAGTCTAAAATTAGTTTATAGATTATTATTATTAATTTAATAGTTATTTTAACACATCCACACATTTAATTGTATAATGGAAATAAATACATGATTGATTGATTGATTGATTTCATGTATCTTAATATTATTACTATCGATATGTTGTAAAAGTGCATTTGCATCACCCATTACTTTAGCGCTGTCATGATTCACCTCTAATTCAGGCAGTTCCCTATTAATTGAATGTGATACATTATCTTGATCTACTAAAATTAGAATTGTGGTATCTGCCAGTTCACCGCTCTGCAACAGTTGCGATTGATTATTATTTTAGCTAGTTTTACTTTCTCCCCGAAAAAAATACATTTTTACATTTGTGTATCAATTGCTCTTCACTCAACGGTCGTAAAACGATTACTAAATGCTAAAATGCATTATAACCAGTTTGCAAAGTTACCAGTTGAAGCTGATCAGTGCATACCTCCCGTGATATGTACTGCACATTACTAAAGAGATATAACTCATGTGCGTTACATACTCCTGGGGGTATGTATCGAATTTGATTAACCCTTTACAGACTTTTAAATAAACATATATGTACCTGTCATGTTAATAAAAAATAAAAAGTTTAGAGCATTCACATATTTGAGTAAATTAAGACAAATAGATATAGTAGAGGAATACAGATATGTGGAAAACAAAAAATAGGAGAAATAGGACAGGATGTGTTCTAAGGCATTTCTGGGTAATAGTACAAGATATATTAAAAGCAGAGATAGGAAAAGAGGGGTAGATGTAGACCGAGATCAGACTTTTGCATGTAGATAGTGATAGATGCAGACTGTGCAAATTTCAGGCAAATGTGAAGGTTTGTTCAAAATAGGAAATAATGAGAGCGTCTAACCAGTTCTGGGACTGAAGACCTAATGATGATGAAGACAATTTCAACACCGCACATCAGTCCAGTTTAATACATGCTTTCGAGGAATGTATAGCACTCAATATGTTAAAAATTCCTGATGCAAACTTGTGGGTAAATTAATCTTTTATTACAGTTCATTTACATTTCCAATGCTCCACCTGTAGGTACTACATTGGCCAGGAGGCGAGTTTTTTGTTGCCTGGAAATTTAGAATTTTGCCAAACCCTTGTCGTTCCAGGCAAGGTAGGGATTTTTAACGTGCATGACAACACTCACACACGGGACCTCCATTTAACCTCTCATCCGAACGAGGGCGTAATTTTTGTGAAAAATGCTCACCTGCTATTTTTCAAGCAGTCGGCCGTGTCGGGATATGAAAAATCTTTTATTACATTACATGTGATTTTCCAATGCTCCACCCAAAGGTACTACATTGGCCAGGAAGCGAGTTTTTTTTTACCTGGAGAATTTAGAATTTTGCCGAACCCTTGCTGTTCCAAGCAAGGTAGGGATCTTTAACGTGTGTGACAACACTCACACACGGGACCTCCATTTTACCTCTCATCCGAACGGGGGTGTATTTTTGTGAAAAATGCTCACCTAACATTTTTCAAGCGGACCGTGTCGGGATTCGAACCCGGGACCTTGGGCGTAGTAGTCACACACATACCACTACGCCACGGAGCCGCCTAATCTTTTATTACATTACATTTGATTTTTTTTTTCCAATGCTCCACCCGAAGGTACTACATTGGCCAGGAAGCGAGTTTTTTTTACCTGGAAAATTTGGAATTTTGCCGAACCCTTGCTGTTCCAAGCAAGGTAGGGATCTTTAACGTGCGTGACAACACTCACACACGGGACCTCCATTTTACCTCTCATCCGAACGAGGGTGTATTTTTGTGAAAAATGCTCGCCTAACATTTTTCAAGTGGACCGTGTCGGGATACGAACCCGGGACCTTGGGCGTAGTAGTCACACACATACCACTACGCCACGGAGCCGCCAATCTTTTATTACATTATAATTTGAATTAGGGAAGCTATACTTGCGGCCACGTCCTCAATGCTCCACCCGGAGGTACTACATTGGGTTTAAACGCGAAAAATAGTCGTGCTCCTAATTTATTCTTATTTCATAGTTGATTCACCCTAAATAAAAACTAAATAAAAATCTAACAAACCTAAAAATCTAACAAACCTAACAAACTCTAACAATCTAACAAACCTAAAAATCTGACAAAAACTGGAACAAAAACAAAACAAAAACTAAAAACAGAGTTGTAAATAATGGTATCCCTAGCGCTGACTTTCGAGTGTACCCGATCAACAAGCAAAAATGAGAGGGGGAGGGATCCGTAATACCGGATAGCAGACGCCGGTTCTGCTTACCAGTGCGACCTGAAGGGTCGTCTTAAAACTATCCAAATCTAGCTAACTAATTTAAATACATCCCTAGCTTTCCCTATCGTTCCCTAACTGATTTACATTATGATTACAATCTTCGCAATTCTGCTCGTCCTTCCCAAATATATACTGCAACCAAAATGGCGACAGAACGTCAAACAAAACAAATAGCCACATAATACATGCTATATACAAATAAATATAAAGTGTAAATATAAAATATAAATAAATATAATTATGTAAATATATAAATAAATGTTTAATAAGCGTTAAGCATATAGCAGTGCACAAAATAGCGAAAGCATCACCCTATTTATCAGGTGCACTCGCACAAGCATTATGTCGGCTAGCGCCTTTACACACCAAACGTGCTTCTTAAATTATTTCAAAAACTACTAATTAATGTAAATCAATGCTTGTGCGAGTACAGCCGCCACAATTTAAGTCTTACCTCGATAATAAAATTCTCCAGCATCCGAAGATCTGGTCGTCTGTAACTTACTTCTAAAGGTGGGACGTGGTACACTGCTAAAGTCCTGGTGGGTATGCACTAAATGTTCTTGGGGGATCACAATCACTATCACTTCACTTTCAAGTCCTGGGGGGATGCGCGGTTGCACTCTGTTTTATTATCCTTGTTTACTTTATTGATTTAATTTAATGAGGGTTTATGATTTATTTGTTATTGTTTATTTGGTATTATTTATTCCCGATTTTCCGCACATAATTATGAAGATAGGCAGTGATTGTATTAATGGAGTGGGGGTTTCTCGTGCATATTGAACATTTTGGTATAATTATCTTTTTTTTTTTATTTATTTAATATCAGGTTTTGGTTATGCTCGTATCCTTACTCACGCCAAGTCAATCTAAAATTTTTCAATCCTCCCACCAACCCCACCGAATTTTTACACGCGGTCGTCATTGATTGTCTAATCTCGCGACCCTTTCCGCGAATTCTTTTAAGGCTGTCCAGAACGCCTTCTGGTTAACCACTTCCCCGACTTCCTCTAGGCTCTTTGGCCATGCCAGACCTAGGATAGCTAGTTTGCTATCAGCCAACCCTCGATTTCCCGCCTCAAGCGGGCAGTCGAAGAGCACGTGCTCTGCGCTTTCCGCGCCCTCACCGCATTCGCAGCGGTCGCTGTTGGTTAGACCGAACCTTTGTAAATACGCCTTCAGGGCGCCGTGCCCTGTTATCAACTGCACCATTTTGTGATCGAGCTTAACCTCGATCTTACCTCTGGCTTCTATGCTCGGTATGAATTTGTGGGTCAACCTGCCCGTGGCAGCGTTGTTCCACCTCTCTTCCCATTGTCGAATTGATTTTTCGCGCAGCTTTCTTTTGATTAAAGACCTCGGTATCGACGAATGTGATATTCGAAAGTCGCCCGTCGCGGCCTCTTTAGCTAATTCGTCAGCCCTATCGTTTCCTACGTTACCATTGTGCGACCTGACCCAACAGAACTTTAAACGTCGAAACTCTAGCGCCGTACGCGCTATCCTCCAGATGTCCGCTTGGAGATCTGTCGAGGTGTTCATGTTTGTTAAAGCCGTTAGCGCCGATTTACTATCACTGATTATATAGTACTCGTCTCTGCCCGTATGGTTTATTACGTAATCGATAGCCTCTCGTATGGCTACCAATTCGCACTGGAAGATAGTGCACCAGTTCGCGAGTTTGGTTTGAAACCGAAACACCTCCCTTTCCTGCTTATACACGACAAACGCCGCGCCTGCTTGCCCATCATCCATACGTGAACCGTCCGTATAAATTCTGATACCCATCGCGTCCTCATCACCTTCGACAAACTCGATCCCTCTAATATCAGCCGGGTGCCCTAACTCAGATACAACAATCTTTCTTGCAATTTCCCTATTACCAAGATTAAGATCTTTGATAATTTCGCGCCCTTTTCCTATATTTATTAATCGTCTATCTCTAATCTCCCTAACGACATATTCGATAGGGAGAGTCCTACTGATCACCAGGACAGCCCCCGTGGAGGTGGTCCTGTACGCCCTCGCCGCTTTTACCGCGGTTATGCGTTGTACGCTCGTCAATTGACGCATCTCCCGGACTTTACAACCTTCTGCCCATACAGAAGCTGCGTACAGTATTGCCGGCTCAATTGCTCCGGCATAAACCGTCCTCAGCGATTCGCCCCTGAAACCCCACTTTATTTTAGCCGCCGCCATCATTTTATTTGATATTTCGCCGCCCTTACTTTTTACGTATTGTACGTGCGCTTTCCAATTTAATTTATTGTCGATCTTGATGCCGAGGTAGGTAATACAATCTTTAAACGGGATTTTCTCCCCTCCTAGCTCTAACCTAGGAGGTCTCTGTCCTGGTTTCGTGCCGAAATAAAGCGCCTCTGACTTCGCCGTGTTAAATTTTAATTTTACCGCCTGCGACCATTCGTGTAATTTATTAAGCGCCTCGTTCGGTTTTGTGAGCATATCCATTAACAATCTCGATCTTACAATTAAAAGTGTGTCATCTGCAAACCCAACGATTGAGCATCCTGCGGGCAACTTGACCCTAAAGATGCTCTCATACAACAACTTCCAAAATGTGGGACCAGAACATGACCCTTGCGGGCATCCCTTTCCACCTCACGCGACAGAACTTCACCCGGAATTTCAACCTGTGCTAATCGCCCGAGAAATAGCTCTTGACCAAAGACATCAAGTTTCGCGGACAACCCCTACGATCTAACTCGCAAACGATTAATGGCCACCAGGCAGCATCAAATGCTCCTGAAATGTCCAAAGCAACAACGACACAGTACTCTTTGGCATCTCTTGCCTGCTTAATTTCCCGACAACGAACTCTAACGCGTCGATAGTCGACTTGCCCTCCACGAAACCAAACTGTCGGTTATTAAAACCGCCGCTGTCTCGCACTAGGTGTTCAACACGCGTAGTCATAACGCGATCTAAAACTTTCCCCAGCACCGGTAGCAAGCTAATTGGACGATAGCTGCCCGGATCTGACGCATCCGCCTTTTTAGGTTTGGGTATAAATTTCACATTCTGGATTTTCCAGCAACGCGGAAAAACGCCCTTTCTAAACAAAGATTAAACAACCCAACAAAGACACAGGGGGCTAACAGGCACGCCTGCAGAGCTGCGTCTGAAGTGATTCCATCATGCCCCGGTGCCTTCTTAGGGTTCATCCTCCTAAGAGCCCTGACGACCTTGTGAACTAGGATTGCCTTATCGGCACCTGTTCCTTGCGCCTTTGCAGCTTCCCGACGTATTAAATCGTGCGACCCTTCACCCCCCTCGGGATTATCCAATGGGAAAAATTTCTCTAGTAAATATTCCGCTGTGGTTTTAAAACCTTCCGTGTATTCGCCATTTGTTTTCTTTATATTACTGAGCGCGATTTTTTGTTGTTTTCTTTTGCGGCATGGAATACGACGACGCGTCTACCACCGCGTCGTTCAATTTTTTCGCGAGTGTTTCTACTTCGTCTGCCTCTCGGCAGTTAAATAGCTCATTTTCGAGCGCAGGGATACTTTCGCCAAATTTTTCTTTAAACCGCTCCCAATTTGCTTTTTTATTACAGAACCGCGGAAATATAGTTAGCTGCTCGTTTGCGCTTGTTTTGGTTTCAACGTCCCATGTTATTAATTTATGGTCAGAGAGCGTTTCCTCGTCCGACCTTAGTTTCCAATTACAAATCGTTTCTAACATTTCGTGCGAGACTGCAGTAATATCTATAAAACTGCTGCCTCTATGCGTCTCAAACGTAGGTGAATCATTAGTGTTTATCACACTAAGGTCCCATCCGTAAAAGATCAGCAACCTGCGAGCCTCTATCGTCTTCGATAGGGCTGCCCCATAATGGCGACTTAGCATTAAAGTCTCCGCGATAATTAAATTTCTATTTCTACCGATTTTACGAAGGATTCCTTCAATTTGATTTATTAAGTCCTCTGTTTGAGGATTCTCCCGCCGGGAATCGATCGGCGGAAGGTAAGTGCTTATCACGTAAAACGTATGCAATCCTGTTTTTATTTCTGCGGTGGTTATGAACTCATTCGACAGATTGTTTAGGATTATTCCAGCGCACGTCCCGTTATTTATTATTATCCCGCTACGCGGTCGTTCGCTGTTTGCGTTTAAAACGGTAACCCCCTTCCCAAAACCTGTTATTTTGTGGCTATACAGGTGCGGTTCCTGTATAAGCCCGATGTCGATATTATTTTCGCTGAATAACTTTACGAAGTTATTTGTAGCCCTTTTCCTTTCCCGAGATTTAGTTGCGCGAATTTAATCTTCTTGCTTCTTTTAAATCTATCTTTTTCTTCACGGTCCATAATCGATGTTGCGTGTGATTGCGTTCTTCAATCTCAGCATCGTGGGGCATCTACTCGACTTGGCGTCGTGGCGCGTATCGACCTTCGCGCCACCGCCAGTTCTGTCGTTTGCCCTAGCGCAAACCACACAGCAGGGGACTGCCCTCCGGCAATTCTTGAACTCGTGACCGACTTCGGCACAGTTACCGCACCACTGTACCTTCTCCCTGCACTCCATCGATCTATGGCCGTACTCGTAGCACCTGTAGCACTGGGTCATCGAGAAGTGGTCCCGGGCCCAGACTCTTCGCCACCTGAGGTTTATAGCGTCAGCTAATATACGTCTCCGAAGTGTGGGGGTCACTTCGAAGACTACGTTGACGAAGGGATTTCTAGGGCCCTTTCCGCCAAACCTAAATTTCTCCCTCAGGTGGTCTTCAATCTTCAAATCGCCGAAGCGGGGATTCTGGCACGCGATCAACCGCACCAGCTCTTCCGCCTTCATCCCGCTTCGACCCCGGAAGAACGACCCGGGGCGCTTCTTCTCGATGGTCTTCGCCACGAGCTCTTTGCAGTCACCGACAACCTTCGACTGCAGTTTCTTCGCATCTTCTCGGTTTGCACACTCGACAACTACATCGCCCTTGCGAGTTCTACGAGCTCCGACCACAACAAAACCATCACGAGCGGGATCGACCTTCTTCTTTAGGGTCGACATGACGTCATCCTTCTCCCTGGCCTGGCGTCGACCCTAACTGCAAAGGTGGGCGTCGCACCTGCAGCAGCTGCAACGACGCCTTCCGCGGCATCGGCACCTCCTGGCTCCTGGAACACTGCTGCCCTGAAACACAAGCAACCACCGCTGGACTTCCCCCGACAACATTAGCTCTCCCAGAAGCACTAGCCACAAGCCGCAGCGCCCTAATCATACCTATAAGTTGATTCGCCGCGTCGAGGAAATCATCCAGGGCGTAGCGAATCCTCTTTCTGTCCTCCACGACGATAGTGGCGGAGGTCGTCGGCACCCTCCCGGAGATGACCCAGTGCGCCTTCCTCACCCTCAATCTCAGGAGGTCCAGCTCATCGAGGTCGCTAGCTGCAACGCTAACGTCGCTGCTAGTCGACATCTTTCGCTGGGCTGCCGAAGTTGAGGGCGATTCAGGCGCCGCAGCCACCCCAGGGGGCCCCGACTCCCCCGACACGACCGCCGCAGACACAGGCTCCTCTACCTCTTGTACCTCCTCCTGAATCCCTAACCTAACGTCTTTTAAAATTACCTTTAGCTGTTTCCCCCCAACAGCGCTCTCAGCCTCCGACCTATTAGACTCCGACCTATCTCCCCTCTTCTTCCTGGGCAACGGGTCCTCGTCGCGGTGGACCACCATGCTGACAAAACAAACGACAAAAAATGACACCTAAAACGCAGCTCAAAAACCACTTGACCGTTACGACGCTAAAAGAAAGACGCTAGAAGAACGCAAAACGTTGGTCCAATAAAAATGTTTTGTTTAAAGGTGAACCGTACGCAACCTTGTATTTATTTAAATTTCAAACCGCTCAATTAAATATCAAATTTTAACAAAAATACAACAAGCACCAAGCATCAAAATAACAACTAGAATCAAATAAATTCCCTAGCGCAATTCGATTCAAAATGTACCGCGAAGAACACTATTTATTTATTTTAAATTTTTAAAACCGTCAAATCAATTTAAATAAACTAATTACTTCAAAATATTAAAATATCTAATTTACAAACAACAACACTTTATTTTTAAACGTGTAATTAAGAAAATAAGGTCGAGCGCAATCGGAATGAGGTAACCGGAAATGACCTTTCACTTAATCACTTGGTAACTGTAACTGCTACACCGCTTAATTACACCAAAATCGATCTTAAACGAACTTATAAGTACGCGTGTACTTAAATTACGGAAAATTTGTATTAAAATTGTTTTAAAATTTACAGTTTTTGAGATATTTATTTGATTTAAAAAGGCTTAGATTTTTGTTTTTTTTTAGTTATTATTTTATTATACGCGCACTATAAAAATTTCACACACTTTTTGGTTGTTTTACCCGGTTTTATTTACGCGGTTTTTATTTTAAATTTATTATTAAAAATGCCTTTTTAAGTTATTCCGAAATTATTTTGAGTATTAGTTTAGTAGATTTTTGTTTTATTGCCCCGTAATTTATTTATTTTATTTTAAAACGCGGATTTAGTTTAAATTACAAAGAAAACACGATTTATTTAGTTTTTATTTAGTTTAAATTCTGTTTTAAAATTTTTATTTTACTGCCCTGTATTTAAATTTTGATGGCACACAATTATAAAAATAAAACACAATAAAAAGCAAAGCTTCAAATAAAATAATACAATAATAAATATTATAACCCCTAGATAAAAACTTACTGTTATTGCTGAAGCGGGAGCTCTGCGAAAACACGTCCGCTCGCTTAAGTAGCAGGAAGCTACAACAGAACCATCCTTGAGGACCTGGAATCCTCTCACTAGCAATCTTTTATTACATTACATTTGATTTTCCAATGCTCCACCCGAAGGTACTACATTGGCCAGGAAGCGAGTTTTTTTTTACCTGGAAAATTTGGAATTTTGCCGAACCCTTGCTGTTCCAAGCAAGGTAGGGATCTTTAACGTGCGTGACAACACTCACACACGGGACCTCCATTTTACCTCTCATCCGAACGAGGGTGTATTTTTGTGAAAAATGCTCGCCTAACATTTTTCAAGCGGACCGTGTCGGGATTTGAACCCGGGACCTTGGGCGTAGTAGTCACACACATACCACTACGCCACGGAGCCGCCAATCTTTTATTACAACATAACATCCCTTCGAATAGATGAATGTAGTTTCTAAAGGATCAAAAATACTTAATTTCAGGCAACATATACTTTTTATGTGGTGACCACCCATTCAACACAAAAAAGATCATTTTTTGTAAGTGGCACATTTTGCAACACAATTACAAACCAATCAGGTTCGCCACTAAAATAGTGATACAATTATTACATATGGAAGTATCTACAATCCATTTCAGGAGAATGTCAGCTGTCAGTATTGTTTCATACTTATGCACAAGATCTGATTTGCTGTAAGACAAATATCCGACTGGGGACTAAGTATGTGTAGATTTCCAGATGATACCCGAGTTGAAATTCTATCTTTGTAAATCTTTTGACTGAAAAACACAATTATTAATAACTACAACATAATTACCTGGACGGATTTTACATCCGCTTGGATTTGTACGACTTTGTGTAAAATTTATTAACAAATGGAGTTGGATCTCCTGCAAGTAGTATACCTAGGAACCTTCGCTGTTGAATGAATCTTTCAACCTCGTATTCTAATAGTTGGGTATGCCCTCAAAAAGTAACTACATCAGCCGCACCATTGAACAAACCAATTGACTGTCTAATTGTTCAAGTGACATTCTAATCATGGATATTAATATAGTTCATGGATCAGTGATATGACGTCACATGCGTTAGATACTGCCATGTTGTCATACTGTTCAAACATATTCATTTTCTAAAGATTCGTTTGTCATCTATATGCAAAACCTAACTTTTGTATAATTCCCTTTTTGTTCTTTTCACTATTTACAAACTCTACAACTTGTATAATGTTTAAAGAATAATTTGTTTCCTATATACATAACCCAACTTTTACATATAAAATACTAAATACTTACCTTTTCAGTCTTTCCCCCTATTCAAAACGTAATAGGCACTATTTATTATTTTAACTGCAGTTATTGTTTATAGCTGTGCCAGTAAACACTTTATTATGCAATAATACTATCAACTGAAAAACTTCTGCAAGGGCTAGCCTGAACACATGTTCAATGTAAACTATTTATGTAATAAAGTAACACAAGTAAAACTGAATCACTTAAAATGTTATCGTCATCATCATCATCCGTGTCGTTGAAGTGTATAATTAACGGTTGCAAGCGTTTGCCGTAATGAATATAACATAATGTGTTTCTCTAAAACAAGTGGCAATCATTCCATGAAGTAATAAGTGACTGATATTTACTGTTTTGATACATGTAATAAATAACATCCCAAATTGTAGTATCGTCCCAAGAATCAATATCAACTACTGATTTGAAACTAGGTTTATTTCAAATAGGGCTTGCTGGAGGTACTCCTTGATTAGCTTTAGCTACAATGTTGTTTACTGTGGTTACGCTTAAATATATTGTGGCACTGACACGCTGTAACAAAATATAGGTATTACTAATTAGATAACACGCCTTTAAGACATCCAACATCGAATTTTACCAAAAAATACATATGTTAAATGAATTAGAACAATAACAAATGTATTTTAAAAAATATATAGAATTACTTACATCATGAACTGCATGTAAAGAAAGTAACGGACCTCAATTACTAAGTTTCAATTCAAAACACACAGCAATTTTTAAAACCAGTTCTTTAGAATCCTTGTTTAAAGCTTTTGGCATGTTCTATATGAATAAACAGAGTAAAACAAAAAACTAATTGTTCTGAAAAGAACATTTTTAATTCCAATTATATAAAAATAATTTGTAAAATGGATAAGAACCTGGACTGACGAGAGCTGTCAGATATCAAATGATATTATAAGAAATTCGCAAAAGTAGTGACGGCAATAGCGCTAATGGCTACCAATGTTTAGCATATATTTTCCCCTAATAATTACGAGATAGATACAGATTACATATGGCAAAAAAATATTCAGTTTGTTCCTTCAAACACTAAGTTTTTCTAATATTTAAACATTATACATAATTGTTTACGATATTACCAATGTATGCTCACAACTTGAAGCTCTGAAAAGGAACCACTAGGAATTTGATTGGATATACTGATGATCATAACTGCTTTATTCAGTGGAACTAACTTTATGAATGCAAAACAGTACTGGATGTTTCTACATCAGAGATAAATAGTTTTCCACCGTCCTCACTGGTAAAAGTCACGAAAATAACATCGAGGAACATTCGCAGTTATTAAATAAATAAACGAATACACCGTTATTATGAAAAGCGAAAAAGTCAATGACTTTCGATCCAACTACCACTAATAGCAATCTTAAATTGGAAAATGTCAAAATGTTAAAAATGGTGGCAACATATTTCTCTTTGAATGCGCAAATCAATTAAAATGCTAAACATGTCTCATTTTTGCTAGCTATTAACTAATGGCAATACAAAGTTTGTACTGGCTCTCACCGGTCAGTGTTTTTTAGTTTTAGTGTTAGAGTTACACTTCTATCGCGAATGTATACAATTTGTGTTGCAAGAAGAATATGCTTAAGTGCTCAAAAGCAACATTAGTAAGTTGTTGGAAATGTTCACTTCAACCCACGAGATAAGAAGAGTATCCTCTAATGGGTTTGAAAGTCTTTCTACCGATCATGAAAGCGATAGTATTACTTTCAGATCGATATTTTTTTTTAGGAGTTGTATTAATATTACCTGGCCAGTGAAGGGTATATTAGGTTTGTTGTTTTTAATTAATATACGTGTAATAATATGTTTTGAAATTTACTGTTAATAGAGTTTAAATTTAAATGGAATTTTATTTACAGTTAGTTTTAATATAGGTAAAGGTGAACCTTGTTAAAGGATGGTCAGCCACTCCAATGATGGGTCGCAATTTTGGAGGAGGTCTTTATTTTGAAAAATTGTTTTAGTTTGATAAAACGTTAAATGAGTCATCTTTAAGCTGTGAATACGAAAGGTAAAAGATGAAGGGACGAGATATAGGAAAACCGGCAGCAAAAAGACCCATCTAGAACAACTGTGTTCCGGATAGCAAAAATATCGACAAAATTGCTGGGTCAAGACAGTTTGGCGCCTTAAAGTTTGAAAATTAATAAAGCCTTCCTAAATAAGTAGTACTTGCAAAGTAGTTTTATATTTCGGCCATTTTCATTTCAATAGCTTTTATCGTGTTTTTCACAGAAACCTACTCCCGTACCACTGAAAGTTATCTGGTGAACCTATAAAATTATTCCGGAGTTCCCGCCCCTTTTGGGCAATTCAAAATTCTTAACGTAATGACATTTTTACCTGTAACATATTAATTTTTTTATGAAATCTAAAAGAAGAATAGTAATGTGTACTTATATATTCATAAGTTTTTCTTTCAAGAGTGTAGTAGTTGCTTCTATATGACTAGAGAATCAACCTCAACACAATTACTTGTAAATTCCGCCTTTGGCCAATTTATCAATTTATGAACACAACATGATCATCAACACATCTAGCCTGCTTTTCAAATCTTATTGTTTCATTGTGTTGTTATATGTGTTTTTAGTATTAGAAATGTTTAAACAAATATCTTGCAAAAGACCACTAAAAAAAATACATTAAACAAGCAGTACAAAAATCTGAATAGTCGTATATTTTATAAAATATATGTGCAAAAAATAAAAGCATATGTCGACTTGATGTGTTTAAGAAGTTTTTCAAATAATGATAGAAAAATTGACAAGCAAACAATAGATATTGCATAATATTTTTTAAGTAGAATGCAGAAGATTTAAAAAAACCATTTAAGTTCCTAGAAAATGATTTATATCATAACTGTGCTACTAAAAATATACTTGTAATAATACCAGTAGATTTGTCGTTTTTACTCAAACATTGCCCTCGAATTTGGTCATTTTCTAAAATAATTTTTTTATTTTTTCAGCATTTTGATTTTAACTATATTAAGTAGATCTCCACACCTCGGATTATTAACAGAGCTATTCCTGCCTTTTGTGTTCACTGCATGGTTCATAATCTTCTCGTCGTCTGAGAACTAAAAATCATTATATGCCTGTTACTATTGTGAAAATATTAATAATCACAATAAGCTGAAATTCTGCATATGTAATATTAGAGGAATAACCACCCTACCTAAAATCATAATACACTATCATCAGAAGGTTAATACAAATACATAAATATCAGGACTTTATTGAATGTCCCAGCTAAGTAAATTCTTAAAATAATGGTTACAAGCTTGTAGTTAAGTTTTAGAAATAAATCTACTGAAATGAATTGAAGGTATAGAGTTGATTGTTTACAAATACCAGTATATTATAATGAACATTATTATAAGTATTTCTGTAAATATAGCATACAAAATAGCATGCAGTAAATCTATTAAAATAAAATTAATTTAAACCTAAAATTCCTAATATAGGTTTATGGTGGTATTTCTGATTTGTTTGGCTTCCATGTGGAGGTGCTTGGATTCCCTGTGGAGGTGATTGAATTCCATGTGAAGTTCCTCCTTCTGGTTGTTTATACGTATTCTCCAAAACCTTTTGCACATTTAAAATCGAACCTGTTAATTGTTGAACTGGCTTTCCAAGACCAATTCCCGATCCAACGGTATTTACAGTATCAAAAAGTTTGAACTCCACATCTTTAACAGACTTATCTAAAAATCCCAAAAACTTGCAAGTGGACATTTGTAATCTTTCAGCAAGACCAGCCCAAAGTGCCAACTGACAAAATCTAAAGTTTTGTTGTACTTTAGGTTGTGAACTTATTGACATATAATTATTGGTTTCACTAGAAAATGAAGGCGCTTCTTTATTATCAAAATTAACTTTTCCATTTTTAGCAAATGAAGAGATCATTTCTGTGAAAACATTTCTCACTTTCTTATCTTCTTCACTGAAACTTTCTTCAAACCCTTCAACAGGAGTTCCATCTAAAGAACGCGGTTCAAATAAAAATGCTAAATCTTCACCATGACTAACAAATTCATCGGCACCTTCATCTAATATTACACTATAAATTTGAAATGGTTTACTAAATTAACATGCTCTTACCGGAGACATTTCCTATTAAGGGAACACCATTTAAAAAATGACGTGTCCATTTAGATTTACCACGATGTTCAAAACTATATAAAAATGCAGGTGCACCACCTTTTGTCCACAAATCAACTGTTAAGAATGCTGGTAAATTAAACAATACATCGCCTAAAATTTTATATATTAATATATTATTTTGAAATTGGTAAAATACCTGTTATTTCAGCGATTTTTGCCAATCCTTCTTTAATATTGTTTCTAGCAACTTTTATATAATTCCTGAAGTGAGAAGGATCTAGCAAATTGGTTACTAAACCAAGTGGATTTTTTACATTTTTTCTTTGGCCTAAACCAGTTAATCCTTGTAGATTTTTAACTAGGATCTGATCCAAAAAATGAGGTACAAACTGCAATTTGCCTACAATTTCTTGCTCAAACTGACCTATGACAAAACATCTCTATACTAAACAAAATTTATCCTATTACGAAACTGTCTTTAAATGGTAAAAGCTGTAAAATTCAAAGTTTGTATTCCTATATTTGAGCCGTTTTCTTTGAAAGTGGTGTAAGTCCATTTTATGTTATAATGGAGATATTTAAGGGTTTGTGTGTAAATGGTATGAAAAATTTTGGTATAAGTTGATACACTCATTTTATGTTTTTTAAATATTAAATTGATTTAAGTTTATAATGTGATCGTTTTTAAAGTATTAGTTAAAAGACATTTATACTTTTGATGACATGAAATTGACTTACACCTTTTTCAAAGTGAACAAAAAGCAAAATCTTACATTTACAGAATATTAACTACGGATTTCAATTGAAACAAACCAATTTCTTTTTATGAAATTTTTATTAAATACTTCAACAATAAAAAAAATAAAAAATAACAAAATAAAAAGGCTTTATTTCGACATTTACCATTCAACCAAAATTATTTATACTCTTATTATTAATAAATCTTTTTTTTTTCATTATGAGGGATGTATGGTAATAAACTAATCATATCTGTAAATTTTTCGAATGTGATGGGTCTGGAATGATGATATAAACGTGTTAGTGCTATATTTCCAAAGTTCTGTGGTATTTCCTGTGAGGGCAATAAATTTAGTGATTTAAAATCCACATTCTCACTAAATGAATTTTTATACAACATTGTATATGGTTTGCTTTTTAAAACCCTTATCCAACATATCTTCAACCAATTTATTTCTTCACAGTTGATATTTTTTTCGCCTTCCTAGAATTGCATCTTCTAAGGGTTTTGTAGAAACAAAATCAGCTTGTTTCATTTCATGCAAAATAAACTTTTTATATTTTCGGCATTGTTTTATAATAGTATAATAGTCTTTAGGGACATACAATAAGTCTTTTTTTTTAATAGTACTCTCAATGGTTCCAAAATCAGCATCATTTGGTAGATAAGAATGCCCAGAATATAAAAATTTATGGTCGATAATTTCTACAACGTTCTTGGGGGACTGAACAACTTTAAGCCACATTAAAGTCAATTTCAAATTTCTATTTTGTCCAGTGCACATATCGCTGTAGGCTATTACATGTTGTTGCGTGGTTACATTTTCTAAATGCTTCAAACAACAAGAAGCAATTTCTTGGGAACCCCTGGATGCAATAGTTTCGTCCAATGCGTACATATTAACCTCAGTATCATAAAAATTATGGATTCTTGCATTTAAAACATACATATTACGTTTATAATATGCAATGGATGCCGACAATTTTGAGTAGGGTATTGCCTTCTGCAAGTCAAAAGAAAAAGCGAAATATCTATATGGATTTTCGGATGTCAAAATCTTATCTTCTTACATACTTCTTCTTGCTAATTCAGCGTTCTTTAAGTGTACATCATGTTCTTCTGTGTGGCTTTTGATTTCAACATTGTTACATGAGGTTTTTATTTTCAAATTTAGAAAATCACATTTTTGACATGTGTCCTTTCGCGGTTGGTGAAAATATAATTTGAATTCTTTTTTAAAAATTCTCCTATATGTAATTTCTTTACAGGATAAAAACTACTTTCATCACACTAAGTTGTACATTTGCTTGACGTTTAACTCAGGGTGTAAATATCTTCGTTTAGGATTATGAGATCGTGTATAATGGCTTTCATACTGTGGAAAGTTTTGAATATGCTCCTTTATATGGGTTAGGTGGGCATCTGAAATCTTTCTAGACGATCCTGGCCTCCGGCCACGCTTATCCATTCCATCATGTTTAGATTTTAAAACACGATCTAATCGTCCTATTGATATTTTAAAAGTATTTACAAAAAAGTACAGCTTTTAAGAGAAATACATTTTGCTTGTTAAAATCTGCCAGGTTCCAAAAAATATCGAATTTTTTTGCGGTCAGTTTCACTAACAAAAGTTTTACAATTTTTTGAACATCTGCAGTCTATATTTTAAAATTTTTTGGCTGGAACTATTTTACCTGTATTTGTGTAATATTTTTGTCCGCTGTTGTGCTTCATTTTTCTGTTCTTTTGTGTATTTATATTATTATTCTCTTTCGTAGAATCTGAATCATGGTTATCTGAAGAAGCATTATCATCGGAACTCGACATGGGCTGCATGATTCTCTTTCTTTTAAAATATTTATTTAAATAGCAATTATTTTGATCAAAATTGCTTTCAGTATCTGACTTTAGGATTCTTTTTTGTTTATATTCATTGAGATGACTTCTATGAAGGAACAATAACACACTATTAAAATTAATTAAAATGTCCCTATAGTAGGGGATAAAGAATACTACTATAGTAAGCCTGCTTATCGTAAAAGGCGATTAAAAGGCGCAGCAGCCTTGCTGGCTAAAAGATATTGGAGGAGGGTCGGTTGGTCTCGGGCGATCCTCAATAATTTACAAGCTTGTTGGGGGTTGGCCGTGACAGATACGGCTTTTTGCTAAAATCTTTAAAAACTGCGTTGTGGAAAGATATGGGAGCCTACCACAATATTTCCCAGGTGTGCGTGGCCTAAAACACAAAATATATATGATGGAGAGCTCACAAGTAAAATTTTTGTCCGGAGGTAAAATACTCCCTCATTCGGATCTCCGGGAGGGGGTACTTGGGGCTCGTCATCGTAAGAATATAAAACAACAGTTCGATTTAGTGATAGGGACTTGGAATGTAAGGTCATTACTTAGAGTAGATAAGTTAACGAATTTATTAGTCGAAATGAGAAAGGAAAAGCTGGACATTTTAGGTATTAGTGAGGTGAGATGGCCAGATAGGAATGACTTTGGAAAGATAATTATAGAATAATTACAACTTCTTCAACTAATGGACAGGCAGGCGTAGGAATAGTGTTAGGTAAAAGATTAGGGCATAAAGTTAAAGAGTACTTACAATTTAGTGATAGAATAATTATGGTTAGATTGAGTACAAAACCCACAGACACTGTTTTAGTACAGGTTTACATGCCAACAACTCAGTACCAGGATGAGGAAGTAGAAAAGGTATACGAGGATATAAATAGTATAGTGAGAAAAGTAAAAGGAGATGAGAATTTAATAGTTATGGGCGATTTTAATGCGTCACTGGGAGAAAGTAGTGAGGGAAAAATGGTAGGAAAATTTGGGTATGGCAGACGAAATGATAGAGGAGAAAGATTAGTTGAGTTTTGCCAGGAACATAGATTAGTAACTGTAAACACCCTATTCGAACAACATGTTAGGAGAAGATATACCTGGAAAGCGCCAGGTGATAGGGCTAGATACCAAATAGATTATATTTTAGTTAAACAAAGATTTAGAAACCAAGTTAAAAACTGCCGTAGTTATCCAGGGGCTGACATAGATAGCGATCATAACTTAGTTAAAATGAAGTGTAAACTAAAATTCAAAAAATTGAGAAAGGTTAAAAGAGATGGATGGGATCTAGGTAAGCTTAATGATAGTAGGGTAAAAGAGGAATATAAACAAGTATTAGATATTAAGAGCAAAGAGATAGCTGTAGGAGGGAACGTAGAAAATAGATGGCAAGAAATAAAACTGACTGTACATGATACAGCAACACAGACTATAGGTAAGAAAAAAATAGAAGCGAGAAATCCGTGGGTAACAAAGGAGATATTAGATTTAATAGAGAATAGAAGAAAGCTTAAACCTTTCAGAGAAGTGGATAGTGAAAGTAAGCAAATATATAATACAGTTAGAAATACGATAGTACATGAGTGTAGAAAAGCTAGAAATAAATGGATGGAGGAGAATTGTAAGGGAATACAAGACGATTTGAGAGTAGGTAAGACAGACAGGGCTTACAGGGCAGTTAAAAAGTTTTTTGGGGAAGATAGGAAAAAATATAATGGTATTAGAGACGAGCATAATGAGCTTCTAATAAATAAAGTTGAGATAGCAGATAGATGGAAAAGATATTTAGAAGATTTATATAAGGGAGACGATATGGATGAGTTAGAGAACGACCAAGAAGAGGATGTAGAAATAGGGTTCTCAATATTAAGAGAGGAATTTGATAGAGCTGTTAGGGATCTTAAACTAAATAAAACGCCAGGGATAGACGATATTCCCGCAGAATTAATAAAATATGCAAGTCAGAAAACTTTAGACAGATTATATGAACTAGTAAAGGCAATATATGACACAGGTGAGGTTCCAATAGATTTCGAAAAAAATATTATTATCCCAATCCCAAAAAGTCAGGAGCTGATAGGTGTGAGAATTTTAGAACGGTTAGTTTAACTTCTCATGCTTCCAGAATACTAACAATAATAATTAAAAATAGAGTAGAAGCTTTGACTGAGAATTATTTAGGCGAAGACCAATATGGTTTTCGTAAAGACAGAGGGACTAGAGAACCGATACTAATGATTAGGCTAATTATTGAAAAAGGTTACAAAAAATAAAAGACTCATTTCGCGTTTGTAGATTTAGAAAAAGCATTTGATAGGGTTAATTGGATTGTTATGTTCAGGGTTTTGCAAAAATAGGAATCTCTCATAGGGATAGAAAATTATTTACAGTCTATATAAAAACCAAAGCGTAGTAATTAGATTTGATGAAATAGAAAAGGAAGCTAAGATTAGAAATGGTGTTAGACAGGGTTGTATACTGTCTCCTTGATTTTAATGTTTATATTGAGGAAGCTTTAAACTTAGCTAGAGAGAGAAAGAGATAGGTATTAGTGTACAGGGACAGAAAATAGACATGTTACGTTTTGCAGATGATATAGCCATTATAGCAGAGTCTAGAAAAGAGTTAGGAGAGTTTTAAATATTTTAGATGAGATACTACAAGTAACTATAGTATGAGAATTAACTCAGTAAAGACAAAGATAATGACAAGTGAGTTACAGCCTAGTTCTAAACCAAAATTAAAAATAGGTAATACCGAGCTAGAGGAGGTAGATGAATTTTGCTATTTAGGTAGTATAATTACAAAGGATGGACGTAGCAGAAGGGATATAGTAGCTAGAATAGCTCAAGCTAGAAAAATGTTTTAAAAAGAAAAACTTACTAATAGCTAATAGTATTAGTTTAGATAATAGAAAAGTTTCTTAAAGTCGTACGTATGGAGCGTTCTACTATACGGTAGTGAGACTTGGACAATTAAAGAAGTAGATAAGAAAAGATAGAAGCTTTTGAAACTTGGTGTTATAGGAGAATGTTAAAGATTAGTTGGACAGATAGAGTAACAAACGAGGAAGTTTATAGAAGGATAGGTGAGGATCCTGTATGTGGAAACAATTGAAGGTCAGGAGAGATAGAATGATAGGGCACCAGTTAAGACATGAGGGACTATTTAGTAAAGTCTTAGATTATAGACTACCAAATAAAAATAGAGTAGGAAGGCCTAGACAAAGCTATATTAGTCAAATTATTAGAGATTTAGGTTGTGAAGGGTATGTGGACCTTTTTAGACTAGCTCAGAATAGAAAAGAATTTAGAGCTGCGTCAAACCGACTTTAAGTAAGTTCGAAAACAAAACAAAAAAAAATAAAAATCAGTTAACTAAATGTCACCAGGACATAACTCACAATTAGTTAGCGGTCTGGCATGTTGGTAGCGTTTCGTTGCTTAAGCCTTACCATAACATATAATTTAATAAACGTCACCATGACATAACTCACAATTAGGTAGCGGTCTGGCATGTTGGTAGCGATTTGTTGCTTAAGCCTTACTATAACATATAATTCTTTCTTTCCTTCGAGTTTCTACATCCTTTCTAAGGAATTTTCTCTTCAGTTCTTGTTTATCTGGATGTAGTGGTGTCCAAATTTGTTATGAGGTTTAATTGTACTTACCTACAACCCAGTTCAAATTTAATTGGAATTAATAGCAATAAAATTTTGAGTGTCACTCTCGATTTGTCAAATTGATGACATTTTATGCCCATGTGGAAAAGAAAGTATTTAGGAACAGAGGATCGATCCAATGTGATTCTTTTTCGTGTTGGTACCACTCCTTCTGTGCTGGATTTAAGGATCATGAAGTCATTACGCTAGGCTTATCTGAGGGACTCTGGCTCTTCCTTAATTGCGAATCAATATCCAACTCGCAACAGCCAATATCAGCGTCATCCTCTGAAAAAATTTCTTACCCGCAATGTCCAGACTCCCTTTCTTACAAAAAATATAATGGTCAAAGAGGTTTAAAAATTCACATGGGCAAGGCTCACCATGATTTGATGGAAATTAAAGTCACTACAACAACATCTGAGTCAATAATAAAACAAACCGTACAAAAGAAGAACTGCATCAAAGTACTCAAACAAATCCCAAACGGAATAAGATTCTCTGCTGCTTTAAAACCTGCTGCCGTCTTAGACAAATGTATCAAGCAGAACGATCTACAATCTTGGAACTATCTCTTCAAGAAGAAATTTTGGCAAGACTCGTGAAGGAAAATATTAACGGTACCAGAAACAGCTACATCCTCTGAAAATTAAAACCAAATTTACGAACTTGTCAAACAGAGTAGTTTAAACATTAGTGATGGTGACATTAGTGGAGCAGTGAAAATTCTCGCGTCGTCCAAAGCGTTGTTGCCAATCAATGAGGATACTTATGAGAAGCTTTTGGATATACGCATCCTGCTTCTTCTGTCCTGAATTATCCAAGTCCAACAATTTCAGACTGTAGCGAAATCTTAGCGGTATCTGAAACAGAGGTCAGAAAAGCCATCCTCAGTTTCTCCAGCGGATCTGGCTCAGGAATTGATGGTATTTGGCTGCAACATTTAAGGACCGATTAGGGATTGGCAACGCTGATACTGGATCTCGCCTACTCGCTTTACTAACCAATTTTTATAATCTTCTTGTTGGAAAATGAATGAAACAATTACTTCAATATTATATAGTGTTAATCTCTGCGCCCTCAACAAAAAAATTGGATGACTTCGTCCCATTGCAGTAGGCCTGACATTACGCAGACTCGCAGCAAAACCAGAGTTTTTAGATGTTCGTGAAGATTTGGCCAGAAAATTAAGATCACGTCAACTAGGATTTAGCACCAGCAGTGACTACAAAGTAATAGTTCATTTAACTCAGACTTTCTTGGAACTTAACAAAGATATCAACAAAGTGTTACTGAAAATATATTTTAAAAACGCGTTTAACTCGGTGTGCTAGGATAAACTTTTCGACAGTGTAAAGATTAAGGCACTAGAGCTTTGTCCGTTCATCTCGCAAGCTTACTCACAACCCTCTCTTCTTACATTTGGTTCCTGGACAATTCCATCGGAGACTGGTTGCCAACAAGAAGACCTAGGAGGTCCTGGACTGTTTTGCATGTCAATTCAGTCAGTTATTGAGAATATGATTTCCGATTTGGTCATGATCTATTAAGACTATGGTGCATTAGGAAGTGATCCAAAAGATATGCTCCATGATTTTTCAACGATCATTACTGATTATGACAAATTTGATTTAGCTGTTAATCTTGTTAAATGCGAATTATACTTTCCTGGAAAAATTGACCAATATGTTTACCAATGTTTCGATAATTTGTCACCAGGAATTAAATGTTTAACCAATGTAACTCTTCTTGGAGCTCCAATTACAAAAGGATCATGCACAGCCATGTATGATAATAAGCTCATTGAAATGTGCCTTCTTTTTTTACCTATGCCTAAGCTGACTTATTTGGTGAGGACGGACATCATATTGTTATCTTTTCCGATTTCTTTGTTAGAGAAATGGATATGAAAATTAAGTCATCTTTGGACACTCTAATCAACTGCTCTTTTGTCATCTGAACAATATACACTTGCATCTCTTCCTATACGTTTGGGGAACTGGTGTCAGACGGAATACATGATCTAATTTTACCCGCCTTCATATCTTCGGTTTATGGTGTCTGGAATTTCGTCAATTTGATGTTAAACTTATCTAGTACAGACGAGCTCCCAGGTTTCATACATTAAGGAAGCAATGAAAAATTGGACAACACTAAATCCAGATTCAGTTCCCACACCAATTCCTTCAGTCCAACGTTTGTGGGATAACATCAACTTGTCTCATCTAATGACAGCTATACAACAACAATATAAAGGTCAGAAGGCAATTAGCAGACATCAAGAAATCTCAATAATATAATAATGAGTTCTGTCAAAATCTCGAGCCGATTGGAGCCACCTGAAATTTTTTGGAGAAGACGGTAAACGAGGTGATGAAATGACATTAATCCCTTGAGCAAATGGACAATGTCTTTTTTGGGAGGCCACTGGTTGTGATACGCTTGCCCCGTCATACATTGACATTTTTTCAAAAAAAGCTGGTGTAATAGCAAAGAACACTGCTTCTGCAAAAATTAAAAAATATAGCTCAGTGCAAGATCACAATTCAATATTTCTTCCATTCGCTGTTGAAACGCAGGGGTCCTGGTGCGACACCGTTAATTTCATAAACAAACTTGGAGGATTGTTGGCTGTACATACTGGTGAATCGAGATCTCGTTCATACTTAACCCACTGGATTGGTATCACTGTTCAAAGAGGAAATGCAATCTCAGTCATGAGAACTTTTCCTTACTCTGGATCATTTTTGGATATTTTTTATATATTATAAGCTTGTCGTTTTCAATTTGTATTTGTTGTATGTTGTTCCCAAATAAATATTTAGAAAAACATGCAGTAGAAAATACTCATATCACAAGTATTGCACAATAAAGAAACCCTCACCACCATGGTGTCTTAGTTAGGCAGTCCGATGAAATAAAAGTAAAGGTTGAACTAAGTATCCAAGCGGAAATCCATTATTAACAAAGTTTGGAATTAGAATATTAGATAAGCTTCTGGAGGTTGCAATATTTATTAACAGGTCCTTAAGACTGTGTACAGACCTGGAGTTACAAAATAATGGAAACCTCATATTAAGGTAGGTGGCACAGAAAAAATTAAGATAAGGGATTTTTTTTGCCAATAGTAGAATAATTCGGCAGAATCGTAGAATTTACTTAATGCTTGTACGTAATTTTTATAATTCTGATGTGACCTATAACCATGTACTCAAAATTGATGCATTACAGGAGTTGTGCTTAAATTGTAATTTTTGGTATTTATACATAATAGGAGTGCATATGGGACAATGTAAGTAATTAAACCCTTCAACACAATTCTAAATTTTCCAGAGAGAAATCGATCAGTCTCCAACAGGTTTACATTTTATGTCGTGTGATACAACTGGAACCAGCTGTTCAGAGATAAAGAACTTATTTTATATATCATTACTGTAGAGGTAACGTCTATTGTCATAGTGCCATTGTGTGCATCCCTGTATGCAGTGGTTGTTGATGCCTGTCCAATTTAATTTCTATCTAATTTAATCAGGTATTCATCAACGAACTATACAGAAGTAAGCCAAACTTCACTTTATAAAACATAATGTCCCAGTAATTCTAATTCTGATCATCAGTATAATGCAAGTTAGAATAATTCTGTGTTCATATACAATCCCATTTCAAAACCCACTTTCAAGCTTTTAGTTTACTGGTCGCAAAATAGAACGGTGTATGTAACATATAATAAATCTAAAATATCTTTGGTTACAATTTAAAAAGAAACTGAGATTCTAATTTTCATATAAATATGTTTATCAAATGTTGGAAGAAATAACTACACTTTGTAAAATTTGGCAACCTTGTCAAAACTATTCTTTCAATTTCTATTTTAAAATTAGGTTTTGGTGTTATTTTGCAAAGAATCCCTATTTTTTATAAGTACAATTTCATTTGGATATTTGTAAATATTTTGAAATAATCAATTCAAATTCTTGTTACATAACAGCAAATACTTAAGTGCTTTTGTATTTATAAATTGGAACTTCTCAAAAGCAATCATTTATATCACCCTTAAAAATCATAAATTTACATATTATTTACCATTTACAGCTCGCTTGGTCTCATCTTTAGTAATGCCAGTCAGTAATGGAATTTTAGGTGTCTTTTTATTAGTCATTTTATCTATAGGCTCTCCATCTACCATTGGTGGTAGTGATCTTCCATCGTACATCCCTTCTGTTAAAGGAATTGATCCTAAACGACCTGACAGTCCTGATACAAATCCTCGAGTATGTAGTCGATTTAGTTCTAATTGAGAATCGCCCTAAAAACAATTAATGTCATATTTAAACCTTGCATATATTAACGTAATACAGTAAGAAAAGAAACTATGTTATAATATAAAAATATTAACCAATATATACTAACCAAAAGTCTTTTTTAATAAAAAAAGAGTCATAAAAAGTGTCAAGATTTGTTAGGACAATGTTTAGAAAAACATGCAAAACTTTTAATAGTTATGATATCTAATTTTGAAAACCTGTTATTACAGATTTTCTTGCAAATGTTTTTAAAAACAAGAACAAAAAATTTAAGATGTCTGGTTTGCAGTCAATACTTAATTATACTTTTAACAATAAAATTAATTTATCCTATTAGAATACGTCATTAATTTTGGCTCACAATTATGTTGTCGTTATTGGCTGGAACAGCTAAAATAATAGGTACAATTCATATATGTAGTTTTGTGACTACATTATATATGCTCTTGGAAAATGAAAGAAATACAATTCAATGAAGAGTGGAAATTTATTCTTCGCATGTGACAATAAAAATTTAAACCGTTTTATGCTAATGCTTTTAGACAGTAATGGTGTTGTATAAACTTTATTATGTGTTACTTTCACATGATTAATTCTTCCTGTTTTTAATTGTATATTTATTGGCATTTCAATCTACGACCTAGGTTGATTGTTAAAGTACTAGCAGTTTGAGATTTGACATTTGTCACATAAATTGAAGACAACTTTGATTTATCAACGGGTGAAATATTTGATATGAATGATTTAATGGTAAAAAGAAGTTTTAAATATTGAAATGCAGTAATTGCTTTCAATTTATGTTACACACCTGGGAGCGACTTTCAGATAGTCAATTCTCTGAACATGAAGCACCTGACTAACTTTTTCTATCTAAATTAATTAAATTGTATACAAATTAAAGAACCTATTAGAAAAGAACGACATGATTGTTGAAATTATAAATCTTTAAAAAAGAAAGAACAGATAAAAGAAATATGCCACATTCAGGATTAAGCAACTTGTCGAATACAAACATGCCTAAATCATGGTCATAATTGATTGTTGCATATTTCCTTTGTAATATAAATGGAAATGATAGCTGGTAAATTGAGTTTTATTTTTATTCTTAAAAACCCATAGATACCAAATTTCATGTAAACCCTGCTATTATTAAGATACCTATTTAAAAAATAGCTTCATCATCATCGAGTCTTCAGTCCTAGAACTGGCTGGATGCGTACCCTCATTGTTTCCTAGTCTGAACCAACCTACACATTTCCCTGAAATTTGCACCGTCTGCATCTATCACTATCTGTGTGCGAAAGTCTGATCTCGGGCTACCTCTGCCTATCTTTTCCTATCTCTGCTTGTAATATATCCCGTACTATTCCCCAGAAATGCCTTAGAACGTATCCTGTCCTTCTATTTCTCCTATTTTTTTAGTTTTTCACAGATATCTTTATTCCTCTACTATTTCGACAACCTATTTGTTATTAACTTTGTCTATCCATGCTACCATCCTCATACATCTGAAGCACAACATTCCAGAAGGCTTTTATCTCTTTCTGTCTGCTTTTCCTACTGCCCCTATTTCATAGATGTACTGTGCTGTGCTCCACACTATGCTTT
Source organism: Platerodrilus igneus (assembly GCA_036346225.1). Taxonomy (NCBI): domain Eukaryota; kingdom Metazoa; phylum Arthropoda; class Insecta; order Coleoptera; family Lycidae; genus Platerodrilus; species Platerodrilus igneus. The sequence continues at coordinate 1,239,647 of JARFIW010001151.1, read as the reverse complement.
GGACAGTTTTCTTCTTGTATCTATGTTCCTTGTCTTTGAACATAGCTGCTGTTCTTTCTTGTTTGATGCAGTTCGGTCACCTTCTATTGTTATACATTTATATACCCTACTTCCCCGATATTCAGTTGTATGTGAAGGGGAGTAAGCAGCCTTTGGCTGCCAAGTTCCCCCAGCACTTGAACCTTTGTCGAATTAATAGTTTTTCCAATTTATCCTTTCGCACAATCAACATTAGTTGAAAATATTTCACAACCAACATCTGTAGTTGTTTATAATAATCATCAGATTTAAAAGCACTTATTTTTTCGTCATTGGTTTTTACGTCTTGAAACTGGTTGGACTTGTACCTCAGCTTATTCATGTTCTGAGCTAGCCTATGCAGTTTCCTGCGATTCTCCCAACATCCTATATACAACTTGGTTCCCTTCTATTATTTCTTCAGCCCGTTTTTCCATTCGTCTTTGTACAATACTACTTAATATTTTTGAAACCTGTGCGGTCAAACTTATTGTTCGAAAATTTTCACATCTATCTGTGCCTCTTTTTTTGGTATAGTTACTATGATGTTACGTTTGAAATCTTTAGGTATCTCGCCTTTCTCATACATATAGCTTACAAGTCGGAAGAGACGTTCTGTTACTGCTTGTCCAGCAGCTTTTAGAGTTTCTGCTTGCACCTTATCTGTACCCGGCGCCTTACCATTTTTCAGACTCTTTAATGCTAATTCAAACTCATCTCTAAGTGTAGAATATTCCAGATCATCATTTTCGATGTCTGATTCCTGTTCTAATGCTGTTAGTTCCGCTCCTGAATATAAATTTCCTATATATTCCTAGCACCTTTCTCTTCATTTTCAATAATGACGTTTCCTCCCGAATCCCTTATATTTTTCGTATTTGGTTTTATATCCCTAAAATTCATTCTAATTGATTTGTATGCTTCGTCTGTCTTTCCTATTTCCATCTTAGTTTGTACCTCTTTGCACTTTTCGTCAATCCATTGTTCTTTAGCTTTCCTGCATTTGCAAATAATTTCCCATTTTATGGGTTTGTATCTCTGTTTTCCTGTTTCATTTGATCTATTTTTGTATTTTCGTCTTTCTTCTATTAAATTCAGGATAGCCTTTGTTATCCATGGTTTCTTGTTTTCTTTTTGTGTATACCCCAGCATATCTCTGGCCGCCATGTTTAAGCTGGATTTAATGTTATTCCATTCTGTTTCTACTTGCTTAGTATCAAAAATTTTCCTGATATCTTTTAGCAATTCATTTGACTTTTTTTCAAATCTTTCGTGGATATCTTTATCTTTTAGCTTCTCAAGGTCAAAATGCCTTTTTCCATTCCTCTTTTTCAGATTTTTAAATTTAAGTGCGGCCTTCGTAATTACGATGTTGTGGTCAGTGTCTATATCTGCTTCCGGGTAGCTTCTACAGTCTTTTACTTGATTTCTAAACCATTGTCTAACAATAATGTAATCTATTTGATATCTTCCTATATCTCCTGGCATTTTAAACGTGTATCGTCTTCTAATATGATGTAGAAATAATGTATTTATGATGGTTAAGTTGTTCTTGTCGCAAAATTCTACCAGCCTATTTCCCCTGTCAATTCTCGTGCCTAAACCAAATAAACCTACTATCGCTCCTTCCCTACCCTCACCTACCACTGCATTAAAATCTCCCGTAATTATTAAATTTTCATGTCCTTTTACGTATCTTAGTATGTCTTCGATATCTTTGTAGGTCGCTTTTACCTCTTCCTCACTGTAGCGAGATGTGGGCATGTATACTTGGATTAGTACTGTATTTATAGGTTTAGATTCAAATCTAACCATGAATATTCTTTCGTTCTTTTGTGAGTAGTTTTCTACACGTCGTCCTATCTTTTTTCGGATAACTATCCGCACACCCAAATTTCCTTCCTCTGATCCTGTATGAATTACTCTGAAGTCTCCACTCCAAAAATCCCCCGCCTCTGGCCAGTGGACTTCGCTAATTCCTATTATGTCGAGTGCTAACCTATTCATTTTTATTTTTTTATTTATTTAATAAGTAGTAATTGTAACCACCTCTTACAACAACTACTTAAATGGGAACATGTCAGCATAGCTGTTGTTCGCATATCCCATTTGCATTACATTACTTTCCATTACATTACATTACATTCACATCACACTACAATTGTTTTTGAGAGTTCATAAGTTTCTTAAATAAATATTTTTTAAATACAGGAACAGAATCCACTAATAGAAAGAGATATTCATATTTGTTAAATATGTAGGCACTGTTGAAGTCAAATGAGCACTTAAATTTAGATGTCTTATGGTACGGTATAGTTAATTGATTATTGTTGCGCAGGTTGCAAGTGTGTGCAGAAGTTCTTACATTTAGCAGACTATATAGGTAAGCTGGTTGACCTGATTTGTACATATTAAATAACATAGTTGCAAACAAAAGCTCACAGTGTGGTTTTAATTTTAGGATTTCCAGTCTATTATAAATTGGAGTCACATGCTCCCTATAGAGAACATTATAAGCAAATCTCAGACAGCAATTCTGGATGATTTGAAGCTTGTTCCTCAGTTTCTCAGAGAGGTAACTAAAATAGACAGTGCTACAATAATCAATGTGGCTTATTACAAGCGCTTGACACAATTTCCACTTTATCTCCAAAGGAAGCATCATCTTGAATTTATAAATGGATTTCAGTTTAAAGTATGTAATACTGCAAACCTTATTTACGTGGCTCTCAAAATTTAAACTACCATCACAGATTACGCCTAGGTTTTTCGCTTTGTAGCTGAATGCTATAACGCATTTGTTTAATACTATTTCTGAGTTTAAGTTGTTTTTGAACACTGAACAGAAATACGGAGATCCTATACACTGACATATTGTTTTTTTAGGGTTCAAAGTTAGACCATTCTTTGATGTCCACGTGAGTACTGCCTCTAAGTTATTGTTCATCTCTAAAATAACCTGGTTCGCATTATACGGGTCTCCAGGTATATATAGTTGGGTGTCGTCGGCATACATATGGATTTTACAGTTACCAGTTATTACAGTAGGCAGATCTGCTGTGAAAATAGTAAATAACAGTAGACCAAGGATACTCCCCTGCGGAACTCCTTGTCTTACATGTAACTCGCTTGAGACCACTCGGTTTAGTTTTACTTGTTGAGTTCTTCTAGATAAATAGCTAGTCATAAGTTGCAGTGCAGATGAGCTCCAACCATAGTAGGATAGCTTGGCAATTAAGAGTCGATGATTTATTACATCAAAGGCCTTGCTATAATCAAGGTATACCATTAACGTGGTTTGTGAGTTTTCCATATTCAGAACCAGGTCATTCATAATTTTGCATACGACTGTTGCAGTACTGTGCTTAGCACGAAAACCCGACTGGATTTGTGGCAGTATTTCATTATTATCAATGTAGTTGGTAATTTGTGTGTATATTATGTATTCAACCACCTTAGAGATGGTTGCTAAAATGTTGATTGGCCGAAGTTCCTCATAAGATGTCGCAACACTGACCTTAGGTATAGGTGTGATTAAAGATTTTTTCCATAGATCCGGCATCGTTGAATTAATTAGGATGGAATTAATAATATGTGTAAAACATTAATGCAAAACGGCAAGCCATCCAAGCCTGTAGCATTCGATGACTGTTTATTAACTGCTTTAATCACATCATCCGAGGATACCGTGTGAAATATTAGTTCCTCTGTTTTTGATGGAAATTTCTGCAATGAAAAGTAACTAATTGTATTTTCTGCAACTTGAGTAAGTGGAATATCATTTATAAAATGTTGATTGAAACAATCCGGATCTACATTGTTTAAATTAATTGTATTTTTAGGTTTTCGATGTATGTTGGCTTTTTCAAAGAACTTCCATAGCTGTTTAGAGTTATTTTTAATAGTGAAATCATGTAAATATAGAATGCCTTCTGTTCATTCTTAACTGCTTGTGTGACATAGTTTCTCAGCTCTTTGAAATAAGTACGGTTTGAGTTTCATGTTCTCTAGCTTACCTACATGTTTCATACTTCTGACATTCCACGCTCCGACTCGCAGAATGTTCACGCATCTTTTTCTATGCTTTCGGATCACATCCCCCGAAGTAGTCCCCTCCCGGAGATCCGAATTGGGGACTATTTTACCTCCGGAATATTTTATGCCAGAGGATACCATCATCATTAGGAACAGTTTGAGTACGCTGTGTACTTGGGAGATAATGTGGTGGTTTCCAGTTGCCTTCCACATCGCAGTAGTGTGTCTTAGAATGTCATACCAACCCCTATGGTCTCTGCCACTCTAAGTACCGAAGAATCTGCTGCCCTCTTTCGGGGACCTGGTTCCTCACTAAAGACCCCACTAATTTAGTTAAACCTATAGTTCGGCTCTTTAGCTCATTGAAATGCGCAAGCCATTCTACCTGTTCTAGTATTTTAGAACGTCGTCAAGGTGCAGGTCTGTTCAGAATGGAAAAAATGGCTTAAAAAATAATAACTTTCGCACCCTGTATCTTAGAAACTATCAACTTTTGGACTAAAGTAAATTGGCCTAGATCCTCATATTTCAGTCTCAGGAATTTGTGGTAACATTTTGTACAGACCTTTTATAGACATCCTGTATATTAAATTATATGACATTATAAATCCCAATTTCCAGAAATGCATTTAATAACCAACATAGAAAACAGTTAAATACCAACTTATACATTAACTATTTCAGCGCACATTTATCCAAAACACTTTCATTTTTTATCTAATACTAAATTTCAACAATTAAACTTATATTTAAATATTTGTTAATTTCCTACTACATAAATACTAAGTCGTTTACATTTAACATTCATATGTATATAATCATAAAGTATCAACATAAAAATTTATATTTATTCACTGTTTAAATTCCAAATATATCTTAATTTTTGAGGATTTCCAGAAACCACTAGCTTTCCAACAAATACAGCTTATTTGAGCTTTCATTATGGCACACACTGGTTTTCAAAATCCCGTGCACAGAAAAACATTCCTTACCAAAGCTGCAAGCAAAGTTCCACAAAAGCTGGCGCACCATTTTAAATTTTCCCCTGTGGAGAAGGCCACATTATATACTTGAAGTTGCTGCTTTTGTTCAACGTTACATTTAATTTAACGTCATACCAACCTACAACCACACAACTACTTCCACCTTATTACGTCCTCCTATGACTACATTTTGACCTTTCCTCATTCCCTGTTGGCAAATAATTAATTCAATTAATTCATTCATCGGATGTAACTGCCCTAGATTTCTCCCACTATAAAAATTCATTTAAGTGCAATCAGCATCCGCTACTACAATGTGACAATTTTAATTTATGCTTAATAATAATGTTATTGTTCCGTTAATTAAGTCTCATGCTTGTACAATTTATCCTTGAACATCTAGCCATGTTTCAGATACGATTTCGCATTTATCATGCATTAATTAATTTTATTAATGTCTCTGTTTTGTTTATTGCATTATGCCCTGCATTCGATACATATTTATTACATTGTATGAAATATGAAATCTTTTATTCCAGCGGTTTCTATTGTCACAACGTTTATCCTATTTAATAACTAATGTGTTGTCTTAGTATTGTATTAAATTGCACCAATTTATTTTAGGAAATTTATTTTTATATTACTTTAATTACACTAACTGCCCTAATTGAAAATATATTTATTAAAAACAAAAGAATTAAAATATCATGCTTAATTAATATTAGGTGTTACAATATTAATTTGTCTGTTTAAGATTAATTTTCCTCTTTTTATATCCAGTTTCTGTTTAGTGTAATGCCAAGGTGTTCCATTGTTCATCGGGTTGTACTTTCAGATTTCTGTTTAAGATTGTATTAATAGTAAAAAAAGAAGTAAGATGTTAATAAAATATATGGTGATTATTCACAAATTTTAAATTATCTTTGTAATTGTGCTTTAACATATTTATAATGGATTATATCTATCAGATGTGGTAAGTTCAGAACGATTAACATTAATAAAATTGAAGTATACCACTTTAATGGAAATGTAAAAAAAACATGATGGAAAATTATTTGACAGCTTGAGAAAAATTGTCATACCAGTTTTTTAACTTCATCTAGCAAATAAAACAAGTTTTTTCAACCTTGTTGACCATTGTTAATGGTAGACACTTAAGTTTGACAGGAGTAGTTGATATTGTACGACCTCTATGCAGTTTAAGAGCTAATTATTAACAGAATTAAGTTTTTAAAAATGCCAATCACTAATTTTAGCAAACTGGGAGAAAAAATATCTTTTACGAACAACAGTCGATGAGCCCAAGAAAAAGTTCTATTGAGTGATACATGAGGAGGTATGAATTAATGTATTCCACTTAACAATGGTTTGACTTTGATACTTGCAATTGACCTTTAGGTCCTACTAAAATTTTAAGTAAATATTATTAACCACCTCGTGAAAAAAATAATGTATAAAATGCCATTGCTAAGTTTAAACAAGAACATGAAAACTAAAGACTAACCTTCTTCAAATCATCTTATAATGCAGTTGGCTATAGCATATAGTATTGTATTGTATTTTAACAGAAGATAATAATTACAATATTATAACATCTAAACTCATTATTTAAAATCGTAAATCGTTAATGAAATAGAGGCAGTAGGAAAAACAGACAGAAAGAGATAGAAGTCTTCTGGAATGTTGTGCTTCAGATGTATAAGGATGATAGCATGGACAGACAAGGTTTAACAAATAGGTTATAGAAATAGTAGAGAAAGAATATCTTTGGAAAAAAATGGAGAAATAGAAGGGCAAGATACGTACTTAGGCATTTTTGGGAAATAGTATGGGATATATTACAAGCAGAGATAAAAAAAAGAAGTAGAGGTAGACCGAGATCAGACTTTTGCACACAAATAGCTTGGAATAGAAAACGATGAGGATACCCGTCTAACCAGTTCCAGGACTGAAGACCTAATGATGATGATGATATCGTTAATAACAAGTTGTTCTTAATTCTAGAACAAAATTGTAATTCATACTTATCTATTTCTAAGTGTTTATAACTTAGTTCTCTTTAAGATTATACAACTTTGTAATTTATAATACTAGATTGGAATACAGCTTACCTGAATAATTCTTGCAGCGGGTACTGACTGCAAACATTTCAGCATAATTAATGCAGAGGCTGTAGGACAGCCTAGAATGTCAGCTACGTCCTTGGCAGTAATAGATGGTTGGTTTTCAACTGCCCCGTGTGAAACTGCTGTTCCTGATAATGCTACCACTCCTTTTGTGTAACCTACATAAAAATTCTGATACAATATACATAAAATTAGATTTTGTTCCACAAATTAGTAACTACATTTACGGTAACCACTTCAATAAACAGTGCGATTCAAATGTTCTCAAAAAAAAAATTCACGAACAAACAAAAACGTATCTTCTCTGATTCTACTCATAAATAACAACGTTAATAAATTTTTGGAATTAAAATAACTAAAAAAGTTTTAATTACAAATTGTTTTTTTTTTAAAATAGTTTTCATTTTTCAATAGAAATGTTCAAATACTTAATTTTTACTGTATTATAACTCTTACAATATATAAGACAATGACTATTGGTACATAGATTTTTTTCAAAATAAACATGTTACTTATATCATAGCACTACTGGCATTAGACTATCATATATTACCAGCGCTTTTATTTAGATCAGAGAAACACTGAATTTGTTTAATTAAAAAGTGAAATCTTAAGATTGGATTTTTACATCATTTTGAAGAGTCAATTTTATAAGAGCATCTAGAGTAAAAAGAATATTTAATCTAAAATAAATATTTTTCTAAACATATTGAAAACACCAACCAATAAATATCAAAAAGAAGTTTTAATTTAAAGTTTCTTTTTCTCAGAAAATGATATTTTATGGGTTTTTTTGTAACGCTTTGGCGTTAAGTTAAATAAAAAGCAGATGCAAAAAGAAAAAAATTAATCTTGAACGGACAACTTAATATTGATATACCCTGTATATTCTGATTTCATATATAGTACTATACAGTAAAGACATTGCAGTAAAATTGGTAGCTTTATTCAAATCATAAACTTAAAAAACCATAAAAACATTGATCTATCTCTGTTAAATACAATTTAGGACGAAACTTGGGATCGTAATTAATTTAAACCACAAAAATCTAAACAAAATATTTATAACTGTAAACTTTCTTTGTAGAATCATCTTTTTTTTAAAGAAGGTTTAAGATTTATGAAATAACAGTGAATTCATTAATATGCATCTCAAATATAAAAGGTTTTTTCTTCAAATTTCAGTTAAATTAATTAAATTCAATGTTACATAGTTTCAATATACATAGTTGCAGTACCATAAAACAAACTCAGACGCTAGAGTGGGGGGAAAATTCACGGATATCGGACTGAAGATATATTTTAATTGTTTCAATACATTACAATGCGTTCATTTTATATTGCTGTTGAAAACAAGAAAACATAACTGATAACCTAAGTAAATCACATGATTACACATGTACTTTCCCCAGATTTCATTCAATAAACTCAATAGGAAGACTGTACCATGACAAAAACCTCGACAACATAACAAGTAGAAAGGAAATTAAATGGCGATAATTACATTCGACGTGAAAGTGAAAGTGAAAGAATGGGAAATTAATGATCAGCGAACACTTATAGGAAAACATCAAAATATAGTTACACAAGAAAATAATGCTGCGGAGTGGCGTGCAGTGGGGAGATATGAGAACAAGTTGTTAAAATCGAAAACTTTAAGCTTAGAAAGTGAAATTCAGAGAAGTTAATTTAAAACATTGAAACTGTAGTAATAACATTGATCGAAACCAACTTAAAGTATGTAACATGGTCTTTTCCTCAAGGGAAAGCTTAAATGGAGCACAAGTATTTTTCTAGAACTTCGCTTGCAGTTTTGTTTTTTCCATGTGTGGGATTTTGAAAGCTTGTCTGCCATAATAAAAGAGCTACCTGCATATATACCTCAAACAAATGGGTTGTGTGTATTAAAGGAGCTGTACTTTTTAAAGAAGTAAAAAATGGCAATATCGATAAATTGGAAAGCTGGTGTGGCCTGGACATTCTAAACCTTATAACGGGTGAACTAAACCATAAATAATTATAAGCATTTATCTTGATGTTGTTGTATGTATAGGTGAATTTTAAATGTACTTTATAAAAATTTAATAATTCGGAATGGACAATAAACAGATTCAGAACCTGTTTAAAAGAAAGGATTTAACTGTTTGCTATGTTTGTTATGAACAGTGGGATCTATAAATGTCATAATTTAATATTGATGGATTAGATTTAAGGTCTTTATAGGCTACATTAAGAAACTACATTTTTTTAAGTGTGTTTATGTATACATTGCATTTATTTTATGTTAATAGAGTTTAAGTTTAGGTTGAATTTTATTTGAATTTATTTAAAAACTAGGTAAACTGACATTTGTAAAGGATATACAGCTACTCTGGTGATGAAATCTTATTTGAAAAAGACATTTTATATTGAGAAATTTCTTTAATCATGACAGAATTAATAAATGTTTTACGGTATTTTAGAGAACGGTAAGTACAAGGTGATAAAATTTGAGAAACCGAACAGATAATATCAAAAGAGATTGCTGTGACAGATGGTATGGCGCTCCTCAATTATGACAAGTAGAAAATGTCTCTCAGGGTAAGTGATAGTATAACGTAGGTTTTTGTATTTCAACCATTTAATTTATAATTTTTATTTCAAATTTTTTTACTTCCTTTTATAATTTTTCTATGGAAACCTACTTCCACACCACTGCAGTGAGCTGACGCACCCTTATATTGTTACACGGTCTCGTCCCTTCAGGGCAAATCAAAATTTATTCACTTAATGCTTATTTTACATGTAGCACTTCTTAGATATTTCATGCTAAAAGAATTGTGAGAATGATTTAAAGAGGCGCCATTTTTAACACTGGTGTTTTGTAAATAAAATACCATTTAATAACTAGAAAGATTTCAAAACAATAGTTGGTGGGAACATTTTCAATAATAATATAGCTTAAAGATAAAGTCTCTTGTTTAGTGTTTATAATATTAAAAGTTATAAGACAGTAACGTTATTGTTTAATAGATGCATTGGCTCAGCCCTATAAGAAGTTAAGAGAAATAACAGCAGGAGTGCATATACAAACCATGATTGTTAGATAATGCCCAATGCTTTAAAAAAGACTAAAGACGGTAATAGTGGTGCAACTTGCAATCCTTAAGCATTAGGTGATTGCAATAGAATTTCTATCAAGGTTGTAGCTACATTAAAAACTAAATGTATGGATTTCACTTCAGAGAGCTAAGATGATCATCCAGACTTTTAATTGATATTGTACTAAATTAGTTTGCCTTGCAGCTCATAGAAGCAAACATGAAACCCGGAAAATGTACGAACTAAAAAGCATCATCAACATATCTAGCGAATCAAAAACCGATTAAATTGAATGTACATTGTGTGACAGAAGTTAATTTTCCTTTTTTCCAGTGGCGGAATAAATTAATAATTGAACTTTACGATTTGTAATTGGCAGTAATATACTTTCTGCACGTAATACACAATTAATTAATGAATTTCTACGATGTTTTGTTCATAACCACTAATTTGCACCATTATTTGTATACTTTTTACTCTGACTGTATACTAAAACTAGCAGAGCCATCATACCATGCCCCGCTAGGTCTCATGTTTGCTTCTGTTGACTATAAATATATTTATTCGCTAATACCTACAATTTCAGGTTTCAGTAGATACATGCACTTCCAAGATATCTAATATTAATTGACAGCTTTATAAATCTTGTTAGCTGCCTTTCGTGCTAAAAAAAAAGAACCCCATATCTTGAGCAAGGAAAGCGAGCCCCTTAACGATGCGCAACTGAGACGGATGGGAATAGCAATGTTGCAAGTTCTATCTTTGGATTAGATGAAACACCACCAGAAAAATCGATTTCTGCAAATAACCCACATCGGATGGTTATTGCATACGGGTGGACGATTCGGCAAAATGTGGACGATCCTAACTTTTTTAACACATCAACCGGTCCATAGCATGAAAATGGACAATCAATAAAAATCCCAAATGTTTTGTGTTATATCAATATAAGCTTTATAAAAACCCACCCAAGCAACGTGTATGGTAAAATTTGAAGGTCGACCCAAACTCTATAGCCCTTGCAACATCCTTGGAGGAGATACGCAAATAGCGAACGATTCAACCCTCTTAACTTTAGCACGAAACGCAGCTATCAACACTTATAAAGCGAAGCAAACAGGAACACACAAGTTTAACTTACCTTTTGCAACATCATTCAAAGAAACTAATAATGCACTGCTAGCACCAGTACCATGGCCCATTACAACAATTTGATAAGGATTGCCACCAAAAAATCCAATATGGTTTCTGACCCACTGAACTGCCATAACTATATCCCACAATGCAACATTCCCTGGAAGTTCTTGACTGCCAGTTCCAAAGAATCCTAATGAACCTAATCGATATTGAAGTGTAACAATAACTAAACGTTTTCCTACAAGATGTCGGACCTATAAAAATAAAAGAAAATTAATATTAATTATTAACTACAACAGCTTTCAGTTAATATTTGCTGTAATTTCAATATTTTCAGTACCGTGTTAATTCTGTAGTGAGACTGGTGTTGAGAAAGTATCATGTAAGCAAGAGCTTCAGAAATTATAAATAAGGCATTGCTACGACTTACATATGTAATAAATATGCCACTGAAATTTAAAAAAGTGAAAAAGGATTAAGGTGTCAAGGATGATGTGATAAAGCTTTCCATGTGAAATGTATAAAAGATATCGGAAAATGTGCATAGCACTTAATCTACGAGGGTAAGGTGAAAAGTTCTCGACCTACAATGAAAAACTGCAATTTTCATTGACATAATCCCCCGTAACTTCAACACACTTGGTCCAGCGTTTCTCCATCAGTATTCCTTCCCAGAAGTGAGAGTCTGGAAGGCTGTAAAAATATTCGTCTACGGGTCTCTCAACTTCTTCATTGGACATAAAGCGCTTCCCAAAAACAAATTTCTTCAAATTTGGGAACAGATAGAAGTCTGAGGGCGCCAAATCAGGGAAATAGGGGGGATGGCCGAGCAAGTCGTACCCAAAATCCGTCAATTTTCCCATCGCCAACGCTCCCTTGTGTGCAGGTGCGTTGTCTTGGTGAAAGATGATTTTTTTCTTCTTCAAACCAGGCCTCTACTTGCGAATTTTGGCATCCAGCTGGTCAAGAAGAGTGGAGTAATATTGGTCTGTAATTGTTTTGCATTTTTCAAGGTAATCTATTAACAGGATCCCTTTCGCATCTCAAAACACGCTGGCCATCACCTTTTCCAGCAGATGCGATCGACTTTACTTTCTTTGGCGCTGAACAATCGGCTTCCACCCATTGCTTCGACTGCTGTTTCGTTTCTGGCGTGTAATGGTGAACCCATGTCTCATCCATAGTGACAAATCGCCGCACAAAATCGCTCGGATCCTTATTGAACCGGGCCAAACATTGGTGCAAAACTCGTTTTCGCATTTGCTTTTGATCGGCATTCAGCAAATGTGGCACCCATCTTCCGCAGAGCTTTCGCATCTCTAACTCTTTGTGTAAGATGTTTCACACACTTTCATCTGATAACCCTACAGCCTCAGCTATCTCCTTCACTTTCACTCGCCTATCGTCCAACACGATATCATGCACTTTTTTGATCGTTTTTGGTGTGGTTGCGACCACGTTTAAATTCAGCTGCCCACTTTTTAACGGTTCACAGAGAAGAGGCAGAGTCTCCGTAAACTTTTTTCAACTTCGGATGAATTTTCCGAGGGGTTAATCCGTCCAAAACGAAGAATTTTATGACCGCACAATATTCAAGTTTATCGATCTTAAGAAACATGCATAAGGCGTCTGCTTGAAAACATTCGTGTAAACAAACTACCTGAGATAGCAAGTTGAAACTTGTCGTACGAACTAATGACGCGCACGCAGGCGGAAAGCATACATTTTTGCTGATTGGAACGTCATCTCTATGTCAGGCCGAGAACTTTTCACCTTACCCTCGTACCAGTAGTAGGGAGTAGAGTGTTACAACTAATCAATTTTTCTTTTGATAAGGGAGTTTTCCCAAAGATATGGAAAATAGCAAAAGTTGCATCAATTCCTAAAATTAATCAAGCTAAAAATTGTTCAAACTTTAGAACAATTAATATGTTACCCACTCTAGAAATAGTTATTAAACACATTGCAAAACAACAACTTAAAAGTTATTTAGAAGAAAATAATATCATTATCTCAGTACAGTGGGCTTTCACAAAGCACCACTCGTATAAAACGTCCTTAAATTTAATTATAGCAAATTGGAAAAAATTGAACAAGGAAAAAAGTAATAGCGAGTTTTCTTGACCTCGAAAGAGCTTTTGAGTCAATTAATAGGGACTTACTAATTACTAAAATGGAAAAGTATGTTATTACAGGAAATTCTCTTATGTGGTTCAAAGATTACCTAACGAATCAATCACACAGAATGGAATTTAATGGTTATATATAGGATTTTAAATTAGTGAATCTAGGAGTCCCACAAGGCTCAATCTAAATCTTTTTGCATACGATGCCTTAATAACCTATGACTACTTTGAAATTGGTTAAAATTTAAATAAACTTATACAGCTAAGACATCGGCTATGGTAATTGCTAGCGGGGGGAAATGCAAGAGAGAATGTGATAGTGGAAAACGAGAACATCGAATTTGTTAGCAATATTAAATATCTTGGTGTAATTATTGACAATAAACTAAAATTTAAGGAACATATTTGTTATACAATAAGTGTACATAAAAAATTGACTTCTTAAGCAGAATTAGCTGTAAGGTGACCATTCGGGGAGAAGATTTTAGTGTATAAAATAATTATTGCTCTCCATTTTAATTATCGTGTAAGTATTATATTTCTAATTAACGAAGGTGATCTAAAAAGGATGTAAAAACTTTAGAATAGAGCAATGTACATAGTGCTACTATGCAATATATCGATACCTAGCATTGATGCTGGTTTCATTGCAATAGCTCAATATTAAGCAAAGAATTTATTTTTGAACACTACTCTTCATTTTCAAAATTACTAGCAATCAGACATCAAACTATTTGAACAGATTTATTTATTATAACAGGGATATTCACAACTATGCAACAAAAAATGTACATGATATCAGGCTACCACTAGTTATAAAAGCATGCTTTCAAAAAAGTTTATTGTATAAGGGTTTACAGATATACTGACTAACTGCAGAAATTGACTTCACCGACAAATTTTTGTGTTTCGTTTTTTGTTCTAATTCTTTTTGTACCGTATTTCTTGGTGTATGTAGATGAAAATAAACAGGCTGAATTTTTGAAAATGCCCCCTTGGCAGCCAAAATACACTGTTCCACACAAAAGAAAGCATTCTTTATAAACAATAAATGGGCAATATTTTGACCATCAAGCGCATTTTCAAAAATTCGCTCTGTCTACTCTCATCTACACATGCACAGGAACATGATACAAAAAGAATTAGAACAATTAACAATACAGAAAAAAGTTACAGCATCCACACAGAAGAAGAAATCAGTCTTATAAATAATGTTTTCTCCTTTGCAGTGGTGTATCTTTTTTGTTCTAATTCTTTTTGTATCATATTCCTGGGTATATGTGGACGAGAACAGACAGGCTGAATTTTTAAAATGCCTCCTTGAGAGCTACAATATTGTTCTGCACAGTTCTTAAAAAATAATAAAATGACAGTATTTTTGCTGCCAAGGTCCATTCTTATCTGTACACGTACAGGAATACGATACAAAAAGAAATAGAACAATAAACAATACACAAAAAAAGTTACAGCAACGATTCAGAAAACATTCAAAATTATATTATAAGTTGATATATTTTAATTCATTATGATCTCTAGTAGACAAACATGAATTTTATCTACTAGATGTGTTGAGGGTGTTAAATTAGTACCTAGCTAAACTTCAGAATGATATTCCTTAATCGATTTTAAACAAAAAAGTTCATGTAAACATATGGTTCCTAACCGGCTTTATTTTCGAGATAAAAGATGTTCAAATTTACAATCAAGTGATATTTACTGAATAAGTAAAATCCAAAGTATTATCAAGTTTAAACTTGTTGATCATGTATAACACAAACAATAACCTGTTGTTCTAATTGTGCCAGTGGCATGCATAGGGGGCAACGTCCCTGGTTCAACACTAAAAAAAAATAATGCACCACTATATTTTCAATCTGATTCCTACTAATTATACAATTAAAAGTACACAAAAGTTGAATTGTTCATTTGTAAAAGTCGCATTTGAAAACAAACTTTTTACATAAATTAGTTGAAAATAATATATATTAAAAAAATTGTAAGTTATAGGAACAAGTCTTTATGATATTAACAAGCTTGACAACTATCATTAGAATAACATTATGTAAGGTTTCTTATTACTTTTTGAAAGTTTTATGTTGCAGTATTAATTTTTTATATTAAGACATAATTGATTTTACAAACTCCAAACTGGCGAATATGCATTTTGTTTATTAAATGGCCCAGAGCAATTTAAGAGAAGCAAGGCACGTTCATAACAAAATACATCCTCATCGCCCCGTAACAAATAATCAAACATTTAATAAGTTGCACAACAGACTCTATGATACAGGGGCTGTTAAGTCTGCTGCTGTTAATGAAAGTTCTGCAACAGTAAGAACAATGGTGCTAGAAGAAGCAATTCAATATGAAAATGAACAAACCTGAATGCAAACACCTGTAAAATTGCAGAACTGTTAAACATAGCTTACATTACTGTCAGGAAGATTGTAAATGGTATCCTTACTACAAAGTGTGTACATGCATTATTACCAGTTGAATTCCCTCAAGAAACTTTTTTTATAACAGATCACAGTTTCAAGATGTGTCCAGAATATTATATACGGAAAAAGCAGCCTCGGCAAATTCAGTAAAACACATGAGGGATCTATGGTACCCCAATAATTAATTCCAAAATGAGTGATTTTATTGAACCGATCGAAATAGCCACGTTGACAACAAAGGGCTGCATAGCATGAAATAGTTTAACTAGGATACTGTAAACAAAGAAAAGTATCTAGATACTCGGTTTACAGATTTCCTGTTTCAAGTTCAGATTCAATTATTATCAGCGTAAGCCTACAACATAATAACTGTAACCCTCAGTCCCAAAAAATTCCAAACACAACGTAGATATAAAATATATCATAAAATTCGTAATTGAGCTAATAACAATTTCTCAGCTCAATGAACACAAGTAATCTTCCATAATATGAATCTTAAAAGTATGACATGCATATGTAAATAAACAAACAATATCCAGTATAAAGCACAGATTGCAAACATACCAAGTTCTTGATGTTTTCTGACTATACAAACTCCAGATATCAATGCAGCTTTGAGGAGATTAACCATCTATTTTAGGCAATCAAGATGTACTCACAAAAGAAATGTCAAGACTTGCGGGATTTTCCAGATCTTCCAGAACCAGATATGTTCCCAACATGTAAGAGGTTTTATAGATTAGTAATAATGTGTTAATAAGAAATAAACAAAATCTCAATTCTCTGTCAAAATTTTGGAATTTCCCAATACATGGTCACACCAATACGAATTTTCAGTAATTAGTATCCATCATTAAAACTGCATGAACGTCAAGCTTTGACCAGAACCCATAAATAGATAGAAGCTAAAATTTGTTACTCAGGAGTTTTGGCTATGAGAATCTGCCAATAGACTGAGTTGATGTCTAATGTAGTTAGATTTAGTATCTCAAAGCTTGTCCAGAATCGATGGCAGATATGGAATAGATAAGCATCTAATTTTGTTTACTTTATTAAGTTGGCAAAAATTCACTAAAATAGGTAAGTTTAATTCTATTTTACACAAAAAGTATTGAGGAGGACCAAGACAACCTCAAAGGTTCCATCACATTATTTTCTAACATTGTATGCAATTTGAAATCAATTTGTTTTTGTGTAGGCGAAACAAGATTATGATACTGCTTTATCGGAGATGAAGTGGTAACTATTTCATGTTCGCCTAACTTTGTAGTCTCAATTTATTTACCATAAGTGGAAAATATTTTTTTGTTAAAGATTCTAAATCTATTTATTGTTGTACAATAAGGATATATTTGGCTGTTATGGAACTCAATTGTGTAATTTTATCTTCAGTGTCAAAGAATCATACATGTTTTCCAAGATTTGGTATCACTCTCATAATTTTCCAAAAATTAATACCTAGTATTAATGTAAGTAAAACTTCCAGAACCAGAAGTAGATCGATAATTTTAATGTCATTAGTTTCATAGGCACCATAATAATACCCTAAACAACACAATTATTATTATTTGCAGCAGTAAATGTTTTAATATTAGACGGCTGTAGTTGCAAACTAAGATTCTACCTGTTGATTTCTACAAAGCTATTATTTACACAAAATCAAGTAAATCGAATCTTTTCTTTCCTAAAATATCAAATTCTAAATAAGGCCTTTCACCACCTTTAGCACTGAAGAAATACATAATCTAGTACTTGATACAAAGCCCTTTTCATCAACGGATAGTTGAATCGAAGAGGTACATTAACCAGACTCATCAATTTTTTTTCTAGTGATTCAGTTTGTTGCTTTCCAACAAATAATGTTTGCAAGTTCTCATTGTAACGTTAGACTCACCACATCTATAGCGGTGAATTGCTTTTAGTTTTGGACGCATTTTTGATATGGAACCTGTTTCTTTACAGTTCTAACAAATTATTGGTTTACTACCGACATCAACTCCGCGCAATCTGATTTTCGGAAATGCTGACAATGGTTAATTGATTAAATACTCTCGTTTTTCTATAAGCCAAACTGGGTTCATGGATTTACCGGCTATAGGAGGTAGATGATATTGTAAAATCTATTTCAACATTTTCGATTGTTTGGCATACCCAGATTAATTCTTGAATTGTACAAACAAAATGTGACATCAGTTGCTTTTGTAAATAAAGCAATACACTGCGAATTATGATACTCGTACAAGTTGGTTCACTAGGTTTATTCGTCATTCGGTTAAATGATTTTCCATTACAACAATATACATAACCGCATTTTAATTGGAATATTGCATTCTTTTTATTTCCTCAAAAAGTCCTTCTTCATAAACCAAGTAAAAATGTAACTTTCATTTGCGAAACTAATTCTGACCAATTGTTCTGATGGTGTTTCACGGATCTATACCGCACTAAAACGTTATCTCTAAATTATTCTGAAGCAGATGCAAAAAGGTGCTTCTCAGTTACACCACGAGCTAGACGTAATTCGTCAACTCTTCCCAAAAATTTTGGGAGGCTTGATTCCTCATCAAAAGTTAAATTATACTTATTACTATAAGCATAACACTTGTTTTCTGTGTCAATAGGTAACTGCTCCGAAATTTCATTTGTAGTTGTAGGATTTCTAATAGTTGGTGGAAAACAGGAACTTGATGGTTAGTTAAATATTGCAGTAGAATGTGGTAGTTTTTTTTTTAGGATTCGCCGTGGATCAATGTAGTCAGCGTAAGACTACAGATCCCAAGGTCCTGGGTTCGAATCCCAACATGGCCGGCTGCTTGAAAAATGGCAGGTGAGCATTTTTCACAAAAATTACGCCCTCGTTCGAATGAGAGGTTAAATGGAGATCCCGTGTGTGAATGTTGTTACACACGTTAAAGATCCCTACCTTGCCTGCAACGGTAAGGGTTCGGCAAAATTCTAAATTTCCAGGCAACAAAAAAACTCTTCTTCTGGCCAATGTAGTACCTTCGGGTGGAGCATTGGAAATGTAAATGCACGGTAGTTGTTCTTTGGTGTTGAAATTTATATTATTAAATTTCAAGGTTAAATTTGAAGTATAAGTGATAATAGTATTGTTAACTTTAATACATTCATTAGTATGAGTACACTGTGAATCTTCATCTAAATTAATTAATGAATAAGAAACATTTCCTCACGATACATGCTGATTATTTTACCAAAATAATTGAAGATAAACTAGGATTAGGCATGTCAATAATAAGCTATATCCAATCTGAACAATTGCATACAAAAGGACATAAGTCATGGCTGAGTTTCAGTTTTTTTTAAGACGAAACAACAATTAAGATCACTTATATGTAAAATGCAGAAATAAATCCTTTTATGATCATTTTCCTTATTGTTAAGATTAAAGTTCTGAATGTGTTTCGCAAGTTCCTCCAGTTTATGTTGACAAATTTTTTCTTTACTCTCCACATCAACTAGTATATCTGAGGATTGCATACTCAAGCCTGTTTTTCCTGCCTAACGTGATCTAGAAGAGCACCTCTCTTTACTCAACTGTACCATAGCCTGATAAACCACAAGCAATGTACACATATAAGAGTTCATCCGACAACAAATCACTAAAATCTATTTATAAGCATATTCACAATAAAACAAAAGTTAGAGCAAAGAAAAGTCTCAACAACCTATTACTCAATAAAAGAAAGAGGCCCCACAAACGTTGGAGCACTAACTTTTTACTACCCTCTTTTCGTTCCAAAGTACACAGACAATAAAACATATACATCAGAGTGGTGAGTGTAATAGAATTTTCCCGATCAGTAACTCGATCGCAGGAGGGCTGGGTTTAATAATGCCACCATAAGCATAAAAATATTATATGCCTCAAGCTCCAAACTCTAAGCACCACCAAGTTGATAACCAAACCAACATTTGTGGTAAACCGCAACACAACTTAGAAGGTTTCCCTGATACTAATGGAACACGCAAATTATGCTTAGTTAAACTCACAATATAACAACATAATAATTGTAATGTTCGATCCCAAATCTTTCCAAATGCAAAATCAATAATAAAATTCGTAATTTATCAGCTCAATTAACACAGGTAATTTTCAATCATATGGATCACAGTAGTACGACAGGCAATGTAAATAAATAAACATTATTCAGTATAAAGCACAGATTGCAAATAAGATCTTAATGCTGTCTGACTATACTAACTCCGGATATAAATGCAGTGTTAAGGAGATAATTAACCACATGTTTTAGGCAATCAAGATGGACTCACAAAAGAAATGCGCAGACACAGAATTTCCCATATCTTTCAGAACCAGATGTGTTCCCAAAACGTAAGATATACTCAGGGAATAAATTCAGGTTTTATAGATTAGTAATGTGCTAATAAGAAATAATCAAGTCTAGATTTTCAGTCAAAATTTTGCAATTTCCTAATACAAGGTTATCCATGCCAATATAAATTTTCAGTAATCGGTTTTCATCAGTAAAACTGAAAGTACGCCAAGATATGACCAGAACCCATAAATAGATACAAGTTAAAAATTTCTTACTTACACAATCATTAAGCATGTACTTCTAGTGTCATTCACAATAAAATCGGTTATACAACAATCACCTTTTAATCATTACCTTAAACAAAACAAGAACTTGCCTAAGTCAATATTCGGCCTTAACCATAAGAGATAACCACTAAAATAGAAATACAATTTAAATAAAATCTAGGTTAGTCAAGTGTACTATACAACATTTGTAAAAAACCTACATTTATTTATCTTAGAAATCGTTTCAATTTTAAGAAACTTATAATAAAATTTTTAGTTATTCAACAATGAAAGTCTAGTTAAGAAAAATAATGTAACAAATATTAGAGGACAATTAATCTAATTGACTCCACATTCTCAACTACAGTTATTACACAAATTGACTATTACAGTGCGTTTACATTCATGGCACTTACAGTTAATTACAACAAAGTATGACTGTAACAATAAATAGTCTTACATTTATATAGTAATATATATATATATATATATATATATATATATATATAAGCACCCTCTAATTGCAACTGATGCCATGTGAATAGAACATATACTTCTGAAAGTATCTATTAAGTTTATGTAATACTTACGCCATACTGTGATGCTGATCCATATCTAAATCCACCTCCATGTATCCATACTACTACAGGTAGCCCTGTAATCACACAATAAAAAAGAACAAATTATTATCAGAACTAGAAAATAAAGTTGAAAGCTTTTATGCAACTAAAACTTTAATTCAGCAGAGTAATGTTTTAATACATATGTTACTCTTGTGCCTTTCTTGTAATGCTTTATCATAAAAAACTTGGCAAGTTGAGTTGTTACTATATCAATTACGCCTTTGAGTATGATCTTGGTAAAAATGGGACGAAAGTAGGACTATAATAAGAGTGTCTCAGATCGGTCTTCAGATTTCAAAAATTTTTCATAGGTTACTAGATATAGGCGAAAGAAAACAAAATTGCCGATTTCTTTATTTGCTTGTAGCTAAGGTGCTAATTAAAATAGAATGATCAAATTTTGTACATCATGGTAATTCACCATTGCGCTTCACATTGTAAACTTAGATAATGTCTAAGGCATATAGATATTGCATGACGATGTTCAACTTTTTGTTTTCTTATAGCCGCCATGTTGCATTTTTACATTTTTAAAATGCTGACAAAAATCCTTTCCAAAGAAGAATAACATGGTTATGTTTGATTGAATCAAAACAATAAAAACTATGTTTTGGTCATAGTAGGTTTTAATTTTAGTTTCCCACTACAGAAAATTGAAAACTCTGGTGCCCTATTTCTAATCCTATCCCTTATCTAACTTCTTGGCTACTTTGCTAAAGAGTTAAATCGTCTTGTTTTGGTATACTTTACGTATACTGCAGTTTATCTTGTTGTTCTCTGGTGATTACTAAATTTGACTTTTGGTGTTTTAGTTTAAAGTAGGTTCTGTTATTTTATTTTTCATGAAGATTACATGGAAATTAGATGTAACTAGATTGCCAAAGCACAAACGTTAATATGAATTACTTTTCTGGGGTTTGATGCCGACATTAGTGTGGAGGGGTTGCATAAAGCCACCCGCAATACAATTCAAGTAGAAAAGAATCAATCCTTTACCTAGAGTGTAATACTATTACCTTTGAAGAAGATAATGATGGTATTAAAAACACGCTTGTTGAACTTGGACAGTTGTCTGACAAATTTTTTGAAATATCACATATAAAAAGTTTGCTCATTTACTATTGTCATGGGTACACACTGAATTGATGACATCTACATACGATGAGAAAGCTCTCAAATAAAATAAATTATTGTTTGCTTTACTAACATCCGTTCTGATATTAAGATGACGGTTAAAAAGTTAAAGCGTGTCACCTTTTCAGATTTTACTCAACAGCCTTTGTCAGCCTACAAATTTTTTTGTATTGGCCACCACTGCTGATGAAATCCCTCCTTTCTTCCGATTCCGAAACAGAGATAGATCATTCTGCTACTACTCCATACTATGACTCTACTAAATGGTACCCAATCACTAAATCAAATATCTCGTTCTCCAGTGAACATTTCCTACCTGACATTCTGATTCGTATAAATGAACTCAGTGCCTTGTGGAATATTTCTACCCAACAATTTTTTCTTTTAACTTCTGAATTACTTACTACTCTTTATTCATACACACCAGCATTCCCTCAAATGTTGGAAAAACATGGCCGATTTATAAAAATCCGAATTTTTACCTATTGATAATAAGCGGCTAATAGATGAAATAAATTCAAAAACTATGGATCCTGCTGAAATCATTGGTCTATATGTGGCGACGACTGTGCATAGTTTATTCTTACAATTACCTATTGATTTATCGAGAATATAACAAAAGGCGCTTCTACTGTGCAATCTAGCCCTGCTTTAACACTAGTAGAGATTATTTCTATTTTACAATTACTATGTTTAGGGAAAAGATTGTAATTTAGTAAACATGCTATAGATACTATAGATACTTTATAGTAAACATGCTTTAGATACTTTCCAACCACCGCATTTTAATACTACTTTTAATCTGTTGAAACCTTCTGTAGCACATGTTGATCCTAAGGTTACTAAGAACTCCGAAATCACCCCTTACATGCCATTATCTACTAGGTTTAATTCAACCAAACATGCTCTTGCTACCTCTACTCTGGCGGTTACTTCCGCTAGACAGGTGACATGCTTTAATGGTGACAAGAAAGGACGTATCTCTCCACTGTACCTATCCCCACGTATTACACTACTATAGTTGTGGTCATAAGGGAGTTACTAGACACAACTGTCCTAACTGTAAAATTCTTTAAACCGGTAGGGTTTCCGGGCCGAGACACAAACCCTATTCTTACTCTAGCCTACAACAGCTCTTCTTATATGGATCTTGATAATTAAGCTGGCATTCTCTTACTTCATTTGTATTATGTTCGTCGCGATGAACACTCTTATCTGCAAATCCAAATTTTCAGTATTTATTTTACTGGTCTTCTTGACCCTGGAGCCACTCGTACTATTCTTGACCCTCCAAGTGGGCACCGATTGAGTTCTCTTAACTTAACTTTTCATACCTCATCTTCTTCTCTCTTGCCAACTTATCCTTGCTATTGGTTTTTGAATGTCTGTATGTCCCTAATTTCCGCAATGGCTTATAGATGTTTGCTTCCCCTCCTCTTTAGCCGCCATCCCCTCCACTCCCGCCCATATTGTCTCAGAACTTACTTCTGATCAACAGATCTGCTTAGATTATTTAATTACTACCACTTTTTTTGTAAGCAGTCTACTGTTCTTGGTTGCACTACTTTGATACATCATATTCGTGCTTTAACAGAATCTACTAAACAACGGTACTATCCTCTCTCCCCACTCTTCTGAAGGTGGACAATCCGAGCTAGACAAGATGCTCTGTGTTGGAGTCATAGAACCATCGACCAGTCCCTGTGCTAGTCCCAGGACTATAATCCTTAATTGAAAATCCGACTCGAAGGACCAAAATTTGTGGCAAATAATCAAATTAACGAAAATTAATAGTGGAAGAAACAGTATATAAAAACATATATACAAACGTGACCAAGTATGTATATCAATTTAAATTCAAAGTCAAGATTCAATCACCTCAACAAACACAACACGTCTTCACTTTACCGAGCTAGTTCGATAACAACGTATTTTCCAAGCTGTAAAATGACCAGAAACACACATTTTCTATATCGGCCGCACAAAAATGAAATTTTCTCAATTATGTCAAACTCCATACCTGTTGAATAATATTTTCTAGTTGTTGCATGAATGTAATTGTATTATTTGTCTTGATGAGTATTTTTCCATCCAAAGTCCATGCAGATTCACATTTTTCACGAGCTAATTTTAAAATATTAACCCTTGATCTCATTAGATCTTTTGCTGCTGTTGTAACATTAGTTTTTTTCAAAGCTTTTTCTTGCTCTTCATCACAAGTAGTTTGAACGATTATTCATAAATTTAACAATTATTGGTCTTCCAATCTTGTTTGTCGCCCCAACTTTGTGAGAACTCTCAATATGGCTTTTTGCATTTATTGTCAGTCCAAGATTTATAGACAGCATAGAAGTAACCACATCTTAGACATTTTCATACTTATTCTTTATGACACCAAAAATCCGAATGAAATTTTTCTATGTGTACTGTTCTAAATTGTCTTTACCACAAGTCGTCTCTTTCTTTAGTGTTTCATTTCTTTTATAACTTTTTCATTCAGTTTATCACTCGAACAAAGTTTTTCATAATCATCAATCAGTACATGTTTAAATTCTGCAAGGCAACCTGTACAAAAATAGATCAGTGTTCTAACAGTTTTGAGTTCAATAAATTCTTTTCCGAACTTTTCAATTCACAGCATCGGTCATGAACTAAACCCTTGCATGAATCACAGTTTAATATTTTGTCTTTTTCTGGGTCAACCATTTCACTACATTGATTGCACTTAGCTGCCATTTAAAAACTGGCATCTTTGAAATTGCATTTTGGATTTAGATTTGGCACTTGTATGTGTTATGCAATCTTGATATTATAACTATAACAAACTTATCTGTCCCAAAAACATGACAATTAATCTCTTAACAGACTTAGTAGTTATTCAGATTGCATATCCTTATTGATTTTTGTAAATTAACGTGTTTTTCACTAAACGTAAGCCCAATTTTATTATATTTTGAATCTATTATATAAACCAGATATTCGTAATTCAATTTTATGGAAAAGTAGCCTTAATAAACATTCATAACATTGTTTTGTGCTTATTAAAAAAAATAATACTTGGAAAATTTAATATTGTTGGAGCAGGCAAATTCAAACTTGATGCCGTCAACATAATCTCATTTATGGTCAGCCAAGTAACTCAGAAAGATGCCTACCCACTTTTGTATATCCCCACTTTCTTAGACTGTCTCCATGATGACAGTTTATGCTCCTCTCTAAATATCACTTCTGCCTACTGAACAATTCCATTATCCCCTGAATCTAAACCCATCATTGCTTTCACCATATCCCATTGGGGCCTCTAACAAAATTTTCAGATGCATTTTGGCCCCATATTTCTCCAACTATTTTTCAATGTCTTATCGATCAGGTCATCTGTTCCCATCTGGAATAGTTCTATTTCGCAAATCTTGACGAAATCCTTTTCAGCTTTACTATAAAAAGTAACGTAAATTAAATTTTCATCATTTCTTATTCCTAATAATCGCGCTCGGTTGATTTACTATAACCTACCTTTAACAACAGCATTTCCTTAAAACTAAAAAATATTTTCAACAAGTACATTAACATTTCTTTTTCATTAAACAATAATTTAGGATCACTCTTAATTTTTAACAAAGATAAAACTAATATCCTTCAAATATCAGTGTTTACAAACTCATTTGTAACCCCTGCAGTTCATACTATATCGGCCAGACTGGTCGTAGTTTTGAACACCGTTTTGTCCAATATAAATCTTTAATAGTATATATCGCGTTCATCTCACTTTTTCACAACATAAATTCTCCTTTGCTTCTCATACTGCTATTAATAATCATACCTATTCAAAAAAACAATTTAAAACATTCAAGGAAAAAGCCATAAATTCGATTTTTGAAAATGTTAGAAATTTGATTCTACTCTAATCACAATTAAAATGAAAAAATACATATTTACACGTTAACTTGGTACTACCCACTCAATAATATTAATTTTGTTATACACATCTGCTAATATTCCTTTTGGAAATGTCTGTAGATATGACCCCTTCATATTTTGATTTTTCAAATGGGCCTTTGCCCCAAAACGATTATGAATTTATAATGTAACAACTAAAAATATTTCTTTAATTCATATGTTAAGATGTTTTCCTGGTACGATTTACTTATAATTTTATTAACCTCAATTTAATAATTTTAGTAAACTTTAGTTTGTCAAAAACGATTTTGGATCATTTGGAAGTTTTACCAATATTTTATTGCCTTATGATAGGCTTAGTGTGTTTTTAGCCTGAAACATGTAGCATACAAATTTAACACATTTTATAAAAAAAAACAATTTTAATATAAAAAGCTATGTTCATGGGAAGATTGTGAGTTTTATTCTTCATGTAAGTACAATAAACGACAATGTGAAGTTTCTGTGTTAATGTCCGGTACACATTGGTTCAAAAAACCTCAGAATGTGGATTAAAATCCAGGCTAAGAATGTGGATTAAAATCTGCAAAAATATTCAAACTATAAAACAAAACATAACAAAGTAAAGAAGTAAATATTCAAACATGATATATGTAATATTTCTACCTCTCCTGTGTTCATATGAAGTCCATACAGAGAAAATTACATTGAAAATTCACTTTACAAATGTTGTCTTATTCATGACAAAACATTGATGCCTTTGATGACGTCACACGATTTCTATATCTTAAATCTGTCTTAGGCAACGAACCTTCGAAAATAATAGAATCGCTAGATGTAATTCCAGCAAACTACCCTGTCGCATTAAGCTTACTTGAAAGGCGATATAAAAATACAAGATTTCTTATCCACTCTCACATAAAGGGAATATTCGAATTTCCTAAAATAACGAAAGAATCTGCCTCATCTATTAGGCAACTAGCTGATTCGATTCAAGCTCACTTGAGAGCACTTCAATCACTAGGCGAACCAATTGACTCTTGTGTCAGCTTTATTCAATATCTCATAACGGACAAACTTGATTACAACACCAAACGCGAATGGGAGATTGAATTTTCTAAACTTGATGTTGCACCAACCACAAACACGTTAATTGACTTCTTAGAGAAACGTGCTAGATTACTTGAAAAGATAGACAAACCACATAAGCAGGCAGAATCAAGCATGCAGCTGCATCACACATGTAGTCCTAAACAAGGCAAACCACAATATAACTTGAACAAACAGTCATTCGTTCATGTCGTATCTAAACAACACTCTACTTCAGAACATAACTGTCCTCTATGCAAATCTAACCACAGAGTAATGCACTGTCCTACGTTCTTGGAATTATCACCACAATTGCGCTATAACAAGGCAAAGCAACTTAACTTATGCACAAATTGTCTACGCAGTGGTCATCTTACACTTAACTGCAAATCAGGTAACTGTAGAACTTGCAATAAAAGACATTCAACGCTTCTACATGATCCCGATTCAAAACTACCTGATTCTAATTTACCAACGCATGGCACGCAACTTGTAAATCCTACTTCACAACCCATGACTTCATCTCTCTCAGCTCGTACCTCTACCGCAGGTAACTTTATACAAATCCTTCCAACTGCTATCGTGTATGTTGAGGATACCTTTGGCAAACAACATAAATGTGTTGCGCTCTTAGACTCTGGATCTATGAGATCTTACATGACAGTTTCACTATGTAATAAATTAAAGCTTCCGACAACGCAGGCAAATATTCCCATATCAGGAATTCATCAATCTAAATGCCACGTATCTGAAACAGTACTCGCAAAAATCAGATCGCTTAACACTGACTTCACGACTACATTAGCATTTCTGCTTCTCCAAAACATTTCTGGTGAATTTCCCGTCATTTCGTCTGACACAAACTTTCTGAAAATACCTGAAAATACAAATCTTGCAAATCCTGATTACCAAAACAAAACGAAAGTCGACTTATTGCTTGGCGTAAATATCTTCTGGCGAATACTATCACCTGATCAACCACTAGCTACACAGTATCCTTATCTTTGGAATACCAGGTTGGGTTATGTTGTTACAGGAGAATTCCCATTGAACGTTCAGCAACCCGCTACTTCATGTTTTCTTACGACTTTTGATTTATCACGTCAGCTCACAAAATTCTGGGAACTTGAAAATGTCTCGTCAACGAAGCCTCTCTCACTTGAAGAGCAACAGTGTGAGTCACACTTTACTCAGACTCATACTCGCAATCCCGACGGTACCTTTACTGTTTTCATCCCTTTAAACTCTTGTCCAAGCGTATTAGGCGAATCTAGGCAAAATGCACTCAAACAATTTCTTTCACTAGAGAAAAGACTCGAATCAAACTCTAAACTCAAAACGATGTATTCAGACTTTATGAATGAGTATGAGAGACTAGGTCATATGACTCTGGTAAAATATCCCGATGATGCTCCTTTTCAATATTACATCCCTCACCATGCCGTTCATAAAGAATCTAGCTTAACGACTAAACTTAGAGTTGTCTTCAACTCCAGCAGTCCCACTTCTACAGGCATCTACTTCAACGATATACAGCTTAATGGCCCTGTCCTTCAAGATGACTTGTTTTGTATTCTACTACGATTTCGACGCTTCAAATATATACTCACCAGTGATTGCGCTAAAATGTACCGATCAGTCTTTATTGAAAAATCACAACGTTCGCTCCAGAGAATATTTTGGAGACCAGATTCAAGTAAATCATTAGAAGTTTATGAATTATGTACAGTCACCTATGGTGAAAAATCATCAAGTTTTCTTGCAATAAGGTGCCTCTTTGAACTTGCAAATCAGTGTGAATTTGATCACCCCAAAATATCAAAGACAATTCGCTACGATATGTATTGTGATGACTTACTCACTAGCTGTGAGAACTTTGAAGTTGCTAAATATGTATCTACCAATCTAACAAACATACTGCGCTCTGGCGGTTTTGTACTCCGTAAATGGAACTCGAACCATCCCGATGTCCTATTTGACATTCTTTCGCCTGATATTCCCAATAATATCTTGAAATTTGGTCCTAACGAAAACTCAAAAACCTTAGGTTTACTCTATAATAGCTATTCAGATCAACTATTCTTTGAAATTACTGTCTTCGAGAAAATCTATAAAATGATTATGAAACGAACAATTCTATCTTATATATCTATGATTTTCGACCCTCTAGGATTGCTGTGCCCAGTTACGGTGACTGCTAGAATCTTAATGCAGCAATTATGGCTCAACAATTCACCCTGGGACCAGGCCCTACCGCTTGCACTACAATCCCAATGGCAGCTCTTCTGTCAAAATCTGTACTTATTAAACAGCCTTCGCATACCAAGGCAAGCCATTTGTACTTCCTTTGAATCCGTTGAAATACATGCGTTTTCTGATGGCAGCAAAGTTGCTTATGGAACATGTGTATATCTCCGAATCATTTAATGACTCTGGCCAAATCACTGTTAATCTTTTATGTTCAAAGACAAGAGTTGCCCCTCTCAAGTCGATAACGATCCCAAAGTTAGAACTTTGCGGAGCATTGCTAATGGCTCAATTAGTGGACAAGGTAAAGCTTGCTCTTGACATTACTGTTCGCTCAATTAATTATTGGATTGACTCCACTATTGCTTTGGCATGGATCAATACTGAACCACACTCCCTGGAAACATTTGTGGCCAACAGAATTTCACAAATTCAGTCGCTTACTTGCACATCTTCATGGAAGTATGTCCCAAGCGAACTAAATCCTGCTGACTTAGTTACTCGTGGGATATCTGCCACTAAACTATTTGAACTCACTCTTTGGTGGAACGGACCTGACTTCTTATCAAGGTCTGATGGAGAACTTCACACTTTTACTGTTTTCCCGTCTGACAAAATCATAATAGAACCAAATCTTATTGTCTCAGATGTATCTGTTACCTCACATGTATCATGCATAGCATTTGAACGATACTCAAGCTTGCACAAACTTCGAAGACTATTCGCTTATTTCTAAGATTTATAACTAACTGTCGCTTTTCTGTGCAAGATAGAACACTAACAAACCTAACTGTACTGGAGCTTCAAAACTCTCTCATTCAATTAGGTAGATTGTCTCAAACGGAATCTTATCCTACTGAAATCGAACTTTTATCTAACAACAAGACCCTACCTAAAAGAAGCCCTCTGTTAAAGCTAAACCCCTTTTTTGATACTTCTTTGAAAGTATTGAGAGTAGGAGGTAGACTTGGAAATTCAACTTTCGCTCACGATAAAAAACATCCAATCTTAATCTCATCGAAACATGCTTTCACTAAACTACTATTTCAAGCAGAGCATATACGATTATGCCATGCTGATCCTTCGCTTCTTCTCAACTCCATTAGAGAGCAATTTTGGCCTGTAAACGGTCGCAATCTTGCCAAACAAACTACTTTTCAGTGTATACCTTGCTTTCGCACTCGACCCAGGAATACTCACAATCTCATTGGGGACCTCCCAACGGATAGGCTAAGTATTCAATTCCCATTTGCAGTCGTAGGCACTGACTATTGTGGCCCATTCACTATTAAGGATAAAGCTGGTCGAGGCTGGAAACCTATAAAATATTACATATGCCTATTTGTGTGCTTCAGCACAAAGGCCATGCACTTAGAGCCTGTGACAGACTTGTCTAGTGAGTCCTTCATGCTCTGTCTCAGACGCTTTGCTTCTAGGCGTGGAATGCCCATTAAAATCTATTCAGACAACGGTCTCAACTACTGTGGAGCGAAATCCATGCTAGATGACCTCGGTAAATTCTTAGTGAACAACCATCAAGACTTAATGCAGTTGTCCGCGAATGAAAATTTTAATTGGATATTTTTACCACCTAATTCACCATGCTTGGGTGGATTATGGGAGGCAGGTGTCAAATCTACGAAAACACATTTAAAAAGAGTACTTGGTAATGCAACATTAACACTAGAACACTTTTTAACAGTACTAACTCAAATTGAGGCAGTCCTTAATTCTAGGCCCTTGCATCCTCTTTCCTCTCACCCAAACGATTACCTTGCTTTAACACCTAGTCACTTTTTAATCGGCCGCTCTATCATTACTGTGCCAGATGCCGACGTTACTCATATTCAGTTAAATCGATTGTCTTGCTTTCAAAGGATACAGCAAATTCTTCAACATTTTTGGACCCGCTGGTCACAAGAGTACGTTTCGGAACTCCAAGTCCGCACCAGATGGCAAACAAGGAGATCCAACATAGAAGAGAACACCCTAGTGCTCATAAAAGACATTAATCTTCCTCCTACCAAGTGGAGACTTGGAAGAGTAGTGCAATCTATCCGAGGCAATGATGGTATCGTACGTGTGGTACGACTTCGCACCAGCACCGGTGAAACCACAAGGGCCATCTCCAAAATCTGCCCACTTCCAGTGAACTCAGATTCAAAGACACTAATATGCGCTTAGTTGTGCAATTATATTACTTAGTTTGTATTCATTTTTTTCACTTGGATGGATCTGAATCCTTCCAACGGGGGGAGTATGTTAAATATTTTTCCAATCGAATGTTTACATTTATTGCTTAGTATTGCGCTTGTGCGCCACTTCCTTGTTTTGTATTAAAAAACCGCTTAACCTCACTTTAACTTGTATGTTCACGTCAACACGTCAAGCCGTGTTGAAGCTTGTTATCTTTAAAATATACTTTACATCTCAAATAGTTGCTCTCTTATGGTAATTTTCTACAGACAGAATTTATTTGAA
This sequence comes from Platerodrilus igneus, assembly GCA_036346225.1. NCBI lineage: Eukaryota > Metazoa > Arthropoda > Insecta > Coleoptera > Lycidae > Platerodrilus > Platerodrilus igneus. The sequence continues at coordinate 1,207,665 of JARFIW010001151.1, read as the reverse complement.
AATAATTTTTATATAAAACTAAGTTTGTAATAGAAACGGAATTATAAACAAAAAGCAAGCAGCTTTTGAAATCATGTCTTCTGTAAATACAACAGGTGCATAAACTGAAATAATAAACTTACCTTCTGTTCCCATTGGTAAATCAGGAGTAAAAACATTAAGAGATAGACAATCTTCACTACCAATAATTCGATTTTCCCCTGGTACAGGTTGAACACATGGTGGAGGATATTTGGTGGCATCAACATTACCAGATAAAAAAAACTGTCTTGGTCTCTGTAAGTTAAAACAGTATTTAAAATAAAAATATTATAATGTGGAATTTCTAAAACAAGCACATCTGAGATTTCATGTACATTTATTGTTATGGATATTGGTATTGTGAAGTGCAATAGACATATACTTTGCCACAATTTAATATTTGTTAAAACACTTCCCATGTTCTAAAATATCATCTAATTCCAGTACCAAAATATACGTTGAATAATATTATATTATATATACATATACACATATGCATATATTTTATATATTGCCGTGATAAAGGGGCCACAAGAAGTCATTGAAACCCAAATTCTACAAATAAAGGAAAGCAGAAAGAATAGAAATTACCGAAAATTCATGATTACACCCACTATAATACATAGCAATTGTGTGAGAAGTGATTGGTTTTGTTAACAAAGTGTTAATGTGCTCCTCAAAGTATATTAAAATTAACTGATAAAAAGTGCTACTTATATATCAAATTTGGTATCATCTTAGAGCTAACTACACAGGCTTTCAAACTACTAAACTTTTTTATAAAAGTGCATCACAACTATGATATCAACAGATAACTAACATTTTAAATTGGTAGTATACAAACTTTTGGTTATTATCAACAGTTATCTTCATAATAACTAGTTCTTATCTCTGCAATTACAAGTGCCACATTGTTTTGTTATTGTACAGGACTGAACCCAGCAAATTGAAAGAAAGTTATTTTGGAAAATATGCAAACATATTTTTGGTAAAAGTATTAATAATAAGGGTATAATATGCAAGTTTGTTGGGAATGTAATCTAAATATAGAAGATGACAAATGTTGTGAGTGTGATGGGTGTACAAAAATAGTACATTTTGACTGTACAGACTTATCAAGTTCTGAAATAAGATGTATGCAGTTAAAAAGGAAGAGTTTTAAAATTTTATTGTTCAACGTGTGAAAAGCAAGTGACTGAGACGAAATATGTACTTGGGAAGTTATGCAAAATTACAATCTCTGGAAAGAACTCATGAGGAATTTTTAAAAAGTTTGATGAACAGGGTAAAGACTTGGTAGAAATAAAAATAAATTATTTGAACAAAAGTGTCCAGAGGCAGAACTCAATGTTAATAAATTGTACAGTGCAGTCACTAAACGGAATGTATCTCAACCTCCTATAGTAATAATAGATAAAATTGGTGGAAAAACAGACTCTAAGGAAATCCTTAAAAATTGAAAGATAATATTGACCCTGTTAGTTTAGAAATTGGAGTAAGTGTAGGAAAACTACAAAAATGGTGGTATTGTTATTGAATGTGAAAATAATAGGGCAGTGGAGGTGATGAAGAAAACTATATCACAAAAATGGGAGAAGAATATACAGTAAAGACTCCATTAAAAGACTTCCAATGATAAAAATTATAGGAGTAGATGAAAGTGACAAAGAAGGCATTTACAAAAAATAATAAATCAAAATAAGTTAGATGAGCATAAACAAAATTTTCAAATGAATATTAAGTATGAAACCAAAATTGTTAAAGGGTTATTCAACATTATTGTAGAAGTGGATACAGATACATTTAAATACATTATGAGAGAAGAACTATTGAGAATAGGATGGAGGAGATGTAAGGTATTAGAGCATGTGGCAATAAAAAGATGTTATAAGTGTTGTAAGTTTGGACATATTACAAAAAAAGAATGCAAGGGGAGTATAGTGTGCCCACGGTGTGCACAATCTCATAATGAAGCAGATTGTCAAGAAAGTCAATTTAAGTGTATTAACTGTGTGGAAGCAAAAAGTCGTTTAAATATTGAATTAGATGAACAGCATACAGTATGGGACTATAATTGTACATGTTTTAAAAGGATTATTGAATTACAAAAGCGTAAAATAAATTACATATAGCAATTACCTTCTAGATGTTTAAATATAACAGCAGACTATAAGTCAATAATTTTATGCTTAAATACACAAGGCTTAACTACACATTTTGACGAAATACAACAGCTAATCAATCGAGAAAAACCAATATTGGTATGTTTAACAGAAACACATCTGACAAATTGTATTGAAAGTAATGAAATAGCCATTAAAGGATACAGTTTAGGTAGGGTTGATTCTAGTTCACGACACACTGGAGGTGTCATAATTTACTATCAGTCATTTCTACAGTTTGAAATATTAAAAGAGTATAGCCTCCATTTAGAATATTGGGGTATTGTTGGTAATATTAAGTTGAATAGTAGAAGTATAAGTATAGCTGTGTTTTACCGTTCACCAAGTGGAAGTTGTGCAAATTTTCTAAACCTGTTGGAAAATTTGTTAGAAGAACTAGTAGAATCACGTGGTAGTGAAGATATCATTCTGATTGGGGATTATAATATTGATTGGAATAAAATAAATGATTTCTATACAATTAAGTTAAAAAATATTGTAAAGGACTGTGGATTTGTACAACTAATTTCTGAGAGTACAAGAATTACTAAGGAATCTGAAACATTAATAGATTTAGTGATAACTAATAATAATGGATTAAAAAGTACAGTATGGCACACTCCAAAAGTTACAGATCATAGCATTGTTGTTGCAGACATTAGTCACATCACACAAAACCTCCAAGTTGATGCAGAAAACAAAATAAAGAAAATTCTTAACTATGAGGCCATAAAGAACGAGTTAATATTGGCAGATTGGAAGTATGAAATAACCAACATCGATAAACTTTATAAAACATTTTACACAAACATTAAAATGCAATTGACCATAATTCATATGACAAGGAGGTGTCACAAAATAGTTCAAAATTATGGTTTAATGGAGAAATACAAAGAGTAATTAATATACGAAATAAATTTTATAAAAAATTTACATTCACAAGAAGTATGGAAGATTGGAAAGCATACAAAGAATGCAGAAATAATGTGATATTCATGATCCGTAGAGCTAAGATTAAATATTATGAAAAGAAAATAGATGAAAATAAAGGTAACCCAGTAAAAATGTGGAAGACTTTAAAACTTGTATTAAAAACCGAACGTATTCAAAATAGTAAGCACATTATATTTGAAAATACACTAGAAACTAATGACAAAACTATTGCTGAAAACTTCAATACTTACTTCATAAATAGTATAACAGAAATTACATCATCAATTGGTATTGAAAAGTTTGAGTTTCACGATCCAATACGTACAAGCCTGAAGGAATTAAGTACTTTTAAATTATTAAAATACATGAACTAAAAGAATTGGTATATAAGCAAGCAAATAAAAGCAGCCCGGATGGTGTAAACAGTAGAGTTCTTAAAGAACTTTTGATATTATTGGTTATCCGCTACTAAACATAATAAATATGTCTCTTATGCATGGTATTGTGCCCAAGGACTTAAAGATATCAACAATTACACCAATTCAAAAGTAGTATCAACAAAGAAATGCGAAGAGTACAGGCCTATAAATATGTTGGCCACAATTGAAAAGGTATTAGAAACAGTAATATATAAGCAACTGAAGCAATTCTTGGATGACACTAATATATTAACCACCTATCAGTCTGGTTTTCGAACGAAACACTCGTGTGAAACAGCGATTCAGCTAATTATAAATGACTGGAAAGAATCAATGGATAAAGGAAAGGCAGTGTGTGCAGTCTTTATAGATTACAAAAGAGCATTTGAGACTATAAGTAGAAATATTCTCATTAAAAAATTGGAAAAATATGGGGTTAAAGACAATGCGTTAGAGTGGTTTAAAGACTACCTACAAAACAGAGAGCAAGAAACGAGATGGCAACGGAAACATCTAAAAATCAGAAATTGAGTGGGGTGTTCCACAAGGAAGTATTTTGGGACCATTGCTTTTTATAATTTACATAAACGATATAGTGAATGTAGTGAAGGTAACAAAGATGCATATGTTTGCTGATGACACTTTAATATATGCTGAAGGTGCAAATGTAATAAACCTGATTCAATCTGTAAATAGTGACTTAATAAGAATTAGCAAATATTTAGTTGGAAATAAGCTGAAGATAAATGTTGATAAAACAAAATGGATGTTGTTAACGAATGATAGAAGTTATCAAATGATAAAACAGAAAATAGGAATGTACAAATAGATGGGTCTGATATTGAACTGGTAGAGAACATTAAATACCTTGGCGTAATAATCGACCGAAAATTAACTTTTAAAATGCATCTACAGATGGTTATAAATAAAGTAAGCAAAAAGGTTGGATTTCTGAGAAGAATTAGTGCAAAGTTATCAAGTTTTGCTCGAATAACTTTATATAGAGCAATAGTTTATCCACACCTAACATATTGCAGCACCATTTTATTTGTCTCAAACCAAGGTGATTTGGAAAGATTGCAAAAGATACAAAATCGTGCAATGAGATGTTTATTAAAATGTAGCAGATTTGCCAAAGTCCGTAAAATGTTAGAATGCCTTAATTTTTTAAATTTTCAGAAACAAATGAAATATAATAGTATGGTTTTTATATATAAAATTATCAATGGTTTGCTGCCTTCGTACTTGGTTAGCAACTTAATTAAAGTGTCAGATATACATAACTACAGCACAAGACAAGCAGACAATTACTATATATACAAGAAGAATAAAACGATAACCACAAAAAATGTATTTCATTATGGCGTTAAGATATATAATACATTACCAAAATCAGTTACAAATCAGCCTTCTCAAAGAAAATTCAAGAGTAATTTAAAAAAATATATTTTAAGTTGTAGAAATGAAAACTAATTATATTATTAACTGTATTTTAATAATTTGCTTTATAGTATAATATTTTTGTTTTATACTTTATTAACCTATATTGAGTTATGCAATAAATCTACTTACTTACTTACTAACTGCTAAGTAAAAAACGCAATTCCGTGCGTATAAATAATCACCCTGTATAATATAAGCGTATTATAAATACATAGCCATTAAGTGAAAGCAAAACACTTTCCGTGTATTTACAAGCCCCAATTTATATCAATAATACAGCCGTGTAAGCACTATATGTAAAAATAATTAATCGTTAAGAAATAATGTAAAAACGCATTAAATGCGAACTTGATACCTTATGAAAATCGATTAATTTCAAGCATAAATACAGAGCCATTTATATTCACTTAAAAATACATTTCCCGTTAAATATAAAACATTCGTTCTATTTAGCGTAAGAACTATATCAATCTTGTTAAAAAATAACGCTTTAATCTTAATAAATGTGTATTAAAACATGTTTTGACGTGAAAACCAATCTTTTATTACAATTATGAATATGCGAGTCTATCTGTATATGTAAAACCCACTGATAAAGTAATTAAAGTTTAAATTAATGATCCAAATCGACTTCTGTTCAAATTTAAATAAAGGTTTCTGGAATGTACGAGATTAAGCAGGAATTTTCGGGAGAGTACATCACTTAATAAGAAATATGGTATAAACTCATTAATAAACAAAACGTTTATTCTAAGAAACATTAAAAACCCATAAAAATTGATAAGAATTATTTATTATCTTTCGCATTACTACATGACAGAAGGCAACGCCACAATAACCTTATGCATTAGAGAAGGACAAACGAACATGGAAATTTGAATGTTAACAAGGTAATAAAGCACTCAAGTCGACGTTAATGAAGAATTCCCAGAAACTTGCATCAGATATGTGTGTAGTCTTTGGAACGGTATTCCCTATAGAGCTCGTGAATTCTAGAAAAAAGATAATTTTTATATATAAACAGAAGCAATCGACATTAGAATCAATTGATAAATTTGCGTTGACCAAGCAATATATAAAGAATTTCAATTCAATTCATTTAAGTCGCGAAAATGTTATTAGGAAGTATACAATATGCATATTGCAATTGAATCGTTTATTTCAGAAACCCCCTAACTGCCATACTGATCAAAATCGAGTGTATGGCACCATGTTATTTTGTGAAGATAAGCGGACGTTTTAGTACAGAAACTCTTGATGTGCCATATCCCGCAACACTATCAACCGACATAGCAAATAGAAGTTCAAAAATCCCTTAGACGTCGTCACATAGAGTGTTTCTGCGGTAAAAATGAGATAAATTCATTCATGTGCTCGCAAACAGCAGCAATGCATGCATATTTTGTAACTACGGCAATACCCGCATTATCTGCTTAGTCTTCGTCTCATCATCATCAGTGGGTGGTCATTAAATCAGTGAGTAGTGTTGTAGTGTTATATTATCAGTAAGTTTTAAAGTAGTGATTAGTTTATTCCAAAACTATGTCTGAAAGTTCAGACGATGAACTTAATCCCAAGTGTAGGCGTGGGGTGAAATGTGAAGATAAGTATAAACGGAATGTAATTCGAAATGCTAGGATAAAAAGACAGAGTTATGTTTCGTATAAAGGCAAAGAAATTCCTCAGAAAGCTATGCCGGAAATTGTAGCGTGTAAGTGCAGTTCTAAGTGTCATTTGAACGTTAATGATAAAATCAAACAAAAAGTTTGGGATTATTTTTATTCTATGGAAAATAAAAACGCACAAGATACATACCTCCAGACATTGATCGAGATTGTACCAATAAAATGTAGGTGTAAAACACAGATGATGAACCAAGATGATGAATCTTCACATTTTGCTGAACAAGATAATGTTGACCATAAAAGAAAACATTCTTATCTATATAACTTTTCAGTTATCTGTAGTAAATGCAAGTTCGCGAGATATGAGGGAAAATCTAGAAGTGGAAATGCTATTAAGGGTAACATATGTTTGCGTATCCATGATCATATTGCAAGGTTTGAAGTCAGAAAATTGTATTATGGGGACACGACCACAAATATCTCGATGCACATCTAAACATGGTTAAAACGAACGAACTGTTTATTCTAGAGAATCCTGATCTAAAAGATATCGTAAAATACCACATCTACCTCAACTATTTTAAGGAAAACTTTGGTTTGCCACAGATGGACGTGTGTTCAGATTGTGAACATTTTGCTGTCAAACTGAGAGACAAAGCTTTGAGCGATACATTAAATCCAGTTTAGACATTGCGGCCAGAGATATTCTAGAGTATACACAAAAAGAAAATAAGAAATCACGGATAACAAACGATATCCTGAATTTAATAGAAGACGAAAATACAAAAACAGACCAGATGAAGCTGGAAAACAGATACAAAGCCATAAAGTGGAAAATTATTCGCAAATGCAGGAAAGCTAAAGAGCAAAGGATTGATAAAAACTACAAAGAGGTACAAAATAAGATGGAAATAGGAAAGACGGGCGAAGTAAAAATATAAGGAGCGTGGAAGGAGACACTATAGAAAATTTAGAGAAAGTGGTTAGATGGCAAGAATATATAAAGAATTTATATGCAGGGGATGAACTAAGAGCACTGGAATGGGAATCAGACATTGAAAATGATAACTTGGGATATCCTATACTTAGAGATGAGTTTGAATTAGCATTGAAAGGCCCGAACAATGGTAAAACACCGGGTGTAAATAAGGTGAAGGCAGAAACTTTAAAAGCTGTTGGACAAGCAGTAACAGAACGTCTCTTCCAATTTATAAGCTATATATGTGTGACAGGCAAGATGCCCCAAGATATCAAATGTAACATGCTTCTATACCATCCAATATCGATATTTTCAATGTCACGTGTAAATATTTGAAGACATCTTTATCCATTTTGTAAAGTGTTAACTATGTTGCTCATTTCTTCATGTATATTATTACTATTTGGGTATTACCTGTAAGTAATTAATTTATATAAATAAATAATTTATATAAATAAATAAAATAAATAAAACATCATAGTCACTATACCAAGAAATAGAGGCACAAATAGATGTGAAAATTTTCGAACAATAAGTTTGACACTACACATGTTAAAAATATTAACTAGAATTGTACAAAGATGGATGGAAAAACAGGCCGAAGAAGTACTAGGAGAAGATCCATTTGGGTTTAGACAAAGCAGGGAAGCAAGGGAGGCTATTTTAGCTCTAAGGGTGATAATGGAGAAGACAATGAAAAAGGAGAAATCATGTATATAGGGTTTGTAGATCTGGAAAAAGCATTTGACAATGTAAAATGAAAAAAAAATTTCAAAATACTCAAAAAGATTGGAACGAGTTTCAGGGGTAGATGGATAGTACATAGCTTGTACAAAAAGCAAACAGCGGCAATAGAATTAGAGTAGGAACATAGAGAAGTAGATATTAGAAAAGGAGTGAGGCAGGGATGTGCCCTATCCCCGTTAATTTTTAACTTGTACATCAAAGAAGCAATGAATACTGTCAAATGCAGGAAGACATTTGGAATTATTATGCAGGGACAAATGATTGATATGCTTAGATTTGCAGATAATATAGCGATATTAGCATCTAGCAAGGTAGAGTTAGAAGCAGCTTTTAATGAAATGGAAACGGTTCTATCAGAGATACGGTATGAAATTCAACAAAAATAAAACTAAAGTACTAGTATGCAAAAGAGGGGAAAATAAATAAAAAACAAGAATACAAATAGGTAACGAGAATTTACAAGAGGTTAAGGATTTCTGGTACCTAGGAAGCAAAATAATATAAGATGGGAAAAGCGCAAAAGATATAAAACAAAGATTAGCACAAGGTGGTGCTACATTTAACAAGAAAAAGAAATTACTGTGTTCAAAGACAACAAACATAGAAACAAGGAAAAAATTGCTGAAAGCAAATGTGTGGAGCACAGCACTGTACGGATGTGAAACGTGGACAGTGGGGAAAAGCGAACACGAAAAAGGTAAGAAGCCTTTGAATTGTGGTGCTACAGACGTATGATGAAGATATCATGGACAGACAAAGTTAGGAACAAAGAGGTACTAGAAACGGTAAGGAAAGAAAGAAATATGTGGAAAACAAAAAATAATAGGAAGAATAGGTCACATACTAAAACATTTGGGAATAGTGCGAAATATATTACAAGCAGAGATAGGAAAAAAGAGAGGTAGAGGTAGATCCAGGTTAGATTATTGCACACAGATAGTCAAAGATGTAGGCTGTGAAAATTTCAGGAAAATGTGTAGGCTAGCTCAGAATAGAAATCAATAGAAGTATGCTAGTTCCGAGACGGAAAACCTTATGAGGAAAAACAAAATAATTGTACTTGCAACTACAACTGTTGGTTTTGCAATATTCTCAACTAATGTTAATTATGTGAAAAAATTTACTTGAAAACTATTAATTTGGCAAATGCTTGTATTGGGGGATCTTGGTAGCCGCTAGGTTGCTTAACCCCCTTCACATATCACTGAATATCAATAAAATAGGGCATAAACTTAGAAAACAATAGAAGGGGAACCGAGCTGTATTTAGGCTGTAGGAATGTCAGGGAACTATGTAAGCTAGCTCAGAATAGAAATCAGTGGAGGTAGGCCTCCGACCTCTTCCAAGACAGAAAACCTAATGACAAAAAACTAATTGCACTTAAACCTGATGAGCGCTAGAAACAAATACAGATGTTGGTCTTGCAGTATTTTCAACTAATTTTGATTGTGCGAAAGGATTCATTGAAAAACTATTAATTCGGCAATGTTCAAGTGTTGGGGGATTTTGGTAGCTACATACTACTTAACCCCCTACACACACACCATTGAGTATTTGTGAAATAGGGTATATATGTACAAAATAGAAGGGAAACTGAACTGTATCTAACAAGAAAGAGCAGCGGCTATGTTCGAAGACAACAAACATAGAAACAAGGACAAAACGTTGGAAGCATATGTGTGGAGCACAGCACTGTACGTTTATGAAACAGGGACAGCAGAAGGGGCAGGCCGGAAAAGGAAGAAGCCTCTTGGAATGTTATGCTTCAGGTGTATGATGATGATAGCATGGACAGATAAAATTATTAACAAGAGGTTATAGAAATAGTAGGGGAATACAGATATTTGTGAAAAACAAAAAATAGGAGGCACACAAGGACAGGATACATTCTGAGGCATATTTGGGGAATAGAGAGGTAGATGTAGACCTAAATCAGACTACTGCACGCAGATAGTGAAAGATGCAAACTGTAGGAATTTCAGGGAAATGTATAGGTTAGCTCAGAATAGGAAACAATGGAGGTATGCGTCTAACTAGTTCCAGGACTGAAGACTTGAATGATGATGATGGTGGAAAGAAATTAAAGAAAATTTATATCCATAAAAATATCCAAAGAACTAGAGAACAGCCAATAAAAACCGAAAAGAAATTTATAAATTCAAAGAATAAATGCTAATACAAAATAATTAGATTTATAGGAAAAAAAATAAACACTGAAAAAATTATAAAAGCAATAAAGTTATTAAAAACATGAGATGATAAAAAGAAGTAGTTAAAAAGGTTTCTAAATATTAATAAGAACGGTGCATTGCTTGCAGGCTCAATTTTAAATTGCTGTTATCGGGCAGCATTACATGTGCAATGCCAATTTAAAACACTGAAAAGAAATACCTAAACTAATAAAATATAAAGTCACTGCAATAACTATCCTCGTACCTATGACTAATACCACTATTTTATAAACCTGCCCCTAACACTATACATTAAATGATTATAGAATACAGTAGCAATCATGTAAAGCAGATCTGTGGCTTAGTTGGTTTGTATGTGACTACTAAGCCCAAGGTCTCAGGTTTGAATCCCGACACGAACTGCTTGAAAAATGTTAGGTGAGCATTTTTCATACAAATATACCCGTGTTTGAATAAGATGTAAAATATAATTCCCGTATGTGTTTTGTAACCTTGCTTTAAATAGCAAGGGTTCAATAAAATTAAAAACATTTCCAGGTTAAAAAAACACTTCTTGGCCAATGTAGTACCTTTGGGAGCAGCATTGGAAAATCAAATGTAGGGACAATCATGTAATAATACTAATCTTCAGCATCTCTATTTATTTGAAAAATAAATATGTATCAGAAACCCAAAAAAAAAGTGTCAAGAGTTTGAAGAAAATCTTGTATGACTCATGTGGTTGGTATATCAACAGGAGAGCTACTTCTCCTTTACCAATAAGGCTCCTAAAGCTTTATAGATAGCGTGTAGGAAATGGAAACTCACAAAACATTACAACAACGATATTCTCACAAAAAATTCAACAACGTTGATATGGCGTTATAAGATGCAACGAAAATAAATACTTGTTAAAAGAAGAATTATGCATGTTCTCACAAATAGCAGTACAAATAAAATAAGCTACATGTAACATATGGAACTGGTAAACTTAATAACTAAATTCCAACTATAAAGAATGAAATAACAAAATGATTTAGTATTATATTCATGCACTTACTTAATGTTGTGATATTAAACTAAAATTGGAAAAAATGAAAATATTAAACATAGGTTGCATAACTCATGTTAAAAGATTCCTACCATGCTTCGTATAGTATAGATTCGGCTAAATTCTAAATTTCCGGGTAAAAAAACCTTGCCTCTAGATCAATGTAGTACTTTCGGATGTAGAATTGGGAATTAATATACAGCATATTATTTAAGTAACTCCTAGATGAATTTCAGCAATTCATATGTGGTTCCTAATTTTCAGGATGTCTGATTTCCGACACAGATTGCTTGAAAAATGGTTGTTTACAAAAAATATCTTTTTTGGATGAGAGGTTAAATGTAGATACTATATGTGAGTGCTGTCGTGCACATTAAAAATTCCAATCTTACTTAGTATGGCAAGGATTTCACTACTTTCTAAAGTTCCCGGAAGAAAAAACACCCAACAAAAGTAATACCTTTGAGTGTAGTATTTATGGTGTAAATTTAAAGTGTTAGCCTGTTGCGCCTTATTGGTTTTCATTTAATTTTAAAATCTAATTTTAGGGAATTTTTAAACCCAGCACGGTAAGGCTTTTCTTTCCCATCTTTAATTTAAGTTTCTACGTGTAAAGTTTCGTGATTATAGTTTCCCATAAATTCTAGGTCATTAACCCATGAGTATGTACACCACATACGTTTACGTTCCCAGGCTAAAAGAATGTGGACGTGTTTAAAGCGGAGTTAGCATGGAATGTAAAATGGAGAGGTACCATTCGGTGAGAACAAAACATCGGGGGGGTTTATTATCTGCATTCAATAAAATCGGACGTGTGTGATTAAGTTTGGCGACGTGACTCCTTTCAATTCCCGTACCTCTACTTACAAACTATTGTGTTCCGCTACCGTGTAGGCACTTCATCGTTTACCTGAAAAGCAGGAAGCGGCCTTGGTCTTTAGTAAAAACCAGGTAAGCTCCTGGCTTGTTTTGTTAGGCTGTAGGCTCGTTTTGTAATGGCAATCTATGCAGCCGAATTTATACATGTAATACCTAACGTCCAGTGTAAAGCATGATTAGGCGGCTCCGTGGTGTAGGTGTGTGACTACTTCCCCCAAGGTCCCGGGTTCGAATTCCGACAAGGTCCGCTTGATAAATGTTAGGCGAGCATTTTTCACAAAAATACACCCTCATTCGGATGAGAGGTAAAATGAAGGTCCCGTGTGTGAGTGTTGTCACGCACGTTAAAGATCCCTACCTTGCTTGGAACAGCAAGGGTTCGGCAAAATTCCAAATTTTGCAGGTAAAAAAAACTCGCTTCCTGGTCAATGTAGTACCTACGGGTGGAGCATTGGAAAATCACATGTAAGGTAATGCACGATTAACAATGCGAGGAAGTTGAAATTATACCATAAGGGCATGTTTATGACATGCCTATGTGGTAATGCAAGGTCAAAAATACCACTGGCATATTGAATTAATAGTATTCAAGAATATGTTTAACTGCACTACAGTTGATTTTCCAATGCTCCACCCAAACCTACTATATTGGCCAGAAAGCGAGTTTTATTTACCTGGAAATTTTTTGTTTTGCCAAACCCTTGTTGTTCCAAGCAAGCTAGGGGTCTTTAGACTGCCTAACAACACACACATTTAACTACATTTTACCTCTCATCTGAACAAGGGCGTATTTTTGTGAAAAATGCTCATCTAACATTTTTTAAGCGGTCTGTGTCTGGATTCGAACCTAGGATCTTAGGGTTAGTAGTAACACGCATATCAGCTAAGCAACAGAGCCGCCCATGTTTAAATGTAGCAAAAAAAATTCAAAAAATATATATACAGCAGTAAAAATAAATTATAAAGAGGAAAGTATTACCTGAAATCGGTCTCTTCCAATTGGTGGATATGCATAAGGAATTCCTCTAAACACAAAATGTGGAAAATCGCGAACACCACGAACAGCTGCAGATTTACCAGCAAATCTTAAATAGACAATAGGATCATCAACTGGTGGTACTTTTGCAGGTGCACCCCCAACTATTCTACGAACTCTAGGACCACGCTCATCACATCTTGATATTTGTGTTATTAATATAACAATAAAGTATAAATAAAAATTAAAATAAGCCACAGCCATTGCCGTTTGAATAATACAAGAAGAAAACTAAAAATACTAATATTATAATTAAAAATTATGATATTATCACTTAACAATTATATAATATGAATAATACAGGAAATTCTAATTTATCAGTGTTCAATACACCCACCACACAAAAATTATTATCAATTTTAGATAGGTACATATCTTGCAATGGCAAGGCAAATTAAAAATAAACCTTTATTTCACTTCCTCCTAAAATTAATATTCTAATTTCATTATCAGAATACTAATATAATGCAGATGCAAATTTAATATCTCGGAAAACAACTAGGCTTAATATTAAAACAATAATATAAAACAGGTCACAATAAAGCAGGCTCCTGTGTTGAATTGTTTTACGGAAAAAGCAAAAATGTTACCTGGCTAGAATATTACATATCTTAAGGTTTATAATTTTAATAACCTTATTCCTACAGTGTTTAATATTTTACGGCCAACCATTGTGCAATTTTTAAATGAAATAGTCTCTGTCTATATTTGATCCATCTCCCATTAATAATCACACAATAGGCGACTAATTTAATTTGAGTAGTATTTTTAAAAAGCAGTAATTACTTTTATATTGAACTTATTATAACCGACTATCCTGTATCTCACAGTAAATTTCGTTTAATGCTCTAAACTAAAACTTTCTAATGTATAGAAGCCACTTCCTATATTTTTAATCATATTTAAAATAGCCTCAGACTTTTGTTTCTAACATTTTACATAATTACTTATAGAAATTTCCTCATGATTTTATTTTAAGTAAACACATAGATCAAATAAAAAACTCGCAATACAATACAGTAGCGAGGTAAGTCGGATTTCAAGCCAAACTGCTGACCTGTAACAATACATTGTGTCACTTTCAGGATAAACTGATGACATGCAAAAATACATTATGCCGCTTTTAGACCAAACAACCGTAGGTTCGCTCAATTAACTATTGAAACTGTGCTTTGTTTCAAAGTTTCCTTTGTAAAGAAAGTGTGATTGTGCATATTACCTATTGTTTTATATTACAGTGTGGTTGAAACTTTTTCAGTTTTGTCAGTAACGACTCCTCTACAAGTAAAATACAGATAAAAATGCACATAGAAAAAAAATTGATTCTTAGAAGTATAAAAAAAGTGGTATATAGTAATTAATATTGCACAACTATTCATTAAACGGTCAAAGATCCTTACTAAAACAAGCATAAGCTTGTTAAAGCTTGCAATTAAGAATATGGTTCACGAAAACAATTGGTTGGTAAAGCCAAGCAAGAAGTTAAAGAACCAACTGCATTAGGTCGACTTCAGGACAAAGTGTATATTCAAGAATACATTGCACCAGGTTCGAGCAAAACTGAGTGCACTCTTATGAAATATTGTAAAGCCAGTATGCTGTTTTAAAATCACAGTTTGCTTAAATCAGAAGTTAAAAAACAACAGCGTAAAAATACATTACGCCGATTACAAGCCAATGTGCATATATGACTCTGAGTAGAAGTGAATTATGGAAGGTGCTGCGTGAATACGGTGTAAGCAAGTGCTTAATAAGATCCATCAAAGCGATGTATGAAGGCAGTAGTGCATGAGTACATGTGAATGGTTACATGAAGTAATACTTTGACATTGTGGAAGGTGTAAGACAGGACTAAATGTATGTTTGTTGTAGTTTGTTTAGTATTCTTCTTAATCTTCTTTGGGAATTAAACCACTTATAGTTTATAAAATCATCTTTAATTACGTTTCGATCCATGACCTAGGATCGTTGTCAAAATAATAAAAACTTCAAGTTTGACATTTATGACATAAATGAAGATTAAGAAGAATGTAAGACAGGACTGTCTGATGTAACCATGGCTGTTCAATGTATTTATGGATAAATGTATCAGGCAGGCTTGCGAAGGAATGGAAGGAGTGAAAATTGGTGAAACAAATGTCAGTATGCTGTTGTATGCGGATGATGCAGTATTGTTGGTCAAATCGTCATAAAATTTGCAACGAATGCTTGACAGACTGTCGGAAGCACGTGGAAATATGCAATTGAAAGTGAATGTAAATAAGACGAATGTAATGATTTTTGACAGAGATGGCGGAATTGTTGACTTCGTATTTGAAATGAACAATGACACTATAGAGAAAGTGAATGACTTCATGTACTTCAATAGAAAGTTTTTGAGTAATAGAAAGCTGGATGGTGAAATAAAAAGGAGAGCAAATGCAGGAAGAAAAGTGTCTGGAAGTATGTGAGCAGTGAACAGAAATGAAGGATTGAGTATAAATGCAAAGCTGGCCATTTACAACAGTGTGTTTGTGCCAACAGTTCTGCATGGAAGTGAAACTTGGGTCTGGCAGAAGAAGCATGTTAGTTGTATAAATGTTGCAAGAATGAGGTTCCTAAGAAGTGTGTGTGGAAAAACGTTGAGAGACAAAGTGCCAAACGAATGGATCCAAGCAGAGTGTGGGGTGCAAATGACCCTTAAAGAGTTAAGCGAGCGAAGTACGCTTAGAAGGTTTGGAGATGTGGAAAGAATGAACGGAAATAGTTTTACCGTCTGTATACATGCAAGCAATATGACTGGTAGAAATGCAAGAGGCAGATCGCGTAAAAGATGGTTGGATGTAATCGAGGAGGTTCTGAAAGAACGACAGGTGAGAAGTATGAGGAATAAAAGAGCATGCCAAAAGCAATGTATCAATGTTAAAGAGGCAAAGGAATTGTGAAGGGGCCGAGGGATGTGGAGAAATATTGTGAATGGTACTGGAAGTACAAGTAATGTAGTAGTCTAGAGTTATACCGTGCATATCCTCCCAGAAAGAGGCGCTGAGTTTGGTTACCCCGAAAGGAAATACTGTGATTGGTGTTACTGTTGCAAATTAAATGACGTCAAGCAGTTAGGGATACAGAGATTCAACAGTATTACAACTTCAGAGTGGAATGCTGTATGTTTGCATGTAAACAAAACTGTGAAAAAATACCTAGAAACGGAATGTATTCTAGATGATGTTATCGACAATTTGCAATGTAGTGTTAACACAGAGGAGTCTGATGATAATAGTGATTGCAGTGGTTTAGATTATTAAGGGATTAAAGTTATAATTCATACTTGAAAAATGCTTGCTGTGTTATGCTCTCAAGCTTGCCTCAAAGTTGTTTCAAATTTATTCTAGTTATTATTCATTTATTACTTATTTGTTATTTTTGTTGTTTTGTATTGTTCTTTGTTATTTTTGTTACTTTGTTGATTGATAGTTCTGAAGACTGCTCAGTTTTTACACAAAGGAGGTAGGTACATGACCGATTGATTATTAAAACATATTAGTTCTCATATTGTAGGTGTAAGTATGAATAATAAAAGAAGTACGGAAGTAGAGAGAGCTCCAAATTTTACTCCAATGGAAAAGCACTTTTGATGCAGTTGGAGAAAAAATATGCTAAGGAAATAGAATGCAAACAGACTGATGCTAATGCCATCTTAGTAAAACAAACAATATGGGCTAAAGTGCGTGCTGACTTCAATAAAAGTTCACCAGCACATTACCAAGATGCACAAGTTTTAAAAATAAATATGATAAAAAAACGGTCAAAAAAGAAATTTGTCAACAAAAAGCGTTATTCGTATGGAACGGGAGGAGGTCCATTAAAAAAGTGGTAGATGATAGCACGGACATACAAATCTTGAAATTATTGGTAGTCAGATGACTGGAACAGTGTCAAAATATGATTATTGTTCTTATAACAGTTCTGACAACCAACTCGATACAAACCGTAAACCAATTATACTGCAATACATAGAAACTAATGATTAATTTATAGGAACGAAGACAAGTACCACTCTTTTACCGAAGCACACAGTAACACAAACGAATGTGCATTTCAACCAACTTTCAACTTCACATAATACAAATGATATCTATAGTTATTATAAACTACAGTATGTTATGAATTAATTGCAGATTATTTAAAGTTTAGTCTGCCTGACTTTGAAATTGAACATGAGATATATGGGAGTTGCATGGTGGACGATTTAATAGAAAATGACGAAATCCTTAAGACATTATGAAATGGTTAGTATAATAATGCTGTTCAGATGTCCAATCAATTTTAATTATTTGCAGAACGAAATCTCACATTGGGGAATATATTCAAGGATGCTAAAAATGCAACTTCCTCACTGAACCGAGTTCTACTTTGAACCTCCGTTCAACGCAATAATAAAATAAGCTTTAAAGGTGATGTGGCTAATAGCTGGAAACTATAGAGGCAGTAATGTGAGCTTTAGTTGCTTGCAAACGGTAAATCAACAAAAGCAGATAATGTTAAAATTGCTATTCTACTTAATCTCATGAGAGATGAAAGAATTCAAATTTTCATATGTTTGAATATACAGCTGAAGAAAATGACACCAAATTAAGTGTGGATATATCAAAGTTTGATGCATATTCAAACCCCATTAAAAACCTGGTGTATGAGCACTTTACTGTCTAGGTGCAATAGTACTAGAGAGCTAGGGGTTCTATTTGACTCTACACTTACGTTCACTACTCATGTTTGCAAAATATTGAATTTTTCTTTCAAAACCTTAGGATTCATTAAAAGGAATTGCAAAACTTTTTCAAATGTAGATGCTTTGAAATCCATATATCAGGCATTAGTCCAGTCGAAACTGGAATATTGTTGCATTGTATGGTCTCCATTATACAAGTACCACAAAATCTTGCTCGAGTCGGTTCAGAGAAAATTTATTAAATTTTTATATCGGAGAATGGAGGGCATATACCCAGAGCAGGGATGTAGGCAAAAAATGCTGTTAGATAAATTTCAATTATCTGTATTAGAATCGTGAACGACAGATACTGGACTAACTTCCCTTTACCATTTGCTACACAATAATATTGACTCTGCTGATTTAGTTTTCTATCTTAAATTTTTAATTGCTCTTACTGAATCAAGACAAACATGTTTATTTTTTATCCAACCACCAGAACTAACATGATGCGAAAATCGCCCATCTACGTAATGAGCTCAAGCTATAATTATCTTAGCAGTCAGTGTGACATAACTGTTGAAGATTTCGGACACGATTAAAATGCTAAAGTAGAATATATTATGTTCTTTCTCTGTAGATTGTTTCCTGTAATTGGGCATTATATTCTGTTGAAAATGTAAAGTATAAAGAAAAAAAAGAAAAGAAAAAGAATAAGGTGACAATTATGGGAAATCAGATGGAAATTCAAATTTTACTAAAAATGTAGGCCTGAATGGATTAAAGAATATTGGTAACACTTGCTTTATGAATTCTGTAATTCAGTGTCTCTCAAATACTAATGGCCATATTCTCCATATTTAGTAAAAGTGGAGCTTAGTTGAGCATGCTTAAATTATTAAGCCAAGTTTTAGATGTGCTATTATGCACCGTTAGAAGTAGATGCAAGACTTAACCAAGCGTTAATTAAATTTTGCAATATTCATAGATTTTAACACCTTCGTATGTCTGTCATACTTCACTAATCTATTTCTGTAATTTTATTTCAAAAGTTAGCTAGAGTAAATTTTATGTGCACTATTGTAGCTAAAAGGTTACAAATTCTAACTATTGAAGTTAAATGTACATAGCTAGATTATACAACTCGTTCTTAAATATCATTGTCAAACTCTAACATTTCTAATACTGATATCACCTTGGCTTAGTTAGTTGAAACCTGCAAAAAAAACTTAAATTGTCCATATCTTCAATAGAATTAGGTCTGATGTAAAGACGACATGGAAATCTCAACTCAATTATTTCATCTTCCACATCCATAATTAAAAACAAGATAAATACAAAAACTAAAAACACGTAGAACTTGTAAAAACAGTGCAAGGTGTGGGGTTATGGTCGACAATAAACCGAACTAGTTATTTAAGCCATCAAATTCAAAGGCTTAGCTTTAAGCGAGTTTAAAACTTCTTGCCAGTTCGGTGCATATAAAATAAACGCGATAAGCCCGCTTGAATACATACGGAAAATATGAGCATGTCATTACTAGAATATGTTAAAAACAACGTGTTCATATTGGATATTAATACTAGTATCTCTAGTATGAAAGACACTCTCCTCAAAGCTTTCACCCAAGTGATAAAGGAGTTGTGGTCAGAAGATACATGTGATGGAGGATTCAATGCGGTTAACTTAAAATCACATATTCAGTGTTTTGCACCTTGTTTTATAGAAAACTCTCAACAAGATGCATAGTAGTTTCTGCGATATTTGTTGGAAGGCATACATGAAGGCGTTAATCGGGTTATTAATAAACATGTCCAACTATCTTCAGAAATAGATGAAAAACTGAACAACTGTGATAAAGCTTACAAATCTTGGCAATGATATTTAAGAATGGACAATTCGAAAGTTGTGAATATTTTTGTGAGACAGTTGAAATCTACATTACACTG
The DNA here is from genome assembly GCA_036346225.1 of Platerodrilus igneus. NCBI lineage: Eukaryota > Metazoa > Arthropoda > Insecta > Coleoptera > Lycidae > Platerodrilus > Platerodrilus igneus. The sequence goes on along the minus strand of JARFIW010001151.1, from coordinate 1,187,563 downwards.
TACACATTGTGGACATTGCTCTGTAACTTTTGTCCCATTTTGGGACTTATCGCTCTGCATACCTCAACATGTTGACTAGGTAAAGTTACAACTATTTAGACAACTTTGCTCGAGAGATAACGTTAGACAACGATAAACCAACATGTTCAAAATGCAATTAAAAAAAAAATGCCCAAAATCGTTTGCAATACAGGAGTTTCCCAAAATATTAGTAATTCCTTTAAAACGCTTTTCATCTTTAAACAAATTTAGAAAGAAACTATTTAATTCCGTTGATTTTCCAATAAATGGTTTGGATATGCAAGATTATGCAGCTGAAACAGTTTAAGAGAATTCCGTTATAACTTATACACAACATTAAATCACGATGGAGCTGCTCATAGAGGTCATTATACAGCATACTGTCGACATCCATATTCATCTCTACATGTGATTTTCCAATGCTCCACCCGAAGGTACCACATTGGCCAGGAAGCGAGTTTTTTTTTACCTTGAAAATTTGGAATTTTGCCGAACCCTTGCTGTTCCAAGCAAGGTAGGGATCTTTAACGTGCGTGACAACACTCACACACGGGACCTCCATCCGAACAATGGTTTATTTTTGTGAAAAATGCTCGCCGAACATTTTTCAAGCAGACCGTGTCGGGATTCAAACCCGTGACCTTGGACGTAGTAGTCACACACATACCAACTATGCCACGGAGCCGCCTATCCATATTCATCTACATGGCATGAATACAATGACTAGCGTATGCAGTATATATTCTACAGTGCTAGTTAGAGATAAAACATATACCCTATTCTATGGAGTAGAAAACCTAATAAAATCTCAGAAATAAGATCTTAATGGTATTCCAAATATATAATTAAATGTAGATTATAAGTAAAATAAGGTATTATAAAGTTCAAAATAGTTGATAAAAACCACGAATTCAATCTATAACAATAAAAACATTAAATTAATTTTACTACAGGGATGTGATAAGCAGTTTTTGACAGGCTTAATATCAAACATGAAAGTAAGTATTTTGTTGGACAACGATTTAGCAACGGAACTAGCGTTCGTTAACTTTATGCATGATATTATCATGAAGGGAAGTTTAGAACATTTGAAAATATTAAGAAATATCTGCACTTGATTTTAAAGCATGAATCTTTAGTATTTTCAATACATATTGAATGATAAAAGGAAAAAGTAAGTATTGTTATTAAAAGTATTTTCTGATGTGGGATTTATAATGTCATGTATTTCAATACGGGAAACAGAAAAAATGGAGTAAATATTGTTAATTAGTAATATTAGTAATACCGGGCAATTTAATGACAGGAAATGAAGTTTCTTTTTAAGAGACGCATATTTGTATATGTTAATTATTTAATATCAATACAAGTTAACTATTCGTTGAATTTCACTTGAAATTTTTTATTAACTAGGTAACCATAGACAAATTGTGAAAGTACATTTAATTACCATAATGATGGGGGTCATATTTGGAAGACGCACCTTATTTTACAAATTTCCTTGATATGATAAAATTTCATGCGTGGTTTTAGGGAATTGTAGAACAAGGCAAAACATAATGATAAATTTAGGGGACGGAAAGGGCTAGGCCACAGTGGATAGACAAGGAATGCCCTGCTTGTGGCTCGCAGCTTGCTGAAGAGTGGCATAGGTGAAACCCGCACAAACATGAGGAATACTCAGAAGACACCAGGAACGCCGTAGTACAGGAACAAACTTCGCGATCCCTCTGCAAAACGAGTGCCGTGACAAACCACCTATACTAAAAGTTATTAGTTATAATAATAAATACAATGAAAGTATAAACTGTCAGTATAATGTAACGAATCATAATAATAACATAGGACTCCACAAATATTAGCATAATAAATTAGAATTGGATAATTTAATTCAGTTTAGTTAATATTGTTGAGTATGTAGAACCTAAGCACAGCCTAAACTTAAATCATACGCAATGGTAGTTAATTAAAATTGCTAGTTCGTCGGTTGACACGAAGACCTCAAAAAAAGCACTTTCCTGCGAACCGCTTCAATAATAATAAAAATATTATCATAAAGGTTTTAAATTATGCGCCGATTTAATAGGTAGGGAGATGTGTACAAGTAGCTAACATAATTAGAGATTCTAAAGCAAAGTAAAATAATGAGGAGTATCCTGACAAGATGCTAGCAATAGTTTTAAAATAGTTAGCTTAATATAGTCTTTAGTAACAGAGCAATTAATTGAAGTAAGTAGTATAAATAATATTTCGTTACAATTATGTTTGAAAGAATTCGGAGAGGAAAATGTAGTTGCAGTATAAGTGCGGTTCAATTTAAATTGTTAAGTATACTAAACAATTTTCATTTTTAATAATAAGAATAATGCAGTAAGATTAGTGTTGTTAATTGCATGTAAATACAGCAGTCAAAAGCGTAGAATGTTTAACTTAAGACCGCAGTTCAATATTTACGGTTTTGAAATTCAAGCTGACACCAGGTGTTCGTAATGCACTATTCAATAAACCTTCCAGATGTTCAGCATGCAAACAGTGACATTAATTTTACATAGAAAAGTTTTGCCAAATATTGAAATAAGGTTTCGAACACTGGCAAAGACGTATAGGTAAAACGTCCAAAGACAGAAGTAAGGAATATAACAAAATAAAACAAAAGGCTAAAACAAAAATGTATTAGATCAAAATATACAAAATAAAACCATACTAACCAGAATCATTAAATAAGTAATGTGTTTACAGTATAACAATACTTAACCACACTACCTTCAAAATACGAGGTATTTCAGTTGAAAACTTAAAATCCTATACTAAATAATTAACAATGATATTAAAATAAAGGAAAACAAGTTATCAAATTCACAAGTCAAAATAAAAAGAGATTTGCAAATGCTAGACCCGATAACAGCAGGAAGGAAATTACAGCGACAGCATCGATATCTAGTGCTTAAGCAAATAAACTACCAGTTGATGATACTGAACTAAGCATAACCTTAAACATAGAGTAGCAATTGAATAAGAAGTGGCGTGACAATTGCTAAAATTAATCTAAAGTAGTAACTAAATTGGAAATCTACAAATTGCAAATTAGAGCATTACAAGTGATTGGTGTGACAAAACAGTTTGGTGACCCTCAACTATGGCAGTAGAAAAAGTAATTCAGAGTAAGTGAATATTGTAATGTAATTTGATTGTATTTCAACCATTACAAACGTTTATTTTTTATTATTCTTATTATATCTCCCATAGGAATTCATGCCCACACCACTGTAGTTCACCGCTGCACACTTAAATTGTTATGGGTTGCCGCCACTTCAGGGCATATCAAAATTTATAATGTAACATGCTCGTTTTAGCTTAACAAGTTTCAATTTTAGTGGTTTTCGATTAACTTTCTTTTTAAATTTAAAATAGTGTTACACGAGTTTTGGAAACTTTTCTCTTATGGAGTATGGAGTTTACAACAAAAGATCATGCAGTATTGCCGTTTCCTTTTCAAAACTATATTGAATTAAAAATCAGAAACTAACACTCTAGGGAAATCTAATAAGACTTATACCTCTTGAAGCTCCAGTTACTGAATTATTCATGTTGCTGAAATTGTTGCAATTTAACTGTATGAAGCCAAAAGGGCAGCATTACCAAGGTCCAAATTGTACGACAATATACTCTAGCTTAGTGTCTCTTGGTATTATTGTTGGCCAATACAAAACAATATAAAGCTAGGTCCAGCAATTTAATTCGAATACAGAAAGCATTTTCATGGAACGTTCAACAACGCGTTGAAGTTGTAGCATTCGTGGTGCTATACAGTTATTACAAGCTTGTGGCAGATAACGTTGTTGATAGAAAGTTGCAGGGATAGAATGTAGCATAAATGTAACACTGTTGGGTTATTTTAATTATACATAAGGGGTTAAGAACGTATTTATAAGTGTGAGGTTGATAGTTTAAAATGTTAATGATGACACACCCTGCACATCAAAAAGTTTTAAAATAATTAAAGTTAAACAGTAGTGAGATTGTCACATTTGTTTTGCATAAAAGTATTGTACATAAGAATATAAATAATCAATTAGAAATGTTTTATAAAATTCAATTATAACCGGACACAATAAAATTAATATCTTTATAATAAATCAACCGTGTAATACAAAAACGACCAGCCCTGAAAACCATGATTATGCAGTTAATATAATATCCACATAATATATGGATAGGATAATCAGCGTCGTCATCCAGTAAGACAACTGCAGATGATAATTTAATATTTGATTATTCACGTACTTGACTGCAGACTCACAAAGATAAGATAGTGATGCTGTTAACATGGCTCTCAAGTAACTTTCCATCTGCATTGATTAGCATTGCAGGTTACAATTTGATAAGAAATGATCACCCAACTATAGGTGGGGGATTATGCTGGTATATTGCCAGCAGTCTGGCGCATAAAATGTTGGATATAAATTATGTTGAACATCCTCAGTTAGAACAATTATGGATTAGCATTAAAACCAACAAACATAACATTGCAGCAGGACTTATTTATAGACCACCGAGTACATCATTGGAATGTTTAAATGATCTTGAACTGGTTCTTTCACATGTTTGTACAACATATGATGATATCATTCTTATTGGGGATGTAAATCTTGACTTCATTCAACATGACACAAGGTGTAAAAAATTAAGTTCACTGTTGAACATTTTCAATCTTACACAACATGTGAAGGATCCAACACGAATTACTGAAACTACATCAACATTAATCGATATAGTATGTGCCAGTCCTCAAATCAATATGATATCATGTGAAACTATCGATCTCTATCACATGACTGATCACAGAGCAGTACTTTGTACATTTGATGTAAATGTACGCAAACAATAGCCATACTACTTCACATACAGATGTTTTAAGAACTTTAATATGAATAACTTTAATTATGATGCTAGTCACATTCAATAGGATTTAATAAGATCATTGCCAGACCTCAATGATAAAGTGAATTATCTTAATAATGCAATAACATTATTATTTAATGAACATGCTCCAATACGTACAGCTTATATAAAAAAGAAAACGCCACCATATATAACGCCCACCATCAGACTGATGATACGTCTACGGCATTTGGAATATAGCAAGTATATTAAGACTAAGAACAATACTAAGCTTCGCTTTTATAAAGACCTAAAAAACATTATCACAACAGCAGTAAAGAATGAAAAAAAACATATCTTGAATATCAATGCAGGAATAATATTAACAATCCTAAGCAGCTATGGAATATTTTTGATAGATGTCAAATACATTCAAAAACGAAAACCCAAATTTCAAATGAAATTCAAAATCCTGATGAAGTCAACGAATTTTTTATTGAATCCATCCCAGATCGATCAATACCAAGTCATCAAATGAACTTTTACAATCAAAACATTCACAAAGCTATAAATGTGCCATTCATTCTACAACCAGTAAATGTAAATGTGGTAGAGAAATCGATCATGAAGATCAGGTCTAATACTCAAGGATTTGATGGAATAAATAAGAAAATACTAGTGTTGGTAATGCCATTCATTATTAATGTTTTAACGCATATTATAAATGTATCACTAGAATCAGGCAAATTCCCTATAGCTTGGAAATATTCGACTATCACTCCAATTGCTAAAAAACCTCTGGCTACTACATATGCTGATTTACGCCCAATTAGTATATTGCCTATAATGTCAAAGGTTATGGAACACATAGTTTACACACAACTAATTGAACACATATCCAAATGGAACTTGTTACCCACATTCCAATCTGGATTTCGCACTGTCTATAGCACAGCAACTGCACTAAGTAAGGTTGTTAATGATCTTACATGCTCAATTGATGCATCAAATATTGTTTATCTATTATTTCTAGACTTCAGTAAGGCGTTTGACTTAATCAATCATAACCTGCTTGTTGCTAAGCTTCGTTTCTATGGGTGCGATAATATTGCAACAGATTGGTTTAAAGACTATTTGAGTAACAGACAGCAATCAGTTAAACTACATGGACAACAGTCCCAGTTCCGCTGTGTTTCACGAGGTGTTCCACAGGGTAGTATCTTGGGCCCTCTACTCTTTGCTATTTTTACGTCAGATTTTCCAGAAATACTATCACCAGAATGCAAATATCATATGTATGCAGATGATATCCTACTTTATGTTTCTAGTAATGTTTCACTTGTCGATGATGCAATAGTAAAACTGAATGAAAATCTTGTTGTAGTGGATAAATGGGTACACGACAATGGTCTTATCCTTAATGCTAACAAAACACTTGCATTACTCGTTGGTTCACAGGTAAACCATGTTAAATCTGAAGTGCAAAGATCTCTAGATATCAAAATAAACAATAAGGTAGTGACATTTGCTGACTGTGTTAAATATTTAGGCCTTTCTCTCGACAAGCATCTTACGTTTGAAAAACATATCAACAAAAGAATAGGTTTGTGTTATAGTAAAATGCGGACCCTTTACAGATACAAATTTCTGTTAAGCTCAAACATTAAATGGAACTTATGTAATAGTGTTGTGTTGTGTCATATAGATTACTGTAGTGTAGTTTACTATAAATTTTTGGCAGGCTACTTAAGGCAAAGAATACAAGTACTTCAGAATGTATGTTTTAGATATTCATATAATATTGAAGCGTAAGCAACATATAACACCATACTATAATTCTAAGAGTATACTTAAATATGATAAACGTGCAGAACTCCTTTTCGCTGTGTACATATATGCTATATTAGCCAAATGTAGACCAAACTACCTGTTAGAAGCTATACAAATCAGAGCTACTCAGCATAGTATTAACCTACGAAATACAAATGATTTCAGTATTCCGCAACACTCAACAAAGAAATTTGAATCATGTTATGCTTATGTAGCACCTGTTTGAATAAACAAATATAGAACACTATTTTACGAGGCTAATAATAAAAATATATTTAGGCTAAAATTTTATGATGTATTAATAAGGGAGCAGCGACTGTCTTAGACTATCCTAGATGTTTATTGTATTATGTATATAATCGTATATTTTGTATTTTATATTTAAGGGTGGAATCTAAAATCAGCAGTGCTGAATTCTATCCCTTTTGGTATAAAACCAATAAAGTGATTTGATTTGATTTGATTTGAACATAAGACAATAAATGAATAAAGATATTACCATTGTAACACATTCGATTTAACAGTAAGTAAAACCCACGGCAAGGTTGATTATAATAGGTGTATGGATGTGTCAGAATTATAAACAAAAAATGAGAGTGTTGGATAACAATAAGACGGCATTGTGAGATAATACACTAGCATTAGGTATCCCAGGAGGATATAAGCATCCGTGGGAAATATTAGACAGATAGTATATATGCGCTTGGGTTATACAGGGGCAAATAGTTCATTTGTGAAATATTAGAACACTATGACTAAGTATGATAATACGAGAAAGACGTGTTGGACAAATTACTCACAAAATAGAATAAATAGGTCATGGCATGACGAGATAATGATACGATAAAAACATGAATAGCATGCAAAAACACTAAGTGGGAAAATCTTCACAAGTAAACATATCAAAACAAAGAACTCCGTCGCAGAAGACATAGGGAGTTGGGTTAACACGAAACGCAACTTGACAATAGACAGGTAAGAAGTTGGGAATTAATTATTAGACTACCACGGTCAGGGTAGCCACAATTAAGGGAAAGTAGAGCTTCTGCACAGGGAAAACAACGGTGTTCCCTAAAGAAAAGAATCAGTTAAGGTTAAGTATGGATGGTTGTAAAATACATCACCGAATTTAAGAGTAACGTCCGAAAAAAAAAACATTGACTAAAATTAAATGAGACACCCCTGAGATGGGGTTGCAGCTTGTTATAAACCGGTCATTCACTATACTATATTGCGGGCAATAGATATACTATTGCGCAATCGTTAAAGACGCATAATAACTATAGCACGTATCACCACGTTTTAAGTATTGCGCAATAAACAAATTTACATTTACAATATAAGTAAAACGGTTACTCACTTGCATTTTTTTAACATCTCAGGATCCTTGTTGTTTTTGTGGGTAGACTACGCCATTGCTGAGTCAAATTGCCAATCCGTCCAAACTCTATCTTGGATCTTCTAAGCCCGTAGGTGGAACGACAAGGATACAGGTAGGAGGTACACGAAGGTAAGGTAGAAAGGAACCTACATCCTAAAAAGAGAAAAGACACCAACACCACACAGAAAGATGTTCTTGGCTTCAGGTCTCGTAGCTTAATGGTGTCCTTTCACGCACTCCGCACCTGTGCATTCTTTTGTGCAAACGCAACTGTCCGGAATGACGAAACTTGACAAGTTCATTTAAAAATATCTACGGGAATTTATTTACACATTATAAGAATGTACATTGCCAAATTTGGAATGTAACAATCTTTACAAAGAAGACATACTATGGCGCCTGGCCAATGGAATCCTTTGGTTTTGCGAAAACCATTGCCGAATACAACTGTATAGCAGTACAAGAAAAATTTGTATATTTACAGGTACATGCAGCAAGATATTGTTGTAGTTTAAGCTAAACCTTGCTGGGAGCAGGACAAATAGACGCATGCTGAAAATGGTATTCTAGTAGTTGAGGATCATGTGGTAATATTAAGGGGGAAGTATACATATATTTCTATTCTTTCATAAAACGCTTACTTAGCCAGTTAAGATGAGAAAATTAAAATTTCTTTTGTTGTTTTTGTAAACTCATTATGTCGATATTGTTCATATGGCATAGGTTGTATGTAGAAAAAAGTGACATTCTTGTATTTATTAATCTAAAGAAGCGGGTGATAATTCTGTAACAGACGGCTCCATCATACCAAGAGGCTGATGAACCAAAGGAACTTTTAGGAAAAGCCATCTTCTGAACGGACTGGCACCTAGAACTTCGATAAGTTGGTACCCACCAATACTTGGGCTTGATATCAGGTAACCTGTGGCAAGCCTTTCAGGTAGGGTAACTGTTAAAGAAGCTTTTCTTTGGTAGGACGCATCCTGCACCCCAGAAGTTAGACGATGCACTATAAATTTTTATACTTTCCTGTTCATTAAGGTAAATTCAAGTTAATAACGTAACATCCATTTAGCGCATAACATAACTTTCAAACATCCTAAAGCCATAATAATAACTGCATCATTCTATTTATAAAATTACATGTTTTGTTTAACCCAGAAATACGGAACATCTTGTGTAATTCAAGTATGGAATTATTAGTGGCAATTAAAAACAAATTAAAAATGTTAACCTAAATATACCAACCAAAATTTCTAAAACATGTTTTAGATCTAGTTCAATAAAGAAATTACCCGAATTTGTTGCAGATTTGGAACAATGTATTAATTAATTTAAATAAATATTAAATTAGCTAAAGTATTACATCAGTTATGAGTTCGTTTTTGAAGAAAATTGCCCTTTCTCCGTTAATGTAGAATCTTCATAAGTTTCTAATACATCAGCCAAATGCTCATTGTCTCTTGGTTTCTTGTATTGCTTCTTGCGTTGTGCAGCTTTTTTACGTTTTATAGGTGCAAGTTTCTTTGGTCCCTGATCCTGCATCGATCGAATTCCTAAAACAAAAACATGTTATAAGAACATAAAAGAAATGTATATCCACCTTGTTTTTCTAAATATTCCTCAATTTTAGCATCATCCATTGCATCAACAGCTACTGATCGCCACAATTTTTGAAACTCTTCATCTACTGGTAAGGTAGCAGTTCTATCATTATAAAATAGTATCTTTTTTTTATCTGTTGGTCTTGTTACAAAAATTATTTCATTTTGGTTTTGCAGTGTCTATAAAAATTAAGATTTTACTAGATTATAAGATTAATCTGAAAAAATCACAAACGATAGTACATTTTTTATAAACAAATGATAGCACATCTTTTATAATCAAATGATAATTTTTAAAATATGTACGCAGGAACATGTAAACAAGGTTCTGGAACAAGAAAAACACCCCAGATATACATAATTAAATATTTTTGTTTGCTAAAATTGCTACGCCTTCTGGCTGCACAAAGTTTTTGTTTTAATATTAAGAATAAGGAATTTTTTTAATCCAAAAAGAGAAAGGTTTTTTCCATCATTGATTTAATTTGGTTACGTCGTATAAAGTTTTTGGTTTATGTACGAACTAAAGTCAAGAACCCTTAATTTATTGATGTATTCATTTAAACATACATTTTCTCAGGCCAAAAGTATATGTGGCTATCGTGCTAGACAATGAGAAAAGTTTTTATGGCGAGTGGCAACAACGACGAGTTCGTGGAAAAGGTGCATTTTAAACCCTATACCATCAACTACCATACGATATTGGCGGATTAACCGCTAGTGCAAGTTTATTGCAGTGAGGTGTACCTGTGAATCCTCACCTTTCCTTTAATTACTTTTTAATTATCTTAATATCGTCTGTTCCCTTAAAATTGTAGGTTCAACAGTTCACTTCGCTGTAAAAATTTGGACAAAACAGAAGAAACAGACTCCATAAAACCCTACTCCATATGTATACATCAGCAAAGGCATACCTTAACAACAACTATTAATAAAAGTAAGCCTTTTGGTTTTTCTTTTTATTGCTTTCTTTGAATATAAATTTGTAACCGTTGGACGGCAATAATTTGTGGCCCCATTTGGGGCATATTAAAGGGGGGGTTATGCGTAATAATTGGCGCTACAACTATTAGAAAGTTTCCTATGACACAAAATGTTTACTAATTAAAAATGTAAAAAGTTGGCTCTTTGTTCACTGTAGTAATAACATTTTTTACCGATTGCATCATGCGTATTTCTATGGTTGTCCTCTAACTATTGTCTAGATTAAAAATATATCACTTATATACCGATGAGAAAATATCTTTCAATTTTGCATTCAAATAATGCGTTCTTTGTAAAACCATAAATTTTGACACCAGAATATATTACTGGCAACATTTAGTGTATATCAATTATATTACCCGACAAGAAAATATCTTTCAATTTCTTATTTAAATAATACGTTCCTTGTTGTAAAACCTTCACCGATTTTGACACTTCAAAATATTTTGATGGTGATGTCTAGTGATTTATTTGTACACTAGGTCACCTAACATTCGTTAATTTGCATCGCTTACTACGTACAGAAATCTGCTAACGAGCTTATAAGTATTTAAAATTTATAAATTAAATAGTACAGTGTTAAATTGTTGGCCTCATAGTTTGAAAGGCGGATAGTGTCGAGTTTATTTTTAACTGAGGTGCAACAGATATTTTAACAAGCTCGTAAAGTACAGTAAAGTAACGTAAATTAAATTATGCAATTAAAAAAAAAGTGTAATATACTTGGATTTGGATTGATCTTGAATGAATAGCATGCAGCACGACTTAGATGGTGTTCATCTATAAATAGCTGGAGGTCGCAAGCAGAGCAGAACCACGAAACCGAGGGTGCAGGAACTTAACTTCATCGTCAACGGAGTAGGGATCTTCAAGAAATTCCAGGTAACGCATTAGAATTTGCTGTTTTTTTATAATCTATGGAAATTATTGTGATGTGTGAGAGTGAACTTTGATGGTATTTTGCATTATTTTGCGTATTGAAAAGAATACATATAACTAACTTTTGTTGTGGTATTTGAATATAAATCTAAAGCTTATTAACGTTCCTCATGAATTTAAATTTTTATTGTTAAGAGTACATGGTTTTTTTTGTGTTTGTAGTAAGAGTATGCAAAGTGAAAAGCATACATAAAAAAATAAACTGGGTTATCATGAGCTCACCATACTCCAGAGTGTAATAATTAGAAAAAAATATAAATGAGGCATTATTTAGGGCCCATTTACTCCTGTTACATTAAATGTGTTTGAGATTTCAATTTAAAAACAAGGACTTTACAAAGATATCATTTATGGAGGTGTAACTTGAGCACCGAAATGTACATAATCTTGAATTATTATTTGTAAATAGTGGTAAATAAATATTGTATGATTGTTGTATTTTGTGGTTTTATTGAGAGTGTGCGTGAACGGTAAAGAGTATGATAGTAAATCTAGGTATCCAAGAGGAGGCCAACTGAGCTAGCCAGGGAAGCGATTGGAGAAATCAAAGTTGATGGAAGCAGAATCGGGGTAAGAAATTTTTTTTTGAAAATTTTTCTTTTTGGTAAATTAATAAATGCTCGAATGTTTTTTGAGAAAGTACTGAGCTAGAGCAAAGTTACACAGCAATTTATGATGCCCAATTCATGGGGCTTGAATATTTTTTTTACTCTGGCGAGGTCTTATAGGAGTTCCATGGCAATATATATATATATATATATATATATATATATACACATACATAATATATATATATATATATATATATATATATCAGGTAGTTCGGACCACCCATACGCCCCCTTTATTCAGGAAATAAAACATTTTAGAGAAAATGTTTTAGACGAAAGTTGAATGGCTTCCAGCTAAACATGAGATAGTATCATGGATTTGACCTTGAAAAATTACTTAATTATCACATGAAGATCATGTTCAATTTCTTAAAAAGAACCGACGACCATTTGTCATTACAGTTTCTTGTAACATATCTCGAGGGCTTTCCAAATCAGTATAACAAAATATATTTTCATTGAGTACTTTTCGAGTTATGAGGCTTCAAGGCGGCACTTTGAGGTAAAGTACAAAATATGTTGTACATTGTTATGTCATGGTGACAAGTAAATCTTTAGGTATTATTTTAAGGTCAAATTACATTTTCGCTCAAATTCGAAATTATTGGTCACACAATAATCCTCACTGGTGAAGAGAAATTGAAGAATAACGCAAAATTGTAGTGCAGTCGGGAAGAAAACGACAGAATATTCAAATAGAAAGTCACAAGTCAGTTTATGCGACGTTACATACCTAGCATATCTAAAAGCAATGTGTTATTCAAATAAAGAAGCATATGATATGCTGCTAATTTTGGGAAAGTGTCGAGGTGTATTTGTTGCAGCAGCAAACTTGTGTTGTTTTCCTAATCGTACTCATTCTTGCAACGTTTTTTTACGATTGACTAACCGAATCAGAACCAAAGGAGTCGTGCAGCTTCATCATTATAAAGGTTGACAAATTAGTCGTTCCGTTAGTGATGAAGGCAAAGCTGGCATCTTGCATTGGCAGAACTGAACCCTCGTGATTCCTCGAGGTGCCAAAAAATAGATTCTGGCATCAGTGATACTAGTTTGCAGCAAATATTCTGTCAGCACTTGATTCACCCTTATCGAATGAATGTCCCTTAGTCATGCTTTAACTTATGCTGATTTCTAAAGCCGGTTTACATTTTGTAATTGAATAAGAGAACAACCGTGTACTTTCCACAAAATATATTATTTTCTGGCGAATCTACATTTAAACACGATGGAAGTATAATACATGGAACTGTTGTTATTGGTCATATGATACCCTCCATTGGTTAAGATAAATTGATCAGCAGCATATTTGGAAAGTAAATGTTTGGTGCGACATTATTGGAAATCAAGTTGTAAATCCTGTTTTCTTTAATGAAAATTTAAAGGGCCTCAGATATGCAGCTTTGATAGAGACATCTTCCTGTTTTACTAGAAAATGTACCGGTACAATTGCACCAGGATATGTGGTTCCAGCAAAATGGATGCCCGTCACATCATCCATAATGTTTTGCAATAAGTAGATATGCCAATACGGTCCAATTAATTTTCCGCCTTCATCACCGGACCTCTCAGTCCTGGATTATTATACATGGGGAAGGGTAAAAGACACAATACACAGTGATCCCCCAACTACAAAGAATGACATGATTACCAGTATAACAGAAGCAATTCAATTTTAAGTAGCGATGAAATTCTTTAACCACTTAATTTTTTTCAAAGCAGAGTAGACGTTTGCATTGAAAAGAATAGTGCTAATTTTGAACACTACTTTACTTGGATACAGACACACACACATAGACACACATACATGCATGCTCGCATGCACTTATGCATGCATACAATCATGCACCCACGTGAGAGGCAAGAGGTTTACTTACACTAACAAACACTTCAAAGGGAACAGAATTATATTACGTCCACTGCTTTGGAGCCTCATAACTCAAAAAGTACGCAATAAAAATATTTTGTTTCGAAAAGCTCTCGAGATAAGCTACAGAAACATGTAATGACAAATAGTGGGTTCTCTTTAAGAAATTGAACATGACCTTCATGTGACGATCAAGTAATATATCAAAGATCAAACTAATGATACTATCTAATGCTTCCCTCACAGCCATCATCATCATCATCATTAGCTCTTCAGCCCTGGAACTGGTTAAACGCATACCATCATTGTTTCCTATTCCTAACTAATCTACACATTTCCCTGAAATTTGCACAGTCTGCATCTATCACTATCTGATCTCGGTCTACATCTACCTCTTTTTTCCTATCTCTGCTTGTAATATATCACATACTATTCCCCGAAAATGCCTTAGAACGTATTCTGCCCTTTTATTTCTTATATTTTTTGCCCCAGATATCCTTGTTCCCCTACTATTTCTATAACCTATTTGTTATTAACTTTGTCTGTCCATGCTGTTATCGTCATACATCTGAAGCACAGCATTTCAAAAGGCTGCCACCATGCTTTTCAGACTGTATTTCACAGGCATTCTGTGCTGTGCTCCACACATATGCTTTCAACAATTTTCTCTTGTTCTATGTTTGTTGTCTTTCATCATAGGCGCTGTTCTTTCTTGTTAGATGCAGTTCGGTCTCCTTCTATTCTTTAACAATTATTTACCCTTCTCCGACATTTAGTGGTTGTGAAGGGGTAAGCAGCTTGTGGCTGCCAAGTTCCCCCAGCACTTAAACATTTATCGATTTAGTATTTTTTCTAATATATCTTTTCGCACAGTCAACATTAGTTGCAGATATTTTACAACCAACACCTGTAGTTGTTTATAATAATCATCAGATTTATCTACACTTATTTTTTCGTCATTAGGTTTTCGTCTCAAAACGGGTCCGACACATACCTGCACTTATTTATAATCTGAGATAGCCTACACAGTTCCCTGAAATTCTCACACAGCATGTATACAACTCGGTTCCCCTTCTATTGTTTTCTAATTTTATGCCCTATTTCATTGAGATTCAGTGAAGGGGGTTAAGCAAGATCCCCCAACGTTTAGACATTTGCAGAAATAATAGTTTTCCAGTAAATCCTACCACACAATAAACATTATTTGAGGATATTGCCCAACCAATTCTTGTAGTTGCTTATAATAATCATCATGTTTAATTACAGCTACTTTCTTCGTCATTAATTTATCGATCTTGGGACTGATTGGATGCATACTTCCATTGATTTCTATTCTGATCTAGCCTACACATCTCCCTGAAACTCCCACAGCCTACATCTTTCACTATCCGTGTGCAGTAGTCTAACCTAGGTCTACCTCTTCTTCTCTTTTTTCCTATCTTTGCGTCTAATATATTCCACAATATTCCCTCATGCCGTAGTATGTTGCCTATCATCCTATCTCTCCTATTTTTTATCGTTTTCCACATATTTCTTTCCACCCCTACCATTTTTAGTACATATTCGTTCTTAACTTTGTCTGTCCATGAAATCTTCATCATACGTCTGTAGCAGCACATTTCAAAGGCTTCTTCCTTTTTCTTGTCCGCTTCTCCTACTGTCCAGGCTTCACAGCCGTACAGTGCTGTGCTACACACATATGTTTTAAGCAATCTTTTCCTTGTTTCTATGTTTGTTGTCTTCGAACACAGTAGTTGCTTTTTCTTGTTAAATGTAACACGGCCTTGTGCTAATCTTTGTTTTATATCTTTTGTGCTTTTCCCATCCTGCGTTATTTGGCTTCCTAGGTAGCAGAAATCCTTAACTTCTTGTAAGTTCGTGTTACATACTTGTATTCTTGTTTTTTATTTATTTTCCCCTCCTTTACATACTAGTACTTTAGTTTTGTTAATTTTCATACCGTATCTCTCTTTTAGAACCGTTTCCATTTCATTAAGAGCAGCTTCTAACTCTTCCTTGCTAGACGCTAATACCGCTATATCATCTGGAAATCTAAACATATCAATTTTTTTGTGTCTGCATAGTAATTCCAAATGTCTTTGTGCATTTGACAGTATTCGTAGCCACTTCAATGTACAAGTTAAAAATTAATGGGGATAGGGCACATTCCTGTCTCACCCCTTTCCTAATGTTTACTTCTCTACGTTCCTGCTCTAATTTTATTACTGCTATTTGCTCTTTGTACAAGCTATGTACTATTCGTCTATCCCTATAGCTCATTCCAATCTTTTTGAGTATTTCGAACATTTTTTTCCATTTTATATTGTCGAATGCTTTTTCCAGATCTACAAACCCTATATATACGCTTTCCCCATTTCTATTGTTTCTCTATTATCACTCTCAGAGCTAAAATAGCCTCACGTGTTCCACTGTTTCGCCTAAACCCAAATTGGTCTTCTCCTAGTATTTCTTCAGCCCGTTTTGCTATTCGTCTTTGTACAATTCTAGTTAATATTTTTGACATGTGTGCTATCAAACTTTTTGTTCGAAAATTTTCACATCTATCCGCACCTTTCTTTTTTGGTATAGTTATTATGATCTTACGTTTGAAATCTTTGGGTATCTCGCCTGTCTCATACATATAGCTCACAAGTTGGAAGAGACCTTCTGTTACTGCTTGTCCGGCGGTTTTTAGAGTTTCTGCATGCACCTTATCTGTACCCGGCGCCTTACCATTTTTCAGACCCTTTAATGCTAATTCAAACTCATTTCTAAGATAGGATATCCCAAGTCATCATTTTCAATGTCTGATACCTGTTCTAATGCTGTTAGTTCCTCTCCTGCATATAAATTCCCTATATATTCTGGCCATATGCCCACTTTCTCTACATTTTCTATAATGACGTTTCCTCTCACGTCCCTTATATTTTTGCTATACGGTTTTATATCCCTAAAATTGATTCTAATTAGTTTGTATGCTTCAACTGTCTTTCCTACTTCCATCTTAGTTTGTACCTCTTGCAACTTTTCATCAATCCACTATTCTTTAGATTTCCTGCATTTGCGAATAATTTCCCATTTTATGGCTTTATATTTCTGTTTGCCTGTTTCATCTGATTTATTTTTGTATTTTCGTCTTTCTTCTATTAAATTCAGGATATCCTTTGTTATCCATGGTTTCTTATTTTCTTTTAGTGTACATTCCAGAATATCTCTGGCCGCCATGTATGGCTGGATTTAATGTTATTCCATTCTGTTTTTACTTTCTTAGTATCAGACATTTTCCCGATATCTTTGAGCAATTTATTTGACTTTTTTTCGAATCTTTCTTGAATATCTTTATCTTTTAGTTTCTCTAAGTCAAAGTGCCTTTTTCAGTTTCTTTTTTAAATTTAAGTGTGGCCTTCATAATTACGATGTTGCAGTCAGTATCTATATCTGCTTCTGGGTAGCTTCTACAGTCTTTTACTTGATTCCTAAACCTTTGTCTAACAAGAATGTAATCTATTTGATATCTTCCTATATCTCCTGGCATCTTCCACGTATATCGTGTTCTAGCATGATGTTGAAATAATGTGTTTGTGATGATTAAATTGTTGTTGTCGCAAAATTCTACCAGTCTATTTCCCCTGTCGTTTCTCGTGCCTACTACCACTCCTTCCCTACCTTCACCTACCACCGCATTTAAATCCCCGTAATTATTAAATTTCCATGTACTTATACGTATCTTAATATGTTTGGATATCTTTGTGGATCGTCTCTACCTCTTCATCACTGTAGCTAGAGGTGGGCATGTATACTTGTATTATCACTGTGTTTACCGGTTTAGATTCTAATCTAACCATGAGCACTCTTTCGTTCTTTTGTAAGTAATCTATTCCCACGCCCAAATTTCCTTCCTCTGCTCCTGTATGAATTATCCTGAAGTATTCACTCAAGAAATACCCCGCCTCTGGCCACCGAACTTCGCTGATCCCTACTATGTCTGGTGATAACCTATTCATTTCGACTTTTAGGTTCTCTAGCTTACCTACTTGCTTCACACTTCTAACATTCCACGCTCCGACTCGCAAAATGTTCCCGACTCTTATTTTTAACTTTCTGATCGCACCCTCCGAAATAGTCCCCTCCCGGAGATTCGAATGTAGGACTTTTTTAACTCCGGAATCTTTTATCCCAGAGAATGCCATCATTTTATTATAATTCAGGTACGCTGTGTACTTGGGAGGTAATGTGGTGGTTACCCGTTGCCTTCCACATCGTGGTAGTGTATCTTAGACTGCCATACCGACCCCTATGGTCTCTGCCAATCTAAGTACCGAAACAGCTGCTGCCCTCTTTCGAGGACCTTAGTCTGGTTCCTCACTAGCGACCCTACTACTTTGGTTGGACCTGTAGTTTGGCTCTTTAGCTCATTAGAACACGCAAGCCATTTCACCTGTTCTAGTAATCTAGAACTTCGGCAAGGTGCATGTCCAATCGAAATGGCTCACAGCCATAACTAAGACTTTTTATGCAAAGCCTAAATGATCATTTCAAAGTTAACAAAAGGATTATCGAAATAACTTTCATATATAGTTTATATCATGTCTATTGCTGCAATGGTAGCCCTATGGTTATATATTACGGTGTTTAAAAAAAAAATGCTTCAATCTACTACTTCCATTGGATTAACCAGCATGCCAATCTTATTTAAATACGATTAAGTACTTAAAAACAAATTTGTACCAATATGAATTAAGAATATGATAAAAAAACACATAAATACCACAATTATTTAACATTACTTACCTTTAATGCTTTTTCGGCATGTGGCAAAGATTCATTTATATCATCTAACAAAACACCTCCCAAACCTTTAAGATCTTGTTGCTTTAAAAGCTTTAATAAGCTCTTACGATCTTTCAATTTATAGGTAGCTTTAAAAAGATATTTACCATCTGAAGTAATTTCAATTTTAGGATTATTTGCCAAAGCTTCATTTTGTAAAAACTAAAGTTTATAAATATTAATAATCTATAATACTAAGTGTAAAACGCTACCTGTTTAACTTTGTTTCCAACATCCAACTGATTGGTTTCATCTAATATTTCTTCTAATGTAAGAGGATGTTGATCTCCTTCTTGATGACGAGTCCTCATATGTTTTACAATTTTTGCTAAAACACCAAACCGATACTGTGTACTACCAGTTGATGTTTTGTACCTAAACCTTTATTTCTAGCAATTTGTAAGTGTATCATTTAATACGAACGTATTAATATCCAGCTTTGGTGCACTGTTAACGATCGGTTTCTGCTTCTTCTTATCATCACGACTTGGTTCTACTTTGGGTTCGGTTTTCCTTTTTTCGACACTGCAATTACACAAAATGTATAGGAATCTAAATAGAGCTCTGCAGACAAATACAAACCTCGGCGTAACTAGCGCACGCTTTTTAAATAACTCTCGTTCCCGTAGTAAAGCAGGATCCATTTTCACAATATGAATAGGTTCAAAATTAAATTAATTCAACAATAAACAAAATTAATTCAACAAAAATAAAATTACTTGACAACTGAATTGTTACAAATAAATAGGTTATGCATAGACAAATAATATAAAGGTTATGTATAAGTAAATACAGCGCTGGATATACCTACGCCATGTGAAATTAATTAATCTCCAAAACTTTTTTTAAATAACGGTCTTGCTTAAAACTAGAAAGTTTCTGGTCCGATAGTTAATAATGGAAAAAAATGAGAAACAATTGTCAAAATTATAAAAGAATTAATTAAAAATCATTCGCATTAGCATTTATACAACAGTTTTAGTTACAGTTTACAATTTTAATTTTAAAATTTAAATGATACCAATTAACTACAATCGCAGTTTAGGTTTTTGATAAAGGTTTAAAATAAAACGGAAGCTTGAATATCCATGACTAATCAGCTGACTTGAAACCTGTATTAGTTTTGAATATACATAAATTATAATTTTATTTTCTTGACCATATGTTATAATATATTAAGATAGATTTTTGGATCTTGAACAGTAAAAACTTTTTTAGTAAAAACACTAAAACTGGATAAAATTTCTAACTAATATTCTGTACTTTTGACGCGTTTCGGTTTCATTAACCATTTTCAAAATTATTCTAGAAATATTACCTATTTTATAAATAAATGCATACCAGGAAATTCATGAGTAAAACTTCACAACAATTTTAAGTGAGGTTATGTGAATAATTTAAAATATTTACCGTTATTTAATAAAAACAAAAACCTCACACACATACTTTAATTTTGAAATATTAAGCACTTGATTAATAGTGTTTTATTTTAATCTTTCTAAAATGAATGAACAATTTAGATGATATGTTATCTTTTAATAACTTAGTATCTTATACTATATGAACTGCTACATTTAAATATTTACCTAATAAACAAAAGGATATCTATATATGGGTGCAATATAAACTCAAAATATTAAATTATGGTAATATTGTATAAAGTTTTCCTGATCGTTTTTTAAATTAGTTGAATGAGGGCTTTTTGTATGCGTATGGTTTTTAAGTAATTTGTTCTATTGTCATTTATCTCCCTATCCAATATCTCCACATTGTTAAAATCAAATTGATACATTTTATCTATTGGGTGGGCTGCTAAAACGGTACATTTTTTTATTATTTGTTTTAATGGAATATTTATATTCGTAAATGAGCTTATGTAGGTACTGTTTGGAATTACCTATGTATACACCAGGGCAATCAAAGCAATTTATTTTAGAAATGGTATGAGTTTTTTTCTTTTGTTCTATTGTCGGTTTTAAATTGGTGAAAAAGGTTTTTGAATAATTATTGGGTTTGTGTACTATTTGTATATTGTGTGATTCTAAACTTCTTTTTATTCTTTCTGGTAGTCCCGGTATATATTCTATGCCAACCAAATTAACTTTTATGTTTTGTTTGTTCTTGTTTTTGAATTATTAAATAACTTATGTATTTTTGTTTTAATTAAGGGTTTATAAAATTGTTTAGGATAGTTGTTATTTTTTAATGTTTTCGATTTTTTTTTGTTTATGTTTATAGTGTGTAAATTGCAATGCTTGATCAACAAGATTATTTACGACATTTCGTTTATACTGAACAGGTACAATAGAATTAAAATTAAGGTATCGTCCACTCCATGTTTCTTTATTATGCCAATTTGTGGTTATCTGTCATTTCTCATTATATGAAATCGATAAATCTAAAAATGTAGTGGTGTTGTTTGATTCTTTTTCTACCATAAATTGAAGTCGGGGATGATAGGCATTAAATTTAGTAAGTGTTTCGTCTATTTTATTTTCAGGGATGCACATTAAACAATCATCAACGTATCGTTTAAAAGATATATGCGTATAATTTAGTTGTTTTATTGTTTGTTCTTCTAGTTCTTTTAGAACTAAGTTTGCTCTAGTGGATGATATTGGAGAGCCCACAGCAGTCCTGAATATTTGATTATTATTAATGAGAGATAAACGCATTTTATCAAGTTGCAAATTGCATTATTGTAGAAAAAGTCAAGCAAATGTTAAATTTGTATGGAGGCTCAAATTCCTTTCTCTTCAAATGGTCACGTAGGCTAGTTAATTCCATCGCATAAAAGCAACATTTGCTATGATAAATGCAATATCAAAACAAATTTCTTATTTACACTCGGTGAAGATTACAATTAATAAAAAAATGAAATTACTGAAATTTACAAAAGAGAATGACCTTGAATTAACAATAATCAAAGGTTTCAATGAATAGAATACTCTGTTCTGGAAAAGATGGTCGCTCGTTGGTCAGGGCAGATTGCATTCTATCAAGTTTAGCACGAAACATGAAATAAAAATTTTTTGAGACAAATGGCTTTGTAATACAAATTAAACATTATAAATACAAGTAAATTCACTTTGAATGGATAATTCTTTCATTTTCAGCATACCAGTAAAGATTTAAAATAACTAAGTGCTATGATAAATATAAATAAAAATATTGTATTTGAAAAGTGTAATTTAAGTGTAACTTCGCCAATTGAAAATAGCAAGTAAAATATGCATGTTTGAATTATTTTGTTAATCGGATTGTTTAGGTCTTCTGAGTACCTTTTTGAATACGCGTCTAAGTACCACTCTAAGTATCATTTTGAGTCGACTTTAAGTACTATCCTAAATACGATTTTGAGTACCACTAAGTTTCTATTGAAAGTATTAAACATTAACACAAATATTTCTTCCATTATTAATGCTTTCGTAGTTTCACTGGATCATTTATAACATTGCTGCAAATGTTAGTTTTAACTTATTTGATTTGATGCTGCGAAAACAAAATTTGGTACAGACTGTGTTTTGGATTTAAATTTGGAGTCAGTTTCCTGTAATTTTGTTTGAATATCAATCCTTGAGATAGACGTGTATTGGGAAACTGTTTAACTGGACATAAATCAACACTCCTGTCATCCAGGTCCGATTAGCTTTTAAGTTTTATCTTTTTCTATAAAGGT
Organism: Platerodrilus igneus; assembly: GCA_036346225.1. Classification (NCBI taxonomy): domain Eukaryota; kingdom Metazoa; phylum Arthropoda; class Insecta; order Coleoptera; family Lycidae; genus Platerodrilus; species Platerodrilus igneus. The sequence continues at coordinate 1,164,936 of JARFIW010001151.1, read as the reverse complement.
GTATTGAAAAAGTGCACTGTGTATTAAATAATTTTAGTGTGAAATTTTGTAGTAAAATTTAATTAACTCAAATATTTATTTTGGAAATTATTTCTAACAAAAAGCAATTTACACGCATTTTGTGTTCAAAGGTATATTTTTAAAGTGATAATCACGGAGACAAAAGTACGCTAACCCTGAAAGATCAATGTTAGCGCATATCAAGTGCGAGTTGAAACTTTGGTGAATTTGTAGTTTTTATGTGATTTGATAAGCAGTATTTCTCCTTTTTGTTTATTATTATTATTTACTGTAAATATCTGTACTTCTAAAATGTTTGTAAGGTTTAATGTACAAATTTATTTGAGTCAAAGAAATTTATGTTCTATCCACTGAAATAGCTGTGGAAATGGTTTCTTTTATTTAGTTAGGAGATTCTGCAACTGTTGGATATTGGAAGTTATTACGAGTTTAGTAGAAAAGAAAATTGACGCACAACATATATGATCATAATAAACTTTCTATCACCGCAGAAAAGTTGCTTCCAAATCGTGGTGCTTATTCGATAGGTTAGTAAAAAAGAAAATTGGCGCCCTATTCGTGGGGTTTGGAAATTTGATGCCCAAAATGTGGGGCTTGTCATCGTAGGCTTTCAATATCACAGCAATCTGTGTGTGTCTGCATGTGCCCACACATGTGCGTGTGTGCGTGCGTGTGTCATAAAAAGTAATATATTGACTCATAATAAGATATGACTAGACCAAGATAGAAATTTGTTTTTATTTTTTATAGTAATTTTTAAAATGCTTCTAGACAGCGAACAAGATTATCTGGACATGATGGGCAAAGGCATGGTCTAAACTTATGTACCTTTGAGGAGTAACGAGACTTGCACTTCTTTCTCATTTGTCGTCCATTTGGAGCCCTTTGTTATTTTTGTGGCAAATGAGGATGCCTTCCATCATTTTTGGTGCTATTTCGTCGTAGTTCACATTAAGTTACATGGTCTTTTAATATCCAATGGCTGAAATTATACTAGTCCAACAGTTTTTGGCTTGTAGACTAATTGTATAGATGGAAGCTATTTGAACATAATTGATAAGAAATGCATAGCAAATTTTTTGTACCATGTTAGAGTTTTCCTTTCACTGACATAAAAAGGCAGCATTTGGCGCTGTTAGATATTAAGAGTGGACTGTAAGGGTTGGTATACTTGCTAATTGCGGGTAAAATAGGTAAAAGAAATATGAAAGGAACGTATATAATCTGTGGTACTCACCGGCACATTGATGTGGGTAACTATGATGAAGACAGTGAAGATAGTGCAGTTTAGGATCGGCACGGGATCCTGGTCTTCCACACTTACACGAACACGTTTCAATAGACAATGAATGTTATTATACTACACTGCACTTGCACACGCGCAAAAGTATTTTAACCACATTTTATAAGGAAGTATTTTAACCACATTTTATAAGGAAGGGAAATGGTTAAACTAATAGGAAATTTTCATTCTTATTGCAATCGTAAACAGGTGCTGTATGTCAATTCCTGACATGTACTTATTATAATTTATTACAGTATCAGATTTCTTAACATTTTGCCCCTCTTATTATTTGTTGTTTGCAATGTACTATCAAATTCTGTTGAAATAAATATCACATCGTGTTTATCTTTCCACTTCTCTACAGCTACTCCGTTACAATATTTGGTAATAACATTTCCTTTTTTTAATTTAGCGTCTACAACTCCCTATTTTGTAACAGAGTTACATACTTATTTTTTTCTAAAAGGTCTTTATTTAGGCTGTAGTTATTGTAGTAATTATCCATAAAAATTGTAAGGCCTCTATCGAGTTGAGAAAACAATCTTGCTTGAATGATCTTTTCTTGAAATATCTTGATCAGCACAGGAATATTATCATACCTTTGGTTCAGCTAAAATATATGGCTTTAATCCATACTTGTGTTTTTATTTTTAATGCATTGTCGAAATGCAACTCTTCCTCTACATCACATCATCGACTCATCCTTGCACAAATTTTTGTATTGGGAGTAGATTTCATGCATTCGAAAGTTCAAGTAATCTTGAACAAATCAAATTTTATGTACACAATCTGAGGATTTTGAGAAAAATAAAGACGTGCAAAATTAGTAGAAATAGGTTTCTACGCGTGTGTTTTTGAAAAAATGGAATGCTGTAGAATTTATCTATTTTTTACTAATCTTGGATTCTATTTATTTCAATGTGACCCATATGAATTCAGAAATACTATAAATTCCTGTATAGTCAGTGTTTCCATTGTACTATAGAAGATTCTTCATTTGTTTCCACTACAGGGAACTTCTTTCGCATATAAGTTTGTTTCATTTACAATGTATTCAAAAAAATTTCCAGTTATCACCAAATAAAAAATATGCTAAGGAAAATCATTAGTTATCTCTAATAAAAGTTCACATTTGCCGGAAAGTGGAAATTGTTTAAAATTGGGCTTTTTAGTCGACATAATAGAAGTTTCGTTGCAGTAACTATGTTCATTTCTAAAACATAAATAGTAAATTATCAACGTTAAAAATTTATTTTTTACACCTGTTTGAACTACATTCTGTTCCTCCAGTTACTTCTTCGTCGCTCTCTTCCCCTTTAGTAATCACGCCTGGTTCATATTCGCTCCCAGTCTTCAAATGACTCAAAATCTTTCTTGATTTTCGAGTATTTCCAATTCAATGTCTTTAAGGATTTAGTATATTCATATCTCAAACGCTTTGATTTGGAACAACCAGGATATTGACCCTTCATAGCAAGAAACCATATTCACATTGACTGTGAAAACTGCACTATATATGTTACCTAATAGGCCAACAAACATGTAACATTCTCAATCAACAGTCGGTATAATACTGAAGCAACTAATGCTGCATTTCATTTGATGTCAATGGGTCGTAATAGGCCTCTGCACAGAAAGTTGCATGATTCAAATACGTCATCAATGGCAGTGAACTTTTAAACTTATTTTCTGTGAATTGTTATTCTCTGCTCTTTAAAACAATTCTCTAAAACAATAGTTTGCTAACATTGGAAGATGTTATTTTCGTTCTAGAACTTTATAGTGTAAGTTAGCATGAACTTAGTTTTGATTTCATTCATTAAATTTCAGTAACCAATATTAAAAACTTATTCCTCTATATTAAATACAAAATATACTTTATTTACAAGTTAAATATTTAGTTATATAGTTTTTTTTATCATATACAGAATAATTTTATAGATTTTGATGGGCTTAGTTGTTTTATTTATGGGTTCATCTACTTACTGCTATACTACAGATGTACGCATGCACACGCACACACATGCACACAAATTAATAAAATGAAACTATTCAAAAGTTTCGAACAGGATTCAAACCTCTAACCTTCAAATTTGTATTTAGGTGTGCTAACCGATCAAGCCACCAAATACACGGGTGTATTTCCATTTTCCAAAAACCGTATTAAATCGCATTCGTTTGTCAATTCAGCACCCAATATATCTTCACTTACTTCAGTTTTTGCTGTAGCAAGTGGTTCTTCACGATTTTCAGTTTTTAATCAAATCCTGCAAAGATTGAATTTCAACATGAGCGTTCCTTCCAAAAAACAAATTATACATGTAGCAAACTTTCATACTATATGGACAATATTAATGGAAGTTAAATTATAAACTTAATTTGCTTACCTAACATAGCTTCAAATATAGTTTGTCCTATTCCACTGTGTTATATACAGTTGTAATGTTTTTTCTTTCACTAGATATAGATTTTCTGAGAATGGACTTTATTGAAAATACAGTAAAGTCAAACAGTGTTACGAAGAAAAAGTAAAATGCTCTCGGTCTAAACTCGGGGCCTATTTTTGCGGAGGCATGAGATGGTCGAGGTATTTTCTGAGACTAAACCTGAAATCTAAATAAACTTGGGCGCCACTGCATCAATAAAGCTAACACAAAAAATCATCCTAAGGATAGACGCGGATAAACCTTAAGGGAATGATATCTACCGGAATTTAAATATGTAGTAACAAAATCTCTTTACTTTTCATTATCTCAATCAAAACGGATATATTACTTATTGCTTTTATTGAACTGTTAGAAATAAAACGATTGTGAGTTTTGACTAGTATCTAATAAAATTTGTTTTTCTTCATCTTTGTACAAAACAATTAAAAAATTTACAGTGTAAATACGATGGCATGAAAGTAAATGCTGTTAAAAATATTAAGTAGGCAAAAATCACAGCTACTAACAGGTGAGGCCTGTCAAAAAAATTACTCAATATCTTATTACATTAGTCACATGCTGTAATCAGAGATCTTTGATAGAGCTAACAAAAATTGTGTTTAGTTTATACTTGTCTTTCTAAGGTTTTACTGAATTTCCTCCATATAATGAACTATCTCAATATAAAACTTACTTAGTAACATAAGTGTCATCTGTTTTAAATAAACATGGAAAACTAGATTTTTATCATTACATATGCTGTTTTGAAGTGTTGTTCTTAACGAATATTTAATATAAGAATACGGTTACATGAAAAATTGCCAAATCATCTTAACTACACCAAATAAAATATGATTTGTTTTAATGTAACCTTCAAACTTGTAAATAAAAAATGCTGAATCTTGTATTTGCTAACTAATTACTTTTCAGTTTAGCAAAGTAGAGTTTTCTAACAACATCTCGTACGAATTGATGATTCTTGTTTGTTATAAAGGAATTGTACTCGCCCCAGCTCGATGACATTAAGTGCAACATAAAATACTGAACACCTGTCTATTCACAGCATCGTGAGTCCGCCATCTTTGTCACAAGAAACAAGAATTTCTTTCCAAAAGTTAACAATTATTTCTTGATTAGACAATAACTGTTTTTATTTTAAAACCGATTTCCTCGTACATACTTGGAATCCACAAATTTTATCATCTAAACTGCTTGCTAAAAATTGAAACCTACGTTGGTAACAATTAAGATGCCATATTTTAAGAATAACAATCCGTTCTATAAATATCCAATATTAAACAATTTTTCTTCACTATCATAGCCCAGTCCCAATCCCAAGCAATAAGTAACTGCCATGAGTGGAGCTTCTGCAACCCATGTTAACTCAAACTCTCAGCTTTTTTAAAAACACGTGTTTATCGACTACATGCTACGACAAGAATAATCCTTTCCAATTCTGCTTGATACACATGAACATCAGGACCACGGCTGCACAGATTTTCAAATACGTTGGCTAAGCTTCTCTCGCCTAAATTCCGGTAACCCAAACAGCATGAAGTGTATTATGTATTTGTCTACAACTAAAGTGTTACACTGTTCTTTTGTAACTGGCAGAACTGTAAACCTTCGTTCCAATGTTTTGTTTTATTAGCTTCCATCCAAGCAAACAATATGTTTTGAATGTCCTGATTTGAGCGCTTAATGCTATCTTGGCTTTGTAAATGTCACAGTTTCCCACGAACTACGGACAGTCCAGGTCAAATATTTTCAACTGTACAATTCTATTGAAAAATTCACGTACATTGGAAGATTGCAAAAAATATTCATTAAACTGTGTGCTACCTCTTTGGCTGTTTTTGTCTTTAACGGGTGTAGATTAGGATATTTGGAAAGATTATGCTGGTAATTGTGGATGTATTTGAAACCTCGATTGTGCCGTTTGCATATCAATAAGGTCAACTTGTCCTAGCGAGTTTACTTCCTTAAATAATAGAGGTTTCACAGTTAAGCCTGTTCTTGCGTGCTTTTTTTATACTAGTTTCACAAAGTTCCAAATAAAAGAATATACATTCCCTAGCGACATTAGCATATTTTGCGTTGTATGCTTTAATCATATCTCTCTCTCCATGACCGCAATCTTTATGCACAGTATGAATTACAAACAATTCTTCACAGGACTCAAAATACTGTACTTCAATTGTTTGCTCAGAAAGAGGAACTAACTTTCCCTAGTGCTTAAGATGTCTATATTGTAGTGTAGATTTACTGATAGATTTTTTATCGTCTTCAACCTCAAATCGTTTTCAGGAATCAATATAAAACGAATTAATTAGTTTTTTTACACTTTTCTATTTCTTCATAAACTTATCCTTCATTTCAATACCTTCCATTGGTATAATAAAATGTCCAAACAAATATTAAAGCAGTAACGTAGTAAGAAATACGTGGCAAGTATAACACTAAAAAAAAAAAAAGAAAACTTGATTCTGTCAGACGGACAAGCTCATGCTACAAATAAATGTTATGCATGTGAAGTCATGACAAAGTTTAGCAAAGCTTATAACCGACTTGGAAAATAACTGAGAAACACTCATACACAACATAAAAAGCTATGTAGAATGTGTGGTAGAGTACAAAAAGTTAATGCCATTACTTGTGAACATTATCAAAACATCTATTTCACAAAAACTTTAGCGCTAAATACCTACCCAAAAACATTATACAGATAGAAGAACCAGACATGATTTAATAATTATACACAATACAAACAAGACCTTTTTGTCTCCATTAATAAGTCTATAGGTAATACTGCTGATGCTGACTATGGGGCAATGGAAGCTGAATGTTATAAGTATAATTTATTTATTGCATTTTCACTCGCTTTTGAATATTACAGAAAAGTGAATAGACAATTACTTTGTTTGAAATAACAAGGGAAAAGGTAAAGTTTGTCGAATTATGTTCTAGACAAACACCAAAATAGAAAACAATTTTAGGTTTTACCGGTAATATATACATCAAATATAAGTAAAATTACCCGATCAAGAATTCCCTTTAATTATTTTATATAGGTATGCGACATGATTTGCAGTTCTATTATTTGTTTGTTTTTATTATAAAATAGTTTCATTCATATGTAAAAAGTCTTGTATGCCATGATATAGTTGTCACTTTTACATTAGATATAAAAGTAAATTTCTTTTTTTGCTAGAGGATAAATATTTTCGTTAGTGCAACCAAATATCTTTCAAACATTCAAGAGTATAGCGTTTACTTGAAATGCCATTTAAGTATTAAAACAGAGTTCATTGCGTTTCCGTGAGCATTGTAATGCAGAAATATGTTCAGATGTAAGCAAAACTATTCTGAAGAATGCAGATACTTCAGAGAATTCGATATGGAGATAATTCCTGGTATTTTGTGATACAAAAAGTTACGAACTTCCACAAATTACATCTATTGAAAAATTGGCCAACATTCTAAAGGAATGGGCTTTTAATACGAGAAAGGTAATTGTTCAATACCTTTATTTAACATTAATTGTAATGTAGATTGTAAAAATGGAGAACACTATAAAGAATATGTCCTAAAAACATTGTGGAATTGGGTATGAAAGATGTGGAACAAAAATGTGGGGTTGCAAAAAATAGTATATTACATTACTAGCGTGGAAAGTGACCCATTTCACACGAGTGGAAGAGTATTGTCGCACGAGGCGTCAGCCGAGTGCGACTATTCCACGAGTGTATGTCACTTTCCACGCGAGTACTGTACACTATTTTTCCGACGACCACCACTAAAAATAATTACAAAATAGTTATTTGTATGCTTATTTGCAATAAATGTGTAGGCAATAATGCAAGACAGACAGACACCTATAAAATTTATTTGACGTTTTAATGTTGAAAATTCGAACACCTACTTTGTTTTTATAAAATCCGCGAATCTGTTGCTTTTAGCGTATGCACTCTCAATTTTTATTGAAGAAATCATTTCAATTACAAACTAATATGAGTAATTACATCTTTAAGTAAAACGGAAGCTGTCAGTATCGATTTAACTATGGGTATTTTAAACTGTTATTAGCCAAAACGAAGCGAATGAATGCAAAAAGGTAGAAACCGGTAGTCGTTTGGGTTGCCTAGGTAACTAGCATACTAACATCAGTCATATCACTCTAGAGTTGAAAAGTATTTCAACACTAGAGTGATATGTACTTTCGCACTCTAGAGTGATATACTTTACTTTCTACATAAATAAGTAGTGTGTAATCTGTTGTTTTCACAAGTGGTCGTCGGAAAACAATTTTACTACATAATTGCATTATGAGACCTGAAGAGGACTAAAGCTACATATTGCAAAATTTCATATTTTGAAGAACCGATAATATTGTAATTGGAAGGATAGCACATAACACTATATTGCTTGTTTCGACTTGTTACGTGTTAAGTGAATAACTCATAATATGCTTTTTTAATTATCGAATTTCCAAGTTCCAGTCTCATATCTATTAAATCTATAGTATTTTGCATAAAAGTAAAAGAATTCCTCTTGGTTTCTAAATCCAGTCTGGCATACTTTATACATTGTAAGAATAAAAAGGTTTTGATATGCATAAATATATTAATATACTCCTGGGAATTTTATAGTTCACGAGAACGTAATGTGAACACGCGCTCTACAAATGGTAACTTTCTCTATTTTAATTCAACTTAAAACATCAGTCGGTTTGAATAATCCAATCCGTGCAAAACGAAACAAATGGATCGAAACGTAAATAAAGACGATTTTAAAAACTCCGAGTGGTTTAATTCCCAAAGAAGATAAAGAAAAATACAAAACAAACATACAGGGAGTATTTACAAGGGGTGATTATGTGGACACTTTAGTGTCGGACTTCATGGATGCAACTGTGTTTTTCACGAGAGTGCTGTGTAGTTCCTGTGTTTTCTCATTCCTCCATTATTACTTTTTCTTTATAGGGCACTACAGCTATTATTGACCAGCAATAACGTTATACGATTTGCACAAAGCCAAATCATCACAACCCTGAGAGGAGTGTTTATAGTTTAAAACTTGTAGAAAGTAACGAAATTTGCACAATGTAACGTTCCGTTTATTTTGTTACCTTATATTAGAAAAATATTGTAACATTCCGTTTATTTTGTTACCTTATATTAGAGAAATATGTATCTAAAGCCCCTTAGTTTGTATAAATAATTCATCAGTTTAAAATATAACAAAGAGCGCATTGCCCGCACATCCCTTCATAATTTCGACAGTTTTTTTTTTTGGAGGTAATCAAGAAGGCGGAGGTCTGTTACGTTTAGGAGTGAAGTTTGTCAAGTTGAGTTTTGTGGGATAAAACAAATCGCTTAGAGCGGATTTATTCAGTTTTTACATGAAATATGTAGTTACAATATCACAGTTAATCGATCGTTTATTTTGGTGGTTCAGGGGAAGTTATAATACAAGTGCCGAGTTTTGATTGTTGATCTTCGCTAATAGCGTCATGTGCTACACGAGGTTAATCATTCTGTTGTAGGTTGAGGCATCCTCTTTTGTTGTTTACGTTTTAGAAGTATTAATTAATGCCAATGAATTTGGGAGTTACTGTCTGGAGGATGAATGGAAATCTCGTTATGGTTGCGGTAGGCCCGTAATATAACCCAGTTGTTGGGGATCAAGTAATAGATTAATTGCAACGTGTTTAAAAGTAGAAAACCCGACACCCTCACAATGTTGACTGGTACAATCCACCTTACAAGGTAAGCGACTGTATTCGTCGATTTTACAGTGCAGCCCCAAATACGTCGATTATAATTGAAGGTTTGTATAATTAAACTAAGCACAACCCGTACATGAAGTTGTGTTAATCTCTTATCACCGAGTCCTAAAGTGTGTGCGCTTTATTGATACTTTATCGTTGTCGTGAACAACAAACACATTTAACTAGTATAAATAGTTAAACCATATTATTCCCAATTAACGTAATATTTAAGACAGTTGTACTGATACTTCCATTTATTCAAAATTATTATGATTACATATTTGCTGAATTAAGATCACAATTTACATTTTGAATTGGAAAGTACTGTTGCCGTTAAGTTATTAGCGTAGGGTTGCATGCACACGGCGTCCTACGCATTACGTTTCAAATATTTTATTAGTTACTGTGTAAGTAGAGCAAGTGGGGGTGTCCTGTGCACTCAACTCCACCTTAATTTTATTACGCATTGCTTTACTGGCCAGTACACCTTATAGTAATAATAATTGTATGCCGTTTACTTTATCGACAATATTACTTGTAGTAATGTTTACATTCACTTGTTCATATATGTATGTGACATATTTGTTTATGTAACCAACCCATGTATTTATTTCAGTCGTTGGGATTTGTTAATAGAATTAAGTAAAGTTGTCTACGTGCATTATTTAAGTAAGAAGTTTATGTTAGTAGGGTGAATTCAACCTCTCTACTCTGGAGATTTTCTGAGGATTTTATGTTAAATATTGAGCTGCAAGGAGTCTATCGACCAGTGAGGAGATTCTCCTTTTGTCATCTAGCATTGTGACATTACTGGTGGTGCCCACCCGATTTTTGACGTTTTACCGAATTCACATCTCATTATAATTGTCATCTTAGGGCATTTAGCAATCCCAATCTACGACTTTTGTCTGACCTACCCCTCACCAGCTAGAGCTAGGCCGCTCACGGGTCCCGACCGTCCCTTGGTGTCATAGTGCTTTATTGGCCCGTAACAACAATTAAACTTTAATAATTGATTAAGAGTGTCGGGGATGAAGGTAACCGACTGCATTAAAAAGATTTTTATGCAATCTTCACTGAGTGGCTAGCTACAAAAGAGAGAACTTTTATACTGTACAATTTTTATAGTTTCACTATAGCACTGGCGTTTTTCACTTCGTATCATAATACAAACAAAATACATACACTAGCACTGGTTTAAGTAGTTTTAATGATCTCTTCATATACAAAAGACAAATCAAAAATATCAGTATACAGCTTAAAATTAGCAAACAACACGATTTTAATGAATCATAAGCATAATTTTTGTTTATAATAAAGCTATTCAATTATTATATTAAAAAATTTATAACTAACATATATACAAACTACAAGTTGCTTACACTTAAAAACATTAAAAGCACAAGTAAAAGTATTAATATATTATTTGGCATATAAACTATGTGTATATATGTAATTACTTAAAATATACAAAAACTTTTTCCTATTTTAATCACATGGATACAATTTGGACAATTTTGAATTTAGTTATGGAATGCGACTCCAAGTTAACTGGTAAAAAATAACAAAGTTAGATTGGTAGAAATCTCAAGCACTCCAGTCATATTCATAATTAAATGCATTCTAGAAGTTATAATTAATATAACAAGTTAATTAAAAGAACGAGTAAAGGTAATAATTCATAACCATAACCTAAAAAATTAGCGAATGCAAAGTTATTTAACATGTTTAACAATAATATGGTACTGTATAACAGTAGCTACAAATATTAACATTTCAAGTTCAATAAACTAGTGGCACATAAAATAAACAAGTACAAACACATTTAACTGTATTGAAACTTCAGTCTCATCACATTCAATTAACCACCATTTTACAAAATTGCATAGCTTTTCCAATTAATTTAATTTGTGTTAAGTCAGGTATATAAATTCAAAGAAAACTGCAAACATGCACAAATATAAACAAAACCATTACAGGATATTAACACTTAATTGACTTTTTATCAATTTTAGTTTAAGAGGATCCTAAGTAGATAAAAATACTGAAAATTAGTTTTACATTTTAGTAGTTCATAACGCCATCTTTAGGCAAATTACAACCAGTACACAATAACTTCAACTTAATAAGGATCGCATAAGTAGCCAGGGTAATGTTTTATACAACAGTTAACGTCAACAATCAAATAAAAAATGTTGATTGCTAAATTCTTTTATTAACTGTTCCACAAATAGACACATATGTACAATGCTCTGCACTGAAAGTGCCACTTAATCAGATTAGTACCAAAAGCAATTACTTTTCACACGAACCAGCAATAATTTGATTTTGTAAGACTAGTACTTTCGAACAGATCTTTGTTGTGAGGCGAAAATTTAACCTCGAGTCATCAAACATGTGGACATAGTATAGTTTCTGCTGACACAAGTGGTACAATAAGTTACCGTAAGTGATTGACATAGGAATTTTTAAGATTGATTCAATTTCGTTTTATAACTATTGTACCTGACATATGGACAGTTATGGGATAGTGATTTTTCAACTAAAGTTTCGCTATTATCTTAATAACAGATCGTAAATTATTCCTCACATATTTTTCAAGTATATTATGTCAGTGGCGTAAAATTAACAAAATATATTTCGTAGGGGCAAGTTGGACACCCGAAAAATGGTTCGAAATTAGAAATGACAAATTAGGAGTATCACCAAATGAATATTATTTGAAAGAAAATTTGAAAAGGGCAGTAAAAATTTAAGCAGACGAGCCTCGGGGAAGTGGTTGAATAATATTCTGTCCCTAAGCCTACCATTCACAATCATTTGAAAGTAATTAAATATGACAAAAATATGGCAACCAAACAATCTTACTTGTGCTCAAGAATCAATATCAAGCGAAGGAATTATGAGGGCAAGACAATGGAATTTTCTACTTCTTTCAGAGATGTAAGACTATTGTTAAATTTTAATTAGATTGGGTTGGAAATACCATTAAAATTTTCCAAAACAACGTTCCAGTGGTCAAATAATTTTCTAACGTGACATCATGAACTATCCGTAAGACTATCACAAAATATAAAAACGTGTGAGAGCACAAGTGACATGAACTGTGATTAGAAGGCATTTTAATAAAATTTACAGATCAATTGAAAATGCCCCTCCTAACAACTAGTCAACTATGATGAAACTAACTTTTCCGATGTTTTGGAAAAAGTTGCAATAATTGCAATCATATTAGAGACAGTTACACAACTACTATTTCTGTTATGGTTGCTCCTGCAGCGTCTGGCCATGTTCTCCAGCCATATGTCGTTTATAAAGCACTACATTTATGTCCAACTTGGAGCATAAATCCCCCCGCTGTGTATAATAGAATCAAAAGTGCCTTATTTTTATAAGCTTCAAAGGGTGACAACCTCTCAAGTCATGTTTCTATATTGGTGATCAAGAAATATCTGGAAAATAATACTAAATTTACACTTTTTCCACCAAATTTCACACACCTCTGATACTTCGTGTCTTATTTCAGACCAATGAAAGAAATGAATGTTGTCACTATGTACTTAAAGGGTGGAAAATGAAGAACAGAGGCGTTTTCCTAAAAGTGATTTTCACTCTTTGCTGGCCCAGTCATTTCAAAAAATTAATCTATGCTCGGCCAATAATGTTAAGGAAGGATTTGTCGCATGCAGAACACCAATCCAGAGTGTTTTAAAAAAAAATTGCAGATTATACACTAGTACATGGCAATAATGATATAGAAGGGAACTGGACTGACAATTTTACTTCTTTCTTTAAATATAACCTTGCTTTGGCACCTACAACAAGAAAATGGAGGCGCGAAAAACTTCCCATTCTACCAGGTAGAAGTGTACAATTATTATCTGAAAATGATGAAGATGACGAATCTGGTGAGGAAGCTGAAACATATGTTTGAAGCAGATGAGGACAGATCAAGTTTCAGCAAACAATATGCTCAAAGTGGTGGTGATAGCAAAAATAACCATGATGACTTCAATAAAAATAAGGCTGTTAAACTTGCTCCTACTTATGATACTGTGTTAGAAAAGAACCAGTTACTTGTTGCAAAGTTTGAGGCTAGTAAAAGAAATATAAACTTCATAGGAAAAATCGAAGACATCCATGGAGTCAGGGTACTTTAAAGTTCTTTAGAAAGAAGTTTTCCAAAAAGCTGAGTGAGCGTACTAATTACTACTTTGTTTACCCAAATGTTCCCAATAGATCAATAGTTTCCCATGAAGAAATCAAAATATTGTTAAAAAATCCCACTAATTTAAAAAGAAATCGCTTACAGTTGTGAGAAGATCTCAATTACGATTCTATAGATTAGGCATTTCTTAGAGTTTCATTTAAGATCTAAACAATTCTTTAACGTTCAGGTTTCTTTCATAGTTTCTTTTTGTACTTACGTTGTTGGCATCCAACTTCTTCCATATGAACATCCATAGATGTTTTTTTTGGGCATTTAGAGCTAATTCCAACTTCACCCCAACTTACGGAAAAAATTTGACACTCACTTTGTCAAAAAAAAAAGCAACTTTTTGTGCAATCCGCCCATATCATAGATAAGGTGCGGATTTACCTTCATTAATTTTGGCACATTTTTTGTGCTAAAATTGGACCAGTATCTTAAAAAAATGCAAAATTTTGTCAACTACACCCCGGTTGGTGGTAATTGAATGTTACAGAAAAATAAGAAATGTAATCCATCATATTACAGCAAAATACATAAAGATGCCAATCAACACGTGACGTTCCCTTGGAAATAATAATAATCACATTTCGCTTCAATAGTTTCTGTATTAGTAACGTCCACCAATAAGATTAGGTTATGCCATTTAAGTAAAATAATTATAGGTTTCTATAAATTTTAATCTACGAGAAAATTATTTTGCATCATATTTGATCCATAGTCAAAAGTTGTCACATTCATGTCAGTGTAAAAAGATAGTGGCGATGTCATCAGTGTAATTAAGTATACAGCCATTTTTTGTTTTGTCTACAAAGAAACAATGACAGTAATGATCTCATAGTCTAAGAACAAAGGCAGCTCATATATAGTTTTATGCTGACTCAAAAAAATATATACAGATTAGCTACTCAAAGACGATACAAAGCATTCCCATTTTTATCCCATACGTCCGTAATTTGCCAAGAATACCTCGAAAGAATGATTTTAAAAAGAGTAGATTCATTTTTCAGAAGGGAGCTGTTTGTAACATCCAAACCATTAACATGCCACTTTGGACATTCACTACCTAGACTAGCGGTTATCGAGCAAGGCAGAGAGAGGAGCCTAAGTATGTATGGATAATTCCCTGCCAGTCGGGTCAATTTGAGAGAGGGGAGAGCTGCTGCTGTTGCATTGAGTCCCAGATATTATACAACCCTTGTATTGGGAGCACCATGTTGGGCAAGTCAGAACCTTTATCTGCCATTATTGAAACAATAGTCAGTCACCCAATTAGAGGGAAGAAAAGTTAAAATTAAAAACTGTCTAAACTACACTGGAGTGGAGATTAGTGTACATCTGTGTTTAGTTTAAGTTTTTAGTTAGCAGATTTATGATACTTGCTTTTTAATACTTGTTTAAGATTATATTGCGTATTTATAACGAAAAATATTTGCTATATGTTTAGAAATGTCGTATAAAATTGTGTAAAAACTGTGTATATTTGATTTTTCCTTTATTATAAACAATGTAGTTGCAGTTTTTAGCCATAATAAATTGTTTTGTGATGGTCTAAAAGCATAATAGAGTATTTCAGAAAATTTAATGTTTACTTTTAGGAATTTCCTTTGCAGTTAGCAGTCTTAAATAGGTCTAAGTGTTTTAGCTTTGCTTTATGTTTCAAATAATCTTGGTTTTAATGAATTTTCAGGTATATTTCGGCCAGAACCCTCTCCTGATCTCCGATTTTGGCATGCCCTTATTTTTCTTATTAGATATTTTCCGTAGTAACCTGAGACATTAAATGGCATCCAGAGTAATTCCCGATCAAGGCCATATTTTACCGAAATGGGATGTTTAAGGAGTACTTCACTGAATTTTCTGTGAATTACCTGCTAGATATTCTGGGAACCAAAACTGTACCTAACAAGCAATGTTGTTTCTCTCTCTCTCTCACTGAACTTACTTACCCTTTCATGATTACCTATAATTGTGACCACTAATCAGAAACCAGTTAACACAGTAACAATAATTAACCACAACATACAGCAGTTATACTCGTATATCCACAAAGATGAAACAAGTGAAATGGTTTTTATTAATGCTGATAACAATTTTTGATTAGTCAATTAATCGAAAGTCATGGTTTCTTAAAATAAACTATTTGATTATTCGATAAATAGTGCCTATTACTCCTTTAACAGGACTACTCTAACAATTGTTTAGTTAGGTAATGACCTTTTGTTGCTTCTTTAGCTTCGTGATAAACTATAGCAAATAATTTATACTGCTTCTCTTTAGAAGTGTATTGCCTTTGACGAAAGTAATTTAGAATCAATTTTTAAGTCTATTGGAAATTCCACCCACTTAATTATTTTACTACACCCATTTAATTTGTATTCAAAGCATTTTAGGTGAAGCACAAGTACAAGTGGAAGTTCTTGTAATGTAACTTGTTCCCATGCTTCAACTTCATCGTTTGTCTTTGATGACGTAACACCATGAAGTTGATTTTTGGTACCAAGAAGTTCAAGTGCTTCGCATATAGTTGTTACTTTATATATAAACTGTAGAGTAAAAATGGTTAATATTACCAGTATCTGTATCAGCAGCTCTATGTATTCTAGAACATAATAATCCACCAAAAATATCACTGATAGGAGGTATACCTATTATTAGTATAGCGTACGATAGCATCTTTATTTTTTGGTCCCATTACCTGCCACTTGTTATCTTCATCAAGGACCTTTTTTCAGGCACTTCAGAAACTAGAATCACTAACATAATACCACTTTCCCAATGGAATTTCAACGTTAGTTTCGGTACATTGAGATGACAACAAATATTTTTCATTTTTAGGTAATAATTGCCACCGGTGACTATCATTTTCTAACGTAGTTCTGTTTTTACATATATGTCACATAATGTCCACGATTAATTGAACAGTTATGTTGCCCAACATCATATAACGTATATTACACTTTGGTTTTATTAAAATTGAACATTTTAAAATTTTGGCATTGTTTTTAACAAAATGGTGCAAAATCCAATAACAAAAGGAAAGGAAACGTAGTTATTCACTGTTGTAGATCTCAAATATTTTGAAATATAAAATTAGTATGGCAGGTGGATTACAGACTAAAATTTGCTTAACTGCAGCAGTGTAAACAATTTTTTATCAGGTCTACTATACCTCTTTGAGCACAAATCACAACTTATCATTTCCAGAATGTAACTCACATGCTGTGAATTGGTTTAAACCAGAGCATCCACTTTTTTCGCACCGATATCTTGATAATATAGTGCTTCCCTATACATCATTGATACTCTTCATCCTTTTTTTCTTTTCATTTTGGTGTATGTCAAGGTCTTCATAAACATCACCCATTTCCTTACTGTTATTATAAAAGGAAGATTTATTACCGTTTAACAAAGATAGTTTTTCTAAACCCTTTTTATCAATATTATTAATCAAAACAAGTAGTTTAAACTCAACTTTGTCTTGGACAACAACAATAAGTTCACAAACTGAACGACCTGAAGCAAATGACTCCAATATTAGCGTGGACATACCACTAACATTCTTTTCCTTGACGTTATCTTCTATATCAGTATCTGGTTCACATCTTGAATTGTTCTCTTTAGCTACTTCAGTTTGGTCAATATCATTAAATTATACTTGATTAGAATGTTTTCGTTTTTTGTTTTCTGTTTTTCTTTTTTATTTGAGGTGATTATTTATTGTCATAAAATTCTTCTACTTTGCGATGTAATATTGATTGAATTTGTGTTTCTGATATTGTTAAACTAAATCAAAAAAGAATTCTTCTCGACATGAAATATGCTTACAATTTGGCATTGCAATGTACTAAGTAAAGTACCTCAAAAAACTTCTTCAGTGGGTAATACTAACTCAGAAGTTTGCTGCTCATAAATTTATTTTTTTTTAATCGCCTTCAATACTTAACGGACATGTTTTAGAATTTAGTCCTCGTTTTTGTAAAGCTAATTCTTCATACCCTCGCAAACATTCTTTACGCACTGTTTCTAGCAAATCCCTCAATAATTCATGTGTCTTGTTGGTCACCAGCATACTAGAATTATTCTGAATCAGTTCCTGATTATTTTAGAATTCTAAAACTCCAAACATAATTCTACAGCATCACCGACAGCAAAGAAAGTATAGCGAACGTACATGAATCGGCATTAAAAGGTTAGCATTTTCTTATTATTTCCCAAACCAACACCTGAATATTCTTTACAACCTATAGAATATACCATACCATTTTCATCTAATTTTATTGTATGGTGTTCTGCATTACAAATTAGCTTCCATCTCTACTGGGAATTATATGGTGATATTTTTGGAGAAAATTGTATATTGGATGCTTTTAAATCTACCTGGTTATTATTATTTAATCCGAATATGTAGACCCTTTCGCTTTTGGCAACTTTAGCAACTGTAGAATATGAACATGCCCAAATATCTTCAAAGCGTAATTTTAAAGTTAGCTTTAAACTAACGGGAAAGGGTGTTAATAATTTAACTAGTTGATCAACACCTGCTCCTCTTCTAGCATTTCTATTATGGCAGCAGAGACTAGTTTGACTGAGCTGTCTTTACTCTCCACAACTACATGTATAAACTGATCAATTTTTTGTAAGAAAGACTATGTCATCAGCACCAGATATTTTAACATTATCAAAAAATACATGGTATAGCAATTTTTCATCTCCATTTATAGTCACCCTCGTGTTACCATGAGAGTCCTCAAATGTATCCCAAGCATAAACGTGTCTATTATTCAAAAGTACTGCAGTGTGAGAATCTCATGCAGATATTTGTACTACTGAAAATTCAGAATCTTCTTGATGTAATGTTACTCTTCCAAGAGCACTTTCATAACAGAAAAGCCAGTAGCAGAGTATATGTTGATCAACTAGTTAAATTATGCATCTACTATATCTGTAATTTGTTTAAGTATTTTCTTAGCTTTGAACACTGTAAGATGGAAGTCGTGAAAGTGTACTTCTTACCGACTCTATCACGTGTCATTTGATGTGAATATTCTGCATTACTGTATTTTCTTCAGCCGTGAAAAAAAGATTGTATTTTTTATCTGTTGATTTAGGAGTTTGTAAGTTTGTCCCTAATGTTATTTGCTTAGTTTTAAGTTTAGAATTGAGAATTAAAAGGTAAAAAAGTATTACGTGCACATAATGCGCTACAATATAACTCAAAAAATACCAGGACCCACAAAAACGTGGAATTCTAGTACTTTTTTGCCAGCTGTATGCTATGACGGTATGCACCATTACGTTGCACTGTACAGTAGACGACGTTGTGCTAGAACAGACTTTAAGCTTTTTAGCAGAACAATGTGTTTAGAATGCAATGTTAGATTATGTGTCTTGTTTCGCAAATTATCACAAAATGTAGTACCAAGTGGGTCTTTTTGTTACTATTTGTAACCTTATTTGTATTAATAATAAATTAGAACACTGTGGCACGATACAAATTACAATAATTAATACCCTTTTACCACAAAAATATTTAAAAAAAAGGAATTAAATGTAGGCTGGTAATCTCTACAAAACAAAATGAATTGTAGAGGTCACTAGCCTACTTGGTGAGGAGAATATCCTCAGGTGTTCAAAACAATTTTAGTAAATTGTTTGTTGGGAAGGATCACTTAAGCATACATGGTGAGGAGAATATCCTCAGAAGGGTTTCCTGAACAACTTTTAATTTTTAATGAGTTTTTTTTGTTTAGTTTACTACTGATGATGACCAGATAGTGGTGAAAATAGGTATTTAGTTTTTTAAAAATATTTTTTGTGTAAAAGAGTATTAATTATTTTAACTTGTTTGTATGTATGTTTCATTGTTGTTTTTTATAGGTAGAAGTTTTAAGAAACAAATCATGTTCTCTATTTTGTGTATAATTGATTTTGTAACAGCATAGCGTATTTGCAAAGTTTTTATAAATTTATCATACTTGTTCTAATGGAAGAATTACAAAGTACCTTAAGGGCCCCACTGATACCATATGCTATCGACCTATATTTTTGTTTTTGACTAGTGGTTTAAAAAATGAATTTTCTTATACAACTAAGTTAATATTAACTCAAGAAAGTACAAATTTACAAATAATAAAACAAAAATAATTATGGGCTGTAATAGGTTACATCATATAGTTAGTTACATGATAATTAACGTCATCAATTTTAAAATTAAGACATTGCCATTAGACCATTAATAACATCTCCATTCCATTATGAACGCACAATAACAGTTTTAATACCCAACTTGGAAATTGTAAAACAGTGGTTTATTTACATATGTGACTGAATTAATACGTGTAGAGTACTGTATATTAACAATGATAAAAATTTGATAATAACTGTAAAAAATGCATAGATTATAATTATTAATAAGCAATACAAGTGACATATGGTATCTAACCATATCAATTACCATAAATACAACAACACATTCTTTCATATTAAGCAAATGTTAAATATGTCAAAGATTCACATTATTCCTAGCACAACTATTATACAATTAAACACAATGGTATAAGGACAGGCTTCCAAATTCTAATAACACACATTAAAGGTTAAGATTTAAATATAAAATTCATTTATTCTTAGAATATTAAAAATACTATCCTTATATCACAACAATGTTATATGTTCAAAATTTTAGAATAAACTAGATTTCTTAAAATTGTAGTTTATTTTTGAAATGCTTTAAATCAGTACAAACGATTTAAATTATTTTTGTATTGTAATCTTACACATTAACTGTGTGAGGTTTAAGAAAATTAATTTGCGAAGAAAACTTATGCTTCTAGTTGTTCAAAAATAATAACTTTCAAAACAAAATAGCAGTTTTCAATAGTTAAAAGTTGTAATTTAATAAGCATTTTAGATAAAATTAATTACTCTATCAATTATCTTTTGTAAGACAAATAAAGCTTTAAAAAAATGCCCAGACATTAAAAACCACCATTTATTACAATTTAAATGTATTGGGATTTAACATATGAAATGCTATTAATAGTATAACACTAACAACCAACATCACTAACAACTATATACTATTTAAAGTATATATTGAACCTTTTAAATATATAAAATGCCCACTAGACAAGTTTGGTAAGGTGAAACTGTAATACTAAAATACTCCAAGGCATAAGTACAAATTACTCCCAGAAACCTTTTCTGCAGAACTCTTCGTAATAAGAAGAAAATACAAAAATTTAAGATAAATAATAAAATATTTGTACAGCTAAAGCTGATCAATAAGACGTATGTTAATAATACAAAACAGATTGGCAAGCCAGAATACTTTGATCAGTGCAAACGTGCGTAGTAAACTAAAATTGTACGTGTTAGAGAAAAATTCCCAATAGGTGTCAAAGTGAAAATATTATGCTCACAAACTCGATTCCTAGATTTACGGTAGAAAAAATTATATGAACGTGCATGCAATATTTGGAAGTATAGCGCCTTCGTTTTCTATTTTGCGTACTTTCAAACTGCTGTAAAATCTTTAGATAGTTAGCTAAGTTTATTAAAAAAATGAATTTCTAGGATTTCCGTAGAAGGTTTAAGTAGTTTAACTTGAATTTTTAACATATCAAATTTTAATGCAAGTGTTAAGCTTCTGTTGGACACGGCTTATCCGAGTGATCCAGAACACTTGCTTTGTTAGTGTATGTCTGTGCATCGAGTGTCAGCGACCTGGCTTTCACATTAACTTCCTTTTTTACATCTTTGTTTAGCATGACAATGTTCAGTTAATTTTGAGCAGTTGTATAGAGAATGTACTAGCAGTTTGATCAGTTTAATACATCGTACTCATTCCCGTTACGTTCTGATTTTACTTTTTACTTGTCGTTTCTGTTTTGATAAATAACACTGTACGTTTACAGATTTTTAAAATATTTTTGTTTGCATTTTAGATTATATTAGATAAACACAAGTACCTATATTGGAAAGTTTAAAAAATTGTATAATCTAACTTGAAAGAAATTGAAAGGATCTTGATGGAAAAAGATGATGTTCAAGTTTTAGAAAATATTAACAACGAAAGTGATACCGATGATCAAGATAACATAGAAATATCCCCTGAAAATGTTGAATCAGAACAAGATGATGCTGGTGAAGAAGCGATTCCTGATGACAATAAAGAAGGTACAACCCAAGCATAGTGCTGTGTTTTATTGGAAAGGATAAGGTTACTAGGTGGAAAAAAAATTCGTACCTCACAAAAGATTCATTCCGGAAAACAATATTATTGTAAAATTGCTCGGTTTACTTGGTGCAACAAGAACAGTAAAAACTGCTTTAGAATACTGAAGTTGCATTATATCTTTATATCTGACGATATTTTGCATTTGATTGTCTAGTATACCAATCAATATATTGCAAGAATAAAAACATTATATCAACGTGAAAGAGACTAATCCCATAGATTTTATAGAGCCCAAAGTTTACATTGGCCTCCTCGTATTAGCTGGAGTCTTCAAACACAATAAACAGAGCTTAGATCTTTGAGGATCTGATGCATATGGAATTGAAAATTTTTCGTTTGTCATGAGTTTAAAACGTTTCAAATTCATTACATAGTGTCTCCGTTTTGATGATCGACACATGCATAATGGAGGGACGATAGCGGGTAAACTTGGATCTATTCGTGAAGTAGTTGAAAAGTTTGTGGAAGACTGTTAAAAGTCATATAGTTTGTAAAAATGTCGCAATAGATGAGAAAGTGGAAGAATTTCGTGGCAGATGCATATTTAGGTAATGTATACCGAGTAAGCCAAATAAACACGTAATTAAAATTTTTTCATATGATTTCAAGGTTTATTATATATGTAATTTATTATCAGTTTGGCGTGTGTGACAAATACATATCTATGGTTAGATTAAGTTTGCATTAAATAATAATTTACAACTTTCAAAAAAATAAAATAAAAAATTCTTAATTACAAATAACACAGGTTTAATAGCAGCCAGTTAATTTTGATTGCCATTTTAAGAACTACTATTGAATACGAATCACAAATGGTACTTGATACCTAGAGCTTTTGCTCTTGCAGTTAACCTATGCACGCGACCTCGACTACTTACAGTTGTTACAACAGCCAAATCGTTATCAACATTAAAGCTATAATTTCTTTTTAAAGTTGCTAAAGTTATAGTATCACTATCAAACTCTTCATTGTAACGAGGCCGCTAATCACTTCGTCTGCGAGATGTTCGCACTCTTCACTTTCAGAACTCAATATCCTCAGCTTTATTTTTCGTGTAACTGGCCTTTTATATATTACTTCACTAGCGCTACTATCAGTGTTCTCAGTAGTAGATGTGTGGCGAGTACGAGAATTTGATTCTGCTTTAAATTTCAAAAGTAGTTTTGCATGTAACTACTAGTTTCTTTATTTTTTTCTTATTATTACTATTAGTATTTTCGATACTGGATATTAAGCGATGAGTATTAGAATCTGAATTTGTTCTTTTTATCGATTTTCGTGTAACTGGTGGTTTATGTGAAACCGCTGTAACATCACCATTTGTGCTACTGCTACCACTAGAATACCTTCTATGCCGATAATTTGAAATAACTTTTTGTTTAACCCTGGGTTTATATATAGAACCCTCACTAGTATTTAATGAAGGCGATAGTGAATTAGCTGATGACTGACGGGAATCATTATTTTCAAACTGATAATCACTTATATGACCATTTGTTGTTGTTGCTCCATTAGGGATTTTATCTTCACTAGAAGAAGACTCCATGCCACTTTCTTTAAGACACTGTTTTTGAGTAGTTTCTTTCGTTGACTTCTTTTTATATTTCTTCTCGGAGACAGTTCTTCTACGCTTTGCCATATTCTAATTGTGAATAATTTTCTTCATATGTTCTTCAAACATTGCAGAGAGATGAATTGCCATTGCATAAATCCTAGATTAGTGTTATAATTTTTAGAATTTTAAAATATCATACTCATATTTTTACAAAAGTCTCGAGGCGATTCATAATTACCACCCAATAAGTCTTCTTTAACAGTTCCCAAGTCTATTGAAGTGTCAATAACTAAGTAATAATCAGAATATTTTAAGTAATCTATAGGAATTCTAAATGATTCTGATTCATCACAACTCCAATACGCTTCTAAAAGTGCTCGGGCTTCAGATTTTTAATCATCTTGATGTGTCAAGTGTCGTGTTAAAAGAGATGCTAGTGATCTACTACCAAATGGACCTGTTTGAAATAGAACTGCTTCATCATCAGTAGACTGATAAGTATCCATATGCTGATAAACCGCTCAAACATCAGTTGCATCTGCTGCTTTGATAATTCTAAAAATAATTCACTTATGATGCAGTTCGTTAAACTTTTCTGCATTTGTTGCTAGGTAATGTACATCAAATTGTGCAGTAGTAATTCTTCTACAGAATTTGTTTTCCAGTCTCGCTTTGATAATAGATGAATCAAATGGATACTCGATGGTTGGATATTCATTAAGGTCAACAGGCACTACAAATGGTTCAGCAATTGCTAAACCCATAACATATTTCAAGCTTTCAACTATTTGTAGACAAGCTGATAAACGATCACCATGTGGCCAATCCTCTTCTTGAGGGTGATATAAACTATTTTGTATTTCTTCACGTAAAACAGATACAGAATCGCCTGCATTTTCTGGTATACTGTCTTCTCTAATAGGTTTCAAGTCCTAGGGGCTCATACGTTCAAAATCACCACTACCCCATCGTACTTCAAAACATAGAAAAGGTGACTCGAGATAATCAGAACATACAGCCCAATGTTCCATTATATTTTTCCAGTCCACAAAAAAATCATCAATCATACACCAAAACTTATCCCTTACATTCCAATTCCTTGAAATAGCTGCATCAAATACTTGCTTAAATACAAGTAAATCGATAACATCTCGTATATCAAGATACTTTATTGTGAACATGCCTCATATGTCTCCCGCCAGTGTCTAATACGGCAAGCTTCAAACAACAAAGTCGTGATGTAATTTAGAAATATATGAACAGCAACTTTAAGGAATATATCAAGAGAACTACAAGCCTGCAGATATTGCATTACAGCTTTGTCAACTTTACAAATTGGTAAGAAATATTACAGCAGACAACTGGTTTACCAATATTGAACGATTAGATAAGTTACTCAGTAAAAATCTTTCATATGTCGAAAAAACAAAAGGAAGGTTACACTAAAATTTATTACAAGTAAAGGAAGGTCTGATAGTAGCATCTTCGGTTTCAAGAAAGGATGCACATTGGTTTCTTACATGCCAAGAAAGGATAAATGTGCGATTTTAGCATCAATCTTGCATGAAGATAATTCAATAAGACACAAAAGAAAACTAAAAACCTGAAGTGATAACAATTATAATAGAACCAAAGGCGGCATAGATACAACAGACAAACTGGGTGTATCTTATAATGTTTCTAGAAATGTATGTCGTTGGCCGATGGTAATTTTTTTTCCATAATTAATATTAGCGAAATAAATGCTCTCATTTATTATTGCAATAATGCAGCTGAGAATAACATAAGAAGGAAAGATTTTCTCAAAAAGTTATCACATGAGCTAATTTTACTTCATCTAGTTTGTAAAAGTTTGAACACTACAGGAATGAATATTGAACTTCGAAAGCAACTAAAACAATAGAGACCACATGTTACAGATCAAACACATACACAAACAAATGAAGAAAGTGAACCACAATGTGGCACAAAAAGAAAGCATTGTCAAACCTGCATAGAAAAAATGAGGCTAACCAAACATAATTACACAAAATCCAGTATACTTATATGTTTCGTGCACATTGAAAGTTTCTGTAATATACGTAGTGAAGATATACTAGAAAATATATAACAGAAATAGTGAATCAATCAATATTGTACATGTAGTTAGACTATTGTTTCAGAAAAATAATTTTCCTTTTTTAATTTGCTTTGAGAATTACTTTTGTCTGTTTATTTAGTTTTTTTAAAGAAGAGGATTAGGGTTTAATTAGAAAGGGTTTGGATAATATTGTTTTAGATTTATGCAAATAAACTTTTATTTCGTGATTGTTTGACTTTCGGTTACTTTAACCTTTTATTTTAATAATATGGTTCCCAATAATTGGGAATGTACTATAAATAAAGCATAATTCTGATGAAAAACTAAATAGGATCAATTTGATGCACTGTGTCCGTCCATGCTAAAGTCCACACCATGCCAGACGGAAGGTTAAACTAAATTTTCACCAATTAAAACATAATGTAACTACAGATACAAAAAGGTGCAGTGTATACAATTTTGCACATGACTTTAATATTAAATAACCCAAGCGTTTGAAACTGTAAAAAATAGATAAGAATTATGGAATAATCTCTTTCACATGATATATGTAAAAAGATAATCAATATATATCAACCTCTAAATCAATTATGGGCAAAATTGCCAACTTTGCGGGTATACTAAACTATAATAAAGAACTATGACCATGAGATGTGTTCAATATTGATATAATGGTTTTCTTTTGTCTGAGGATAAAGCATTCGTCTATAACAATATACACGTACAAATATTACAAAAGAAAAACTATTTTACGTTGCACTAATATGGCTAGCAATACATACAACCTTGACATCATTGGCAAAACAGAAAGCCCGGTGCTCAATCTTAAGTCAAAAAGTTTTTAAACAACAAAGCCTGGAGGACCAGTGGTATAAAGCATATGTAGTTACAATTCAACACAACACCAAAATGCAAAAATGCTAGATCATTTTGTCTGAAATGTGTAACATCCTAGAGATTTCATTCTTCAAAACGTTAAAACAAACTTCTTAACACCCAGCATAATACATCATTCAACCCTTTGACAAACATACAAAATTTCAGGTTGCAATACCACACAAAATTTAGAAAATATTTTACCAAAGATGGATCACTACTATTGATTTTACTAAAGTAAGAAACGTATTGGATGCAATATATTTTTATAAAAACTACGTGGTAAGAAAACTATCCCATTCACCATACTAAAAAGTTATAAAAAGCTAGTCTAGCTAAAAAAATTTCCAGTTAAAATTGTAGAAAACAATTCAAAAGATTTTATAGTTAACTAAATGTTCGGGAACCAATCAATAGATATTTCTCTACCTAATAAATCAGAAAGAACGAGAATCTGACAATAATCAGAAAATAGACGGAACAGTGTGCTTGTAAAGTAAGTCATATTTGTAATTATTACTTTAATGAACTACATTGATGCATATGAATATTAGAAATATGTTTAGAACCATTTTATGCAAATACCACAGTATATATATATATATATATATATATATATATATATATATATATGCATGTGTTTGTGTGCATGCATGTGCACATGGCATGCATGTGTGCACATGTGCACGAGTATGTGCATGTGTGTATATATGCATGCATGTGCACAAATGTGCATGTGGACACACTGCATGCATGTGTGTTGTTCACAATTAAGTTGCATCTTGCATAGGGCATGTCACATCGAATGAATAAAAATGGATATAGCATGTGTCTCTGCAACTACTGCTTTCAAATAAAGATACAGGGTATTGAAAATAGCAAGAAATTAAAGATTTTATTTCGGTTTTGAACAACTGCTTGCAAATTAATTAACTGCTTTATTATCAAAAAGACCTTAGAAAATTGTGTCGCATTGTTAATCAAATTCGTGTTTAAAAGGATTCAAACATATAGAACATTTCAAGTTGAAAAAGCATGTAATCTTGTTATTCACAGTAATGTAGATGTGTAACATAAGTTTCTGGTTTCAAATGTATTTATCTAATTTCTGTGTAAGCATCGACTGTTACTAATAGTAGATACTTAAACTGTGTGGTTCACAAAATAATTAAGATAATTTTTACATTTAAAGAATGCGATATTCACATTAGCGTTGCAGAAACTTTTGGTTACTGTGTAGAAGCTGTAAAAATGTATTAGAAAATATTTTCTAATTGCAGCTTACACAACATGCTGATTGAATTGTCAAGGCATAAACTGCTAATTAAAACTGTAAAAGCCATAAACAAACAATAATTACGTTTTGAAATTATTTGTGAATACAATATTTTTTCAAATAAACATATCGTATATTTTTATAAAGCCGATTTAAAACTCTTTTAAACAAGCATTCCAGCACACTACGTACATAAACCTGAAACTCAGTTGTATATACTTAGTCTGGTTTGTCAATTTTATTTTTAGAATTATAAAACTATTCCTTTTAAAATGAGAACTATAAGATTTTAATCAATTAGGGTTCTGTATACCATCTGAAAAACAATAATAACAATACAATTTTTCAAAATTAATACGTGAAATAACAACTTTCTATGTTTGCTGAGTAGAAAGTTCAATTGTGCTAGTCATAATGTAAATCTTCAGATCTATGAATTAGAAGTATTATATATAACAGATCAGTTGGTCATAAAATTATATGCATACAGTATATAAACACAAGAAAAATACAACAATACTTGTACAGTTGCAAACATCAAAACATTAAAATAAACAATAGATAAAAGTATCACTTCGAGTGAGAGAATTACACTCACATTGCCAGTCTGACAAAGTTAATAAATCTTAGATTCTTATTTATGTAATTTTCATTTTTTTAAAAAAACATAATAGATTCATTTCTTTGCTTTAAAGATATTAACAAGATTTTAAACAGGATCACCACAATTACTTAAATGCAAACAATACAAATAAATAATTTTACAATAATCTGACTTAAAAATATATAAAAAATAAACCTAGTGGGTTTAATATTTCAAAGCGTCAATTGCAACAAGAATTATATTTATTGATTCTTTTATCAATATACACGAATATTATTCCACTTTTAAATGTTGCAATAATATTCGAATGGCACTAGCTTAAGGAATTAGGTTGATTGCCATTGGTTTTACTAGGACTTTGTGTGGATGATTTTGAGATATACAACCGTAATAATTTTAATTTACTACCTACCAATGTTGCAATGTATGGTGAAAGTCTCTCTTCGCCTACTGCTTTGTGCAACGCTACCATACAAAATACAGCACTTTTTCTAACTGCACTCTCCACATGGTCATTTGCCTACAATGTGTCATAATTATTAATGGGCTACTTAGTCTTCTACAAAAATGAGTGTTCATATTAGTTTTTCAACTATTGATATAAACAAAAATGAAATAAGCAGTGGTGATTGCTATAAACATTTAAAAACAAATTGAAACATACCAAAAATGTTTGAAACAGATTATACAACTGTTTTTGCTTAACGATTTCTTTTTTTAGTCTACAATTGCATACACAACAATATAATCAAACATTTAGTCATATTACAATAAATGTGACTATAATTTATTCTCCTGTTTAGGGTTGAAATAAAAGTTGAGTTATGTAATACATACATGATAAGTTGAGTAACATGTTAACGGGGAATTTTCAGACAAAGCATCAGCATTTTTATGAATGCAAATACAAACTTTCCTTAATCATCATTAGGTTTTCAGTCCTGGAACTGGGTAGACACGTACCCTTAGTGTTTCCTATTCTGAACTAACATACCTATTTCCTTGAAATTTCCAGTCTACATCTTTCACTATCTGTGTGCAACAGTCTGATCTAGGTTTACCTCTATCTCTTTTTCCTATCTCTGCTTGTATTATTCTCTAAAAATTCATTAGAATGTGTCCTGCCTATTTCTCTTATTATTATTTTTGTTTTCCACAGATATCGTTATTCCCTACTATTTCTATAACCTCTTTGTAATTAACACTTTGCACTCGTATGTCGCCGTAGGAGCGGCAAGATGCGTTTTACCGTTGCGCTCGTATGCCGTCGTATAGTCGCCACAATATGTTTAACCTTTGCACGCGTATGTTGCCATATAGGCGACACACCATGTCTTATCATTACAGCGGTTTGGGCAGTCTGTCATCTCCTAAGCTCATTTCTAATATTTCTAAATTGCTTTCTTGAACCTTCGTTGAGGACATGTTTATGTAAAAATAAAAGATAACATGATATTTATTTTATACATGCCATCGTAAGCTGTTTATTTTATATCTGCTGATGTATATATTACAACCACTTCAGTTCACATGTGCATCATTTTTGCGTTTTGAATATTACTCAGTTTTATAACTAACACGATTGGGTAAAGTTCGTTGTATTTTTTCGTTATATTTCGAGAAAAAATATTTGAAATGCCCAAAAAATTTTTAAAAGATGAAATTGAAAATGAGTTGCAAAGTAGTGACGATGAATTTTATATTGACGTGCCTGAAAATGATAGATTGGATATGATAATATTAGTGAAGAAAGTGACTCTAGTAGTGGTAGTGATATTATAGTTACTAAAAGACAGAGAACCATACCTTTACCATCAAGTTCAAGCAGCAGTGAAGAAGACGAAAATATAACACAACCTGGTAATTTTGGTCCATGGCAGGACGTCACATGCCACGATCAGGTACCAGACAGGATTCTATTTACTTCTGGGGATAAAATGGTAGGACCACAAATTCCAGATACTTGTACAAAACCCATAGATTTTTTCAAGCTATTTTTTACCGATGAGCTGATAATAAAAATAGTGGAACAAACAAATAACTACGCTAGACATAGAATGACACAGAAGAAGTTGTCAAAATGTTCTACATGGCACACGTGGGTAGATACTACAGTAGAAGAGTTTACCGCATTTATTGGGGTTGTTCTAAATATGGGTACGATAACCGTATCTAATATCCAAGAGTATTGGTTACAACAGTTTAACGCCAAAATACCTTTTTTTAGTAGCATATTTAGAAGATAACGATTTTTACAAATTTTTTGAATGTTTCACTTGCATGAAAACGATCCAAATGACCAAACTCTTAGGGCTCGAACTCAGAAAGTCAGTCACTATTTAGATTATTTGGACAAACAATTCAAAGAACATTTTGTTCCATCAAGAGAGATACCGGTAGACGAATCTGTTGTTGGATTTAAGGGTAAAATTAGTTTTTTAACTTACAACCCTAACAAGCCTACGAAATGGGGGATAAGAATTTATGTAATTGCGGATGCTAACACCGGGTATGTTTATTCAATTTTGCTATACTACGGAAGCTTGACATCTGCAGATTTAGTGAGACCTGATTTACCCGTAAGTACAAGGATAATGTTACATCTTTGTCAAAAATTATTAGACAATAACACAGGATGCAAAGGATATCATTTTTACACCGATAGATACTATACGAGCTTGCCACTTGCAGAAGAGTTGTTAAAACTAAATGTTCATTTGACAGGCACTATTCAAATCAACCGCAAATTTATACCTGATTCTATCAAAAAACCAACATTTGCCGAAGATAACACATTTGCATGCAGATCAGGTAATTTGATGTTACTAGCCTGGAAAGATAAAAGGGTCATCATCACACTTACTTCATGGGATATTTCAGGAACACAGCCTATCAACAGAAGAGTACGTGGAGGTAACTCACAAGTTGTAAATAAGCCAAATGTAGTGGTCAATTACAATAAATTTATGGGAGGTGTCGACCGCGCAGACTTTTATTCAGCATCATACCATTTCCTGAGGAAGTCTTTGAAATGGTGGCGAAAGTTATTTTTCTGGGGACTCAAAATGTCATGCAATGCATATTTATTATATTAAATTTCACGAGGCCAAAACAAAAAACCAATGACACATCTAAAGTTTGTGCGGGAATTGGTTGACGAGATGACAAAAAACTTTCGGCGGGGGTCCAAAACTTCTGGCAGACCATCATCTGTAGATACCGAATAACGGCTAAATGGTAAATTACTCCAAAATGATGAAAAGAAAAAAGACTGTGCGGTATGTTCTAACCGTAAAGTACAAGGTGGCAGGCGGGAAACTAGGTATATTTGTGACACTTGCACCCGTAAGCCTGGACTAGATATTGGTGACTGCTTCGAACGGTACCATACACTACACAACATTATAAAACGTAATTTTTTTTATATTGTGTATAAATTTATTTAATGATAATGGTAGTGATTATGATATTAGGTTTTATTTGTGTTTCTCTATCCTCAAGATTTATTATTTTTGTAAGCCATTATTTTTTATTTAGTGTTTTTCAAGTCTTTTTAATTTAGTTATTTTTCATGTTATAATTGTAATAAATTATTGTGTTTAATTTGAATAAACATCTGTGTAAAAATTTTTTGTAAAAAACATCCCATAGTTTTTAACATTAAGCGATTTTTTTTAAATTTTCCAAAATTTTTATTTTGTTTTTACACTAAGTGTATTTATTAAGCAATATTAGCGCAATTAAAAAAATCCCATATAAAAAAGTCCGAGTAGACAGATAAGTAGATAAACTAATAGTCCGAGTACAGTATACTCACAAAAGGACATATATACGAGTGCAAAGGGTTAACTTTGTCTGTCCATGCAATCATCATATATCTGAAGCACAACATTCCACCGTTTTTCTGTCTGCTTCTCATACTGTCCCTATTTCACAGACATACTGTGCTGTGCTCCACACATATGCTTTCCTTAAAAAAAATCTAATTTCATAACCTCAAACTGCCCCGATATTAAAAAAAATCCTAAAAAAGAAAATTAAATCAAATCCATTAACAATACTATCATTCCAATTTTCCAGTTTCACATACTGAATTACACTACCTACTAAATCCCATAACCTGAAAATACCCTTAACCCATTAGTGCCTAGCGGTACATAAATTGTCCGCAAAACGCGAGTTTATTTTTCATGCGCAGGTAAAGGAATTGAAAAGTTTCAACACGCTTCCTATTCATTCTCTTCTGAATAGATCACACATTCAATTTTTCACCAGTAGCAGTGTAGCTTTTTTCCGAGTAGTAAAAAATATTATTTCATTTCAGAAGAAAGTTTTTTGTGCCTACTTCCTAAGCAACATGAATTTTACATAAGTATAACTTTATAAATGTTGCAGCTGTGATATTTATATTCGGCAACTACATACAGCATAAACAAATAATCAGACTTTTAATTGAATCATTTGCCAGTAAATTATAGTGAATAGTTTTAATAACAGCATTTCTGATCATATTTATTTTTGATTACTTATGTCTAAAAATTAATTATTTTCAATTGTTGTATTCTACAACAGTATAAAATGATAATTAATCTTCTGTGAGTAAACGATTAAGTTTTTAATTCCCGTAAAAAAAAAACAAGATTGATCTGCTGCTGCCGCTATAAGGCACTACCTCTCAACAAACAACTAAAATTGTATTAAATTTATATAAAATTTAACTATATAAAAATTAATCAGCTGATTTCACGTTAAGCGTATTGGCTACCTCAAAGTCACCCCCCGGGTACAACACAAATTGAAGGCACTCATTCTTATAAACTTTAAAATTTTCACGTAATGTATTCAAACCAAATATATCAAACATTAATAAATCAAAGTCACCTTCAATTTATGTCATAAATGTTAAACTTGAAATTTTTATTATTTTGACAACGATTCTAGGTCACGGATGTAAACGTAAATAAAGAAGATTTTAACAACTATGAGTGGTTTAATTCCCAAAAAAATTAAGAAAATACAAAACAAACCACAACAAACATACAGGGAGATTTGAACTTATTCTACGATGTCTTCACTGTGTAGACAATAATAACTTCAGTACCACCAACAAAGACAAACTATGGAAGATCAGACCTCTGATACACCATATGCAATCTAAACTTATACAGTATTTCCAACCTAAAAGGAATTTATCCTATGATGAAAGTATAGTATGATATTTTGGCAGGCATGGTTTGAAACAGTTTATTCGAGGTAAACCGATCCGTTTCAGATACAAAGTGTGGTCCTAGAACGCTCCTAGTGGTTACTTAGTAAAGAAAAATCAATTGCAGACAATTCTCAGAAAAGCAAGACCTTTGGGAAAGCAACAGCTCCACTTGTGGGGAAGATAGAAGTATGCCATCTGACATAAAACACTTACCATTTAATTTCTACTTTGACAATCTGTTTACAAGTTTCAATTTGCTGATTCAGTTATGCGACAATGGATATGGCGGAATCGGAACAATAGGGAAAATCGAATTTCCAAAAACTGTCCAGTAGCCATCAAGGCTAAATTGTTAAAAAAGCGAAACTTTCCATTCACCTATTGACAAAGATGATGAGTTACTTGTTTGCAAGTGGAATGGTAATTCTGTTGTGTGTGCTGCATCTAATTTCCAAGGTGTAAATCCCGCCACAAATGTACAGAGATATTCTCAACAAGCAAAAAAGCACATCCAGGTTTCCTGTCCATAGGTATTCACAGAATACAACAAATATATGGGAGGCATTACCAAATAGTCTTACAAATATGAAAGATGCGCATTTTGGCACACTGGTTTATTTTATTCAAAAGATTTCAAATCAAAAGAGAAGGTGATGTGCAGGTGCCAAATGCAACACAAAAGCTCGAATGCAATGCCAAAATTGCAACATTGGATTATGTGTAGATTGCTTCATGACTTACCACAGGCAACAGACAATTCTATTATCGAATTATGTGCATTATTGACCAAGTGAACATAATAGAAACAATTAAACTTGAATTACGCTTAGTTTTCTAAATTAAATTGTGTGATTTTAGTATTTGTCAGAAATATTGTTTTGCTCTCATTAATGCCTAGTGTGCCATTTAAGGTACAGGGCTTAACGATCAGTTGGAATATAATACAAACATTTTTGTGGTGTTACTACCTTTTATATACATATCTAAGCAGGTTTGATAGGAAAAAGTATCGTAACTAAAAGAAATAGTAATCTGGGCACTAATGGGTTAATAATAAGCATAAGAAACAGTTAAATACCAACTTTTCCTTTTATCATTTCATTGTGCATTCAAAATACTCGTTTCATGCTTTAACTAACACTAAATTCCATCAATAAAACATTTAAATCAATAAGCACATATTTGTTAATATTTTAAAATGTTTCAACTTCCTTGCACAATAACATGAAGTTTAAATTTAACCAACATCAATTCTGTTGCTAATTCATCGTCCAACAAAATAAGTACTTTCACGCTCGATTAATTTCATACTACATTACCAAACCATTTAAATTTAAAATTCAGATTATACATAATTAAAAAGTATAAATATAAAACCTAATATATTATTCACTGTTCAGTATTTCGTTAAACTCAAGAATGTCCAGAAACCAGCTGACAGTTTTCTTTTCCGTTAACACAGTTCCCTTAACACACTATAATAAAATTCAAACTGTTGAGAGGTCAATTCTTTAGGTTCTAATCCCTTCTTCCAGTTGTTCCGATGTTAATTTCATAAACATGCTAATTGAAATCTACCCCGTCTTTGCAAGCATAGTTCGAAAACTAGGTCGCATGACACGTTTTCTCCAGCAGTGAGGTCTAATTACATCTTGAAGTTATGTTCCATCCACTAACTTTTAACTTATCTTCATACCAACCCCAACAGCACAGCCCTCCTCACCTAATTACATGCTTGTATCAGGTATGCTTGTATTTATATTGCAATTATTTAATGTCAATAGAGGTTAGGTGTAGGTTGAATTTTATTTGAATTTATTTATGAATTAGATATAAATTAGGTCACCATAGAAGGATATCCAATCACACGATTTGTTACATTGATTTGCGGGATAAATTAATTACTCCTATTTCCCTTGTTAATTCATTACCCGTTCGAATAAATTCCGTTTCTATTCTTAAATTCCTCAACAACATCCTATATATTTCACCTGTTCAGAATAAGCCCGCTTTACAATAATTTTTAAAGCAAATCTATTTGCTTGGAAAGGACAAGTTTATAATAAACTTTAAATAAGTCAATATCTTGTTTTAGGTACCCTTTAATTTGTTAAACATTCCGATAATGTATAATGGTTTTCTCTATTGTTTCAGTTTACAACTTGTCGAACTAAGGTCGCGCAGTATCCGACAAAACCGCATTTTCCAGTTTCTTAATCGCGTCTTGATATCAATATTACTTTGAGCTCTGGTCATTAGTTAAACGAAATGAATATTCACTTTCTTTTCGATTAACACAACAAAAACACTTGTTGAATTTTTGGTTGTTTCCACGTTTCAGCATGGTAAGTAATGATGGTTTTATAAACCTGTACTTTTCCGCGTAAATAAATTAATCTTTTCGTAATTATTGTAGCTTCTTCCGCCTGTGGACCTAACTGCCCGTGGGATTGCAGCCCCTTTTTATTATGGGAGAACACCACTGTGTGTTTTCGGCGTTGGACATGACGGTCTGATGAGTGGCCGCCCCTTTTTTGGTGTAGGAGGGTGCACAGGTGGCGTGGTTCCAGGCAGTTACCAGATTGGTTCATATATATCTCTATAAACATTACTGAACGATGTTAGTATTTATGGCTGCCATATGGAGGCATTGCTGTTTGTGCTGAATGACTCAGAGTGGTAGTGACAAAATGATTATTTTAAATTAAGGGATATGGGTTGGTACTCTATATTTATTTAAGAATTTTAGGTATGCAACTTTAGGTTTACTGTGGGAATTACGAGCTGTGGTTTTTAGGGTTGAATTGGGGTTTTTTCTTCCTTTTTTTTGATTGTTATTTCAGAGAGGTAGCGCCCTAAAGACTGCAGCTCGCCATTTTTAAAGTAATTTGGTTGTTCTGCGGGATAAATATGTACATATTTTGTTTAATTACAGGCTTCTCTTTTTTTTTGCATGTTTTGTTGTAAGTTGTGAATGTGTGAGTGCATTTTTTTTCTTTTATTTTTAATGGCCTGCCTCTATTTTTGGTATCAGTACAACCCCACCTGCTCGCCGATTGAGCCCAGTCATTTTCTTTCTTCTTTTCTTGTTCTTTTTTTTAAGGCTACGTCGATGCACGTAGTACAGTGATGGAGCCGTGTTGAGACAGGCATTTTATTTTTCAATTTTATTTAACTTGACCAAAATTTAATGAGTGTTTTATAGTATTTTAGAGAAATGTAAGGTATAATGTGATAAATTTAGGAAACTAAAGGCAAAGGAGACAGACCTATTTAGAATAACCATATTCCATGTAGTGATAATATCAAAGGGATTGCTGAGACAAAACGGTTTGGCACTCTTCAACTATGATAGTAGACAAAGCCTTTCAGGGTAAGTGAATATTGTAATTTAGTTTGTTTGTATTTCAGCCATTGTATTATTTTATAATTTTTGCCATAGGAACTCACTCCCACACCACTGAAGTTTGCTGGGCCACTCTTATAATTGTTACAGGATCCCCACCCCTTCGACACAAATCTAAATTTATAACGTTATGTTCGTTTTACACATAGCAATATCTTTCAAGAAGAATTCTTGTTTTGAAATAACCATACAAGAAAGTTTTAACAATAAAAATAGTCTTTTTTTGTTATTTATTGGTATAATAAGTTTTTCATGATTTGTTTAAAAAAACTTCACGTACGGAAACATATGCAAATTTCAAAGATGAAATGAATTTTTTCTAAGACCCTATGAAAAATTATGTACCTACGTAAGATTTTTCTGCATTAAAAAATTACCTTTATTAGTCCTGGCATTAAATTTGCAAGATGTTCATCTGTAACTTCAGTGGGATGAACTTCTATTAACTTCGTCAACATTTTAATGGCCCCTTGAATAGTTGGACTTGTGGTTGTATGAATTAATGGTGACAAAACGTTAACCATAGAACTAAATGGACATACACACATTGCTGCTGCAGCATTTTCAGCAGCTTTCACAACCTAAAAATCAATTTGCATTAATACAGTTTAATCAAAATTGTTTAGATAAACTATTTCACGAAGTAAGTTATTTTAAAAACCAGTTGTTAAATAATGAACCTCAAAAATGTGACTCATTAATCATTTTGAGAATTGTTTACACTAAATATGTAAAGTACAGCTAAGTAAATCAATTGATGACCATATCAAGTATAATCAAATTTGAGTATTGTTTAGAACAGTGGTGGCGAATCTTTTTATATACATGTCTCAAATATTACAAGCATTTTTTTTCCAACGCCAGGAAATTCTTAGTTAGAAATAAACCGTAAAAATTTAATTCTTATAAATACAAATTACAAATACAAATAATTGTATACAATACATTTTGCCAAATAAAAATCAATACTAATTATAATGTAATTAATGAGATTATTGTTTTTGTCAAATGTTGTATATTAAGTTCATAAGCAAAGCACATGTCGCAATGAATTTATCAGTCAGCTTATTTCTCTTTTATAAAATTTATTTCTGAAAATAACAACTCGCAAGCATAAGTTGAAGGAAAATAAACTGAGGCAGTTCCTGGTCTTTTAAACAATTACAGGTTTCTGGAACGGTATTCCAAGTTCTTCTTATCTCATATTCTGCATTCTTTTTAATTGTGTCAAATAACAGCTCATTTTTGTTTCCCTATGGAACTAAACTGAAAATCAATTAATCGCATTTCTAAATCTTCAAAGTTGAGCTACTCAAAAATTTCTATATTGGATTTATCTACTTCGATGGTATCAGGATATTTGATGTTTCTGCAAATTGTCCGAAATTTTGAAACAAAAAAATCCATTGCTTGTCTGCTGAATTACTGCAAAAATTATTATGCGATTTTAACTCGATCAGGTTTTTCATAAGTTTTTAAATCTAAGAAGAAATTTTTTTTTGTATTTAAGAAATACATAAATGTGATAGACACAACATCACAATTGGAAACTTGTAATTTAACTGCAAATGTTTCAATTAAATCAAACAATACTTTCTTATCTACATATTAACATTTAATTCGTTTAAGTGTGAGTATAAGTTAGTGAAAAACATCGATTTGTAAAACCCTTCAATATGGTACATGTTACATGATTATATTTTTCTATAATTTTTTCATCTAAATCCACAAATCTTTGAAGCAATTTTCTACAACTTAATCATCGAATATTGTTGTACATACCTCTATATTGTACATACCTATATACGCGGAGCTTACCTCATAATAATTACAAAAATTTTCTTTTATTTAAAGTCCGTGCAGATATAAAATTCACTATTTTTGTTACAACCCTCATAATGTCTTCCAAAGATCTGATACTAGTCTTGGTGCATAAAACCTGTTGGTGCATAATATAGTGAAAAATAAGAACCAAATGATCAATTCTCTTGTGTTGTTATTGCTAACGGTGCAATACTAAGCAATTCTAATATCCTCAACACAATAACGAATAGCAATTGCTAAACGAGCTGAGCTGATCGATTATATTAGTACTTTCATCAAGGCAGAGAGACAAAGAACAATTTATGTTCATCTAGTTATATTTTTAACCATGTCCAGAATTCTGTCTTTTACCGTATTCCTAGTCAAATGCAAATTCTTTATTCTTCCATGTTTCCTTCACATATTACCCGTCACTAAAAGATTTTTGGTGTTTAGCAATTACATTGAAGACAACAAAACTAGAAATAGTTATGTCTGAAAAACTACTGATTTGTGTAGTCTATATGCACTCTTTCTATATCAACATGTCCCAACTCGTGTCATATGGCAAAATACAGTCAGGACAAGGAGTAAGCAAAATTTGGCGGACGTTCAATTAATACTCAGAAAGCCAAGAATTTATAATAAATATAAAACTTATGAAAGAATAATTTGATGCATGCGAATTAAACTAAAATTGGAGCTATTTGTTAAAAAAAAAACTTCTATCACATAACATAATTTATCTTTCCAAATGCGTTCTTTGTCTGCACCCGACTCCTCATTAGAATATAAAATTCCCACCGTGTCACAATTAATTGTACTATTAGAATATTTTTGTTTTGCGGTAATGGATACCAGTTCTGACTTCAAAAAACAATAGCAGCTCTCTAGCCTGGATTGTGAGCAAAAGTTCTTTTTTGACTGAACCTGCGTTCAATGCAACATTTAATTTATAGATTGCACAGCACAAAATGTGACCATTTAAGATTGAGGTTAATGAAATTGAAACCCGAGATTAGCAAATTGTTAAAACTCCATCAGCCTCAACTATCTCTTTAACTTTGTTTCTTTCTAAACGTTTAATACACATTTTTTTATTACATTTGCGGTGTTTTAATTAATATCTACTTTGTGATTTTGAATAGGCAGATAACATATGCATAGATAATATGCAACAATATTTCGCATAATGAACTATTATTGAAAAGGGGGCGTTGGAATTTTTATTCTAATAAAGGAGAGCAGTAGTCGAGAAAAGTGTAACGCTTGCACATTAATTACGCATACATTTGTGAATATGCCTACCAATTTTAGCTAGTTCAGGAGCTTTAGCAAGAAAAATATCAGTAAACTTTTATAGAAATTAGGTAGTTTACTGTTTATAATGGAACTATTCAATTATATTATCAAAGTAAAATATCGAAATAAATAGTAAAGTACCTAGTATATTCTTATACAACCAGTAATTAAAAACCAGAACTTGTTACGTGCCGAAAATTTCGGCCGTAAACATTCATATAGTTTTAATATGCGGGAATTTCGCGCCATAAATTTAAAAGACTTGTTGCGCGTATTTCCGTCACTTCAGAAGTGCGTTGCGTGAGACTTCGCGCCGACACGTGTGGCGGCAAAGAGTAGTGGGAAATTTCCTGAAGACGGAAGGACTTGCCGTCGAAACGTGAATAAGAGTGGTTGGTCTGGTATCGTATCGTATCTTTTTATTATGTAGATTCCCTTTGCCTTTTTTGATTATCGTTCCTCAACCCGTTCCTTATCGTTACCTCTACATAGGAAGAAGACCAACGAATCTGGATACAACCTGGTAGAAGATCCACGACCCGAGAAATAACGAATCTACGAAGCCCCGCAGCCGCCATCATGAAATAATCCTGAAGGAAGCCACGAGCCGCCATCAGGAAGTAATTCTGAAGGAAGCTTTATCTATTCACTTGAGTACCCCGTGGGGGGGTTTTTATAATATAATTTTAAAATTTGAAAAGGTGTTGCAATAATTTGCATATTGTGTGACGTCATTGACAATTGGCGCGTTAATTTCCACATTAGGTAATATCGCTACCAACTGTCATTTGTGTCGCATGTATCACGTCGACGGGACTATAATAAACTCAACAATAGAATATCAAATTAGAAAAACATAGACATATTTTCCATGACTAATCATCCTACGAGCATGAATCGAAAACATTCTCATTTCTTGCAAAGACACCGAAATCTTTGTAAATTATTTAAATAAACAGAAACCATAAAATATCATAAAATTAAATGCATAGAGACTAACCTAGGCACAGATGTGATAGTAAATGGAGTGCACCGACTTCACTTTAACTTGTTTTAAGTAATTTGAATATGGTGATTTTATAAATTCGGGATTGCTAGTGAAGAAGCCCCCGGACACGAACGTGAGTGCAGAATTTAATAAATTACTGTTGCTTAATGAAAGCAATCCTGTGGTGATGATTTCATCAACCTAAGTTGGATTCAAAAGGTTACTTCACAGACACCCCATTGTCATCCTGCACGGGATCGCTCAAGCCTAGGAAGGAAAAGCTGCAAGTCGTTGAATTTTCGCATCTGCCACATATTTTGAACTGTTAATTAATATTTAAATGCAAACAACCAATTGTTCTTAGCAAGCGACCTTTTACGTTGGTGCACGTTTGATTCAAAACAATTTATGATCAGGAAAATTGTAATTACTAAAATTGATAACTACATATTTAGTATAGTTGGATATTTTGTTAGGTTCATATCCCTACTTTAAAACGTCCCTGCTTTCTTCTAATTAAATAACTTGTTATTCTCAATATTTGCTTTCATGGTTGCGAATATTAATAAAGTGTACAACCCACCTATAATACATGTAACAGTCAATATTTATTATACTTAAATGAATTCGTTTAAATCATAATTATATAAAACCAAGTATTATCTCAAATTATGTTTGCATTTTATTTAAATTTACTAGGATGTTATCCAAAACTCCTGATATAACACTAATTTTATTATACGTTCGTTGAACACCTGATTTTTGTATTGCAAATGTGAGGTTGTATATACATGA
Organism: Platerodrilus igneus; assembly: GCA_036346225.1. NCBI lineage: Eukaryota > Metazoa > Arthropoda > Insecta > Coleoptera > Lycidae > Platerodrilus > Platerodrilus igneus. The sequence continues at coordinate 1,123,087 of JARFIW010001151.1, read as the reverse complement.
TATAATGGGATCTCCGTACATTATCGTTCTATTGCATTCGCGACTCTGGCATGGAATAAAAACAAGTTTGATCGTGTTATCAAGACTAAATTTACTAGGATGTTATCCAAAACTCCTGATATAACACTAATTTTATTATACGTTCGTTGAACACCTGATTTTTGTATTGCAAATGTGGGGCTGTATATACATGATATAATGGGATCTCCGTACATTATCGTTCTATTGCATTCGCGACTCTGGCATGGAATAAAAACAAGTTTGATCCTGTTATCAAGACATACTGGGTTATGTTATTGGAAAGGTGGTGTCAATGGATTTTTAAAAAGAAACCAGTTTCTATGTTGTGGATTGAATGGTTTCATTTTTTGACTACATGTTGTCGTGTTTGGTTGTTGTATTCATTTATAACGAGTATCATAATGTAACGTATTTTTTTCTTAGTTACATTTAGTTCAATAAAATAAAACAGCTATAATTTAAAATATTTAATTTGTGAATTACCATCCAATAAAAATTAATATATAATATTCATAATAACGTATAGATTATTATACGTTTATACTCTAAAGTTCGTTACCAAGCTCTGTCAAGTTGTCAGTCGGCACTTCATTCTCAGCGTTCGAAAGGGCAAGCTGCTTTGCAGAGGAGGTGAAGTCGAGATTGCCCTGTGTAAACACGTGGCTTCTAACAAAGTTAGAAAAAAGTAGAGGATTGGTAAATTCTTGGTGTCTGGAGGTCGAGCCTAACAGCGGTTGCGTGAGCATGATTTTCGATAAGCCTCGCTCCGAACAGTTTAGTTGATCCCGACAGGCCTAAGAAGATGGAACCCCCTTTAGACATGCAATATCTTAAGGACATATCTTGAATATCTCCAATCATAAATTAAAATAATTTCTGAAGGCATTATTTTAAAACAAGAATTTATGGTTTCGTTCTATTTAAAATAACATGCAGTAACGTGGAAGCCGATTTCACAGGTGTTCCTTATATTTCAACCTTACCGATGAACAATATTAAACAAGGAGATTATGATGGAAATTTCTGACAGCTGAGGTCAAGGTCCAGCACTTTTAGTTCATTTTCGATGCACGTGAGTGTTCTTTAGCATTTAATAACTTTGAAAATACAGTAAATTACTATGAATTATCTAACATTAAATATTTGAGTAACGTAAAGAGAAAATAGTTTTTGAGAAATCAGTAAATTAAATAATATGTTGCTTGCTTGTCAGAATGTTTGCACATGTATGCAAATAGTGTATTTTATAAAGTTCTGAATGACAACCTATGTCAGATAAAAAAAATATATAGATTCAGTTTTCCTATCTAGACGCCATATGCTGTCTTGATTTAATTTACAATATGTTTAAAGATTTTGAGGTCATGTACAGGCACTTTCATCGACATATGAAATTCGCGTATTTATTATAGAATATAAATAAATTAGAATAATTACATTTTACAAAGTCTGCACTTTGATAATTAATTTCTGTTGTAAAGATCAAGGAAGTACTTCGCTGATTAAAAGAAATTTATGTATTATGAATAACTTATAAATTATCGTCTATCTAATTAAATTTTATAGAAAAGATCTATTCAGAGATCTTCTTAATTTTGAATGTAAAACTTCATTAGAATTATTATGAGAAAATTTTATAAAGATACAAACTTAAATATTGCAGTTATATATATATATATATATATATATATATATATATATATATATATATATCAGAAATTTATCCAAATAGAATCCTTTTGTTTTGAAAGACGTTTTATTATTTAACATTCAAAAATTGCAAGTCCTCCTGGAATAGAAAGAGTGTGTAATGAAAACAAATTCCCTCAGTATATTTTAGATGCCTAAATTCTTTTTATTTTTGGCAAATATTTTTGAGGACACAAATGGTGTCCATGTTGTACTCTTGTTTGTTCACAGGTAAAGCTGAGACATCTGTATGACATCTGGTGGTTGAGGTCTTGGTAAGTGTATCCTAAAGAGTGAAATTCAGGTTTTATGGCTATGTTAGTGGTGTTAAGATAAGGTTTCCGCATTCCTCTTATACAAGCACAGTTAAATTTTGTTGGTTATTGTATTGAAAAATACGGTGGCGCTCATTAAAAATATTTTTGGTCTTTTATCCACCCATGACCCAAGCTCATGATCTACCCAGAGCTAACACTCAACTAGCCGTTTATATCTTAAGAGTTTTTCTTTGTCTCAAGCCATTCTCCATCCAACATTACCTTGGGCTTACATTAAAAAGAAAAAATTCTCGACCTTGTGATATCAGATTAAGGGTTAGAAAATTGGGAGGTTTAAGTTTCAGCTGATAGTCACGAGGATAAAGCTTATAATGAATAATAAAGAAAGTATCTCATTATAATAAAATATCTTTATATTACAATAATTTCATGGTTTCATTTTTTGACTACATGTTGTCGTGTTTGGTTGTTGTATTCATTTATAACGAGTATCATAATTTCGAGCAGTAATGAAAATTCTCGTGTAATAAAAAACGTTCTTTACTTTTCTGCGCGACTGTCCAGTTCCTAGTTTATGTCATATTTTGGATACATCAGTAATCCTTGCTTAAGTCAGAGTTGTGGTGTCCAGCTATAATACGATCCTTTGAACCATCGTCTGTGCTTAGCTGGAAATTCCACATCTTGCTTCAACATATCTGACTAGCTACCATTGTATGTCGGTTGAGTCACCTAGATCCTGAACAACATGCTTGAGGTAAATATTAGTACCAATCTTTATAAAACTACAACTTTGCTAGCTTAAGTTACGGTTCACTTATTTGTATTATGTAAAGAGTAAGAGTTATCATTTTTATAAAACGATTGCTTAGCTAGCTTACAATACGCTTTGTTTATTTGTATTATGTAAAGAGTAACCATTTTTATAAGAAGACTGCTTGCTAGCTTACGTTATGGTTTATTTATTTCTATAATGTAAAGAGTAGAAGGGTATCAATTTGGATAAAATGATTGCTTTGCCAACTTACGTTATGGTTGGCTTATTGGTATTATGTAACTATTAGGATAATTATATGAGAGTATACTATGAACACTGTTGATTTATAAGGATGCATAACTGAGCTAATGGTATCTCTCCGATATAGTAGTTGTGTAGATTATGTTAAACAGAGTCCCGTGAGGCAAGCTCATCACCTGTGCTGTAGTGTTAGTAAATAGATTAGATAAGGTCGTCATAGATATACGCGGGTGGCATTAATTTTATGTCATTAAATTTAAGAGATGATAGATTGATTGGCTAAACAAAAAAGCCTGTGACGCATTTTACTCTTGGACCACATTTTAAATTCCCGACCTAAGTCAATTCAAGTAAAAGTTTTAGGACTGCTGTTTTGTCATATGTTTATAAGAAATAACTTATCTATGCAAGTTCATGGTTCGTATAACTCCTGGCCATCAATATTTCAAATCACAATTCATGAAATTACTACTCAACAAAATATCTCTAATGATCTACAACCAATTACAATTAAATCACAACACAGCATTTAAATGTTTTACAAAAGGAACACTTACGAATCATCTAACTTTGGTTACGGACTATTTCAATGAAAAAGCAAAGTCAACTTAAAGTAGGCCATAGTATAAAAGCTGCATAAAGCTCAATCGCAACATACACAAGATTATGGGGTCAGAAACCCAATACAGTAGACCAAATGAAATATTATTTTTTTGTTGTGATTGCCATTAGATCATCTGAATGTTTAGAAAAAAATTTTAACTTATTTTAGTGGCAGCTAAAGTGTATTTGGTTATTTCGTTTGGCTGCCAAAATGCATTCTATTTCACTAATTTAAATTTGCAAAAGGTCACAACTTGGGTGGTTGATGATGTTATTGTGCATTTGATTCATGCCCTAGCTAAAATTGCAATAATTTTAAAACATTTATGATAGATTTTTTTGTGTATGTGTTTGTAGCTTAACCATTTGGTTTTGACAACAGGTTGATTAACAATTTCTGTTTGTCTTATTGGACTCTATGTCCTCTTTAGATGAATGACAAAACTAATCCACCCAGTATGTATATGCGGATACATATATTTTTTTATTTGTACATAATGTATCTTAATTATTGTGTTTTTTATTTTTGGTATTTCCATAGTTTATTGTCGGATTGTAGGTTAATCGGTTTGATTAGATTGACCCCCAATCTTTAACCGTGTTAGCATAGCCTTCTCTTTCCTTCTATTTTTCTGTTGCAGTAATTAAGACGACTCGTTCTTGAATGACTCTCATCCTTTTGTCTGGCCTGCACGTTTGACTGTAATAATTTATAATTAATAAATTTACTCTTTTTTTTACATACATTTAGCCAAATAAAGATAATTAAATTAATCAATTTGTTTCATTACATTGATATTCATGTTTTAATATAGGTTGTGAGCAGCTTGGAGTTTATCATTGTGCATATTCTACGTTAAAAGTTGCAAGAAAAAGATAAGTGAACACGGGGCTCTACCAACCTTTGTTACAAAAATTTAATAACTAATTTAGCATTCTCTTGTAGATCACCCACAATCTAGCGAGATTCGAATAATTCTAGGTGGATTGATGCCCAACATTTTCTTATTGGACTGAAAGTTTATGGACCTTTTCAGGTAGGTGCAAGTGTTACAGTTGTATACCCCTAAAAGAATTCCTTTTCTTTTCATAGAACGCACCCCTCACCACTGAAAACTAGCCGATGTATTTTTTCTATTATGTGGTTACATAAATTTCAAAAGGTCATTAGCATCAATTTCAACGTAACAAAAGGGCAGGCACCTAAAGTCTAGTTTTAAAAATTATTTTATTTTATTAAAAGTATATATTATAAATCTATTTATCTTTTAGGTATAAATGGTTGACCTCATACCCATATCATATGTCTAGTGTTGCAGAGAATTCAAGAAAAATCCAACTTTACTGCAGACTTCAGTCTTCATGATAAAAGCTAGTATTTCAAACCAATTGTGTGTTAAAGAGACCAGATATGGGGCCAAATAATTTAGTACACTTTAAAGGTGTAAACATTTTTTTAAAGTAAATTTTATTTCAATAAACATTTTCTAAATTTACACTTAAAATTACTTATGCAAAACAGTCCTGAACAACACCTATTGATAAATAAGATTTGGATACCAGATATACAGTATGTCCAAAATAAAAATAAACAGTATGGAAATCTGGAAAACAGTAGATACAGTAGATACAGGGTTGCTCAAATTAGATAAAAACTACGTAGTTTAGAGTACGTTAACATCTACACACCTACATTTGCCAAATCATAGTAATCATTTATTAAGAATTCTTTGTCTTCAAGTACAAAATTATCAACAAAGTAATATCATAAAAAGCTTTTTAAAAAGCTCAGACCCACAAGAAAGTAATACATAGTGAATATTAACTTCACATGAAATTCCCACGTACGTGCTCTTAAAAGAGTTCACCCAAAAGATTGTTAGATAACACTTTCCAATTACAAACCAAATGAATTTTCTACCAGGGGTTTTAATTCAAATAAACGTGCTTTTAAACAAAACCGAATTTTTACTGAGGCAAATTTCTTAAATACAAAATTCATTTAAATATACTGTTTATAAAGGCAGTCCTAGAAAACCGAGATAAAACAAGTGCCAAAATCACATACTTATACAATTACTCTACTACACATATTTGCTTTTCATTCTTTTTATAATCTCTATTACATAGCACTATACGTTCTACATGAACTGTTTTCATAGATACTTTACCTACAGTGTGACTAATATAAGCAATTTAAACCCACATTGTAACTTCATAGATTATCACAGACAAGTTAAATCTATAAAGGATGCAGAAATGGAAAAAAAATTCTCTTCATCTATTTCAAGTAATAATCTGGATTTGGACCAAATCTCTGGATGTGATTTGTAATAAAACTTGCCCTACTGGCACATCCTCCTTACTATTTCAAGGTCCAGCATAAGTTATTGTAACGTTATTTATCATAAATTTGTTGATAAAGCTAATAAAGGAGAAACCCCACCTTACTACTTTTAAAATAGTGTTCATACCATTAAGATTGTCGCTAAATTATAGCACAAAAGATTAACATACCTTGTAGTATCCTAAGATATGATAAGTAGACATTGATTCGATAAACAATGCTTAATGGACTGTAAATTTAGAATATGCATTATTATGCCAAAATTGTAGGAATACACGCAAATTAACTTTATTTATATGCCACTCACGATTTAATAAACAAGAAATTGTTGATGTTTTGGCATATAGATCAAGCCTGTTTTCGGTTTACATAATAAGTTTCAACAACAAACTCCCTCAAACTGCTTACCTTTTAAGAATTCAATAACGCTCAAAAACCAGTTTCTAATGGCATTTTATTAACAAACACTAATCTGAAATGCAATTTTTAGGGTTGCATATTCAGGAAATATATTTAGCACAAAGGATACAGAAACGCATTCAAACCAAATTTAATTATTAATAAAATAGGACCAATCATACTGCCCACTAAAATAAGTATAAACTAATTTTACGATTAAATTACTGATCAACAATATTTAATATTTACACCAACAACAAAAAATGAAACAATATTACTGCATATGCAATAAATATAACATAACCAATGGTCATTAGAATTAGCCTTGGCTAGTCTTCACAGTTGCAACCCAAATAACCCCATCGTTGCCCGGATACACTTCAACGATGCATCCTAAACATCACTTTAAAGGGGAACATGTACTTCCCTAATAAGTACCGAAGACCCAATATCCACTTGACTCGATATTAACAAATCATTTATTTTTCTGTTGGAAAGTATATAGGTGCTCAAAGTCTTCCAAAAACTTTGTTGCATTTGTTATAACAATTGCGAATGATGTAATCAAAATATATCTGTGTCTAATATGTCAGGATCTGGTACAACTGAAGCGGGATCCAGATTCAACGAATGACTGCGTCAGAATCGAAAAATCACTGGGGTCTGTAGTCATTGCAAATAATGGACGTTTAGCACTGCTTCAATTTGTACCAATACTGTACACATTATTTCAAATGTCAAAATCTGATGGCCTACTACACAATATAAGCAACCTTTCAGATTTAATTCCAGACTCCCACGTACCCCTAAAGTGAGGCGACCCAGATGGATTAAAAATAAATTCAATTCCTTCCTATTGTACTAAAAACATCATTCCGTTCAAAGCTCTATCTGCACCAACATAGTTTGTTCCAGAATCACAATATATTTTCAAGCAATGACATTGATGAGTAACGAAGCGTCACAATGCTGCTATAGATGTTTCTGAAGACAGACTATGCTAATTTCAAATGAATGGCTTTTTTGCTCTAGCACAACAAATAGAAGCTTTAATGGTCTTTCCACTTCTAGTTCTAGGTAATGTTAAACGGTTCACTACAATCAACGCCGAAGTTAATAAAGATTTTCTCTGGCATGACTTGGAGAGAAGCTAAATTTCCTATAGAAGGCGATAATAAGGGAGGATCGATCTTAAAGCGTCACACACAATTTTTTAAACAAGCCTTTACATGTTCCCTTTGCTGCTAGAATACAACAATTTTGAACGAGCAAAAATAATATGGTGCAAACAACAGAATGTAAATGTTTGACATAATAATCTTTAATAATGAGTTCTGTCAACCTATGCGACTTTGGTAAAAGTAAAGGAAATTTAGAATCAAATTCAAAATTCTTTTTTGTACCTGCCGTCCACGCTAATCAAATGCCGTTCATCAAGAAATGGGCTCAAACGTTGCAATTGCTTGGATACATGTTTTTCATTTCAACAATTTGGTAATGTCCTTATCAAACATCTCATACTCAGTATGTTTCGCCAGGTTATGTAACGAAGACCGCAATTCATGATTCAAAATGTTTCCAACCATGTGCTCTGCATGATCAACCCTGAAGTGTCAAACAAATTGTCTACAAAATGAAAGTATTCTTAATATTTTCTCCAACAATCAAAGAAATTTTCTTGAGTAGCTACAAAAAAAGTTTTAGTAACTCCTTCCGTTAACAACGTATTTACCATTTCAAATGCCCCAAATGAAGGCCAATTGTTTTCTATAACAGATAACCAAGGATAACCCACCCACCATAAGGGATGATTGACAAGTTCCAATGCGAATAATTCACAAGATGCGAAATCTGCGGGATTATTTTTCGAATCCACATGATGCCATTTTGATGGTGTTATATTCAACTGGATACAAGCTATCCGATTCGCAACAAAGGTTTTCCATCTGTTCGCGTTGAATGAATCCAAGGCAGTACAACCATTGAATCCAATCAGGCAAAAATATTTTTAAGTGTTATGATCACAAAATTTGAATAATAATACTGCAGCACAAACTTCTAATATTGGTACTGTAAGTTTGCTAAGAGATGCTACTATTGACTTAGCACATACTAAAGAAACGAAAATGTCATGTTCTATGAAAATATATTGCTATGGCGAAACCTGCATCAGAAGCACGACAAAAGCCATGTATTTATATTCTTTGCGGATTAACTCTAATAAATCAACGAGGAATTTCAAAACATAATATTTCATGTAAATCTGATACAGATGTTTTCCATATGAAATTATCATTAGGTTCTTGATGTCAATCTAAACCCAATAACCATAATTCTTGAATGAATCGTTTAGCAAGAAACACTACTGTTTGAGCAAATATGTCTGCTCCCACTAGCAATACAATTTGCCGAGGAATATCACATTGGATCAACTAATTGTAATCCTTGAATATGTGACCGGTTTTTTATTGGTAGTTTAGTAACTGGCAAACAATTACAACTCACAGGTAAAGTAAAACATTCCATATTATGAATGTGGAGTAGCCAAGCAGACTGACAATTCACGATACCTTGCCAGACACCGAAGACGAATTCAAACGTAGTTCCTAAACAGTGACATTGACCTTAGTCTTCCTCAAACTTAATTCCTGATATAACGCTTATCTGTCATAATGCTCTCCATACTCCGTTGTCAATTAACGTTCCATAGACTGCTATTAACCTTAATAATCTAGTACACAAACTACTGCTGTTGCCAGTAGAGTAGTAATCCGATCTAACGAAATTGAAATTAATGAATTACTAGTGGTTGGTTACTGAATGACCAGGTGACTAACTAAAAAAATTTCTTCACCAGAAGAAGATGAACCATTAATTGACGTTTTCTGAGGAGAAACAGAAGTCTGAAGATTTTCAAAATGTAATGAAGTATTATGTTCTTTGGCATATTCCTTACAATTCTATTGATAACGACTATTTTTCATCGAATGTGAATCACTTAAGCAACAAATACACAACTTGTTCTTTTCTACAACCTCATAGCCATCTCTAGGAGGTTTTGTCCGGCAAATGCTTGCATTTCTACAAAGGAAGACAACCTTGGCACAGAATACACTTTTTATCATTAGTTGTAGCAAATGAATTTCTAGGCGTTGATCATCTGCTAAAAAATTTTCTATTATCTGAAGCACCAAATTTTGTGCTTTTGCAAGTTTTCGACGATGTTTCCAATGATACGATTTCACAGATTCCTAGCACTTTGCACTGCCTTTCTACAAAGGTTCTCAAATCTTTAAATGTAAGAATTTCCCCATTATTTTCAAACTTTTTAAAGTTTCGTTATATAATTTCTTAGATAAGTCTAGAGAGCAAAATTCCACAAACCAGTTTCTAATTTTTTCAATACAGACAAATTTTCATCAATACAATTTATCAAACTCCTTAATTGTGTATGCGAATTAACTGAATTAATTTTCGCTTAATTTTAAGAAGCATTCCAATAAGTAGTGACTAATAATCTTTTAGGCTGAAAACATTTTAGCTAAATGTTAAATGCCTTTTGATACAAATCATTCTCAATTGGAATATGTTTAATTACGTCATCTGCAGTACTTGAATAAATTCTACCCACCAAATACATAAACTTTTGAATAGGTAACACAGCATGAAAGAAAATTTTTCTCGAAAAACGAACAATTTTCAAAGTAGGAAGCACGACATTTCCACTATTTGCAGAAATAAATACCATAATAATGACAGGTTTAGTGTCTTTAGGAAATCCTTTTATACTGAGAAAATTTTATATTACTGTTAAGAGTTTACCCACTTCAACTCTCAAAGAACGATATTCACTTTATCCTACTCAAACAAAGCAGTCTGACACAAAAATTTGCTTCTATTTCTATCGCAGACTCCAACCAAACATCAACATACAACAATTAATTTCCCATTTTTCAACTTTGCACAGCTTATCGAAAATATTATTTGACCTACTCGAAACTGTCTTTGCTTCACGAATAAGCATTTCTACTGTAATACCTATTTTAAATAGACACCAATAAAAACCATTTCCAAGTAATACAAAATAAATTAATTACGTTTACAATCCAAAATGACGAATTACCTTTATTTCCAAATACTCTGTATATAGATACTCTTGTAAAAAATGTGACTAGTGACTGTAATACTACTAACCAACAAATAAAGTGAGGTCCTACAAGTTTGTAGTACCCAAGAAATACAATCTGTCCTAATTAAACGAAATTCGAATAATTAATGTGTTCCCAATTAACTTTAAAAATAATTACTCAACAAACAAAAACGACAAAACATGAATTTGTCAGAAATGTGATGAAATCTCATTTGGTATACAATAGCTAAACTTATTTATTCCCGATACAAGCAAAAACTCAATGATTCTATATTTAAAATTTTTAAATACAAATATGAGGAGTTGAAAGTGACTCTTTTTTAAGTGTAAACAAAGAATAATGGGATTTTTAATGTTAGGACATTGACACGAGAATGGAATTACATTAAAATAAATGTTCATCATCCACCAAGAAGCGACCAAATGTTAATACTGTTAAGATTGTCGTTAAATTATAGCATAAAATTAATATACCTTGTAGTATCCTAAGATATGTGAAGTAAGCACTGATTCGACAAACAATGTTTAATGGACCGTAGATTTATAATTTGCACGAATATACCAATATTGTAGGAACACGTGTAAATTCCCTATATTTATGTGGCACCATGCAACAATTTGTTTAGTACACAAAAAATTGTTTACGTATCACATAGCACGAGTCCGTTTTCGGTTTACATAGAAAATTTCAACAACGAACTCTTGGGAATGCAATTTTTAAAGATATATATTCAGGAAATATACTTGCCAGAAACGATACAAGACCCCATGCAAACCACATTTAATTGTTAATAAAAGGATCGACCAAATACAGAAAACCTGAAACCAATATCCAAAAGAGCGAGTATAAGGAATTATGTTTAAGAAGGACACACTGCATAAATTCTTGTAAATTTTTCAGTTTTTAATTTAATTAAATGTGCTTAAAAATCTATGATGAGCAGTGGGATCATTTAGATTTTTAAAATTAGGTTAACTGCAGTTTGCAGCATATTTTCAGTACATTAGCAACTAGCTTTTAAAATAACCAAAGCCTTTTATTGTTCCTTAATCGTATAAGTTATTATAAATGTAAGACAAATAATTACCTCTCGTTTTTCAGAACAATGTGCATTTACAACCCTCAATATGAGCAATTCTATAAAACCTAACCAACTGTCTAGCATATCAGTGCTCTGGAATATTTCAGTAAAAACTTGCAAAACTATAACATGCGTATTCCAATCTGCATCTGGCACTAAATTATCGATTAACACTCTTAAGAATTTTCTAAAACATCAAAAATTCTTTAATTTGCCAAATAGTTAATTACATACTTAAAATTTTTAATAACAGTCTCTGTATGCCCTCCTTTGATTATTGATGCCAACTGCGTCAATAATTTGTGTTTTTCGCTAAGATGTGTGGGATTATCCACTAGACAGACTTCCAGGATTTTATTTACAAGCTCTTCTTCATTAATCTCTTCTATCAAAATAGTGTTAGCTATAATAATAATAATAAAATAATAATATAAACCTATTGTACCATATCCATTAGAATCTGTATCTATTCCATTGATTGTATATGGTAAAGATCGTGAACCAGATCGACTAGAATAACTTTTTATTGTGAGCTCTTCCATTCTTTCTTCTAAAGCAGCAACATCATTTTTAATATCGTTTCCAACTGACATTTGAGAAATGCCTGAATCTTGAGATGTCGTGTCGCGATCTCTATCCAATTTTAAGCCTAAACATATATATGGCATGTAATCAACATTGAAGTAAAGAGAATATCCTTACCTAAAGTTTCATAGCTATAATTTTGAATTTCTGCTGTAGTTTTTCGCAGGCTTTTATAAATTTCTTCTTTATTAAAATCAGCAACTCTCGAAGATGCAATCGTTGGTGATAATGCTTTAGGACTACTTCCAAGTAGAGGACTACTGGGCTCACTACCAGTTGTACTTTTCCTTAAATGATTATGCACTATAGTTGATGCAATTTCTTGCTGTTCTTTTGGCAATTCTGCTAATAACATGGTAACCTGTGATGTGTTACAATTCCATAAAGCAACTATACAAACTTTTGCTGCTTGCCTAATTTCAATAGACTTAAAATCCTGAGCATAATTAATAATTTTTAACAAAGCTTGTGATGTGGGAGGCTTTGTAACAAATTGACTGGGTTCACAAATATGACACAAAGAAGTTAAAAATGTTAAAACTGCCACTTTCACTTTACTATTAGGTGTTTGTGTTGTATCAACTAAAAACCTATAGACACATGAAAATAATAACTGAATAGGAAAGTTTCTTTTTGTTGACTCCAAAGTATTTAATAATTTTGTGTAGGTAGAACTTAGTAAGTCTGTTCCTATTTTAAGAAAAATCCGTTGTAATAAAACATATAGCCAATCATGAAGTTCACTTTTGTGACACCTAATTAATTCATTTAATGTATCCAGAAAAACTGACACACCTTTAGTGTGCGAGTCCATAAACATTCTTGTAAAAATATCTGTAATCGTCTTCAGTTCACTAGATGATAAAGTATTTCCAGAAGTAAGGTAAAAACGTAACGAAACCAAACCATCCTTTCTTTCTTGCCAATTTGTACTCGAACACATACAGATGATTTCACCAATATCCTGAAAAGTAAATAATATATGAGAAAAAGCTTGTACAGAAAATAATGCCATTAGTAGATGATTATTGTAAGTAATATTTCAGAAATTAATTTGTTGTCATATTGAATTATGAAATACAATAAGTGTAGTGACTAGGGATAAATCTAGAACACTCATAAGAAACTCCATTCCAAAAAGATTCGTGGGCACATGATGAAAATTTGTCCTTTATTATTAGTTAAGAAGTTTGATCACTTGAAAATATTTTGACAGCACACCAAACGCTATGCAAAATAATTCTCCACGATAAATCAATATTTAATTTGAGTTTGTTTACCAAATAATAGTCCAGTTACAAATATGTGTAAACTTTATATGAAACAGATGACTAATAAAAAAATGACAAAGTTAAAACAGTATTTATATGTAAATGAATTCGACAATATAAAATAAATGTGTAGTAGTTGCTACGAGGATAGGTCGTATAATGGTCTGTTGTTACAAATCAAGTGGATTTATATAAAAATTCAAAAATTATAACTGCTTCTTTTATCTACACTGAACCGACAGAAGTCGTAAACATTGTAAATACATATTGTCTGAGAGGACAGACCTGTATCAGAGGTTAGGGACATGTTACTGCATGAACACAAGACACAGTCCTTTAAAATGCAATGTAGGTATGAATGAATACAGTAATTAGAGTTACATATTGTTAGTGATAGAAGATTATAGTTTATTGGAAATAATATTTTGACTATGACCAATATGTCACTAGGGTGGAAATGGAATATTCAAATGAAAAGTACATATAAATTTGAACTTGATTCTTGCATAATAATTACAAAATTGTAAAAGAAATGTTTACTCCAAAATAAATTGCTTGAATTTTCACACAAATTTATACAAAGTAATAGCGATGGTTTTCAACCTAAAAACAATAATAAGTAAAAATTCATTAATAATGAGTACACAGTACACAGTACACCCAAGTACACAGCGTACCTAAATTATAATAAAATGATGGCATTCTCTGGGGTAAAAGATTCCGGAGTTAAAATAGTCCCCCATTCGGATCTCCGGGAGGGGACTACTTCGGAGGATGCGATCGGAAAGTTAAAAATAAGAGTCGGGAACATTCTGCGAGTCGGAGCGTGGAATGTTAGAAGTATGAAGCAAGTAGGTAAGCTAGAGAACCTAAAAATCGAAATGAATAGGTTATCACTAGACATAGTAGGGATCAGCGAGTTCGGTGGCCAGAGGCGGAGATTTTGGAGTGGAGACTTCAGGGTAATTCATACAGGAGCAGAGGACGGAAATTTGGGTGTGGGGATAGTTATGCGGAAAAAGATAGGACACTGTGTGGAAAATTACTTACAAAAGAAGCGAAGAGTACTCATGGTTAGATTAGAATCTAAACCGGTAAACACAGTAATAATACAAGTATACATGCCCACCTCTAGCTACAGTGACGAAGAGGTAGAAGCCATCTACAAAGATATCGAAGACATATTAAGATACGTAAAGGACATGAAAATTTAATAATTACGGGGATTTTAATGCTGTGGTAGGTGAGGGTAGGGAAGGAGCGGTAGTAGGTTTATTTGGTTTAGGCACGAAAGCGACAGGGAAATAGGCTGGTAGAATTTTGCGACAAGAACAATTTAATCATCACAAACACATTATTTCAACATCATGCTAGAAGGCGATATCGTGGAAGATGCCAGGAGATATAGGACGATATCAAATAGATTACATTCTTGTTAGACAACGGTTTAGGAATCAAGTAAAAGACTGTAGAAGCTACCCAGAAGCAGATATAGATACTGACCACAACATCGTAATTATGAAGGCCGCACTTAAATTTAAAAATCTGAAAAGAGGAATGGAAAAAGGCACTTGGACTTAGAGAAACTAAAAGACAAAGATATTCAAGTAAGATTCGAAAAAATCAAATGAATTGCTGAATGATATCGAAAATATCTGAAACTAAGGAAGTAGAAACAGAATGGAATAACATTAAATCCAGCCTAGACATGGCGCCAGAGATATTTTGGGGTATACACAAAAGAAAATAAGAAACCATGGATAACAAAGGATATCGTGAATTTAATAGAAGAAAGACGAAAATACAAAAATAAATCAGGACGAAACAGGAAAACAGAGATACAAAGCCATAAAATGGGAAATTATTCGAAAATGCAGGAAAGCTAAAGAACAATGGATTGATGAAAAGTGCAAAGAAGTACAAACTAAGATGGAAATAGGAAAGACAGACGAAGCATACAAATTAATTAGAATGAATTTTAGGGATATAAAACCGTATAGCAAAAATATAAGGGACGCACAAGGAAAGCGTCATTATAGAAAACGTAGACAAAGTGAGTAGATGGCAAGAATATATAGGAATTTATATGCAGGAGAGGAACTAACTGCATTAGAACAGGAATCAGACATTGAAAATGATGACTTGGGATATCCTATACTTGAGACGAGTTTGAATTAGCATTAAAGAGTCTGAAAAATGGTAAGGCGCCGGGTACAGATAAGGTGCAAGCAGAAACTCTAAAAGCCGCTGGACAAGCAGTAACAGAACGTCTCTTCCAACTTGTAAGCTATATGTATGAGACAGGCGAGATACCCAAAGATTTCAACGTAGCATCATAGTAACTATACCAAAAAGAAAGGCGCGGATAGATGTGAAAATTTTGAACAATAAGTTTGACAGCACACGTGTCAAAAATATTAACTAGAATTGTGCAAAGACGAATGGAAAAACGAGCTGAAGAAATACTAGGAGAACACCAATTTGGGTTTAGGCGAAACAGGGGAACACGGGAGGCTATTTTAGCTCTGAGAGTGATAATGGAAAACAATAGAAAAAGGGAAAGCATGTATATAGGGTTTGTAGA
Source organism: Platerodrilus igneus (assembly GCA_036346225.1). Taxonomy (NCBI): domain Eukaryota; kingdom Metazoa; phylum Arthropoda; class Insecta; order Coleoptera; family Lycidae; genus Platerodrilus; species Platerodrilus igneus. Next base: position 1,107,060 of record JARFIW010001151.1, on the reverse strand, counting down.
TCTGGAAAAAGCATTCGACAATGTAAATTGGAAAAAATGTTTGAAATACTCAAAAGGATTGGAATGAGTTATAGGGATAGACGAATAGTACATAGCTTATACAAAGAGCAGACAGCAGTAATAGAATTAGAGCAGGAACGCACAGAAGTAAACATTAGGAAAGGGGTGAGACAGGGATGTGCCCTATCCCCATTGATTTTAACTTGTACATAGAAGAGGCAATGAATACTGTCAAATGCAGAAAGACATTTGGAATTACTATGCAGGGACAAAAATTGATATGCTTAGATTTGCAGATGATATAGCGGTATTAGCATCTAGCAAGGAAGAGTTAGAAGCGGCTCTTAATGAAATGGAAACGGTTCTAACAGAGAGATACTGGTATGAAAATTAACAAAACTAAAACTAAAGTTCTAGTTTGCAAAGGTGGGAAAATAAATCAAAAACAAGAATACAAGTATTTAACACGAACTTACAAGAGGTTAAGGATTTCTGCTACCTAGGAAGCCAAATAACGCAAGATGGGAAAAGCACAAAGATATAAAACAAAGATTAGCACAAGGTCGTGCTACATTTAACAAGAAAAGCAACTATTGTGCTCAAAGACCACAAACATAGAAACAAGGAAAAGATTGCTTAAAACATATGTGTGGAGCACAGCACTGTATGGCTGTGAAGCCTGGACAGTAGGAGAAGCGGACAAGAAAAAGGTAGAAGCCTTTGAAATGTGGTGTTACAGGCGTATGATGAAGATATCATGGACAGACAAAGTTAAGAACGAAGAGGTACTAAAAATGGTAGGGGAAGAAAGAAATATGTGGAAAACGGTAAAAATAGGAGAGATAGGATGATAGGCCACATACTACGGCATGAGGGAATAGTCGGAATATTTTAGAAGCAGAGATAGGAAAAAGAGAAGAAGAGGCAGACCTAGATTAGACTACTGCACACAGATAGTAAAAGATGTAGGCTGTAGAGGTTTCAGGGAGATGTGTAGGCTAGCCCAGAATAGAAATCAATGGAGTACGCATCCAACCAATCCCACGATGGATAAACTAATGACGAAAAGATAACTGTGCGTAAACATGATGATTATTATAAGTAACTACAAGAATTGGTTGGGCAATATTCTCGAATAATGTTAAGTGTGTGAAAGGATTTACTAGAAAACCATTATTTCGGCAAATGTCTAAGTGTTGGGGATCTTGGTAGCCACAGGTTGCTTAACCTCCTTCACTGAATCTCGGTAAAATAGGGTATAAAATTAGAAAACAATAGAAAGGAACGAGCTGAATACACATACTCCTGAAAAGAAGAAAAGAAGAAAACCACCAAAACGCAAAATCAAAGAAGCTGCCTATATAACCCTACATAAAAATAACTGCGTTGCAAACGAATCCGTGACTTTCAGTAAACAATGGATTCCATTACTAAAAGAAATAACAAAAGAAATAACAAATGAAAATCAAATGCCCACAATATCTAGGTAGCATTGCAAGTTTTTCCTGGGTTTTCCTTGCAATATTAACATGAAATACACCCTACATACATGATTTCTATTTATACATAAAATAACTAATTACATAAAAATAAGCATATTAACAATCCTTGTAAAACAGCATTGGTATCTGACAAGTATAAATCCACAATAAGGTTACCTCAAAACCATATACAATCTCCGTTGAACAGTATTGGTATCTGACAAGTGTAAACCCGCCATAGGGTCGCCTCAGATCCATATACAATCTTCATAGAACAACATTGGTATCTGACAAGTGTAAACCCGCCATAGGGTCGCCTCAGATCCATATACAATCTTCATAGAACAACATTGGTATCTGACAGGTGTAAACCCGCCATAGGGTCGCCTCAGATCCATATACAATCTTCATAGAACAACATTGGTATCTGACAAGTGTAAACCCGCCATAGAGTCGCCTCGGAACCATGTTAAAATCTACCAAAGAGGTAACTTAAATCATAATGAATTTTCCCCTCAAAATAAATATAAAAAAAACGACTACTTAAGCCTTTCAATAATGCAATCGCACACTTCTTTAATAACCATCCTCTCAATTGTATAAATAGAAACATGTTAAAAATGTTGGCTGAAATGCAGACACAAAACGGTAGCAGTCTTTTGAAATGCTCCAGATGTATGAGGACGATAGCATGGACAGACAAAGATAATAACAAATAAGTTACAGAAATAGTATGGGAACAAGGATATCTGGGGAAAAAGAGAAATAGTAGGGCGGAATACGTTCTAAGGCATTTTTGGGGAATAGTATGTGATATATTACAAGCAGAGATAGGAAAAAAGAGGTAGATGTAGACCTAGATCAGACAGTTATAGATGCAAACTGTGCATATTTCAGGGAAATCTGTAGGTTAGTTCAGAATAGGGAACAATGATGGTACGCGTCTAACCAGTTCTAGGACTGAAGACCTAATGATGATGAATGAGTTTTAAAAAATACTCAAACTATTCTAAACTTATAAAATTATTAATGTATGTACATAATGGGAAAACCACATGAAAAATTTATATGGAAAATAAACTAATCCTAAGCATGCTTTTGCACCAACACCTCTTACACATAGAGAATCAGTACTACAGATGTTAGTTTGGGTTATCATTAAATATATGTACATTATAGTTGGTTCGTCCAATTATAAATAAAAATTTAGCAGCAAGTAATGCATTTAAAATGCGAGATGGAAAAAATTTTATTTATGGAGTCAATCTTTTACTTCAATTTTATAAAACACTAAATAAAGGCAGTCATAATAATTACATTTATGTATAATAAGTTTCAGCCTCAAACAAGTAGTTTGAGGAGTCTCCGACTGGCCCACCAAGCAGCAGGGCATTTGAATGGTAAATGCGTCCCCCTAAACAAAACACACACACACACTACGATGCATGCATGTATGCACATGCATGCACGTCCACACACATACATACATACACATGCATGCATGCCCATGCATAAATACAGTGCGTGCCTATGCGCATCTCCGTGTACCAAAGCCCACGTGCATGCCGACACATGCACGCACACAAGAACGAATGCACACACATGTGCATATACACACCATGCACACACACACATGCATGTATGCATGCGCACACATCGTTTTCGTTGTATATAATATTAATCTGTGCAAACGCATTAATCAACCTGAAACCTGCCGCCTTCTACTTATGCATCTCACGATGCACTTATATAATACCTATATGATAGGCTTCTAAATTCAAAACGTGTCACGACTGTCATGTGTAAGTAGAACATAGCACACAGAGGCATGAGACCACTGTATATTAATGTTTGTTTAGTTTACACTGCTCGCTGTGGCTCTGTCACGTTGTAAAATTCAGACTGGCTTGATCTGCTTGATTGAGGTTGAAATAATACAGTAAGTATTGCTACTGCTATGCAGAAAATTCTATATTCATTAACTTTGTTTTCTGTGTGAAGCAGAGATATTTTTAGGTTTAAATATTAGTGTAGCTGTGATAAACGCAAAAGGTAGGTGATAGGTTTAATTTTTAAGTAATAGTATTTAGTAACCTTTGGTAATAGTATTAGATTTTTGGTTGTGTTATTACTTATTAAGTAAAATTCAGAGCAATACCTATTCATATTTAATTTAATGTTTGTTTACATGTTCATTAATAATTTTTGTTATTATGCCATTACCTGTTGTGTACCTTTTGCAAACAAAAGTAATTAGGTAATTTCTTTTCAATTTCAGACCGTCAGTTTGCCTAGCAGCTTAAACAAAAAAATGTTTGCATGTATTTTAGATGGAGATGTCCAGCAGAGAAGAAGAGGGAGAAGAGCATCCTAAAAAAGCAATCTGCTCTAGGTGCACGAAAAGAAAACTCAAAGAAAAAAGTTTGGAAGCTGCAACAATATCCTCTAGAAAGATCACCTCATTCTTTGAATACAGGGAGCCTACAAGTGAACACATAATTGCAGATAATAGCACAATAACGACGTACAAAGGTAACCATAGTCAAGACTCGTAGTCGGCCCCAGATTTATCAACCAAACTTACGAAGTAAGTTAGGTTAATAAGATCGCTACGTTGCCGTCGTCGCCGCCGTCGTCCGTTGCACGTTTTTTTCGTTTTACAAACATTTGATATATGGATCTTGTTCAGTTTTTTACGATGATTAAGAATATGCTAGCTAATTTTCGATATCTTATCTAGTTTTCGAGTAATTCGACTTTAAAGTCGAAATTTTGGTTATATAAAACTTCAATATAACAAAATATAAATATTATTTTTAGGTTAATATCGACCTCCTGAGCATATTTTTCCATAGCATCAATACTCTATGTCGATTGGTTTTCGAGTTATTCGACTTTGAAAAATATGTTCAAAAAATTTTATAAAATTGTTACGATATAAAAAATAAACTTGTGTGAATTTCTATTACATAATGGCTTTAAGTTTGGTTGTATGGCGTACATGCGGCATAGATTTTTTTCTCCATAATATCACAAAATACTTCTACTCTGACGTTGATTCAAATTGGGAATCTGATTCGCCACAAAGTAAATGTAAAAAGAAAGAATTTATAGACATTTTGATTGAGACAAACCATGCAATATTATTTTTCGTCCTCCACTCGTGCACCGACACAAGAATTTGAATTTAGTTAAAAAAAATCCAAGCCAGCCAACTTATTCTGATTATCCTAAACTGACTTTTAATCCAAAATTGTACTAGCAAAAAGTACCCAACATAGAACTCATTAGAAACTGGCTGTGTTATTCCTTAGAATTAAATAAATTATTATGTTCTATTTGTATGGCTTGTAGTAATGTCAAAAATAGACAAACATTTAGTTTGAAAGGAATGAGTGATTTTAGATATTCAACTCAACGTGTTAAAGAACACGAAGAATCGCTTGATCACACAATCTGTGCAAACCTACTTTAGGGCAGTAAGCAGCCAAAATATTGAGGCAAAAATTAATGTTGATCTAGCTAATCAGAGAAAAAATGATATAATAAGCAACAGAGAAATCATAAAAAGGATTATCGCTATAATTCTGTTTATTTCAAAGCAACAACTTGCATATCAAGGTAAAGAAGAAAGTAGCAGCCCATTAAATACTATGGATTTCCAAATCAATCGTGGTAACTTTCCTGAACCATGTCTGTTGCTAACAAAATATGAGAATATCATGAATGCTCATATCAACAAGATTTTCTTTCAAAAGCAGGATAGCAAACAAGGTCAAGGCTCCCATTTAAGTTTTCTTTGTAACACATTTATTAATAAGATCATTCTCATTTTGGTGAGTTTTTTAAAAGAGAAAATATATTATGCAATTCAAAAGACAAAAAAGTTTAGCATGTAAATTGATTTGAATCAGGATATAAGGATAAGAGAACAATAAGTTATTATTGCAAGGTATGCTTATGAGGGGAAAGTAAATGAACGTTTATTATCTTTGATAAACATGAAATAATCATCAGATTCGGCTTTGTACAATATTTTAGATGAAGAACTAAAATCATTAAATTTGAAAACCTCTAATGTTGTGAGCTGTTCTTTTGACTGTTCTGCAAACATGTCTGGGCAATGCAACAGATTTCAGGTGCATATCAAAAACAGCTACAATTATTCAGAATACACTTGGTACTACATAACCAACTGCTTAGTTAAATGTAAAATTTATTTGGTCTACTCAATTACATTGCAGTTTTTTCCCAAAGTCTTATAAGTGTGATTCAATGTGGAAGGAACACCAAGGTAACAAATACAGAACCTTAAAATTTTTTTCGAAATTAAAATTAAAATTAAATCGTCTTAGATGCCATTTAGGGCAAGCGTTGGTAGAAGTTTTTATAATTCTAAGTTTAGAAGCAGATTTGTCTGAAAATTTGGATTATGACCATATCATTGATAAAATCTACGCCATTACTAAAAGAAAGGCTTCTTATCTAAGTTTTACTTTTTGTTTCTTTGGTTTTAGAGATATTTGGAGGTTCAATAACTTTATTTTTTAGATGGATTGTATATATGTATTAATGTTTGACAAGCCAATAAACATCATAAAGTTTTGTTAGAAAAATAATTTTTGCTTTTTATTTGTTTTGCTTTAATGAGTAAAATTACATTTATTACGCTCAACCCTACCAGTAATCACCCGGGCAAGTAAATAAAGTTTTAAAACACCCCAACATTTACATGGGCGTTACCCTCAGGGACGGTCCTCTGTCGTTGTCCTGTTGTGGATTGTTGCTCTTGCTCGTGGTGCCTCGCTAAAGGATACACTAAGGATAGGAGTAAAAGGGTAGGAACGGAAACAGGCACGACATCACCACTCCGTAGACGTTGCAATAATTGTTACTCCACAGAAGTCGGTACAGTAATTGTCGAGCTAAGCAACGTTCCTCGCTTTAAACGTCTCTCCCCTCCAACCAAGATTGACGCACTTTCACTTATGTTCATGGGAAAGTGAACTTCTTCTCACACACAAAAACCTTATGTCAGCGTGTACAATCACAAGGATCAGCTAATGACATCAAGACCTGTGTCAAAACTTATAATCCAGGGGTTTCACAGTGGCAATAAAAATTGCCGTATTCAGCGGGAATTTTTTCAGAATTTTAAATAAAGCTCCTATCTTTAAATTAATAAACCTAATTTTTAGTTTTACACAATAAAGCATAATGCATTACATCGCATAGTTGATTTTCATAAATCATAAAAATCAGTAAAAAATTGAATTTTGCCTGGAAGGAGGAGAGTGTATCATTTCGTATTTATGGGCCACATTGAGGTCTCTGTCCAGTAAGCCTTTATGGTAACAGTCCGACGCTGGGTTTGATATGATACACTTAGGTATAGTGTTTGGAAAACTACAATACACAGATTTTATAATGAAAAGAAATAATCACAGAAAATTAAGAAAAAAACTATTTCGATCCTTAATACAAAGGCAAAGTGAAGAATCTTGAGTCTGAATAAGAAAACATTACATTTGTTTTTCCAATGCTCCACCCAAAGGTACTACATTGGCCAGAAAGGGAGTTTTTTTTTACCTGGAAAATTTGGATTTTTGCCGAACCCTTGCTGTTCCAAGAAAGGGATCTTTAACGTGCAAGACAACACTCACACACGGGACCTCCATTTTACCTCTCATCTCAACGAGGGTGTACTTTTGTGAAAAATGCTCACTTAACATTTTTCAAGCGGACTGTGTCAGGATTTGAACCAGGGACCTTGGGCATAGTAGTCAAACACATACGAACTTTGCCACAGAGCCGCCTTGAATAAGAACACAGCACATTGTGAGGATCCTGCAATAACTTATTAATACAAAGGAAAAGTGAAGAATCCTGAGCCTGGATAAGAAAACAGCACATGTGGAGATTCTGCAAGAAATGACTGTTTAAAAAAAAAAGCATTAAATACTTAATATGATTCGGGTATGTGGAAGAGTTTTCAATATTGGATATTTGAAAATCAAGTGACTGAGTGCAAAAAGTTTTTTTTAGAAAATATGGTGAATAATACAATGGAGCTTATATTGACTTTAAAAATTTAATTAAACCACTTTAATTCACCACTTTGCCAAAAAAAACATTTTAAAACTTTTGAAGGGGCAATTATTCCACAGAAAAAACTGACAGTCAAACAACATAATTCCTATTCTTTTTTAACAGACTTATAAGGATAAAAGGCATGCCAAAAGATGAACTGTTGGAAAAAAATTTTCAAAACGCTTTTGACTCTTGATAGTAATAAAGATTTAGGCGAGTGATTTGTTAATGAATTAATACAGTTATGTCATTTATTGCATACAGATTCTTTTTATGTTAAACTTTTACATTTCATACACCAAATTTAATTCGTCTCTAATATAGTAGTGATTTTTGGAATTATATTTTATAATGTAAAAATCTCTCCTTTTGAGCTACTTATAATAGTAGTGATTTTTGGAATTATACTTTATAATGTAAAAATCTCTCCTTTTGAACTACTTATAATCAAAACGTATTGACCGCCAAGCATGACCAAATCACAATGTAGTCGAGAATGCGAATTTAAAAAGTTATTATTAAGGAATAAGATTTGTGACAATTTTTGGCATTACCAGTTAAGAATCAGATTTAATTTTTTTCCATATTTTTGTTTCACATAATTCTAAAGAATGCTATTTCAGACGCGAAATTTTCTAAAATATTTGCAAATTTTTTCTATTTGAAAAATAAGTTGTTTTTTTTAATCTAACAATACAGAAATTATTATTATCATCCATGTTAGTAGAGTTTAATTCGTCATGGTCATCATCAGATTCGACATTTTCAGAGTCATGACTTGAATAATCAGCTTTTTTTTTTAGTTATCCTTTAGCTTAGGAACTAATTTATTAAGGTTATTAGTGTACGCTACTTTGATTAAATTAAGGTTAAAGCTGCATTTACGACATACCATGTAATAAATAGCACAGTTGAATAATTATTAATGATTTTTGGTCAAACCTTTTCATAACAGCAGCACCATCATTTGTTGGTCCAACTATGAGCTGCTACAATCAAATGAAAAATGTTTAGCATCTCAGAAACTAGTTCCAAGGTTGACTTAGAATCAAAAGAACTTATTATCGTTGCTAATTCTAAATTAAAATCATTTTCAAAATGGTGTAAATTGATATTCAAATATCTACGATTTTCTTGCTGGTCCATTGATCTAGTTATATAATTTTTTTCCCATATTCTTCATATAATTTAATTCGTTTATAGTTTCATTTTTGATAGCTTGATAAAATGAATAAATGAGATTTATTAGTGGAGAGTTGTTTTGTGGTAAGGAATAGCAAGGCAGCTCCGTAGCTTAGTTGGTTTGCATGTGACTACTAAGCCCAAGGTCATGGGTTCGATTACAGACGTGAACCATTTGAAAAAAGTTACACAAGCATTTTTCACAAAAACACACTTATTTGGATGAGGTAAAATGTAGTTGTCGTATGTGAGTGTTGTTACATATGTTAAAGATACCTAACAGCTTGGAATAGCAAGGGTTCGGCAAAATAAAAAATTTCCCTGTAAAAAATACTCGCTTCTCAGCCAATGTAATATCTTCCAGTGGAACATAGGAAAGTCAAATGTAAGGTAAGGAATAGCCTTGTTGTAATAACTCTCATATGAACTAACTTGCTGTAATGCTATTAATGTATAATTCATCAAATGTAGAAAATTTTAATACACTTTCTTCTAAACTACTCTTTTTCAAAAAGTTAAAGATGCTGTTTTTTGTGAACTCAGGCTGGCATCAGATGATTTTTGTCTCTTATTTTTTTAAATGATTGTAGAGGCTACTTGTGGATGATCTTTTGCAAGATAATGTTTTATTACCGTAATTACAATGTGTCTTTTCTTTTCAAGCTTTTTGAAATAATTCCAAACATTTGATATTTTGGATTAAACATAAAAAAATTTAAATACTTAAAAATCGATATTTTTAACAGTATAAAAATTACAATAATATCAGATAAATAAATACTGCAATCCGTGCCATGAAATATAATAAACAAGGAAACTGGTCTATAATTTTATCAAAATAATCTCAACACACATTTGTTTATGTAGACACAGAAAAAAAACATTTCAATTATACACTCCTGCTGTCTGATAAAGACCAACCCACTGGACTCACCACATGCGCTGATTGGACAGTGCACAATGTGCATAAGTCTAGTCAGTACATCAGGTGCACTACTGCAGTTGCATTCCACTCAGGTAACAGTGTTGCTTGATTTTCTCTGGTATATACAACTTGCTGAGTACTTTTTGCTTACATTAAAATCATTATCGTGGATTAATATGTACGTTCTATGTATAAATCTAAAACTGTTTTTTTTACTGAAAACAAAATAATTTTCGAATTGCATAATTTTTTTAAAAGGTTGCTTTCAAAAGTGGTTTTTAAAAACTGGTAAACCCTAATTATAAACACACACACACATGAATACACATGCACGCATTCAAGCATGAATGCATGCACTCATGCATGCATGCAAGCGTGACACACACACACACACACACACACAAATGCCCACATATGCACATGCCAACATGGGCACACGTGTGCACATAATAAATAAATAGAATATATATTAACTATATTTAAATGGTTTGGGTATGCCTAACATTTTGTATAAAATATAGCAGACCGACCTTTATCGTATCATAGGCTTTTTGCAGTTTCCATTTTTAAAAGACCTTGCACAAACCTAACTGTCTATAATGCTAAACAAATATTACAGTAACACAATTTAAGTTATCTAAAACATACAAGTTAAAAACATGCAGTAATGGAAATTAGTTTGGTGGTAGCTATTAATAGGCAATGAATATGCATAACAGTACTCACCCTGCAGGGTTCCCATAAGTCCCTGCCAGTCAAGCGTTGCTGAGAGCCACTCCAAGAATACGACTAACACAAAATCAAACATTAGCACAAACATGGGCCAAATTCAAGCATAAATGAATGACAAAACTTTAGGCATGCCCTAAATAATTTGTACCATGCATCGGACCAGTTATATAGTATTTAAAAGTGTTCAACCACATACAATAAAAACAAAAAATATAAGATATACTTAAAATCTAGCTAACTACAAATAAAATTTCAGCACCAAGTTTATAATATAAAATATTTAATTAAAATCTGCATACTGCCTAGCAACGGTTACTTATAAAAATAACCCACTGGCACAATAAAGTGTAGCATCTTAAAAACCTAAAGAGAAAATTGTACTGAGATATACATATCATACAATTCAAAGATTTAGTACTCTCTCAAATGGAACACTTGATATTTTATTTTAAATATTAATATTGCCCTCACTGACAATTACATGTAGTAGATTATAAAAAGCATTTTAGAGAGCCAAACTCCGTTTAATTAGAAAATCATAAATTCAATGCCATGTATATCACAAAACACAGAAAATAATTATTGTATTATGCACATAGCTGTTTAATTTTGGTACATAAATTACAAGGACGAATCAATAAGTGACTCAAAAATTATTTAGCAAAAAGCGTAATAAGTAACACAAAAAAAATATGTATAGTATTTTTCAATACAACCACAACTTTATCAATACATTTCTCTCATCATTGCATAAATTTACAAGTGATGTAAACTAAATGTAACTGTCACTCTCTCGCTTCAGGAAAACTCCTAGAGACAGAAGAGTAATTACTGAGCAAAAATGATGCATGTGTTAAAGTCATCTATGTGTGAAGAGCAGAGACATGTTGAAGCTAAAGTCTGTGTTATCTGGTTGGTATTTCAATCTTTGCAACTTATGGTTCTTTACCATGCACATTATCCATCGATTACTAATTGTACCAAACGTGCTTGCAACCTATTTATTTCCCCCTTTTCTATAGTGTTCCACATAGCCCTATCCTCTTGCATGAGTCTTAAATTTTCTTATAACAGCACATTTCGAAGCTTCTGCCTTCTTTCGGTCTTACATACAGTTGAATCAAGTTACACTCTGAACAATAGCTTTCAGAAACCTGCTTTCTATACATTCCATACTATTATTACCTTTTGTTAGTCTCTTCTCTAAATAACACAATTCTGTTTTCAGTAGTTTCATTGCCTGTTTCTAGTCCTTGATTTAATTCTTCTTTTTCATATTCCATATAGTCTTACTCGGCACAATCTCGGACACACAAGTGGATTTTAAAAAACTATAAAAAGAAAATAAGGCAAAATTTTCAGTACCGCATTGCAGCTGGCCTTAATAGTAAAGAAAATGTAGAAAACGTAGAAGAGGAGGGTGGACAATTATTAGACATAAAATTTAGGTGCGCAGCAGAAATAATCTTGATAAAAACAAATGAGTTGACAAAAACCTTGGATAAAAGACGATACGTTCAAGTTGATACATAAAGACTGGAAATATAATAATGTCAAAGATGAGCTAAAAATAATAATGTATAAATAACTTCAAAATACAATAAATAAAAAATCTACGACAAGCAAAAATGATAGATTAAAGAAAGATGTTTGGAAGTTGGAAAACAAATGATTATGGGTAAAGACAAAGCATATAGGAAAGTAAAGGAATGTTTTGGTAAAAGTAAAACATGTGCTAACAATTTAGTAGGCAAGATTTGTATTGTTGTAAAGGTAAATAGGTAGACAGAATATATCGAGAAGTTATATAGAAGATCAAAATTTGAACAAGCATTAAAAAATTTAAATATGGATAAAGCAATAAGAACAGTTGACATTTTTGCCAAATTACAAAACTTTCAGAATAGAACAAAATAGATTTTTCAGACTTCTTGCAAGATATATGAAATGAGAGAAATATCTTCCGATTTTACAAAAAGTGCCTATGATGATACCAAGAAAAAAAATAAAATAAACAGATGCAAAAGTATACAGAAAAATTAGTTTAATGTTGCATACAACAAAGGTTTTAACTCACATTCTTTATGGTAGAACTGAAAGAAAATACGAGGGCAAGCTATGAGAAGACCAATTTTGGTTTTAGAAAGGTGAAATAAAGAAGCATAAACAATCATATTTAACCTTTGCAGATTTAAAAAATCCTTGATAGTGCCAAAGTGATATAAGTTGGCTTTTAAAAGATTATACAGCTCATACACAAAAATTTTTGGGTTAGGTGTTCTGATTTTGGGAAAGGATTGATCACACAGTACATATCCCTTTCAAAATACTACCTCAAACATGATTTTGAACTGCTGAAAAATCTTTAACATAAGATATAGCATATTTATAATGTTTATACTAATTTGAGAAATTAAGTAGTTTACATAATATCCTATTGTTTAAATGTTTCTAAGCGTTCTGCTTAGCTAGAAGAATATATCACGTGATCAATTAGTTATGTATAGTTCCTGTTTAACAACAATTTCATCCGTTTTCTTAATTTAAACGATTGCTTATTCTTCACCATGTAGGTTTTCAATACTACATGTAATTATAATTTAAAATATTGCAATATTTTTATTTTCAAATAGCATCGAAAAGCAAGGTATTTGGTTATAAGAACATTTGTTTTTGGATATATTGCAATCAGCCATGAATGCATTTTCTACAAGGTTGTTTGTAAACACGGGCTTCGATCCATTGAAAGTTTCTGGTTTGCGTATCTTACACCATATTGAAGATAATTATGCATTGGTTTATATTATAATTTTATACGAAAGCTAGGCAACTCTCATTACGCGTCGTGTATAAATCCTTGAATTGGATGTACTTTAATGTTGCTTAGAGCATTTATGACAGGTTCCAATGGATAAGGTAAACATGGTTTCTCCATGATCGATTGTAGCCTCGCTTGCTCAAGTGAAAAAATTGATTTGGGATGAGAGTTAAATTTATTTTTCATTATTGTGCTGGTTCCTTGCTTGGAAAGTTTAAGTTTGGTTGCACGTGTGATCTCGAATGATTTTCTTGTAGTAAGTATGAGCTTCGTTGGTGTAACATTAGCAATATTTTAATTCCTTAAATAAAGAAGAATGAAAATGATTTTTGCTCGATAGAGAATTCCTACTAAAGAGTGTGTATATAACACTTCCGATAAAGTAAAGCTCACACTACCGCAGATCCGACTATTTTTTGTCAAATATATACACTTAACAACAAGTGAACATATTTAATCCACAGCGTATTACTTCGCATCACTACTAGATTTCAGCAATTTCGACTACAAAAAGTTGTTGTACTCCAACAGAACGTCATGTCCAACTGTAAGGCTTGCTGTTTCTTCTCTGCATCGTTCTGTTGACTTGCATCATGATCATCTGAATATGCTTATGGCGTCAACTGTTATTGGTTGAATATTAATTATATAATAAATTCTGCATTAGCTTACTATACATTTTTTCTATATAAATTTTTTTTAGAGTTACACTATTGTTTTGGTGACACTATGATATAATTTTGTACTACTGCAGCTAAAATACATATCAGCTGCGGTCCACTATTACATTAATTTTTTTAGAGTTATTTTTGAGAAGTTGTGGACAATAAGTAAGTATATAATTATATAAATTGTTTTTTTGAATAAATATTTTGTATATAAAAGATTTTAAGAATTGGATCGAAAACAATCCACTACACATTTCTTTTTAATTTTTGGTTTATGTAAATATAAGAATTGAAGTTAAAAAATTAGTCCGAGGTAATTAAGGAGCGCATTAATTATTTTTGCAAAATTTTTGTACTATGTAAATCCTCTAGGATATATTAGTTAAATATTGTTTTCTTCGTGGGTTAGTTTTCCTTTTTTCTCTAACATGTTTTTTTAATTAAAGGTTTTGTAAATAAAATTCCTTTCTTAAGGTTTTTATTTCTTTGTGACCGACCCCACTCTATGATTTTCTTTGCTAACACTGCATTCTTTGGATTCCTTTTTTGTTACGGTACTCATGCAGGCTATTTTCTTTGCTTACTTTACTTTTCTTTTTTGACCATACGGAATACCATAACAAATGATCACTTTTTATTTTCTAGAATTACATAGCATCACAAAGTCAATTTACCTACCTACAACACTTGTCGGCGACGTGATTCTCTAAAAGTACTAAATTTGCTAATATATATTAACTAGAATATGCTATGTAAAACAACAAATTATTATTTCAAAATAACTACTGTATTAACCTAAATACAACACGTTATTTTTTTACTGATTATTTTCCATTAAAAAATTGACTCGCGACTAGGGAATGGAATGTAACAACTTTTCTTATTCGTATGCTATTCTCTGTCTGACCTACATGTGATGATTCTGTTGAGGCACCAAATGCGCCAAAACTCTAAAAAAGATAGTTAATATGCTTCTACAATTATAAACAAAAAAAGTAATTCCTTGCAAATAAAAAAATTTACTTTCAGTACCCTCCTAATGATATGGTATAGGTATCTTGTTACTTACCCCACATTAATTTTGTTATACATTACTTAATTTTATTGACATGAATGTAGCCTGTGTTATAGTCCATTTCAAAAATAAGTTTAGTGACGTTTATATAGACCAGCGGTTAGCATGTTGCCATACTGTTCACTGTTAATCTGAAATAACAGTGCAAAAAGAGAAATTATTTCTGAAGAGAAGCGTTTTAATATAAAATCAGCATAGAACATTGGTAAAATTTGCAAAAACAACAATTCACAATTTAACAAAGTGCAAATGACAGCAGCACGAATTGATGCAACCCGTAGCATAATGTCTCCTAAAAATTACACATACATAGTTTTGTATTACATTTGCTAACGAAAATTACTGCCTGTGACGTCAATACACTGATTTGTGGAAAGGACTATATTACCTATTATCAAATAGATGCTCGCCTAATTGAATTGAATTTTCTTTGAATTGGTTTATAAAAAAATGAATGAAAAAATTGAAGTTTTTCCTAAATATATTTCAAAAATTTTTTGTATCACATTATATTCGGGGTAATACAGTAATTACAGATCATCCTTGTATCTAGAATCAATTTGATTTATTATCTTTCTTCAAAAAGTTGTCTTCAAGCTTTGAATGTTTTTTCGTCGTTGTCATGACAATATCTCCTATGTGCAATACCACGAACATTTTGGAAAGTTCTAAAACTCGATAAAAACGTTGTAAAAGAGAATTATACAAATTTTATATAAAGCCCTTATTTTATTGAAAGTTTAGCATATACTATCATTACCAATATCAATAAAATATAGTTTGGTAGTATTCAAATAATATAATAACACCATTGATTTTGTATTATAACTTTTACATTCAGGAGAGTTCTGTAAATATAGAGTAATACATAGGACTAATTAAAATAAGTGTACATTGTTGGGTGAAACGTAATAATTGGTGCCTTAACTTATGAGCAGTAATAACACTTATTATTCATTAAATTAAATAACATTCAAGTTATAAAAACAAGACAGAAATAATGCATCATATTAATTACTAAACTAACAAAACAAGATGCTACGTAATTTATACTCAAAAACCGTAACATACTATAGTACTGTCTCATTTTACACAGTTAAAGAATAATTTTAATGTAGTTATTTTTTTCCAGTTTTCTAATTTTTTTGATTGAATGATTTCTAATATCTCATTTTTCAGACATTTTGTATCAAACTTATCTGGATTAAACGGTAAATTGTCATAATAACTGTGGATTCAGAGAGTATTATAGATTTTAGGGATTGAAGATCTTTGTACTTTGATTCATAATTCATAATTTATTACTATAAAGATTCTTTAAACCCTTAAAGCATTTGATTTTTTGCTTTCTGTGTGGTAATGTTATCCAATCTTCTGTAAATTCAGTTTTTACAAAAATGACACTATTGCGTAAGTATTTACTTTGCAAATGTCTGATACAGACTTTGACCCTGTTTCATTACCATTGCCATTAATGGCAAAAAGAACTATTTTTCTGTAATCTTAAAAAAATTGTAATACACAACGTTAATGTTGTATGATTTGTCAAGGCACACCAAATAGATGCGAAATATATATTGTGCAATCGAATAGTAGATAAACCTGTTCAACTGTAATATTTTCTTGTCTGCAAGTGTCGAACAAAGCTGTTAATACAATTTTATTCCTGTTTTGACTACAATACCCAAATGATATTTTTACTATGTTTGTGATGGGCTCTTCTAGCTTTAAGATATAGTCCACCAAAACATGATGCAAACTCATTGGGACCTACACGCACATGAACTCAGTGCCAAACATATAAGCAAACATCTCCATCATTTAACTCTCTGTGTAAAATTGTGCGCTGTTGATAATTTTTGTTTGTAATATACAAAGGAGACTATAGTACATGGCGCAACAACTAACTTTGCAAGTATATATTTAACACTTTTTATGGCCAGATGCACTTCTATTTGCCTGGTTCTTTTTCTCTAGCAGATTTTTCTTAAAATGTGGGCCTCAATTTTCTTGCAATGTCCCAATTTGTAACTAATGCAAATACCATACTGATACTTTTGCCTTATGAATGGAAATAAAGATTTCTTCTACAATATTGCAGACAATTGTGTGAATCGTTGGTACAGACCTGATCTCTTTACACGAATCTTCAAAAACTGAGTACATTTGTCACTTTGATCTGATAGATTCCACATAAAGCTTCTTCGGTGACTGCTGACAATAATGGCTAAGAACCTTGGGTAACAAATTTGGACAGATTGTTATGCTTTGCACATCTAACTTTCTTCTTACTGTCGAGAAGATTTATGCTAGAATTAGTGCTGTTCTTACCATAATCAGCTTCGTCACTGGTCATTATTGTCATCCAGATTTTGTCCACTATTTGAAGCAGTCCTCTCCAATTCCCTAGTGAGCTCATAAAAAATTTACAACATACTCTAGATCTTAAATCATCACAATCCAAAAATATATGGTGACCTATGTTTTTTGTAGTTATCACTTTTTCAAATCCTGAGGTTTTCTTCTTCTTCTTCTATTAATATTACTGCTATCGACTAATCCTTTGCTTTAAATCCCCCTCCCCCCCTCCTCCCGACCAGATCTTTATTATTTATGATTTAGTGAAAATAGATCACAGCAAAAACTTATTATAGCACTGTGACAACCTTATCCTTTTTTTTTAATCTTTTTTGGGAATTAAACCACTCATTGTTTTTAAAATCATCTTTATTTACGTTTCGATCCATGACCTAGGATCGTTGTCAAAATAATAAAAACTTCAAGTTTGAAATTTATGACATAAATTGAAGGTGACTTTAATTTATTGATGTTCAAAATATTTGGTTTGAGTACACTAAGCAAAAATTTTTAAAGTTTAAAAGTGTAAACCCGTCTTAGGGTTGCCTGAGAACCATATACAATCTTCATAGAACAACATTGGTATCTGACAAGTGTAAACCCGCCATAGGGTCGCCTCAGAACCATGTTAAAATCTACCAAAGAGGTAGCCTAAATTGTAATGATTTTTTTCCCCCTCAAAATAAATATAAAAAACGACTGCTTAAGCCTTACGGTAACACAATCGCACACTTCTTTAATACCATCCTCTCAATTGTATAAATAGAAACATGTTAAAAAATGTTTTCCAATCCACAAATTATTGAATTTATATAAAATTCACCAATAAAAATTAATCAGCTGATTTCACTTTAAGCGTATTGGCTACCTAAAAAAAGTCGGTCCCAGGCCGTAACACAAATTGAAGGCAATCATTCTTTTAAACTTTAAAAATTTTTGCTTAGTGTACTCAAACCAAATATTTTGAACATCAATAAATCAAAGCCACCTTCAATTTATGTCATAAATGTCAAACTTGAAGTTTTTATTATTTTGACAACGCTCCTAGGTCATGGATCGAAACGTAAATAAAGATGATTTTAAAAACTATGAGTGGTTTAATTCCCAAAAAAGATTAAGAAGAATGCTTAACAAACCACGACAAACATACAGGAAGTACTTATACTTTTTACTTTAAACCCCATGTATGATTGACCTGCAACTTTCTTTTACTCTTTAACATTCGCAAATTCCTCATCTGCACCATTATTGGTTTCATCTGCATTTTCGATAGCAACACTTTTAATAGTTTCGCTCATATTAAGCGTCATTTTCATTTTGTTCAGCAACTGTTCGTCATCTTTAATTTCCTCATGCTTATCTGGATTTTCATTTTAAATTCTTATTTCATTTTCCAGGCATAGATTCCTCTTCACTGTTTATAATTGTATCATTTCTATCCCAATGATATAAGCGTTGTGATTCATTATAATTTACTTAATTTTGTATCATTTGATTTGATTCAATCAATTCAGGCATTGCAAATAATTCTAAAACACTAGATAATTTATTGTCGCTAATGTCTTTCCTCTATTTTCAAAAGAACTGCGGCATCCTCAACATGTTTATCTCCAACACAAAGTTGTTATCTGGGAACCGATGTGCTCCTAAAATTGAAAATAACCCACTTCAAAGGGTATTATCCGAACATGATTATCCTTGTTCGATAACCTTATAATCAAAGATAATGACCTACTAAAGTGACGTTGATTGTTTGGATGTTAAGTATAAAGTTTTCTAAAAAAAAAAAAATTGATCTTTCTTTCATAACATAATTCGAAACATATTCGATAAACTTCGAACACATGATTACGAGTGCAAAAAGAAAATACCTCATGTAATTTTTTTCTATATAATCTGTACGTACAATCAACTTACTGATAGTGGTACTAGAATCAGAAACATGGACTTTTTATTTATTTGAGTCAGCCAAATCTACCTATGAAGTCTTCATGCCGTAAATGAAACAACCGAGGCAACAACATAATACATTATTAATCAAAACCAATGGATCATAAATTGTACTAATTTAGAATGAAATTAAGACGATGACATCATTGCTATTCTTTAAAAACCGACAATGAATTTAACTAACTTTGAGTATGAACCATATCTGATAACATAATTTTACCTTAGATCAAAATTGTAGTAACCTAAAAATTATATTTCTTAAAGGAAATTACCTAACACTTTTGGTGAGATTTACTAATAGAGGAACTAAATTATACGGATTTCAAAGTAACGTCATATCTGTTATAGCAAAACAAGTTGCAAATTTACTGTTCAAAGTATTCAAGTTACCTTGCAAAGATTTTTCATACCTTGTTAATTAGCTTCCTTGAAGTTTTGTTGGGTTACCTTCACCAACCTCTGACATAGTTTATTCATTATCTTGAGTCACAGGGGTCTTCTAAACAAAACAAGAGAAAATTGTACGTGAAAGTTGATGCCCAAACAAGTTTTATAATATAACCAGAAATGAATAATGTTTGCAAGAAAATTATCTGGTCAAGTTAAGTTTAGTGCTTAATAAAACAGATTAAACCAAAACACTATCTAAGTGTTTTTAACACTATTTTATAACATCCAGAAATTAAAATAATGCACTAACAATATAAATTGCTTTTATGTGCATGTTAAAAATTAAAATGGGTTTTAGATATCTTACAAACGCATAGTATAGAATTGTGTTGGGATAAATTTAATTTATTATACTGTTATTCATCGGAGCTAAAGTATTTATCCTTATCAGTACCACTTACCTTCCACCTTCATTTTCAACTAGCAATGCTTTTACTGTCTGCAGTTACGCCACTGATAAACACACTCATGCTGCTTTTTAACTATAAGCAGAGTACCGGCATTAATTAGAAGCTAGTACTTAATGTGCAGTTGAACTGTACATAAATACTACACCTGTGCTTATTTGATGAGTGCACATAGGCATTTAGTTGATGATGCTATTTTATGCTTGTTTGGAGTTGCCTTGTCAATACTTCGTAATGATAGAAATAACATTTATTTACAAGAAAATATTTACAAATGATTTTGTGTGCATAATTAAATTGAAAATGTCCTTAACTCCCGAACTAAAAGTATTAAGCACTTTAGTTTAGTTGCCAAACGATTTTCTATGTTGAATGTTACGGCTTCATGATATAGCCCACGTCCCGTGTCGTGTAAGTAAAGATGTCCATGATTGTAATCCTGGCCTGGATTACGCTAAATGCAATACAGCACCTTGTGGTAGCGGTTGCAGTCGGATGTCTAGTGGCTGGACACTTGCGTTCAGATGGCTTTCTTAATTGATAGCAATTAAAGCAGTTTGATGGCGGAATGTTCCCAATCCTGGCATGCTTGTTGGCAAGACGTACTCTAAAAGGTGGTTCTGATGCAGTGAAGGATTAGGACGTGAACCAGACAAGTTGTTATGGCGGAATCCTGTCCATAGTGTTATGAGAGTTCACTTCATTTTATCCCCATAAATTTGATGGTCACAATGAGATAAACTAACAGAAAATCCTTACTGTATAAGAAGCTTGGCGACTTTCGTCTTGCACTATTCTCAAGTTCCCTCGAAGAAGTTTGTCGACTTTCTTAAAGAGAGAACAAAAAGAAGTGATTTGCACTAGCATTTGGAGCTCCATCTATACCAATGTTTTATTGCATTGTACATTCGGACGATGCTACTTGAATTTCGAGGGGCATTGGAGGAGTTCATTATTGAATGAGGAGTGTGTTATGCGTGCTTGCTATTTGTTTGCATACTCCTACAATATTCACAGTAGCTTCTATGTAGAACTGAAGCACATAGATGGTATTTTCTTTTGTATACAACACACATAGGAGGTTAAATAATTGAATTTTATTGACTCTATATTTTTGTACATAAGAGGTTTTGTCAGTTAATGGAGCATAGGCAGCAATAACCTAATTACCGACATATTTGACACATAGGAGTTATTGTTCTGACAATGGCATTATGCTGTTATGACATACATTAATCAAACCAAGCATAATTTAAAACGTTATATCTTGTTATGGACAAACTTTAATTATTTATTTCAAAAATTCGATCATTTATCAATTCCACTTATTTTCAATACTAGAAATAAATATACAATAACAAAAGTGAGTGTTACTATTATGCAGATGATAATGCAAATTACTCTACACATCATGCAGTATAAAGATTTAATGGCCACAACTACAATGATTTTTAAAAATGTACGAATCATGCCTTTATAAAAACACAAAACATGTTTCAGTTATCCACAATTCAGTGCTAAAACTTCTTCATGCAAAAAGAAATTGAAAAATGTCTAAATGAATATTTAATATAATTAGTACTTACATCACTTGGCCTTCTACAAGAATCAAATGACTTTTCAGAACATAAGCTAGACGTTTCAGAATCATCTGAATGATTGTCTAAAGTACGCATTCCTTTCCTTGGACTTTGTAGTCTGTGATAGTCACCAGAATCAACTTGAGCATATTGCTACAATAAAAAAATTTTACAATATAAATGAAAACAATTTTCTTTTAAAAATACACTAGCAATTATACACATTAAACAAAATTCTTACTTACAAAGGCATCCGCTAGTGCATTTTCAGCTTCTCTGCTTTGTTGTAAAATCTTTTGTGCCATAACAGGACGGGAAGCAGGACTTAGAGGAGGTCTATCATTATATCCTCTTAAACGGTTAAGACTAGGACATCTTGAAGGACTTGTTTCTCTAGATGTATCTCTGGAACCAGTGGTTGATCGAGGAATGCCAGATGATAGTCTTCGAGGCCGTGGGGAATCATGATCACCTCTATTATACAGATATGGTATCCGTGAACTTGGTGAACCTGAACGACTAGTAGCTGAAAATAAATTTCATTCTGAGAAAGTTAAAATCAAAAACAAAAAGTATAGACATTTAAAATCTATGCTACTGTTACCAGGCGATCTAAATAGCTAAGAAAAATTATTTCTATATTACTGTAGAAGTCATGAAAAGTTTCTTGTGAGTGCAGCTATACTTTATAAAAATACGGAAACATTTTTTAGATTTTTAAACAATTACTTAAGAATGCCATTCAAAAGGTTGATTGTCTTAGGCAGCATTTTTGAATTAAGGTAATTTAGGTTAAATGAATAAAATAATGTTTTGTATCTGGGATATCTGTTTGGAAGGAGTTCTGGATACCCTGTGTGTGGGTGTGTGCATGCACGTGCATGTGTATGTGTGTATGCATGCATGCATGAGTGCATGAATTGATGCATGCATACATATTTGTATGTGTGAGTGCATCTTAGTTTCTATTGCTTTTGCCTGAATGTGCAATAATTATACAAAAACTCTATACTGTAGCACTGTCATTATTTTTAAGAAAGGTAAACTTCATAAAATGCAAATAAAATTCACTATTCTACAATTTTTCTATCTATACAAAGTTTGTATAATTAAGAAAAGTTTTAACGCCATTTGGTACCATTTCTAGTACTAATAGTTTGTAGACAAATTACTATTGAGCAACATAAAAAATTTAATTTCGATTACTTATTTTACAAAGACTAAATTTTGGGTTAAACATGATTGCGTGTCTACAAAAATGCATTGCCAATAGTGACTTTACTATAAAAAAAAGTCAACCTGGGAAAAATATAATTCATTAAAACTTAATGTTGAGCACATTAGTTGATCAGTAAATAAATGTAAGTATCTAACTGATTCACTTAAACCATACAACAGCCATGTGCTCAAGTTAATTGAAATATTTTGAGCGGTAGCTACTTTCAGTTTGGGATAAAAAGTTCATCGTTGTGACATTGCAGCCCCATTTTTCTTTTACAACATTTCAAGTTCAATATGTTAGAAGTTGAAAACAATGAAAAATCTTCAAAATCACCATTATTTAAAAAATCCTTTGTTTTTGTAATATAATCACCGTTTTATAATAGGACCAACCAATTGCCTTTATCGGTTTTGGTAAAAATTATGTCATGAGTATTTACTTTGAATAAAATAGACTGAAGATCTTTGTTAAAGAAACCCAAAGTTTTTTTTGATATTAACATCCTTTACAATGTCCCTGACACAAATACTTCTAACGGTTGCCGAATCTCGTATTTTAGTGTTTCCGATTATAGTTTCTAAGTTAACGGTTAAGTTATCATTGAATTGAAGTGTAAACTTCAATTTAAGATAGACATTTCTTTATCATTAAAATATTAATATTAACATCCTTTACAATGTCCCTGACACAAATACTTCTAACGGTTGCCGAATCTCGTATTTTAGTGTTTCCGATTATAGTTTCTAAGTTAACGGTTAAGTTATCATTGAATTGAAGTGTAAACTTCAATTTAAGATAGACATTTCTTTATCATTAAAAATAACGTTAGATAAATTAAGTAATCTGGAATAGAAATTGAAACTTACTTTTGTAGCGTTGGACTTGATTAGTTGGTATTGAAAATGTTATTCTGTCTGGTACATAGCAGTTTTGCTTTTTGATCAAGTTTTTAAACACATGTCCGAATTCAAACAAGTACATATATAGATTACAAGTTTATGTCACATTTAGTTGAGCACATTGTTAATAATATTCATGATTTTAACTAGTCCCAAAATTTACAGCTATTACATTTTTTAAATAAAACTCGACAAGTAAATTATTTTGAATGGTTGGAAATACATAAGACACAAAACTTCAAGTTCCCATATTTTCAACGAAGTGACCGACTTTATATATATATATATATATATATATATATATATATATATCTTGTCTTTTTGACAAGTCACACTTCTAATTGATTTTTAACTTTCACTACATTTAGGTATTTCTTAAAATGAAATAGTTTTTATTTTATTTGTGTGACATATAGATAGTGTATTTAAGGTCAGTACTTCTTTATCTTTTTAACTTTGTTCCATATGTTTATCTATATTTTTTAGTATATTTGAGAATGAACACATTGGTATTGGAAGCTATAGTCGTTAAATAAAGAATTGCATGATTATTGTATGGGTTTGGTTTAAAGCTCTTTCTACTTTTCAACATAATATTAAAACCCATTGTAAGTATGGACTACAAATACGATATTAAAATTTGTATAGCACTATGAATTCAGTGTATACCAGCACATCTATTGCAATTTAAATCTTTTAAAATAATGTAGAGCATTTAATACTATTAAATAATTATGTACATTTCAATAAAATATATAACATGCAGAAAATTTTACAAATCTTCTATCTCCATAAATTTAACAGAATGTTGCAACTTACACAATTAAGAACAATCTATTTTAGATTGCGGTATGATATCAGATTCATGTTCTGCATCATGTCAATATGAATTATTAATGGGAGAAGCATACCGGCGTTATATTTCTATAATTTCATTAAAATGTTCATACAATTTGTTAAGGCATTATAGTGCGTGAACCTGCAGACCTGTCACAAGAATGACCATACTCAGCCATGTTCAGTAATTTTTGTAACAAATCAACATAATCTTTTTGAAGTTATCATAATCAGTTAACCTTCCAAAGTTCTGTATTTTTGGAATGTAAACCTATTACCATTTTTTTATGTCACAAAAACATCGAAAAGGTGTTTAGAAAACAGTAGAATAATGCACTTACCCTTTAATTGTAAATTACTTTAAAATGGTCCAATTTTTGTAAATAATATTAATTACATACTTTAAGTTATTTGCTTAAAGTAAAATTGTTTAATGTAATAAAATGAGCGTTCTACTAAAAAACAATATTTTTGAAAATTTATTATTAAATTAATACTATAACACTATGCACCTTCGCTATATTGTAATGTTAAATTAAATTTGTGAGTGTATTGAGATTCTAGATTGATTTATAATTACCAAAAAGTGTTAAAATTTACAAATGAAATCTAAGAAACCTGAGAAATGACACCTGATAAACATATGGTTGCTTGACACCAGTTGAATTAAAATTTAACGTAAACAGAATGTATTGTTTAAAATAAAGAAGTTGATAAACAAGCCTGTATGCAAATTTTCTAATTTATTATATAGTTCTCGCAATTTCTATATATACCTGCATCAGTAACATTTGTGATGTCACATCGTGGCGAAGTTGTCACACCCAAAAACCTATTGCCATGTAAGTAATAATGGTAGAAAACTGAGATTGAAAATATTTAATAGTAGGTAAAGAAATATTTGTGATTTTTTAAAAGGACTTTCTATTGACAATATCGATAACTAAAGTCTTAAAATTAATAATAAATGATATTAACCTGTGAATTTTTACTACTGAGCTTATTTTACATATGGTTGCTAGTTTCTATCGATCTAAATTTTGACCAGACACAGAATTATAGCCCTCCATGTGATTTTTGATTTTCCAATGCTCCACCCGAAGGTACTGCATTGGACAGGAAGCGAATTTTTTTTTACGTGAAAAGTTTTGAATATTGCCAAACCCTTGCTGTTCCAAGCAAGGTACGTGACAACACACACACGGGACCTCCATTTTACCTCTCATCCGAACAAGGGTATATTTTGGTGAAAAATGCTCGCCTAACATTTTTCAAGCGGACCGTGGCAGGATTCAAACCCGAGACCTTTGGTGTACGGACTTATAGCCACAGTTATTCAGAGGTTACATAATTGAATTATAAATTAGACTAATTGATTAAACATGGATGAATATAACTGGATGTCAGACTTGGGTAATAAAAATGAAGCAGCCAGTGGCAATATTAGTTGTTGACAAAAGAGTTTTTACTTAGGCAGAACAAGATTGGCTTATTTTAATTAAATAGTCATTGCTCAAGCACAAAGTGGATAGCAAAATGTGAATAAACTATGTTGCATGCATAAACAATTTTTAGTTGAACAAATCGTAAGTAGCGATGCTTATAAATTTTTAACTATGATTTTGCTTATAAAATATTCTTCTAGAAGTTACAGAAGAAATTAAAAGTTTGTAAATTAGCCTTATAACACATGTAGTTATACTTGTTTATTATACATTAAATGATACATCATTCGTGTAAATAATTTCTTTAATTGGATTGAAAATCCACATGACTGTCATCACAATCACCAATGTTAATAATTAGAGGTGCATTGTTCCCTTTATCGAATTTTATCTCATATTCCCACCAATCTTTGATACACTTTTTTTAACATGTTTTATCGAATGTGCTCAAATCTCTGGGGTTATTCTTTCCAACGCTTCCTTCCACATCTGTAAACAATTTCCAATGGACTTCCCACACCTTCAGATATATTGATTGTACTAGGTCTTACTCACGCGCCATACATTCTCAATTGAACTAAATATGTAAAGTAATCTCAATACCTTATGTCTGTATTGTTCGGCAGCAATTTCACTTTAAAACCCTTAGGTGGTTTATGTGTACAATTTAAAAAAAATACTTATACATATCCAAACAAGTTATTTTGACTTACATTGTGATATGTTGAAGACACTCTGGTTTAAAAGCATTAGTTTAAAAAGAAACTGCTTGTTTAGTAAACCATTCTGCAATGTCACTTTTTCTATGAACTGTTAGGTATTTTATTTAACACGGTATGTATCTGATTGCACTGGTTCAATGCACAAAAATTACAATATTAGAGGAACTGTATGTTGATTGAAAATAATTCCATAGAATTCCTGCCTTGAAAAATCATTGATTAACATTGGCAGGAGAAATAATACACAAATCATATTCTTGAATCTAAACATTTACTTAGCCATAAGTAAGCATTATGTATGATCAATTATACAATAAATCGAACTATTTTATAAGTGAATGTGATTAACTAAACAATTGCAGGAGAGCACATTTTGTGCTGTCAACATGATGGACTCGTGCATTCCACAGACCCAAAATTAAGAAAGTGATTGACGCAGTTGCCTGTATAGTTGATAGTGGGAATTTAACCTGTTCACTTCAAATTTAAAGTTAAACAATACTAAATACAGTACAATGATACATAGCGTTGGCTAAAACTATAGCAAATGGTGTTTCCAAATTGTTTAATAATTGATTTCCAAACCAATAAAAAAAATTTGGCAATTCATTTCTCTGCGGCAATTTGATTTTTTTTTGTGGAAAAAGAGAAAAATAAATTCAGCTCCATTTATAAATCCATTTACATTTCTGGCATGTAATACTAAGAACCTAAAAGCAATTATACTATATTAAAAGAATTAATAGGTATGGCACTAACCTATTTCTATCAATTCGTGTGCTCTCAACTGTTCTTAAATCACTGTATTGCCAGAAATGACTTAACGGCATCATTCCGAAATATCCATGTTTAAAAACACAAACTGGTACAGATTTTCAATTTTTATTTTCATGTATGTCTTCAAGAATCGTATCCCTTTATCCACGATATTTGGCAATTTCATTAGACCTCTTCTTAGATAAAATGGTTACCATTTAAATCCAATATTGTGCAAGCTGTATTCACTACCATTAAAAAGTTCATAATGCTTCAGATTCTGCCTAAAGTATGAACAGAAATATGATTGTCTAAAATAATTACATGTCGCACTATAAATTTAATTTGCAAAAGAGTACTTACGATTTTCATACAACCTGTAAATCACATTTCAAATTCCACATGTGGTAAAATTCATCTATGTCAGTGGCAGGTTTTGTATGAACTCACTTTCAATGTAAAAGGTTTATTTCTCGCAATTGTTTGTGAGCTCAATTATACTGTCCAATACTTAGACCCAGGACAGAGAACTAAATTAGCTCACGAACTGCTATTAATGGAATAAACGATCCACCATTATCCCTATTTTATTCAAAAAAGAGATCAAACTAGTAACAAATTGCTTAATTCTGATGCCTATCCTACTCATCTTCTTAAATGATCTTCAGTATAACACTAATATGAGTTTTAAAAAGAACCATTTGAAGTAAAAACGAGCCAAATACCAATGTATAAAAACAGAAGAATGCACGAGGTCATTGACAAAAACTAAACAACGAACGACATATAGCTTAAAAATTAAACGCCTGTATTCTATATTCAATTATAAAATTGTTGGTAATGTTGTTCATGGCTACTATTCAAACCAAAAGTGTAACACAGATATGTAAAGTATTATATTGGTAAGCGACTGCATAAACAGTAAGTACATGTGTGACATCATGGATGACGAGGTATATTTAAACATTTGCGAGAACTATAACACCGCTGTTATAAATACAAGTGATCTAGCAATTACCACAAAATGCTGCTCATAATATTTAAATTTCAATATTGAACTTACGCTGAGAATGTGAAACCTGTGAATTTCGATTCCTTGTTCTTGCACTACGCTCTGGAGACGGTGGCACCACATCTGGCGATTTCCTTGGACGTGCTAAAAAAAGTAAATATATATAATCTATAAAAATTATAATAAACAAATGGCCAAATATTAAGATTACAAAAATGTACGACATCCAATTAAGTTTATTTAAATTCTCAAAAATGTTTTCAATAAAGCTGCTTCTAATTTCATTGATTTGCCATGCTACACGGTTCAGTAAAAATCTTAGATATTTATTGCCTTATGAATGAAAAAATAAATGACAGTAAACTTCATTGAGCAGAGGGATAGATAAATCGTTTGCAGAGGATATACTAATAGATGCTCACCACCTAAAAATATATGCTTCTCCATTTCAAATCTTAAATTAATTCCAACAGTTGCTTTGAAAGTTAATTTAATTACTACTCGAAAGAGTTTGGCATTCACTACAATGTGACTAAAAAGAGAACTGCAGAATGTAATAGCATTAATTTAAAAAACATTTCTTCATTCTGAGTGTATCTACATCTGTATTAAAAATATCTAATAGTGCAGAGTACACTCAATATGCATTAGATAGTCATCATACATTATTATACTAATCGGTTTTCAATATTGGCCATTTGTTCGTTAAAAAGTATACAGAACAGAATTATTTCTTATGTGACCTGAGCAATCATTTGCTTATAAAATACAAAGACTAGTAACAATCTATTTCAAAAAAGTCTACAAGCACAACTACCATTAGTTATTTAGAAAAAGCTATATCATGCTATTTAAACTAGATACACTTCAATACATAAAAAATGAAATGAAAAATACAACTCTCGCACAAAATTTGATTCAGCTATTATAACTAAAACAAATTAGTATTGTCCAACAACAATCAATGTTATTTAGAAATATACTGCTTGTATTTGTTACTACTAAGCACACTTTTCCACAAGAGACTTTTTAAATCATTAGAAAACTATAGGAAAAATTCATTTAAGTAGAAATCTATACAGCTTGTTCAAGATATATTGATTCGGCAGTCAAAATAAATGCATGCCCATACCTCCAGCTTGCTATTCTAATACTTCAAGCTCTTTCCTTTTTAACGGGCCATTTGGCAGTACAGGTTACACTATACATTGAAATACGATTATATAACTCTATATTCTATAATATATTTTATAGCGGAAAATAAATTAGAAAAGAAGGCTGAGTTCGTGTAGAGTGTAATCCTGCACAAAAATGAGGATTCTGGAGGATAATCAATAAAGCATTTACAAAATGGATAGAAGATATAAACTGTCCCAAAAATTACGAAGGAAATGGTTTCTAGAAACAGTTTCAAGACAGAAAGATCTAAATGTTCATAAAAAAAGTATACGATGAATTAAATACTGGTATTAACCAGGACGTAAGATAAGACACCCAATATAAGAGAAATGAATTGTAAGAGACAAAAGTATTTAAGAATGATTGGTCTGCTAAAAATCACCTTAAGTGAAAAAATACAAATAAACTAAAAAATTAGTGCACTGATATGAATTTTGCATATGTACTTTAATTATATTTGCACGCATTTGTAGCACCCTTGAAAAAAATATGGCACAACATATAGCTGTTACACAGAACTTATCAGCTATTGTTTCTTTTGACACTTGCAGCAATAACTAAGGCATTACTTTACTGATACTTCATTGGCTGGTCAAAATTAAGTTGCATACCTTTACATTCAAATAAATTTAGCATCTCTGTCCTTCCAACAAGATTATTTAAAAGATAAAAAATAGTTGAAAACATACTTAAATCAATAAACTAGACTCAAAGACAAATGAAAAATATAAAAAAACAAAATACATTAAAAACTCCAGGCCCCCTATCTAAACAAAGTTCAAAACGTACAAAACTCATATAAGCAAATTCGAAAGAAATCCACATTGGGTTTTTAATAAGTATGCTAACTTATCACATGTCATATTTGACCATTTTCTTTGCAATATAAATTTGTTACATGCCAAAATTGGCAATGTACATTTTTGGATTTAGCTTTAATTTGTAAATAAATTCCCGCGGATATTTTTAAATAAAACTTGTCCACTTCCATCATTCCGGACAGTCGTGTTTGC
Organism: Platerodrilus igneus; assembly: GCA_036346225.1. Classification (NCBI taxonomy): domain Eukaryota; kingdom Metazoa; phylum Arthropoda; class Insecta; order Coleoptera; family Lycidae; genus Platerodrilus; species Platerodrilus igneus. The sequence continues at coordinate 1,076,259 of JARFIW010001151.1, read as the reverse complement.
ACAGAAGAATGCGCAGGTGTGGGTAGTGTCGAAAGCGGCCATTAAGCCACGAGCCCTGAAGCCAAGAACATCTATCTGTGATGTATGTGTCTTTTCTCTTTTTAGGGGTGTAGGTTCCTTACCTTGCCTTATCGTTCCTCATACCTGTATCCTTATCGTTCCACCTACGAGGGCATAGAAAAGACAGGAAGAACGGATTGGCAATTTGAAATTCAGCAATGGTGTAACCTACCCACAAAACATGATGGAGCTTGAGATTTAGCTACGAAATACCATCCACGTGAGTGCCCTGTTTTACTTATATTGTGAAGATAAATTGACTTTAAATGTGCATGAAAATTTGACTATTGCATTATATTTAAAACGTGGTGATAGGTGTTTATAGCAATTACGTCATTTACAACAATGGTGCCCATTACATGTGGTTGTTGAAAATTAAATCCGTTTTAACCTTACTTTAACTTGTAATATATTAGCTTGAAAAATGTTTATATTTAACTTGAGCTTTAGGAAAAGTAGTTTGTTCACTCAAAATCGATAATTAAATGTTTTATTTTTAGTGACTTACATAAAAAACAAATGTGATTTGGTAACACTAAATCTAGTTACTTTTTATTTTATGTCGTGGTGACATTTGAGGGAGCTTGAAATATGAATCTAACTTATTGAAACTGTCACTTTTATTAAGTATTTGTTTACATTTTTAAGTTACCTTAACCATGCAGTTTTAAATGTACTGTAATTTATTCCTTCTTTTCAAAAACAATGTTATGTATATTTCCTTATAAAAATAGTGTTGTGTACCTTTGGAATGCGTTTAATAATTATCTTAACCTCACTTCAGAGTGAACTGAAATATGTTGTTTTAGATTTAGATTATTCGTTTTGTAAGTATCTTTATTCATAGTTACTTTAACCGTTTTATTTGTTATTCCTTATGGAAAAATTTTTGATATCATATTAAGTTTGGTTATATACTTGTCTTAACGAATTTTTTTTTAGATTATTAAAAGCTTGTTTTTAGTTTTAAATTTCAGATAACTACCATATTATCTTTGGTTGTCACAAATTAAACCTTTTTCTTATAATTTAAATAATTAACTACAGTTTACGGATTCTTTCCTAGAAAAAATTTAGTTCCCGAACACCACTATCAATTTCCTGTAAATTTATCTTAGTATATGTACTTTCTAAAACATAGTAGCACAATGAATCCGGCACATCTTAAGTCTATTGAAACGATTTTTGAACTCAAATCACGCAATATTCAACCTGCATCAAATCAAAACGACAGGCGATTGCAACTAAAAGCCATATTAGCTCGAGAAGCAAATGGACAATTACTTTTTCGTACCCTAACTTCCGATTTATCATAAAATTCCTTTGAGATTAAACAATCTCTAGACGACGTTAACGATATAGTTCATAAAATAAATTCCGGAGCTACCGATTTAGAATTAAAGCCGATTAGATCTCGTATAATACATTTAAAACAACGTATAGATCTATTATCGTTACTTAAAGATGAACAAACTAATAAAACTAAGCAAACTTTCTTATCCGACGTTCTCTTACTTGAAGGAAACGTTCTCAAAAAAACTTACGTTAGATTCAGTTGAAAATGTACTGTCTGCCTTCCCTAACCTTACAGTATCGCAACTGAGTACCCTAACTCTGAAATCTATACCTGTGCATAAGTGGGGCATATCCTTTCCAGGCTTTGAATCCCAAATTTCTTTAATGTCATTCCTAGATAGAGTAAATGATTTTAAAATTTCTCGTACCTGTACAGACAAAGATTTAATTCTCTCAGCAGGCGAATTATTTTCTGGTTCTGCTTTGATTTGGTTTAGAAATATATGAAACCAGATTTCTACCTGGGAAGAACTAGTTACTTGTTTAAAACGCGACTTCTTACCTCATGGCTATATAACTGATCTCTGGAATGAAATTAAAAATCGTACCCAGGGACCTAACGAAAATGTAATCTCTTTTATTACCTCAATTGAAGCTTTATATAGCAGATTAGATAAAAAACCACAAGAACACGAAATTATAGATCAACTTCTAAGAAACCTAAATCCATATTTTTCCTAACGTTTAGCTTTACAACATATCTCCTTTTTGCCTCAATTTAAAGATTTATGCCGCTCACTTCAAGAAGTGAAGTTACGTATTGATAAATACCGCCCTCCACCAACAAAACAATCTGGCTTATTAGAACCTGACTTAGCATATCAATCAGAACCCTCTCGTAAACTATCTAGTATTAATCTTCCTGTTTCTCCAGCGACAAACTCAGTTACCTGCTGGAATTGTAAGAAAAACGAACATACCTATAATGTTTGCACATACCCAAAAAATCTTTTCTGTCATGGCTGTGGTCGTAACAATACCTATAAATCAAAATGTATAAAGTGTAACCCTAACTTGTCGAAAAACTTACTCAGAGATATTCCTACTTGGGACGTGAATATCTAAGGAACCAAAATCATCTTCAACAAGAACGATTCAACGCACCCAGACGTCAACAGAATTAAAGCTTAAATCTACTTCCAATATCAAACCTTTATCTAACGTATCTAATAATAATAATACCACTACCTTAAACTCACAGAAGAACTTGCCTCCTTTATCTGCAATATGCCGTTCGACTCCTGCCGAATGGTCTAATTGGTCGAAAACAGTTAATTCCTTTTACCATAAAAATTCTGCTGCCTTACAACTCGTTAAAAAACCTCTACATAATCGCCCTCATTTACCTATCTCTATTGGCTCTCTCAATGTAATTGCTCTATTGGACACGGGTTCGTCATGTTCTCTTATAAATAACAAAGGCAGAGCAATTATCTGAACAAAATATTAAATTTCAGGTTCTTCCGGAAAAAACTCTATTAATTTAGCTAACGATAATAAAATATATGTAACGGGTTCTCTTAAATTAAAAATTCGTATAGAGTCACTTGAAAGATATGTTCTATTTTTGATCGTACCTACACTAGCTTACCCATTTTTACTTGGCGTTGATTTTTGCCAACTTTTTAATTTATCTCTATACTTCCAAGATTTTTCTTGGCAAGCTTCTCTCGAAACAAACTCGTGTGCGTCGGCTGGTATATCTAATAAAATTTCTCTCACCGATTCACAGAACGAAATCCTCAACTCTACAATAGACAAATTTCGTAAATCAAATACTTCTAAACATGGTTGTGTCACTACCGCAACTCATATTTTTGGATTTAGCTTTAATTTGTAAATAAATTCCCGTGGACATTTTTAAATAAAACTTGTCCACTTCCATCATTCCGGACAGTCGTGTTTGCACAGAAGAATGCGCAGGTGCAGGTAGTGTCGAAAGCGACCATTAAGCCACGAGCCCTGAAGCCAAGAACATCTATCTGTGATGTGTGTGTCTTTTCTCTTTTTAGGGGTGTAGGCTCCTTACCTTGCCTTATCGTTCCTCATACCTGTATCCTTATCGTTCCACCTACGAGGGCATAGAAAAGACAGGAAGAACGGATTGGCAATTTGAAATTCAGCAATGGTGTAACCTACCCACAAAACATGATGGAGCCTGAGATTTAGCTACGAAATACCATCCACGTGAGTACCCTGTTTTACTTATATTGTGAACATAAATTGACTTTAAATGTGCATGAAAATTTGACTATTGCATCATATTTAAAACGTGGTGATACGTGTTTATAGCAATTACGTCGTTTACAACAAATTAACGAAGCATTCAGATAAGTACAGTCAAGAGGAGAAATACAAACTAGATTTCTAATAATGATATATTAAATGGTAATGAACAATTTTTGTACTATCTAGAAATATTTTCCGGTAAAAATAATAATCCCAAAAATTAACAATATCACAAGTAGCAGATGAAAATAATTTATTGTTACTATCTAAGTAAGTGCTGGTTATCATAATTTATGAAAAATCAATAGCACAGTGTTTTCTATAAGTTGCAATAATTTGTTTGAATGATCTAGATAGATTTCAGCAGCATAATCCTTTATTTATAACTATCAACACTTTCATAGTATTCAAGTAGATAATAAAAAAATAGGGGAAATTATACAACAATGGGAAAGTTGTAAATGTATTCAGCTCATATTTTAAATCATCCTGATAAAAAATAAACTCTAACATATTAGAATATTAAATATATGTGTTACTTGTATTAGTAAAATAAATAAAAAATTTTTAAATTTGTTTGCTCTTGTATAGGTCACAAAAGAAATAAAATAATGATAAATCTTAAATACCTTGTTGAGCAACCTCTCCCTCTACAGACATGGAATAAAGCAACAAAATGATTAGATAACACACCAACTACTTTACTTCACTATTAACAAAAAATAAGTATATTATTAAAGCATAGCATTAAGCAATTAATCCATAATACATACAGAAACAGAAAATTCTTTGTTACCACTGAGAGTTGATAATCCAAGATTAAATTACATCTTTCATTAAAGTTGTTATTTCATCCAGGATTATTTATTTATAACCACAATACAAGAAAAATATATATCAAGCTTGATATCAATGTTAGAAATTAAAACCTCCAGGTAATAAGAAAGATCTGTTTTTATATTTATCAAGTAAAAACTTTGCATTTTAATGATGATACCAGTTACAATTTTTATAATCTATAAAATATTTTTTATACAGCTCACAAGAGCAAACATGAAACTCAAAAAATATGTGAACTAAAATGCATCATCAACATACGTAACAAATCAAAAACCGATCAGGTAGAATGTACATTACGTGACAGAAGTTAATGTACTCTTTTCCAGTAGAGGGATATATTAATAATCAAAACGATGGTTAAAACATCAAGATTTGTAATTGGTAGTAATGTACTTTGTGCACGTCATACACAATTAATAAATCAATAAATAAATATATTTTTAACCACTAATTTCCACCACTATTTGTTTGTGTACATCAATATTAAGTTGGATTACCAAATACATTAATTTGATACTAATCTAATAAATCGAAATTCAAACCATCATCCACTACTACAACTGCGTCCTTGGGTATGAATTCTATAATCTATATATATGTTGTGGATTTGTTGTCATTTGAAACTTGTCAGTATTTATTTTATATTTTTAATAATTTCTGCCTTAATTTACTTTTATTCAACAGTTTTCTCAAAATTACTATTTATCACAATTTTATACATGGTAGGTTTAAATATTTTACGAAAATCAAGTGCATACATCAACTTAACCTAAAACTTTATTCTAATTTTACAATAAATTGGAGAACAGATTTTGTAAATGAGCAGTATTATTTATATCAGTTTAAATTATAATAGACTAATATGTATGTTTTCACAGGTTGTATTTAAAAATCAACACGATGAATTCCAAATAAAAATACATTCATTCTGAAGCTAGATCCATTATTAAATCTGCTATTGACTTTTTTGATAAACAGAAAGCTGCTGGCGTATGGACATTACTGTTGCACAAAGCAACTGAATTGGCTGCAGCTGCTACTAGGAAGTCTGTAGTATTCATAAAAAGAATTCAAAAAGAAGCGACTTCTGCAGAAAATCAAATACTAAAGTCGTCATCAAAATCAGAATTAAGTGGAGGCGTTAATAAAATTACATTTGACAATAAGAAAGTTTTGACAGTGCAAATTTTAGTCGAGAAGATGACTGACCAAATTGGCTACACAGTTGGATCTGATACTCTCAGAAACAATTTAAAACAAATTGGGTTTAGATTTAGAAAATGCCACGATAAAAGAAAATTATTAAAAGAACGATATAATATTGTGGTTTGGCGTTCTCGTTACCTACGTGCATTACAGGAAAACGGTGCCCTTGGTAAACAAACAACCTGTTACCTGCTTGAATGAAGCGTACATTCATTCAACGTGTGGTGAACCCAAATGCTGGCAGTCTGAAGATGAAGCTGACCTATATAAAGCTGATCATCGGTACTGATCATCTGTATATCATTGTATATGCTGGTGAATGTCAGGGTTTTGTTAACAATGGGATTCTAATCTTTTAATCACAATCTAAGTCCGGAGACTATCCTGATGATATGAACAACACTAATTTCAGGTAGTGGTTGGAAAAACAGTTTATTCCAAATTTGCCTCATGGATTCATCGTTATGGATAATTCACACTATCATAGCCATACACACAACAGACGATATGCGGAAAGCAGAATTATTGGGTTTGGTTAAAAATGTGCCACGTAATAAGCTGTACTATGTTGATAGGACTCCTAAACATCAAGGTCGTGCTGTATTATCTTTACCACCATGCAATTGCGAGCTCAATTCGGTTGAATTAATTTGGAGTTTGGTTGAACATAAGGTTGTTTTGAATAATGTTGCACAATGAAATGAAGAAGTAGATCTGTTAAAAAATGCATTTGCAAAAAATAAGTCAATCGGACTGGAGGAAACTTCGTAAAAATGTAAATCGCTTAAGAGATTAAGCTTGGGAAAGAGATTTGTTAGTTGATGACAAAATTGAAAAATTAGAGGTTGTCATCATACGATGAAACTGAAGAAAGTGATAGTGATTAATCGGTTGACATATACATTGTGCAATTCTGAAAATAAGTAATATGTAGTGAATATATGAATCGCTTAGACTGTGCGTTAATGTGCTTAAGAGTATTACTGCAATTATATTTGAAAAAGTAACACAGTTATTTAACAGTGCGTATATTCTAATATGTTGTATGTAATAAAGTATCCACACTTTATTGTTTAATTAAGATGTCTGCAGTTAATTTTTTTAATTTCCATACTAATTGCCTGCCATATTTGACCCCGAAATTGCTGCTTTTTACTCTGGTTGTACTCTAAAACTAGCAGAGCTATTATATCAGGTGTCTGGTCTGCAGGTATCATGTTTGCTTCTGTGGTATGTGATAACTTCAAATTAATTAGATAGGACCAATTTAAATAACTGCTTCTTAAGAAAGAAAAAACAACTGCAATCCTTTTTTTAAAAGGAACCACAACTTCAAAGGGAATTTCTAGATTATAGGAAGTGGTAAAATATATTTAGTGACACACTTTTAGTTGTGCTATGGCAGTATCACAGTGTAATTCATATGTTGTGTATTTTTATTTAGAAATTTAGAAGAAAGCGACGACACTAAAAAAATATGTAGCCCACGATCCATAATACTGACTTCAAATCGTGACAAAAACTTGAAAATACACACAACAAGAATATTTACTGAATAACATCCCTTTTCAGATTGCAGTTACGCTGAATGTATTAAAAATGTGAATATTTGAAGGTATAATAAAGAAGGATATTTTGTTTGTAATGGATTGAATTGCTTGATTACCAGGGCCTGACAGTCAATAAACTGCCACTGCTATTCCCATTGATAGATAATGAGATTAATTTCGTTTCCAAGTATGCAGCTTTTAGGGCCCATTTATCGTTAAGTGATGGTGAAAAACAACAGCAGTTGTTTGTAAAAGTTCAATTTCACAAAATTCTAAATTAAAAATATAATATTACTACTTCTATGTCATCGGAGGATCGACATATTAGCAAAATTCACATTGTGCAGTGAAAAATATCAGCCTTCATGGTGAAGAGAATATTCTGAAGTTACAACATTATTTAATTGTCTGTAGGAAAGATTCACTTCAGTCTACATGATGAAAAGAACTCGGAATTGTTCTTAAACGACTTCTCTAATTGCTTTTTAAGGGTTTGCTACTGACAAGAACCATTTAATGGTTAAAATACGTATCTATTTTTGGGGGTATTTATTATATTTAATTTGATTCATGCCATTTTCACCATCGTTTACTCTGTTCGCTACAAGTAATTCGTTTCTATTGAAAAACTCAAATAACTACTCATAACTGGTTAATTTTAAGAATGTGAAACAAGAAAACCTTTTTTATATAAAAATAATTGAGCTTTTGAAATAAGTTTTCACAATTTTCTTTAGAAAAAAAACTTGTTTAATTAATTAACTAAACAAAACACCATAATTTTGTTTTAAGTGACAGTTAGAACGCAAAGTCCTAGTGACAAGATGCAAAAAAACACTTATTTCAGCCAGACCAAAACAATTACTTTAAAACTAAGACAGCATATACAATATAATCTAACAACAAAATTTTTAAAGACAAAACTATTCACCATTATCAGTTCTAGCTTGGAGAACAAGGTTCAGTAGAAGTATTGTTTCTATTTCTAATGCTGTTTTAAAGAAAATTACAGTCTAAAAGTACGAGTCTTTCTGAAGATAATATTGAAAAAAACAACTAATGTATAAACAAATTTCAATTGTGCAAATTACTGATGCCGGCCACCTGATTCACCATTTTCGAAACAGAAAACCAGGAGATGCTATATAAAAACGTGTATCAAGCTTTGGAAAACAGCAGCCTGTGATCTGTAAGTTGGAATCTCAAAAAAGCTGTATTTCTGCATGTGGCATACATATAAATGGTACAATCAAATGTATAGTAACATGGTAAATGACAAAAATTGTATCACTGAAATCGTTCCCATACTCTAGGAATTCTTGGAAAACAGGAACAAAAGCAAATCTTCATTAAAAATCACCAAACTTTTGCTTTTAATATCAGATCACTTGCTCCTGCCATACGATAATTCTACAGAGATTCAGTCTTCACCTGTATTTTTCAAAGAAATATATCTACAATGTAAAAGAACAGAGAAAAACTTGAAGAATAAGAATGCAAGGTAGCGATTTTCTTGGAACTAAAAATTAGAAGATAAAGCTATATAAAAAAGCATATTTCATTAAAAAAGAAAACATGGTTAAACTGCACAAAAAAGGCTGCAGGTTAAAAGAAGATACGCCACTGAAAATCGAATTTGATGCAATACAAAAAATTACTGTCGCCCATCAGAAAAAGCTAAAAATTAGGTATTACATCATTGATTTAGAGTTAGGGACTCTTTTTAGAATTTGGAAAAATTCCCATTAAATAGTGCAATTTCGTTGACGTGAAACCCTGGGATTATTAACGTTCACACAAGTCTTGACGTCAGTTGCTTACCTTTGCAATTGTAAGTGCTGGCATAGGGTTTTGGTGTGAGAAGTTCATCTTCCCACGAACGCAGGCGGAAGAACGTATATATCGTTTGGAGGGGAGAGACATTAAAGGCAAGGCCCGCTGCTTAGTGCATCAGATTTATCATACGATTCCTGTGAAAACAGACTTATCATACCATACCACAAAATACATCCATGGTTATCGCTGATTCTTCTCACGTTAAAGTAACAGGATCAATTAAACTAAAAAACAAATGCACTTCCTTGGGAATTGCTACCAAAATTTCTCTTACTGAAGAACCAGCTGTCTTATTAAATAAAACTATAAATAGACTCCGTCAATTATCTACCTCAGAATTAGGTTATGTAACGGCCGTTTCGCATGAAATTTTAACTGCCGATTCTAAACCTTTTAAACAAAGTCAATATCCATTATCCCCTGCTGTAGAAAAACATTTATATGCCGAAATTGATAAAATGATTCAGTCTGGTGTTATTTGTCCTAGTTCCTCCCCGTGGAGTAGTCCTATTCTACTAGTTAAAAAGAAAAACGAAAATGATCGTGTTTGTTTTGACTCCATATTAAGTAGATTTCGTAAAACTAAATATATATCCTCTATAGAACTTAAACAAGCTTTTTATCAAATACCTTTAGAACAATCTTCTCTTCAGAAAGCTGCTTTTTGTGTACCTGGAAAAGGTTTATACAAATTTAATTTCCTAACGTTTGGTTTATCTAATCCTTCTCAAACACTTCAACGTACCATGTATAAAACATTAGGTCAAATTTTACATCAAGAATGTGCTTTTGTATAGCTTGACGATAGTCATTTCAAATACCTTTGACGAACATATCGTAACATTAAATGAAGTAGCAGATTGCTTAGGCAATGCTGGTTTTGATATGAACTGCGAAAAATGTAACTTTTTGCTGTTCATCCCTTTCCTTACTAGGGTTTATTGTAGACGAAAATGGTTTATGTGCTGGCTCTGACAAAGTAAATGCTATTATCAATTTTAAAATATTTAAAAACGTCACTGAAATTAAACGTTTAATCAAAATGATATCTTATTATGGAATTTTTTAACAAACTTATCTACCGTCTCTGTTCGTATTACCGTGTTAATTAAAAATAAAAAGAAAGGTCAATCTATCGATTTGGACCATTGAAGCAAAAAAAGCTTTTGATGAAATAAAACGTTTGATTACTTCAGCTCCCATTTAAATTTCCCTAATTTTGAAGAAACACTTAATATGCCTCACTTACTGGCTTAGGTGCCATTCTCTTCCAAGAAAAAGATGGTTTCGAACACCATATTGCTTATGCAAGTCGTACATTAACTACTGCTGAACAGAAATACTCAGCCACTGAACGTGATCCTATCGGAGTAATCTTTGGAATTGAAAAATTCAGTGGTTATGTTGAAGGAACTCAATTTATAATAATTACTGATTGTGCTGCCCTTACTTGGTTAAATAATTTGAAACAACCCGCTAGAGTTTACGTATTTTACAATTTACTTTCACTGTCCACCATAATAGACCTGGAAAATTAAATATTATACCCGATGCTCTTTCTCGTGATGTAGCGGCTTTAAATCTTCCTAATTTAACTTCCGATACCTTGTACTCTAGCATGGTACAAAAAGTAACTGAATATTCTGAAAACTACCCTTTCTTCCACGTTATCGAAAATTGTTTATTTAATTCCTTAGTTATTCTACATTTAAACCTACTAACTTACCTAAATGGATATTAGTAATCCCTACCTCGAATCGACCTGAAGTTTTGAAAATGTTTCATGATGATCCTATCTCTACACACTTAGGTGTTACAAAAACGATAACAAAAATTTCTGATTTTAATTATTGGCCTAATTTAAGACAATCTGTTTGCCATGACATTAAAAATTTTAAAACTTGTGGTGCACAAAAGAGTTCACAAGAAGCTCATCCCGGTTTAATGGGCACGTTTCAAAAAGTATCTTACCCAATTCAATTAATTTCTCTTGACATTTCGACCCCTCCCTCGATCTAAGAAAGGTAATCAATACCTATAAGTTGTTTGGTTTTATGAACAGTTTTCTAAATTTGTTTTCGTTCACCCTCTATCAAAAAGCTACCTCTTCCACAATCATTAAGTTTCTAGAGCAACAAGTTTTTCTTATCTTCGATGTATCTCAAATTATTCTTTGTGACAATGGTCCACAAATCCTTTCATAAGATTTTGTAAAAAGTTATAAAATCAAAAGATTTGGTTTAATGCCACGTATTACCCCCCAAGTAAACCCAACTGAACGCATTAATCGTATAATTATTACCGCTATCTCTTCATATATTGAATCTGACCATACTAAGTGGAATCAAAATATATTTCAAATTGCACAAGCTTTGAAAACTTCTAAGCATGAATCCACTCTCTTCCCTCCATCAATTTTAGTCTTTGGCCGTTATACCCCAATTGATGGTAGTCATTATGGCTCCGTTCTTGATAATACCGATGTAATTGACTTTGATGATAAAATACGTGGGCATGAAGATCGACAATAATTACTATTGATCTTTACAGAAGTCCGAAAAAATATATTTAAACCTTACAAAAAGAGTATGCATCAAAGAGATATTTCATTTGCCTTGGGTGAACAAGTTTGAAAGAAAAATCATTTGTTATCTGGAAGTACGTCAATATCGTTTGGAGGAGAGAGACATTTAAGGCGAGGATCGTCACTTAGCACGTCAGATTTATCGTATCGATTCCTGTGAAGGCAGGCTTATTGTACCATTACCGGGAAACGCTGGCACGAGTGCATTCCATTCCCACCTTTTTTTAACCCATCCTTACCATCTCGTCAGTGAAGCCCTACCAGCAGGAGCCGGTGCAGCGACTACACAACTCACAACAGAACAACACCCAAGTAGCTTTCAGGGAGTGTTTTTAATAACTTTATTTCATTTGCCCGGGGATTTACTGGAAGGATTGACCGTGATAAATTTAGCACAGGTATTCAAAGCATTCTTTCTTTCTCAATCACAACCTCAAGATTAGTTTTATATTGCTCTATACTGTTGCTATTCTGAACTAATTTTTTTCAGTAACTATCTTTATCAAAGTCTTTTTTAATCTGATCCATACATCTGAGCCTTTGCCTTTCTTACACATACTCTACCTTTTGCTCTGCCCTCTATTACTGTCTTAACCATTCGTTAATGCCTCAAAATGTGACCTATCATTCTATTATTACTTATATGTTCCTGAACAATTTCTAGAACCTAATTGTTACTAACTTTGTATAGCTGATCTTAAGTAAGCTCTAGAACATCACATCTCGAAGCTATAAGCTTAGGCGCCGAACATAAGCTTGCATTAATCTTTTCCTAGCAGTTACAGTTATCCTGGATTTTAGTTCCGTGCCTTTTTGTCTCCAAGGTTATACTTACTTGGATTATTCTACTTTGTATATCCAATTTATTTCTATTGTTGTTTGTAATTCAACTTCCAAGTAGCACAACTTTTTTTAGTTCTTCTAATCTTTTTGACCCTATTACTTTTCTTTCACTATCCTGTTTATCTCATATTTGTCTTGGTACGGTTCCTTTTGGTGCTTAAATCTTTAATTAAAACTTCTTTCATATCTGTTTCTGCTAACATAATTAACTATATATTTTTATATACATCAGCATTTGAATTTTCTCTACTTAAATTACGTGCCTATTTTTCTATTTCTTTCAATCAATCAAAATAGTTTATTTGTTTATAAGGGAATAATATACAATACACTATGCATTTGATTATTACACAAACAAAGGTTAATGTTGTCACTAAAAGTTGCATAAACAACTTGCATGCCATACCGATAAAAATAAACAATGGTTTTACTTTGATCTTATTTAGTACTTGCACCAAATATGATAAAAAGAATTGAAAACAAGTACATTCTTGTCCTACACTCATCAATTTTGGATTCTGACAACTCATCATCTATTTATAATACAGTATTTGCTTCCTATACATGCTGTGTTTCTGTTTCCTGTAAAATTCTAAACATGTGCCCAACCTATATTGTAGAAGCGTTGACCATATCTATAAAGCCTATTATTGTAGTTTCCCCTGCTCTTTTCTTCTGTATACCTTCCCCAGATACCTATAAGCACTTTTGCCTCTACTAATGTTATGCCTGATTCTTTACTATACTGTAACAACCTGTGTTTTGTGCTTATCATACATCACCATTTATCAAATAGAGCCAATACTGACCTGCTACGAAATGATTGTGAATGTAAGAAGCTACTTATTTGTGAACTTATTATTTCAATATTGTTTTTTGTTTATTCCGACAAAATATGAACTTTTTGTGTCAAAACTAAATTTAAACTATACACATATCTTACACATAATACATGGACAACAGCTTTTAAGCCATAAATAACTGTTGTTGGATCCTTAATATGTCGTTGAACTTTCAAAACTACTGTTCTATTGTTAATGGTTGTCAACTACAATAAAGCACATGCAAAGCTTGTAAAGACTGTTTCAAATCAACTACAACTTACGTAAACTTGCAGTGCCATATGTTATTTTTTGTCTAGCTAAGGCAGAATATTGAGCTCGCGCTTTTGCTCTTTGAGCTGCCTGCAAATCTATTGCAGAGTTGCTCCGAAATCCTTTCTTGGAATCTACGATATAAAATCAAGTTAAAAATAACCAACTAATTCTTCAAAAACATCAAATCAGTATAACATGTCTACAATTAATAATATAAACAGCTACTACATACTGTCTCTCGAGAGGACAGGTATGCCACTATGCTGCCTATAACTACGAGGTAAAGAAGGAACTCTATGTAATCCTCCACTGTATAAATTCTCTGTACTGCCTAATAATCCAAGCAGCATTTAAAATAACTTTTGTTAATATTGCACTTAAAATTAAGAAAACAAACCTGTTGTACTTTGTGGTGTTGTAGGAGCACGATATTGCCTAGGTGTGCGAACACCAGAAGCTTGCGCTAAACTGTTGCTTGAAGAACTACTGGATAAGGACAATTCACCCTGCAATGCTCGCCGATAACTTGGATCCAAAGACTGTAAAACTGATTCAGCTTGATCTGGGAAGTGATCTTTAAAACACCTGAATGCTTTCCTAGAACTAAGTCTAGCGTCTAGATCAGCATCGGTCACTCCTTTCTTTAAAGCATCCTGTAACACATTTATATGTTTTTCTAAAGGATGTGTTGACCATAAATTAAGGATTTGTTCTAAAAATTCGCAGCAGCTACGTCTAATTTCCTTACTTTTAGAATTAACCAGATTAGTTGTAATTATAGGAATTAACCGTGGACTCTGTGTATGTTTTAAAATATAATACACTGCAATATGACCTGCTGTTGCAACAACCTACAACAAAATTAAAAAGCTTATACTATAAGAAAGATATATATATATATATATATATATATATATATATATATATATATATATATATATATAATATATATACAGTGTGTCCAAATTTCGAGTCTCTACATTGTGATTTCAGTTATTATAAGAGATAGAAATTGGGTTAAATGGGGAAAGATTTGGAGGAATCCAGGCCAGTTTTGTATCCGTTTACAAAATTGGTGTAAGTTGTCTGGTTTTGGAGATATTCGAGGAATTTTCGAATTGAATTTTCATATTTTGGGATTCCACCCTGCTTAGTCTGAAACTTATTTTTAGTTTACTTTCGATTTGTTAAAATCAAGTAGGCCTTTACAGTTGAGCAAAAATCTCTTATTTGTCAATTTCGTTTCAGGTAAAGTACCTTTTCCGTTCTAGTACACCAAAGTGCCACTAAGAAAAGTTGATCAGTATGAAAAGTTATGGCTTATACAATTTTAAAGAATGTTCAGTCCACTTTGGTAATAGAAGTAGAAAATAGGAGAAAATTTTTTTTATTTACGATTACAATATAAATCTTAGATGAGAAAACAGGGTGAAGACTAACTATATTTACTCTATTTGACTTCCTCCAAGATCTACACATTTTTTTTATCCTAACTCTAAAATTGTCGAATACTTCGCTATGGTCATTGGGTGAATTTCATCTGCAGCATCACTAATTTTTTGTTTTAATAAGTCGTGTTATCATGAAGATCAAGCAATCGTGTCGTAGTAAACAATTTACTTTATTATCTTAGATAAACTTCATTACTTTGAAGTATTTGTTCTAAATTGATTACTTATCTCAGTAATTTGCAAATTCCTTGTTCTTTGTTTTTTGTGTTGTTTAGTTTTCTGTAGTTTTTTGTATTAAAAATGTTGACTCTCGAACAGTGCATTCATCTAATACAATGTTATGAACTTGAAGAAGCATCTTATGCTCATGTTTATTAATAAGTTTTATGAGCAATTTCCAATGGTAGCAATTTCTGCCAATGGAGTAAAAGAACTTGTGAAAAAGTTTACAGAAACTGGAAGTGTGCAAAACTTGAAGAAAAAAAGTTCATGATCATGAAGATGATGCTACAGTCTTGGTGATAGAATCCGTGGACACTGATAATCAATTATCATTGAGAAAGTGGTCTACTGGATTATCAATATGTAAATCGCACATACAAAGAATTCTCAAAGAAAATAAAATTATACCAATTAAATCCACGTTCATTTGTAAAGTAGAAGCTGGAGATGATGGCCACCGATTGCTGTTTTGTTTATGGGTTGGAGAAAAGATTTTGAACAACATATATTTTTATCAAAAATAATTTTTTCGGATGAGTCAACTTTTACAACGAATGGCATCGTGTCTTCACAAAATTGTAGGTATTGGTCTCATGAAAATCCACATTTTCGTATAGCAACTAACAATCAACAGTACAAGAAAGTAAATGTATGATGTGCAATAAGATACGATAAAATTATTGGCCCATATTTTTTTGACACTAACTTAAACCAACATTCCTACTTGGATGTGCTTGAAAACCTGCCATGGAAGACGTGAATTTAAAAGATTTTCATTTTCAACTAGACATATGTCCAGCTCATTCAACTAGTTTGATTATAAATTTTTTGAATCAGCACTTACCTGAAATGCGGATTGGACGACATGGTTCGATACATTGGCCTGCAAGTCGCTGGATTTGACCACTATAGATTTTTACTTATGGTGTTATTTGAAACAAAGAGTTTATTCATCTGATCTTTATGGTAACATCGACTTATTATAACAAAAAAAAAATAGTGATGCTGTAGATGAAATTAACCCAATAACCATAGCAAAAGTATACGGCAATTTTAGAGTTAGGATAGAAAAATGTGCTGATCTTGGAGGAATCCAAATAGAGTAATTGTAGTTAGTAATCACCCTGTTTTCTCATCTAAGATTTATATTGGAATCGTACATAATAAAAACTATTTTTCTCCAATTTTCTACTTCCATTATCTAAGTAGGCCAAAACATTCTTAAAAATTGCATAATGCCATAACTTTTCATTCTGAATAACTTTTATTAGTGACACTGGCGTACTATGAACAAAAAAGGTAACTTTACCTGAAACGAAATTGAACAAATAACGGATTTTTGCTAAACTGTAAAGACCTACTTGATGTTAACAAATCAAAAGTAAACTAAAAATAAGCTTCAGACCAAGCAGGGAAATCCCAAAATATAAAAATTCAATTCTAAAATTTTTGGTCCATCATACCTATTGTGAACTCAATCCGGAGACACACTATATATATATATATATATATATATATATATATATATACAGGTCTTTTCACGACGACCGTGCATTAGACATTTCTCAGAAAGTACAAGAGATAGAAGTATGAAATTTTATATGTAGTGATTGTTCGACATGCCGAGTTGATCTAAAATATTTTCGTTTTGATAGCACTTCCGGTTGTACCGGAAGTTGATATTATCTTTGTTATTTTAAATGGAACACCCTATATATTCTTGCATTTTTAGATTCTGCACAAAATTTTAAGTTAAATTCCTTTAATAAGTAATATCTTAATATTATACCGTTTTCGAGATATTTAGCTTTTTATGTTTTTTTTGTAAAAAACTGATATACTTTCTTGTCAATAATGTACATTTAAACTTACAGTTTAGAAACCAATTATTAGCAGATATACTATTCAAATGTTTGATACACATTTAAATGTATTTGTTTTCATTCAACACCATACGAGGTGTCCGACATTTTTACTTAAAGTTTCTTGCATAAAAAATCTGAAAAGTCAATTTTTCTAAATGGAACACCCTGTATATTTTTGCATTTTTAGATTCTACACAAAATTTTAAGTTAAATTCCTTTAATAAGTAATCTCTCAATATTTTACCGTTTTCGAGATATTTAGCTTTTTATGTTTTTTTTTTGTAAAAAACTGATATACCTTCTTGACACTAATGTACAATTAAATTTCCAGTTTGGAAACCAATTATTAGCAGATATACTATTCAAATGTTTGATAAACATTTAAATGTATTTGTTTCCATTCAACACCATACGAGGTGTCCGACATTTTTACTTGCATAAAAAAATCTGAAGTCAATTTTTCTAAATGGAACACCCGTATATTTTGATATTTTCAAATTGTTCAATCATTTTTAAGGTAACTTTATGTAACAAGTCCTATTCTGAAGTTCAACTGTCTTTAAGTTATTTGATTTTAATGACATTAAGTGGTTCTACTACGATAATAAAAATAAATCTCAGCATTATGTTCGTAGGAGACTTTAATGAAGCTTGAAAAAGAATAAAAGAATAATTAATCTTTATACTATAACATATGCCCGAAAATGTCACCATTTCTTTCCAAACATGCATTTATTCTTTTAATAAGGTTATCGTGTGTTACTTTTCTTATTGCTTGTGGTGTTAATGAATTTATAGCAGCTCTAACTCTATCTTTCATATTGGCTTTGGTTGTGATAGGATCTGAATAGACGATGTTCTTTAAGTGACCCCAAACGAAAAAATCTAGTGGATTACCATCTGAGTTCTCAGGGCCATCGAAATGGACCATTATTTGCAATCCATCGGTCTTCAAAAATTCCTGTGAAAAAATCGCCAACCAGTCGGTAATTGTGACATGGAGCACCATCCATTTGATACCATAAGTAATCTCTTTGTGGATGGTTTTGTATTATTGGCTGCACTCCATTTCTTAACATACGAACATACCCTTCTCCAGTTAAATTTTCATCGTAAAATTCGAGATAAAGGGTTAAATCGCAATTAATTGCACAAAATACATTAAATTGCCATTTCTCTTGAAAATTTCTTTCACGAACTACGTGTGAATTTTGTGCAGCCCAATAATTGCTGTTGTGCATATTAAAAACTCCATTTTTGGTAAACTTTGCTTCGTCTGTCCAAATGTTTTTTAAAAAGTTTTTGTTTTCTTGACTTTTAGTTAGCAACCACTCAAAAAACTGAACTCTCCGAGGCAAATCAGTGTCTTTTAAATGTTGGATGCAGTAAAATTTATATGGGCGCCATTTGTATTTATTAAGTATACGATAAATGGTCACATACGGTATACCTATTTCTCTTCGCTCGTGTAATGAAGCAGTTGGGTAAGCAGAGAAAATCCTAAAACAGTGATTTCATTGTCTTCATTTTCAACTTGCGGCTTTCTGCGTTTAATGTGTGGAAGAAATGCTCCATTCGTTCTACAGTTTTGAAGTAAACGATTAACTGTATTCTTATTGGGTTTTTGGAGATGCGAGTATCGATCTGCAAATAATCGACAAGTTCGACTAATTATTCTATTACATTCACCGTAAGTAATTATTAAATTTAAGAAATCTTCATTATTATAATCTAATCTTGACATTTTTATTATTTTATAACACACACAATCTAACACGTAATCTAATAAAGTAATAAGACAGTTTATTTGTTAATTCTATATCACCGTTCGATTATTTGCCAAAGCGTCGTACGAACATAATGCTGATATTTATTTTTATTATCGTAGTAGAACCACTTAATGTCATTAAAATCAAATAACTTAAAGACAGTTGAACGTCAGAATAGGACTTGTTACATAAAGTTACCTTAAAAATGATTGAATAATTTGAAAATATCAAAATATACGGAGTGTTCCATTTAGAAAAATTGACTTTTCAGATTTTTTATGTAAGAAACTTTAAGTAAAAATGCCGGCCACCTCGTATGGTGTTGAATGGAAACAAATACATTTAAATGTGTATCAAACATTTGAATAGTATATCTGCTAATAATTGGTTTCTAAACTGTAAGTTTAAATGTACATTATTGTCAAGAAAGTATATCAGTTTTTTACAAAAAAAACATAAAAAGCTAAATATCTCGAAAACGGTAAAATATTAAGATATTATTTATTAAAGGAATTTAACTTAAAATTTTGTGCAGAATCTAAAAATGCAAGAATATACAGGGTGTTCCATTTAAAATAACAAAGATAATATCAACTTCCGGTACAACCGGAAGTGCTATCAAAACGAAAATATTTTAGATCAACTCGGCATGTCGAACAATCACTACATATAAAATTTCATACTTCTATCTCTTGTACTTTCTGAGAAATGTCTAATGCACGGTCGTCGTGAAAAGCCCTGTATATATATGACACTATATACCTTAGCAGAATTTTGAATTAGATTAATAAGTGAATTTAAGAGATATTCCCCACAATGATCGAACTTATAGCCCAGTTCTTGAGAAAAATATGCGACAGTAATGCAGGCTTCCCGAACGACTTGTGATCTCAAATCCTTGATAGCTGATTGTAAGGGTATTTCCAATTGCCTTAAGTTAATATAAAACTCTTCATAATTGACTGCTCCAGCAATTATAAGTGATCTCAGCTTTTTAATCTGTAATGCACAAAGTTTAAAATTAGTTCGTGTAATTTTCCAATATATATATATATATATATATATATATATATAAATATTTTAGGTATATATATATATATATATATATATATATATATATATATATACACACACATTTATGTATACAATTAATAATAACAGGTTATTTGGTCTTCTAGTAATAAAACTCTTATTTGTTTTTTATCGAGCTTTCGATTTATTTGAAATGCAAAGTAACTGTGATTGTCACTGACATAGGAACTGTAAAATATTACTTACAAAAACTGGAATTAAAATACTATCATGGTTTTGACAAATATCATTAAATTTTAAATAAATAAATTAAATAAAACATTTGTATAAAAGCACAAGAAACAACTAATCACGTCACGCACATTACACGTTACTAATTAAAATAAGATTTAGCTTTTAAAATATGAATTTGAATGAGAACCAACACATGATGATTATAAAAATAATTAGCACGATAACATTGTCGAAGTGCATGGTTGATTATCTGTATTTACCATATGTTGTTTGATTTCCTGTACTTGAGTAAATGCATATACAAAGCGTTCAAATTGCTTGTATCTGTTTTGAAGTTTAAAGCATTCGCATTGTTTACTATATGAGCCACTTCAAGAAAAAGTCTACTCTTGTATGAATTTTCTTTATCCAAAACTTTTACATTATTAAAATCCGGCTAATGATTAGTATCGCTAATGCACGCGAATTCTTTTTTATTTTGTAATCGCTCCTATGCTGAACAATTCTATAGCGCAGTCATTGTGATGACTGTATTATATAAATTTTGTCACATCCTTGGCAAGGAATGAAATACACAATATTATAATGATGCAGCAAAGGAGTTTTGTTTTTTGTGCTTGAGAAAAGTTATCCAACTGAGACTGAATTATATTTTGAAATAACCATACAATCGTTTTTTAAAATGTTTACTAATTTTGGGGTAACTTTTTTATATGCAAAACTATTTGTTGATTGCTGGTTCTTTTTGACATTTTTTATTACTGCTAGAGCTGAATATCAATTTATTTACGAGAGGTTTCGGATAACCATTGTTTAGCATGGTATTTGATAGAAGTGTCAAATTTTTTCTATAAAATGAAGGATGTGAAATTCTTGTAATTCTGTTTTTTACACATAACAGTGTGTTTATTTTGTAATTTATACTGTGATTCGAATAATAGTTAATGTACCTACCCGAACTGGTAGGTTTCTGGAACCAGTCCAGCAGAGGTTTTGTTGTTGGGGCCTCTTATTATTTTAGTATCCAAAAATGGAATACTGCTGTTATGTTCTATTTCTAATGTAAATTGGATATGTTTGTTATATTTGTTGAAACTGTTTAAAATATCATCAACTGCATTTTAGGTACGGCACAAATTACATCGCCAACAAATATTTTAATGAAAGCTGGGGAAGTCGATACAGTAGGAATGACATTGTCAAACAAAAAATCCATTACTATGGTAGCGATGATCGGACTTAAAAGGGAACCTATAGGAGTAGCGAAAATTTGTGAATAAAATCTATTGTTGAATGAAAAATAAGAGTTATGAAGGATAAAGTTTAAGGCTTCTTTTAATAATTCCAAAGAAACTTTGCAATTTGGTTGAATAATATCCCATTTCTGGTTAATTATTTCTATTACTAAGTTGATGAGGATGTTGGTAAATAGGGGTATAAAATAATCCTTTATTTCATCTGCAAATGTAAAAGAGTCTTTGGTGTTGTAATTGTTGGTATTGCTAAAATTGGTTAAGATATCTGCAACAATTTAGATAATCTGTATGTGGGAGAGATATTTGATGCAACTATGGGTCTTAAGGATATTCCCTTCTTATGAATTTTTGATAATCCATAAAGTTCTGGTGCTACCGAATTTGATAAACACGATCGTTTTTGTCAACTTCGTTAATACAGTTTTGTTTATAAAGTCTATTAATTCATTGTTCTTTTTTTAAGTTGTAAATGTGAGATCACATTTTAGTACTTTCTACACTGTTTTGTCAATCACTAATTCTTCTCCTTTAGTCAGGTATTCCATTTTTGGATACTAAAATAATAAGAGGCCCCCAACAACAAGCCTATGGTGGACTGGTTCCAGAAACCTACCAGTTCAGGCAGGTTCATTAACTATTATTCGAATCACCGTATAAATTACAAAATAAACACGCTGTTATCATTAAAAAACAGCCTTACAAGAATTTCACATTCTTCATTTCATAGAAAAAATTTGACACTTCTATCTCTCTCTATCTCCTAGAACTGTTTACATTTCATTAAGAGCAGCTTCTAACTCATCCTTGCTAGATGTTAATACCGCTACATCCGTCTGCAAATCTAAGCATATCAATCTTTTGTCGTTACATAATAATTTCAAATGTCTCCCTGCATTTGATAGTATCCATTGCCTCTTCGATGTACAAGTTAAAAATTAATGGGGATAGGGCACATCCCTGTCTCACCCTTTTCATAATATTTACTTCTCTACATTCCTGCTCTAATTCTACTGCCGCTGTTTGCTCTTTGTATAGGTTATTTACTATCCGTCTATCCCTAAAACTCATTCCTACCTTTCTAAGTATTTCAAGCTTTTTTTTCCATTTTACATTGTCAAATGCTTTTTCCAGATCTACAAACCCTATATCCATGCTGTCCCCTTTTTCTATGTTTTTTCTCAGAGCTAAAATAGTCTCCCGTGTTCACCTGTTTCTCCTAAACCCAAATCGATCTTCTCCTAGTATTTTTTCAGCTCGTTTTTCCATTCGTCTTTGTACAATTCTAGTTAATATTTTTGACACGTGTACTGACAAACTTATTGTTCGAAAATTTTCATATCTATCCGTGGCTCTCTTTTTTAGTATAATCACTACGATATTACATTTGGGTATCTCACCTGTCCCGTACATATAGCTTACAAGTTGGAACAGACGTCCCGTTACTACTTATTCAGTGGCCTTTAGAGTTTCTGCTTGGATCTTATCTGTACCAGGTGCCTTACCATTTTTCAGACCCTTTGATGCTAATTCAAACGCATCTCTAAGTATAGGATATCCCAAGTCATGCTTTTAAATGTCTAATTCCTGTTTTAATGCTGTTAGTTCCTCTCCTGCATATAAATTCCCGATATATTCTTGCCATCTAACCACTTTCTCTACATTTTCTATAATGACGTTTCATCCCGTGTCCCTTATATTTTTGCTATACGGTTTTATATTCCTAAAATTCATTCTAATTAGTTTGTATGCTTCGTCTGTCTTTCCTATTTCCATCTTAGTTTGTACCTCGTTGCACTTTTCTTCAATCCATTGTTCTTTAGCTTTTCTGCATTTGCGAATAATTTCCCATTTTATGGCTTTGTACCTATTTTCCTGTTACGTCTGATCTATTTTGTATTTTCACCCTTCTTCTATTAATTTCAGGATATCCTTTGTTATCCACGGTTTCTTATTTTCTTTCTATGTATACTCCAGAATATCTCTAGCCGCCATGTCTAAGCTGGATTTAATGTTATTCCATTCTGTTTGTATTTCCTTAGTATAAGAAATTTTCCCGATATATGTTTCAGCAATTCATTTGAGTTTTTTCGTGGATATCTTTATCTTTTAGTTTCTCAAAGTCAGTGCTTTTTTCCATACCTTTTTTCAAATTTTTAAATTTAAGAGCAGCCTTCATAATTACGATGATGTGGTCAGTGTCGATATCGGCTTCTAGGTAGCTTCTAGTCTTTTACTTGATTCCTAAACGTTGTCTAACAAGAATTGTATGTATTTGATATGTTCTTATATCTCCTGGCTCTTTCCACGTGCATTGTCTTCTAGCACGATGTTGAAATAATGTGTTTGTGATGATTAAATTGTTTTTGTCGCAAAATTCTACCAGTCTATTTCTCCTGTCCTATCTTTTTTCTCATAACTATCCCCACACTCAAATTTCCTTCCTCTGATCCTGTGTGATTTACTCCGCTCCAAAAATCCCCCGCCTCTGGACACCGAACTTCACTGATCCCTACTATGTCTAATGCTAACCTCTCCATTTCAATTTTTAAGTTCTCCAGCTTACCAATTTGCTTCATACTTCTGACATTTTAGGCTCCGTCTCGCAGAATGTTCACGACTCTTTTTTTATACTTTCCGATCGCATCCCCCATAGTCCCCTCCCGAAGATCCGAATGTGGGACTATTTTAACTCCGAAAATTTCTACCCCAGAGGATTCCATCATCTTTAATAACAATTTAAGTACGCTGGGTACTTGGGAAATAATGTGGTGGTTTCCGTTGCCTTCCACATCGCAGTAGTGTGTCTTAGAATGTCATACCAACCCCTATAGTCTCTGCCAATCTAAGTACCGAAAAAGCTGCTGCCCTTTTTTGGGGACTGTCTTAGTCTGGTTCCTCCCTAAAGACCCCACTACTTTGGTTGGACCTGTAGTTTGGCTCTTTAGGTCACTGGAGCGCAGAAGCCATTCCACCCGTTCTAGTAATCTACAACTTCTTCAAGGTGCATGTCCCATTCGGTATGGATGTCATAATTAAATATAACTAGTTCATAAAAGACATGTTTTATGTATGATTTCACTAATACTCACAGCATCAGTTCTTTTATTCCAGTCTTTGTTAGTATCCGCTATAATTTCTTGTAAGGCTCTCATTTGCTCTCCAAGCTCCCTTGCAGAAAAGATTTGAACAGTGGGAACATCTTCAAATGAACGGATAAATGTTTCTTCATCAACGGCTCCAGCTAAAAGAAATACATTTTCATAAAGAAATATATAACGTAGAACACATAGAATTATGATCAAAAGTAATATGTAGAGAAAGAAAGAGATCATCATAGCCAAATAAAATGTATATATTTTAGGAATTCCAAAAGTCAAAATATTGATATTCCTAAGATTAGTAACAAAGCAGTAAAAGCAAATTCCATACATTGGCCTTAAAAGAAATACTTTGAAGATTGCTGTTGTTATTTATTTATATAAGGAAATAGCTTTCATGCATCTTCATAAGAGTTTAATTTTTTAATTTCTATAAATTAATAAAATCAATCGCAAAACAAACTATTTCCTGTGATCAATTACAATAAAAAACATTTAGTATAATGAAGATGCTAGAAATAATTAAACAATACCAAGAAATTTTTAGGAGAACGAAGATTTAAATTAGCATGTATCTGATTATGATCCAAGACGTTATAAATTTGAGAGCCCTAACCTTTGATACAATTTCTGTGTTACAGTTTTGATTTGAATAGTAGCAATGTGCGACATTGCCAACAATTTTATAGCAAAATATTAAATATTGACGTTTAACTTTTAGGTTATACTGCATTTGTTTTTGTTAGTGTCAATAACCTCGTGCATTTTTCTGTTTTTATACTTTGATATTTAGCTGGTTTTTGCTTCAAACGATTCTTTTCTGAACTCATATTAGTGTTATATTGAACTATGATCACCGAAAATGATGAGTGGGATCCCTTTAGCCGTCAGAGCTAAGCAAATTGTTGTTTGACTACCTTTTTTGAACAAAAAAGTAATAATGGTGGCCCGTTTATTCCTTTAACAGCGATTCGTAAAGTAATTTAGTTCTTTGTTTACCAAAAACAATTTATTACGCATATTTTTAGGAAGTATCCGTTGCCCTGGTCTAAGTATCGACACAGTAAAATTAATTTCCTAAACAATTGCGAAAATGAACCTTTTAAGTCGAAAAAGCAAATTCATACAAAGCCTGCCACTGACAGATGAATTTACCACATGTGGAATTCAAAATATGATTTATAGGTGGTATGAAAATCCTTTCAAAGTTAAATTTATAGCATAACATGTAATTATTTTAGACGATCATGTTTCTGTCCATATTTTATGGCAGAGTCTGAAACACAACAAACTTTTTAACGAAAGGGCACGATTCCTAAATACAGTCTTGCACAATATATGATTTAAATGGAGGAGAAAACCCCCAAAAAGAGGCCTAACCGAATTGCCAAATATCGTGGATAAAATAGCACAGTATGCCATTCCTAGCAAGACAGTGATTTAAGAACCGTAAAGAACACATGGACGGAAAAATGTTGATGTCACACCTACATATCCATTTAATACAGTGAAAGGTAATTAGTCTTTTACTACATAGAATAACATGTCCGAAATATAAATGGAACTGAACTGATTTTCTCTACTTCCACAAAAAAAAAACCCAAATTATCATGTGTATGGTAGCATCACTTTAGATATGTCAACCTATCGAGAAATGAAGCAGAGTTATGGTGGAATTGTCTTGTAGTGCAAGTATGATTATGTGCCAACAATCACAAAAAGAAACTGGACAATTGGAATGTTTTATTGAGCATGCTAATTCTACTTGTTTTCACACGAAGTCATTTTTCACAATCTAAAATACTAGGTGTTTCTAAAAATGGTATGAAGAGTGGTATACACAAGTTTGGGACACTAATGTCAAATGCTTCATTTCACTCTGGAATACTACTAGAAAGTTTGTCACAACTGTTAAAGAAAAAACAGATTGCAATTCAACACGAAAGAGATATGCTGCAACAAGAGAAAGATCTTCTTCGAAGAGAACAACACATGAGAAGAGCAAGATATGATTGACAAGACTCTTAGTAGATGTGTAAACCAATTGGATGATCGCAGTAGTCCTGTGTCAAAGAAGTCTCTTGTTCATGTATTAAAAGGGTCTGAAAAACCTTAACATTATTCAGAAGGAAAAGTTTAATCAGTATACTACAGCTAATCATTTAAACTTGGTGACAATATGTACTGACCTATGGAACACGATGAACTTTGCAGCACAACCCAAGAGCTACTGAAAAAAAGAAATTGCATACCCCTGCAAATATGTTACAAAGGAACTGCCTGAGTTTTAGCAAAAATCACAAAAATGGCCTGCTTTCATAAGTTCTTCTAAGCAATCTATAGTGGCAATTGGATATACGTATCAAGAAAATCTTTTACATCTACAGAAAGCAACTGTCTATGCTGTTTTGTGTTCCTCATATCATAGAAATATTAAGAATGTTGTTCGGTCGTCCAGAGCAAGCTACTGACTTGCAAACGGAAGAAATTAAGCAGATTTCAGTAATCAAAGATGAAAAGCTAGCCACAATTGTTCGCCTAGCAGTAGCAACTACCAATCTATGTGCAACTGTTAGAAGTATAGAATTAACTACATACTTAAATGATCTATCATTAGCTACAAAACTATCTCCAAATTTAAAACTGTAGTGGTCAAAACACATTGGTGAATCTAAGTATGTTCATCTGACAACATTTGAAGACTGAATTGTCTAAAAGGGCATGCAGAGTAATTCCAAATCTGGACATCAGTTTACAACAATTGCGTCTAAAACATACATGAAATAGATTTGGCTTCGACAAGTTGCATAGCGTGTCAAGGTTCTTATAAATCAGAATGTTTCACGTTCTGTACAGAAGATTTTGATAGTAAATGGAACATACTGAAATGCAAGTGCTGCCTAAAAAAGCATCGCCTAGAACTGCCATATACGTGCTGAAAAGTAGTAAAATGTACGACTGCGATGTGCTATAGAAATTATCATTCTTTGATGCATGCAAACATAACTGATTCAACACCTGCTGTAGTTACAAGCGGTAGCCATAGAATTAGGGAAAAAAGAATAAAATTAATCGTGTTTTTAGATTAAGGTTCCAATGGCTTGTTTCTTTACCAGTATCTAGAACTCATCAAGGAGCATGGAACTATGCTTTTAGTGGTGTTCAAACTGTCAAAAGGTTAAATTTATCTCAGCAAACATTAAAATGTGAAGAATTGTTTATTCTATCCACACCTGAAAGCCATACCAGTTGAGTCTTAAAAGAATGTTTCCCCTCAGTTATTGATCGGTCTGAACAACTGGAAAGAACTGGTGTACTGATTCAAGTGCATGTAAACAAAAAACACAAACCAATGGCTGCGAAATGTCTCTGAAGTTGGACAATTTTTGCTGTTTTTAATGGCAAAGATTCATGAAGAATAAACTTTTGTACATGTAAGGATGATATAGGATTGAAAGAAAAAAATGGTCATCCATTACATGAAATATGCAAAGTTTCTTCTCAATTGATTCAGTTCGAGGTGAAAGCACCATTGAAAGATATGTTCACTACGAATGAAAGGAGAGCTTTAAAAATCATGAAAGCACTTACAAAGCACATTGGTGAAATGTCTAGCACTGTGATTATTTGGAAGCATGATGAAATAAAGCTTCCCGATAGTAAAGAAATGGCCTTAAAAAGATTCCATTGTCTTAAATCTCGAATTGCACGTGATCCAAAACTTACAGAGACAATGGACAACTATATATAAAGAAAGGGTATGTCAGAGGGTTGATCTCTAAAAAACTTTCAAATTCTTACAAGTGAATCTGGTATCTTCCAGAGTTTCCTATAACTAACTTGAATAAACCAAGAGAATTACGAATGGTCTTTGAAGCCGCAGCATAAGTGCAAGACACATCTTTAAATTCTGTACATAAAAGAGTCCGGTTATGATTCCGCCATTATTGGGTACACTTTTACATTTTCGTGAACGTGTGGTAGCCATGTACAAGACATTAAAGAAATATTTTGCCAAGTTAAGGTCATCAAGTGCAACGTCTCTTCTGGCAAACAAAATTAGATGGTGATATAAAGAAAGTGTGCTTAAGGTTCTTACACTCGGGTCAACCTAACAAACAAATCTATCAAAGAGCCAAAGCAATCATTAAAAACCAATATGTTGAAGACTATTTGGAGTGTTAATACCCCATTGGAGAACATGAAACACGTGTTTCTAATGTCAATATATGATCCCATGGAACTTAACGTACACTTCTTAGGTTATTTAAAAGTATTGATCCATGATTTGTAGGAATCAAGTATCGAATGGGATGATACAATACAAGCTGAGCATCAATAACGGTGGCTTTTGTGGATTAAGGAATTGTCAGGCGTATAATAGCTAGGAATTCCAAGTTGTCATTTAAAAACCTCTATGATATGGGATGGGCTCAATAACCAACTGCACATATTTGTTGATGCTAGTTAGGATTGTTCAACTGTGGCTTACATACGGATTAGTAACAAGTGGGTGCAAAGTCGAGAAGCGCTTCCCTCATAGACATACAAGTTAAAAATTAATGAGGATAGGGCACATTCCTGTCAAACCCCTTTCCTAATATTTACTTCTCTACGATCCTGCTCTAATTCTATTATTTGCCGTTTGCTCTTTGTATAAGTTATGTACTATTCGTCTATCCCTATAACTAATTCCGATCTTTTCGAGTATTTTGAACATTTTCTCCAAATTTGTATTGTTGAATGCTTTTTCCAGATCTACAAACCCTATATACATGCTTTTTCCTTTTTCTATTGTTTTTTCATTAACACCCTTAAAGCCAAAACGGCCTCCTATGATCACCTGTTTCGCCTAAACTCAAATTGATCTTCTCCTAGTATTTATTCAACCCGTTTTTCCACCTGGCTTTGTACAATTCTAGTTAATATTTTTTACAGGTATGCTGTCAAACATCGTTCAAAAGTTTTCACATTTATCCGCACCTTTCTTTTTTGGTATAGTGACTATGGTGTTAAGTTTGAAATATTTGGATATCTCGCCTGTGTCATACACATAACTTACAAGTTAGAAGAGATATTCTGTTACTGCTTGTCCAGTGGCTTTTAGTTCTTCTGCTTGCACATTATCTATACCCGGTGCCTTATTATTTTTCAGACTTTAATGCCAATTTACACTCATTTCTAAGTATAGAATATTCCAATTCATCCTTTACAATGTCTGATTCCTGTTCTAGTATTTCAAGTTACTGTCCTGCACATAAGTTCCCTATATATTCTTGTCATCTAACCACTTTCTCTACATTTTCTATGATGTCTCCAAGCCCCTTATATTTTTGCTACACGGTTTTACATCCCTAAAATTCATTCTAATTAATTTGTATACTTCGTCTGTCTTTCCTATTGCCATCTTAGTTTCTACCTCTTTACACATTTCATCAATCCCATGTTCTTTAGCTTTCCTACATCTGCAAATAATTTCACATTTTATGGCTTTGTATCTCCGGTTTCCAGCTTCAACTGGTCTGTTTTTATATGTTTGTCATTGTAAAATATCAGTAATTTTTAAATGTGATGTTATAAATATTGCTGACACAGGTCTATTTAGAAAATGTAAGGAATATATAGTTGTTTTTTGAATACTAAACAAACTGCAACTTTGCATTAAAATTTGTAACTTCAAAAATTAGCTATACATGATTTTTAAAAACTGTTTAACAACAAAAAATAAAGCAACTACTACTACATAATTTTAAAAAAATTGTAACACTTACATGCAATTTTTCTCACAGATCCCGCTCTGCTGACAGGAGCTTCAAATCATAAGCACAAAATGTTAATGCCAAACAAAACGCAAATTTAATAATGTGGGCAACAAAAATCAAGCAAAATCTATAAATGGAATTTAGTTAAATAAAGTATTTCACCTGAATTTGAGCCGGTAGAACTTGCAAATGTTTTGGGTGGAGCAGAAACAGTGCGTTTGGTATTACTACTACTGCTGCCCAACAATCCAACTTTTTTTACAGGTACTGCAGGTTTAGGCATGGCTATCCTATCTAATTCATCAGTTCCATCTAAAACATGAGTACTGATAATTAAATTACTGAACAGCATTCAACTTACAATCGATCACAGTAATAGCAGTCGGTAACAATTCACCAGCACTTTTAACTTCGTCAAACCTTGCCAATAAAGCAGGAAGACGACCGCCAGGTACTAAATTACGTTTTTGTAAATCTGCCTGAGTTTTTCTCCAACGTGCCGATACACATCTACTAAGGTAGAAAATGCTGTATCTCGTACTGCCGCCGTTGGATCCGATAATAATTTAACTATATATGATATAAATTTACTTAAAGTTATAGACTGTGAACCATGTCTAAAAAATATTTATAACAGAATGAATGGACAAGCAATATAGCTACTTACTCATTTAACGTATTTACAAGACAACGTAAAACTTCTTCTCTAATTTTAGCATTCTTATGTGTGAAACCAGGCATAAGTTTTTCTAGGAGTGCTTGAGGTGTGAGTACTTTGCGGTCTAGCAATTTTAATATCAATAACTGCGCCTTTTCTCGAACTGAATCCTTAGCATCGCCTAAACGATCAATTACTACTGGTAATACTGTTTGTAAGTAAGGTCTAAAATCGTATCCCAAACGGTCAATTAAAGATGTCACTAAGTCAATTCCATTACTAGAAACCTGTAAGTATTTAGAACATTAACAATTTGCAAATTGTTATCTATCAGCAGTAGTAAAATACCTAAGTGACAAGAATTTTAAAACAAATGCCACTTAAGTGGTCTTAGAATGAAGTCAAAAACCTTGCATTTGTAAAAACCACTGAACCAATTATGCAAAGGATACAAAAATGTAAGTATTACATTCCAGTACTCTGCTATTAATAATAATCACTTTCTGTAACTGTATTGTAACCCAAAAACTACATTAAGCTCGAATTGTACTTAATATTTTTATAAAACGTTACAGAATTCTACATACTCCTATCCTTCATATCAATATTTTTAGCATCTGATTGCTTTAGAAAGAAAGAAATCTTAGAATAAAACAAGCTATACAGTCATCAAATAGAAACTATAAAATATGTAAATAAAAGCATTGCAATTAACTAAATTTATAGTCCACTTTTACATTTTATTATAAAAAGTAAAGTACCATTCTAAACAAAAATAAGAACGTGAATTAGTAAATTTACAGTAAACTGTTTAATGGGCTGATTTCAACCCACACTTGCAGTCAAAATTTTTTATAAAATCGTCACTTTTTAATTTAAATATTTCTAGCTGCAATGTTGTCGATTTAATTATTTTGAAATAAATGCTTTATAAAATTCAACCTTTAAAATCAATCTACGTAAATAAAACGACATGGAATTACATCATAAAATAGCAGTGTCAAGGTTATAATGTTAAAATGATCATAATAAAAACAATTGTTAAATTATTAAACTCTGACCCACCTTGTTGTTAACTCAGTCAAGTTCTGTGAATGTAACACACCAATAGTAGGACAAATTACACCATTAAATTATAATATAGTGGGAAGCAATTGATCAAGATTTTAATAAGAACTGCTTTTAATTATGCAAATAACTCAAATATTTAACGTTATTTAAACCAATAAAATCCCAGCAATATTCAAAGAAGTTGTTACTCCAAATTCGGCACTCTGCATGGGTCTATCATATTAGCATACAGATCTGCAATTTTAAGTGACATCCACCTCTCTTTCATCTAAAATTATAATTCTATTTGTAGCTAAAAATCTGTATGCTTTAAAAAAACAGAGTGCATTTCTCCTATCCTATTGCTTTGACAAATCCAAAAATAGATTCACATTAAGATAAAATCTTCACAAGGATTTAAAATTATTTCAGTTATGTAAAATAAATAATTTAAACAAAAGAAATGGATATTTTTAGTTGAAGTAACTATATATAAAATCAATACTAGATTTCACTAGAAGCGTAAACCTGTTTTTATTTTAGATTCATATAAAAATATCTAGAACAGAAAATCTATACGCAAATCTTAGTCCTTAATTAATAATGTAAATAGTACAGTCAATATAATGCTTAATATAAGCAAATAACATAGAAGCAATATTCCAATATAAGTAACCAAAAAATAAAATAATTTAGTTCAATAGGTATGCGTGCTAAATAGCTATAAGGAATTTTGCAAAATGAGTTTTTATATTGTGGTATCCCTACTTGGTGTTTTATTCATTATATTGCTATTTAAAACAATAAATTTATCTATCATATATTTAGACATATTTACGATAGTACAGCTTCTATACAGGGTCGACTACTTTATATTAAAACGATTAAATGGGAGAAAAAAATTTATTAAAAACTTTCAGTACAATTTACTCTACATGGACTTTTTTCACAGTGTTAAAAAAGTGTTTTGGCACAACATAGTTTAACTAGTTAAACGAGAATTCATATTATTTTTTATATTTCCCTTACCATTTGCATTGGAAAATGTAATGAGCCAAATTCAGATTTTATGCATAGGTTGCCAAGTCGCCCACACTAGGACTCAGGAGTGGTTCCATTATGCTGCCCCACTTTCACAAACATGGTTCTTGTTCACAGCCCCCAGCCATACATACGAACTTGAGAATGTCAGACCAACACATGTCACTAATTTTGACAGGCCAGAAGTCTGCCAGCATAAATTCTCATACTTTGCCGAGTGCTGGACATAGGACGTGCATCACCATTCCGTTCTCCCATTGACAGTTATGACAAATTGTGTTGTCAAAGTAGTTCATCCTGTGCTAGTGCTTCTTTATTCTCAGTACACCGACAAACTGCTTAATAGTGGTGTAGCTTTTGCATCGGCAACAAGTAAAAAATTAACAATTTTTGTTACAAGTGATTTGATAAATTTGCCCGACAACAGTTTATAAATCTTATTAATCTTTACTTACAAAATATTGTACATAGAAATGTGTTTTTGGAGTATCTTCAACGATATGATGAGATGGGTCTACCAAGGAGGATAGAGACCAGACCAACGAATCAGCCCATAAATGCATTTAGGTGTCAAATAGATAATAGACAGGTGAGGTACCAGGGCATAACATACAAAAGGAGCACCGGACAGAGAAGCAATTTAGGTCAAAATAATGCCATTAGCAGAGACGGAAGAAAGGAGAACGATGAATCCCATACCATTGAGGATAGAACCCTAACCCAAACAAGAGAGTAGTGAAAACTCACAAACCGATGGTAATAGTAACAATAGGACATATGCGGAGATAGTAAACAGACCAGGACCTTCAACGGCAAGGTCGGATTTTCAATAAAAGGCAAATCGAGTGCACCCTTACAAAGTAACCAGCATAAACATCAGTGAAAATTTATAAAATTTGATTTAGGAAATAATGAAAATCTAAACAAAAACTTATTACCTATTGTTGAAGATAAAATTATAAAAATACTTACAGATACAGGAGCTGAAGCATTGCTAATTTCGGAGGATTTTATTAAAAACAACTACAAAATTTAAATAATGAGTTGATTGATACTCATAAAGAAACGTAGCTAAGTAGCAACAAACAACAGAAAGTTTGTAAGATAAATAGCATGGCAATTCTAAGATGTGAATTAGGTAAGATAAAATTTCAACAAGAATTCATGATTGTACCTGGATTAAGGATGGACGCGATTTTTAGAATGGATCTGATAGAAAGATTAAAGTTGGTAATAGATGCAAAGAAGAGGAAGATTATGTGTGGTGAAGAATATTTTATGTGGGATGATGAGGTAGATATAGAAGTCGAGAAAGACTGTATTTGTTTGAATTTATGTGAAGTATATGAAGAAGTTAATAAAGGAAATAAATAAGTAAGTGGAGATACGGCAGAAGTTGATGAAATAGAAAAAGAAGTAGAGAAGGCACAACATGAAGTAGAGTCACTGTCGTTTAAATATTATGAAAATGGTGAATTGAAAACATTTTGATGAGGGTATCAGTGACAAAAATTTAAATGAGAAGAAAAAATTTAAGGGTATCTGTGAGAAATCAAGTACCTATTTTGTAAATTATGTGATTGTTATAAAAAGTTTTTCAAGTATTTTATGTATGAGGGGGGAAGATTTTTTTGAAATTAATAAGACAGTGTGTAAATAGCACTGAATAAGAAGTAGAGCAAGACAATGAGAGAAGTCAGGTGATGAAAGGAGAGAGAGTTGGGGATGTTTAGTTGAAGTGAAATATTGTGAAATAAACAGGTGATTGATGAGAAAGGCCACTGTAAGAAAAGGATCATGTGTGTGTATTATAGGTCTTATAGAAATAGTTGTATATAGTATGTAGTTAGAAATAAAAATAATAAATTACTCATCAATGCGGAAATATGACACTCAACGTAAACTCAGAAGGACTGATTTCGAATTTTATATTTTAATTTGGGAGAAAATGATGTGATAATGGGGTCACGAGAGGTCATTGAATGCCAAATTCTGTGAAAAAACCCACCCAAAAAATAGAGAAGTAAAGTTTCCCAATATTTAAATGTTACTCTGTATAAACGTACAAGCATATCCCCTTAGTAAGATAAATGTAATTCTCGTGCAAAATAAAAAACGCTTTATTGTAATACCATTTAAGAATAAAGCGAAACTTTAATCTGTGTCTCATTGCATTTATAAATCATAAGAACAAAGCCCAATTTAAAATTAGCATATTTATTGATAGTATTATTTCATTTCAGTCGTGTGTAAATAATTACTCTCTAGAAAAATACCTTAAAACAAGTTTTCATTTACTGCAGAACGCGTAGATATATCATTTAAAACAAGTTCCATAATGCATTCATTCTCGTTAAAAATACCACTTGAGTTCTTAATAAAAAGTAACTTTACTTCAAAGAAGCACATTTCAGAACAGTTGTAGAATAAATTCTATTTACGTTATTTAATAAATACAGCATTTCCTTCGAGAGAGTTTGATAAAGCAATTACTGACCATATCTTCAGTCAGACAGTACCTCAAACTAAAACTGCTTTTAAAACATCCTCCATGGTATAACTCTGATATTATTTATAATCTTAAATTTAAAAAAAAGTATAGAAATAAGCGTAAATATACAAACGATATTAATGACAAAACAATATACAAACAACTTAGGGCAAGACTTAATAAAGATTTTAGAATAGCACAAATGGCATACATGTCTCAAATGGAGCATGATGTAAAACGCAATCCTAAGGAGCTGTTCGCTTACATTAATAAAAAAAGGAACACTCCAGGATCCCAGCATCTTTAGCTTATAGAGGAGATACATACAGTGATGATAAAAGTATTGTTAATCCTTCTCCTGTGTATATGAAGATAAAGTATTACCTTTTGCTGGAGATGATCACTTTGATCCCAATATCTCTGTTTTTGTAGATCTAAAATCTGTCTCTGAAAAAGATCTTCTAGAGGTAAACTCAAAACCAAAATTTCTATGGGAGACGATAATTTTCCAACATCTATATTAAAGAGTTGTAAAGGCTTTTTCACCAGACCGCTGCAATATATACATATATATATATATATATATATATATATATATATATATATATATATACAATTTGTCATTATCAACCCACTGCTTTCCAAACAAGTGGAAAATAGGTAAGGTGTGTCCGATATTTAAAACAGGTCATAGAAATGAAATTAAAAACTATCGTCCAGTCGTTATTCTATCATGCTTTTCTAAGATATTTGAAATTATTCTATACAAATACATATATACAGTTATTATGTCTTTGATATCAGTCAAACAACATGGGTTTATGCCTACTCGTTCTGAGGTAACGAATCTTACAATCTTTGTACATATATTTTGAATGCCTTCGATAATTCTTGTGAAGTCGTTGCTTTCTACTTAGATTTTTCTAAGGCAATTGACAAAATTTCTCACTCTGTGCCACTCCATAAATTAGAGTTCCAATTCAATTTTTCTACTGGTCTAGTGCAATTTCTAAAGTCATTTCTTAACTCGAGGAATTTATATGTCATTAACAATAACATAAGGTCAAATTTATACATTCCAACAGCAGGTGTTCTGCAAGGAAGTAATTTAGGTCCTTTTCTCATTTTAATATTTATTAATGATATAGTTGATACAATCTCATCTGAGATTTTATTGTTTGCAGACGAAATTAAACTGTTTTATATAAACTTTATTATGCAGATATTGAGTGCCCTGATCTGTTAACTACAATCTCATTAAAGGTGCCATCAGGAATGTCAAAGAGAACCACTCAAACCTTCATGTATGATTGTCCTAGAACCGACTATATAATGCATTCAACGTTAGTTCGTTCCACCAAAATGTTTAATTTATTTTGTGCCGATTTAGATTGTTTAATTCCACTACACCTGAGATTAGAAAATATTTATTGGATAAAATATCAAATGACTATTATAATACCATACGATAAAAATTAATGGCATCAAATTCTAATGTGGGACTGTTACATAACCTAGTCGCAAATTAGTTGATACTAGTTAGAGGTGCCAAAATGTAATCTACTTTGTTTAGATTTTGATGTTTTTGCAGCACTTTTTCCGAAATTCGGATACATTATTTACAATATCTTAAGATAAAAAGATTATCAACATTACATTAAAATGTTGGATTGTAATATAACCTTAAACTGTTAAATTTATGTTAATGTTATATTAGCCATAAGTTACCAATTGTTTATATTATATTACCTTCTCTGCAATGGCTTTGTGATGTGTCATACTTCGAGAACATTGAAGAACAATGATGTATTATTTGTTATATAAAATGAAATATCAACATGTTCACTGTAGTACATCATTGGAAATAGAAAAATACCTTTTTGTATGAACTATCGCCTATTATGGTTCCCGTTTAAAAAACATAACCTCATTTACTCAAAGAGGACTAAAGCAATTTAAAAACAAATAAGCTCAGCGAATTCTTCTTTTGAAATATTGTAAAAAACATCTACAACTTTTTACTTTGTCTATCACAATAAAACTTTTATTCCACCCTGTGTATTAATGATCGTTTCACGGCTCGAACAACTGCACTACTTTCCTTATTTAATATATTATTCTAATGTTACAAATAACAGAGCTATCCATAAAACGTGTACAAAATAGAGCACCTTGTTAATAAAAAGATCCAATACAAAATATAATGCAAAAGTTAAAGCACATTTTTAAAATTGCATTATATAGTTATACATTTTTGCATACTAGATAAAAAGGACACACAAAGTGAAAATTACCAAAATGTCAATTATGCAAATTCAACAACAGATGCTGTAGGTCAGTAGTTCTTAAAAATTTTACACACACACGCACGCCCGTGTGCGTGCATGCACCCACCCATAGCCTATTTCACAACCACACGAAAATATCAATTTTTGAACATGTATATTTGAATGCTAAAGTTCCTCTATGTATAATACTTTTTTAATTAGGCCTCGTAGACCAGCATATATTTTCCTAACATTGAACCAGCTCCATCAGTACAGATTTATACATTTGTTCCAGGACATTATCTTTTTTCACAGAGCCATCAATTATCAAAAACACCTTCTCCGGTTGTATGAACTAATAAAAAGTGCTCGCAAAAAATATCTCTTCATGCAACTCTTCACCATCAATAAATCTTTTGTATGCGATTAAATATGCATCTCTAAGGAGATTGGTAGCTTCATCAACTTGTAGAACAAAATAGTTATTGTGCACTTCCTCTACTAACTACACATGCAGATCATCTGATGTTTGTCTTGAGACGATGTCATTAGATATTGGAATAGATTTTAACTGTTGACCCATAGTTTCCAAACATTGTGGAATCTAAAATTAGCTCTTCGCCAAACGTGTGAGGCTTTTTGTTCTCAAAGTTCTGTGAGCAACCTAATAAGACACTAGTAGAACTTTAGAAGATACATTGGTAATGCTAGAAAAAGTATTCACTTTCGCTAAAAAAATTCTTTAGCTTTTTCTCAAAATCTACATATTTTGTATTGAGACTTTTTTTAATTCGTTAGATTTCATACTATCAGCAACCAGGACTGTCAAACAAATTACGCACTATGACCATTCCTCCCCATTAATAGTTGTTTTAGTGAAATCTAACAATAAACAACTATCGTCGTACCTATGCATTTTTACAATACCTACACCATTAGAGGAAGCAGCAGATATACTAACTTTAGTTCGACATTTTTCACTGCTTCTAGTACAAAGTTTATTACTGTTTGAATCTCCAATTACATCACTTGTACTAAGAAATCTTTTCGTTTTTGCAAACAAAACTAGATTGCATTTGAAAAAACCAAAGAAAACTTTCAAAATAGCTTTTATTTCACTTTTAACTAAACTAACATAACAGTAACCAAAATTTTATGAACACTTTAACAACCGCGAATAACACACTAGAAAGCTAATTTACTGTAGGGCTTGAAAGGGATTCAGTATGACAAGGACTTGGCTATATTTGTGGAGATTCGATGATGGCACGTACAGATCAGAACAGAACAATATGGTTTTTAATGCATGTGACTGACTATATAGGTAAAGGCATTCTTAAGTGGTAAATTTGTACTAAGTAAGGAGCAACTTGCTAAAACGACAGTTTCAATATTTTCTAATTTTAAATGTATTGCCATATGAAAAATTCGAAAACATACTATCTATCTATTTTTAAGGGAAAGCATTGTTATGCAGCCTTCTAAGTATAATGATAAAAGCAGTTACAGAAAATGCATTGTCGAGTGTGAGCTGTTCAAGTATGTTTTTAAATGTCGAGGTTTTATAGTATTCCAACATACTTGCTCAAGTTGACCTGTGAGCTGTTGAAGTATGATTTTACATGTCGAGGTTTTATAGTATTCCAACATACTAGCTCAAGTTAACCTGTACAAGTATGCACCTATGTGTATACCCGACTTAAAATAATGAATATTGTACTTTACGTACAAGGAATATTTTGCTCGAGTAAAAGATTTTATGGAGGCACTTTGCACCCCTCTAAAATCTACCCCACAACTTTGCTGGGGGACGTGCCCTACACTTTGAGAACCGCAGCTGAAGCTGCCTTTCTAGGAAAGTACAGCCTAACAACCGCGTCGAAAATCTGTAATTGGTTTCTAAATCTAAAATGAGTTATAACATCCCGTTTGTTGGCAATTTGTAAAGAAAAACAACAAATGACCGGTTTCATTTATTTTGCAGCTCCTCAGATCGATCTATTTTCCCCTTCACAAAATACCAACAAAGTAGTGAAATGTTAAGCATGATTCAAATTTAAATACAAAGTGGAAAAATTTCAAAACCCTATCTAGCCAAATTGAGCAACTGTAGGTGACATTCTAGAAAAGTACTATCTAATAGCTGTGTAAAGAGTTGTGTAATAGGTTTTTGAACCAAAAATGAATTATACATCAGTTGTGTTTATTGGCAATTTGTAAAGAGAAAAACTAACCAATGACTAAGTTTGCTGTTTTTGCAGCTTCTTAGACTGCAAACTGCCAACAAACACAACTGTTAATAAAAAAAGAAGTTAGAAATACTTACTTTATAATTACTGCTTTGCATCCAAGGAATTAAATCATCAATTAATTGTCCAATATCTTGACATGCTATGGAATTTGAAGGTTCTGCCAAATATGTCATGAGATCTGTCCCAACTTGAAGGCGAAATTTAGTGTCTGCTTTTGGAAGATGAGGCATAAAGCCATCCAGGTCTGTAGGACAATTGTATGCCATACTGGCGTTACAATGTACTGAAAAAAAACACTGTAAAAATTAATCACACAGAAAATTATTGTAGATGAATAATATGCAAAGACAAAAATGATTTTTACAGTTTAAAGAAATAATGCTTTAAGTTAATATTTCTTTGCGATAATGCTTAACATGAATTTTATGAGCTTGTTTACACCACACCCTTTTCCGAGGAGATATAAAGGGTAGATGTACTACAAAGTATAAGATAAATATCCTTTGGCAGATGTAGCATCTGCCTTTAAGGACTGCGGAGTTTGCGAAAGACTGATCTCAGAGGGAGGAGGAAGGAATTAGAAATTAAATGTAAGTGGAGGCAAGAAAATTACTAAACTTGTATATTGAAAGTTCAGTCATCAGCATATGAACAATTATAAACATTTATACAAAGCTTTTTGTAAAGACAAATAAAATAGTTATATTTAAATTTAAGTTATTTGCTTGAAAACCTTTTAACCATAAAAATTCATGAAATCTTGTATGTTCTTGTATGTTCACAGAGTCAGGTAATAAACAGTAAAAAATATATATAAGCACATTTTCACTAAATGCAAGATACGCAAAAAAATGTGAATACTCACTTAAAACAGTTTAAAATTTATCAAAAGTTAAGTTAGAATGTTACTATCGTTGACACTAACAAGAATCACAGCTAAACTCGTGCCTGAGGCAGCAAACATCCCAGTTAGTTACTTTTGTTTTAGTATTTTGTTTGAGTTCCACTTGTGGTTCAGTAGAAAACCATCTGGCTGCTGTCAAACGAATCGTCTACAAAGTGAAGTCTTCAACTTCTACATAGATAAACATCTGGTCCACCAAATATTTGCAGTTAAAAGCTATTTGATTCTATCGAAAAAATATTGCGGCTTCCAGATATTTTCACGTTGTGGAGGTAAACTGTCGTGCATCTTAGTTTTTTATTATATCAAACGTCGAGAGAAAATTTATGAAGATATTTACGACATCTGTAGCTTAAGATAAATTCAAAACATAGATCGCAGGCAACAACTTGTATAGAAACAATTGTAGATATTTTCGGATTAAAAATTTACAGGAAATATTTGGATTATTAGTTTGAAGATAAGTTTGCAGAAATATTTTAGAAATCACATCCGAAGCAAATTCTTGGAGTATAAGTTTTGATTAATATTTTGGAATAAACTGCATTTCTGAGTCAAAGTTTTAGAGTAAGACATTGTAATATATATTTGGATTAATATTTTGGAATAAAACATTGTAGTATTTATTTGGAGCAGATATTTTGAAGTGGACTATGCACAAATCAATTGTGTTACTAATTTATAAGACACATGGTTCTATGAAACAATCAAATATTAATCCATTTATATCTTACCATCTTTAATTTAAAAGACACATCCAACTAGGCAAATTTTCATCTTACATCCCAGGTAAAACATCTATAAAATTATTTTTTATAAAACATACATTTAGTTAGAAAATACATACCATAGTTAACCTCATGACAATTTCAAGATAAGTCAATATAAATGACGTCCGCACTAGCAGACGGTCCGGTAATATAAGATGAACTTTATACGAATCTTTCTGATAACTACAAAACAAAGAAAGGAGAAATAGATAAATGACATTTCTGACATGGATTCAGAGCCACACTGGTTGTGCTTTGAAAGAAGAATTAACCAATCAGAAAATTACAGTAAACGTATTTAGTTACACAATGTAGATAAATAATAAAATAGTGAATAATATAGTAATTTCTGTGTCTAGTTTTATTTTCT